>OX451737.1:746361744-746961744 GCA_948472305.1 Vicia faba
GAAATCTACAAACAAGAGAATAACAAATTCTCAACATGTCAGGACGTCTTGTCTGACATTTCTTTAAAACAGATCCATCAGAACCTTTTCTTCTGCAGTCATATCAGAGCACAAGAGAATTTGATGATTCTCCCCCCTCAGAAACATAAAATATTACCCCCTCTTTTTAGCCATAATATGACAAAGGTAAGTAATCAACAATTTCACACACACTAAACCAATCCCTAGAAACCAATCCATACACAATTATACAGTAGTAGAATCAAGCATACGAAGAGAAGCCAAATCAAATCACAGATCCCATAATTGTATCATACTCAGCCCTATATTGTCTTCCTTCTTCATCATCATCAATACCAGTAGACGCAACAATTACGATAACAATAATAATTGCTATAAGTCCTCATAAATACAGATCCCTGGTCTTCTTCAGAAATTTTCAAACTGAACCACATCAAGAGCTTTGGTAAAGATATCAGCAAGCTAATTTTCACTGCTAACATGCTCAAGAGTTACAACTTTGTCTTCAACAAGCTCTCTAATAAAGTGATGCCAGATGTCAATATGCTTAGTCCTACTATGTTGAATAAGATTTTTGGAAATGTTGATAGCACTCAAGTTGTCGCAGAATAATGTCATAACATCTTGTGTGACATTATATTCAGATAACATATGTTTCATCCATACCAGTTGATAACAACTACTTCCTGCAACAATGTACTCAACTTCAGCCGTAGATAGAGAAACACATTTCTGTTTCTTGCTGAACCATGAGATCAAGTTGTCCCCCAAGAAGAAACACCCACCAGAGGTACTTTTCCTATCACCTGCACTCCCAGCCAAATCGCCATCACAATATCCTACCAGCACTGAATTTGAGTCGTGAGAGTAGAACATACCATATTCACATGTGCCATTCACATACTTCAAAATTCTCTTCACTTGATTGATGTGACTTACCTTAGGTTCTGCTTGGTATCTAGCACAAACCCCAACAACAAAGGCAATATTTGGTCTACTTGATTTAAGATGCAGAAGACTACCAATCATGCTTCTATATAGACTCTGATCAACACTCACACTCTTTTCATCTTTAGACAAATTCAAGTGAGTAGAAGCAGGATTTCTTTTATGAGTAGAATTCTCCGATCCAAAGAAAAAGTTTTAATTCACCAACCAAACTCATCTCAAACTTATATTGCATATGTTTGATGAATTATTGGACCATTTCATCTGTCATCTCTCCAAACACAATATCATCCATATAGATTTGAGCTATCATAAGTTTTCTTTTTTTCTCCTTAACAAAAAGAGTCTTGTCAATTCCTCCCTTTCTATACCCATGGTTAATGGGAAACTCAGCCAGCCTCTCATACTATGCTCTTGGATCCTGTTTCAAACCATACAATGCCTTCTTCAACTTGAACACATGCTCTAGGAAGGCAGGACCGAAAAATCCTTTTGGTTGTTCGACATAAACTTCCTCATTCATATATCCATTTAAAAAGGAATTTTTTACATGCATCTGATATAACTTCAACTTTCAAAGGCATGCCACTCCTAGTAGTAGTCTGATAGATTCCATACGAGCTATGGGAGAAAATGTCTCATCAAAGTCCACACCTTAAAACTGAGTATACCCTTGAGCAATAAGTCTTGCCTTATTTCTGGTGACTACTCCTTGTTCATCTGATTTGTTCTTATACACCCACTTAGTACCAATCACATTCACTCCTTCGGGTCTTGGGACTGGATCCCAGACTTCATTTCTCTTGAATTGATAGAGTTCATCTTGCATGGCATGAATCGAGAACTCATCAGTCAAGGCTTCCTTGACATTCTTTGGTTCAACTTTTGAAACAAAGCAAGAATTTGACACAACCTCCCTTGACCTGGTCTTAACTCCCTCATTTAGGTTTCCGAATATCAACCTTTGAGGATGATCTTTATGAGTCCTAATAGAAGGTCCTTTATCAGCTGTATTAGTAACTTCAGGTTCAGTTACTTCAGGTCCGGTTACTTCAGGTTTAGCTACCTCAGGTTCAATGTTGACACTTGAATCTACAACATATTTAGGAACATCATTATTCATAGGAAAAATGCTCCAACATCATTTGGGAAATCTTCTTCTTTGGTTGAGTCATCAATCACCACATTTATGGATTTCATCACCACTTTAGTTACGGATATGAATACTATGTAGGCTCAACTATTAGTAGAGTATCCTAGAAAAATTCCCTCATCACTCTTTGAATCCATCTTTCTCTACTGCTCACGATCTGCTAAAATGTAGCACTTACTTCTAAAGATATGGAAATATTTTACAGTTGGCTTTCTTTCTTTCCACAGTTCATAAAGAGCAGCTGATGTATCGGATCTGATGGTCACTCTATTGTGAATGTAGCAGGAACTATTCATAGCTTCTGCCCAAAAATGATATGGAAGTTTCTTAGCATGAAACATGACCTTTGCACATTCCTAAATAGTTTTGTTCTTGCGTTCCACCATACCATTCTGTTGAGGAGTGATAGATGAAGAAAATTCATGACTAATTCCTTCAGAGGTACAAAATTCTTCAAACTTGCTAATTTCAAATTCTCTTCCATGGTCATTTTGAACTTTGACTATACTACAGTCCTTCTCTCTTTGAATCCTTTGACACAGCTTCTTAAAGACGTCAAACACCTCTGATTTTTCTTTGATGAACTTCATCCAAGTGAACCCTGAGAAATCATCAACCACCACATATTCATACCCTTTTCCTCCTAGAATTTCAACCTGCATAGGTCTCATTAAGTCCGTGTGCAGCAGCTCCAGCACTCTTGACGTAGTCAAATGTTGGATCTTTTTATGTGACATCTTAGTTTGCTTTCTAATATGACATTCCTGCAAATTTTTCCTTCATCAATCTTCAGTTTAGGGATTCCTCTAACTGCTTCTTTCGATATAAATTTATTCATTCCTTTCAAATGCAGATGGCCCAGCTTTTGATGCCATATCTTAGCTTCATGTTCTTGGGTCATCAAACATGTAGATAAACAGTTTGTTTCTTGATAGTTCCATAAATAGAAGTTGTCTTTAGATCTTCCCCTTTCATGAAGATATCACTCTTCTCGTTTGTTACAACACATTCAGGCTCAGTGAAGTTAACTGAGTCCTTGGTCACAGAATTGACTGATACTGATTAAGTTGGAAGTTGGACCTTTTACAAACAACACATCATCAAGACTAGGTTTTTCAGTATAATCCATCTTTCTAACACCTTTTATTTCACCTTTTGATCCATCTCCAAAAGTGACAAATCCCGTGGAGTGGGGTTTAATATCCACTAGAAATTTCTGGACACCTGCCATGTGTCTGGAACAACCACTATCAAAGTACCAATCCTCTCTTGCAAATTCCTTGAGAGAAGTATAAGCTATAAGACCAGAGATACCTTTACTTGGGAACCTCTTCTTTTTATCTCTACCACATATCTGTTCTTTTCTGGGTTGTGCTTCATATTTAAGGTAACCATGTAACATGTAACAGAAGGATCTTATATGCCCAATCCTTCCACAATAATAACATATCCGTCTCTCGGGCTTGTTTCCTGAATGATTTTTCTAACTTCTATTCTGATGTTGGAACATTTGATTTGACATCTTATGTTCCAGTTTTTTCTTTGGATGAACACACTTTACTTCAATCACTTCACCAATCCCTTTACCATTTCCATCTTTCTTCTCAGACTTAATAATATCATCAAATTGTGATATGAGCATGAGAACTTCATCCTTTAACCTATATATGGTGGATAGAAAGTCAAATTTTTTAGCCTTCAGGTGAGCAATACTTTTCTTTTACTCTTCTTCTATGTTGTGCACCTCTTGAAAGGTAAGTCCTCCACACTCTGAGTCTTCACCAGAGTTCCAGACGCTAGTCAGGGATGTGATCTGTTTTGCACATTTTTCTTCAATATTAATTTCAGATTCCCCCTTTGTTCATGACACACACAACCCTTTCTTCTAATTTTTAAGATACGTGGGACACTCAGCTTGTACATGTCCAAACCATTCACATTCTTGGCACTGAACTCTTTCCTCCTGGATGGAAAAGTCATTAATTTGGTCCTTCTATTAAGATCCTATTTTGTGTTGATGTCGAATGACTTGTTCTTGAAATTTGACTTTGACCTCTAGTCTATTATTTTCAAGACTTTTTGAATTGTCTTCCAAGTAGTACAATAACATTTGAAATCCCTTCTTCTGTCTCCAGGTCATCAACATTAGAAATAAAGGCTAAGCTCTTCTTCTCAGATTTTTCACTGATTCCTAACTCAAAAGTATGTAGAGATCCTGTGATACGGTGGTAGAACCGACTGTTTATACTGGTTTTGCATTTTGTATTTGCAAATATTGCGGTAAGCAAGATTCGCCATTGACTTTTCTTTTATCCAACAAAGGAAAGGGTGAAAAGAACAGAAAAAGACCTTTTGAGATCATTTATGAGTAAGGGGGGTATATTATGGAAAGGGAAGGTGTTAGCATTCTTTCCATCCGTAGTTTTCTACGGGCTCTTAGATGCTTAGCTCTTTTTTTTAATATACCTTGTGGCTTTGTATGTTTTTGATAAGTATTTTGAAATGCCATAGTGCGGCGATTTGCTTTATGATAACTCTTGTATCATTCCTCAAGAGTGTTGATAAAGCATTTTTGGAAAGGTTTTTGAAAATTGTTTTGTGTAAGTGTAAAAAAGTTTGTTTTGAGCATAGCATCTAGGAACTATCTACTTTACTCAAAAGGGTCATTCTTTTCCTCCTCTCCTTTAGACAGTGCCATCCTACTATTAATGAGTAGGTAGCCATAGTCATTTGGATGTATGAGGGACATTCGTGGGTCATCGTACAATCATAAAGGCAACATATAGAGACGCTTTAGAAATTTTGTTTAAGGGACTAGATCATTTACCGAAAGGCAACACCGAAGGGTCATCGAGGGAATATGATCTTTTGATTCGAGGGTCTTTACTAAAGCTTCCCCATTTTCGAGGGACATGACTGTTTTATTTTCCGAAGGCAACCAACGTGGGAGTATCCTAGAGGTGCGCATGTGCAAGTGTTTGTTTTTAGTTTTTTTTTATGTTAGGTTTGCTAACGTTTTGTTTTTAATCTTGTCATACAATCTTATTACCATACATCTAACAGTTAATATGTACAGGAAATTAAAATGAGGAATTTAAATCTACGCTATTACAAAGCTTCGGGGAGGGGGATTAATTACATAGTTCAAAACATGGAAAAAATGAATAAAATAGTAAAAGTCCTAATTAATTCTATTACATCCAGTAGAAAGATACAATAATATGAATGTAAACACGTGAAATGGAAAAGAACGTATAAAAATCCTAAGGTATACAAATCTTTTTTGTTTGTTTTGTTTTGTTTTTATTAAATGAAGAGAATTAAACTAAAAAAAATTCAATCTATTGGATTTTAAATTAAAGAAATGGTTAAAATAATTAATTAATTAATTTTCAAAATTAATTTGATTAAGAAAAATACTAATCTAATTTTTTTGTGATGTTTTTGATTTAATGTCAATTAAATAAAAAAATTAAGCAATTAAAAGAAATAAACAAAAAAACAAAATAAAAGTACAAATGGTCTAGGCAATGAATGGAACAAAAGGGGGTGTGAATTGGGTTTTGTTAGGCCCAAATCAGAAGATGGCCTAGGCTGGTGCTGGATCTGGTGTTGAGATCCTCAGGAGGGCCTATGGTGAGGTTGTGCGCTCAGGGGGTTGGATCTGGATCAGATGTGCATCTGATGGCTTGGACTTGACGGTGTATAATGAGCGTGTGTAGCCAGAAAGCATTAAATTTGCATAAAATGTTAGAGAAAACAAAATTGCAAGGTCTGGGTATCGAACCCAAGTCCTTTCTTTTAATTCGAACCCCCCTCATTCGAACTCTCTGAGCTCAAATTTGGGTTTGTTTTGGCCTGAAATAACCTATATCCCGAGTTTTGAAGGAAATCAGATTCGAAGGCCCTAGCAGTGGTCTCCTGGTATTTGGACACTGCAACTTACATGTTAAATTATTCACAAAAAGGTAATAATACTAATATGCAATCGAAAAATGGGTTTAAAATAAAGATTGAATGAGTTTGAGATTGGAAATCCTCTTTACCAAACAAAGGTACTTCGATCTGCAATTCTGGGCGTGGGATGGCTGCCTGGAAGCCTCATGAGAACGAAGCTGGTATTCGTTTAGATTGAAGTAATTTGTAAAAAAAACCTTCGAATTTGGAAACTTTGTGAAGGTTTGGGGAATTTGGTGTGATTCTTGTATAGGCAACATGCGTGTATAGGTGAAATGTCTATGTCTCATGGAAATCTTTTCGTCTCCTAGAAATGTGCCCTCAGCCTTGTATTTATAGGGGTGTGAGGGAGTGGAAATGGCAAGGGATAACCATTAACCAGGCTTTGAAGGCAAAATCAGACAAATTAAAGGATTGCCTTTTTTAATGAATTCCTACCCTTTTGGGTCTTGGGATGAACCTGGACATGTTTTACTCCCTGACTCCTTCGAATGCCTTCATCCCTTGCTCTTCGATTGTCCCTGAGTAACTTCCTTTGAATGGCTCCAGGCCCCACCATCGTGGCTTGTTCGATTGAGACATCATCTTCCTTAGTAGCTTGATCTCTAGCTTTTCAACTAGCTCAATCGAAAACTCCTTTTTGGCCAGTCGAAGCTTCTTTTGTTACCTCCTTCGAATGTAATTATGCAAGAGGCTTGGGTTTGGTAGCATGCAGAACTTTGACCAGACTCATCAGAAGACAAAACAAAACTTGTCTTCAACCTTTGTGTGTCTTTCTACTGGACCAAATGTATGCCCTTCGAAGGCACCATTTGTGTGTCCTTTGAATAGCCCACATGCACCCCTTGTGCATTCTTTGAATGGGCCACCAATGTGTGTTCATAATGTAGAAATCATGTGCTTGTGAAACAAAGGCAGGCATGAAGAGGAAACCTTTGCTTTGTGAATTGAAGGCCAGTTGAAGAGGGAGCCTTTGCCTTGTAGATTGAAGGCAAGTTGATGGGCCTTTGCCTTGTGAATCCAAGGCAAGCATGAGGAAGCTTTTGCCTAGTGGATCAAAGGAAAACATGAAGAGGCCTTTGCCTTGTGGATCAAAGGCAAGTCTGAAGAAGCCTTTTCCTAAACGAAGCTTGTATGCAGGAGTCCATTGCTTTGTAAATCAAAATAAACATGCAGGACGCTACTGGTGATGAATCGAAGCAAAATTGTAGGAGGTTCTTGCCTTGTGAATCGAAGGCAAGCCTAAAGCAGCCAATGCACAGTCGAAGCCTTGTGAATTGAACTTGATCGAAGGGGGCCCAGTGCCCAATCGAAGCTTGTGAATTAGGCCTGCATCGAAGGAGGCCAAATTCCCAATCGAAGACTGGTGAGCCAAGCTTGCATCAAAGGATTTTAGATGCCCAATCGAAGTACCTTGTTAAGATGCCAATTGAAAGACACTTTACCATCTTCAAAAAATTTATTTGCTTTAAGCAAGTGTTTGTAACCACCCATGTAAGGGAAGATCTTGGAAAACATGAGAGGGCAAATTTTGGGGTACAACAGATCCCATAAGCTCATCATCCTTCATGTTGTTTATATCTTGAGCTTCTTTGATGGCAGTCACCTTCATATTAAACCTCTTTGGGAGAGATATGAGAATATTTATTACCAACTTGGATTCTGACATCTTCTCCCCCATAGCACTTGAGGCATTAGCAATCTCAATAATATTCATATAGAAGTCATGAATACTCTCATCTTCCTTCATTCTTAGATTCTCAAACTGAGTAGTAAGAATTTAGAGTCTTGACATCTTCACCTTGGTGGTTGCTTCACGAGTTGTCTTGAGAATCTCTCATATTTCTTTAGCAATGGTGCAATTACAAATTATCCTGAAGATATTCTTATCTACTCCATTTAATAGGGCATCCAATGCTTTGGATTTCCCTAGGGATGATTCTTCATCTTTGCCATCCTAGCTTCTTCAGCCTTTACAACATTAGTAGCTTTCCCATTAGGACCTACAACCATGGTGGATCCCAACCTTTAACCACAACTCTTCAAGCCTTGTTGTCTACAAATTTGATAAAAGCCACCATTCAGACTTTCCAATTGTCGTAGTTGGTTCCATCAAGGATGGGTGGTCTGTTCAAAAATCCTCCTACCTTGTCCATTGTACCAGAAAGTAAGTTCCATGAATCTCACCTTGAGTCACAACAGGATTCCTGCTTTGATACCTATTGAAACTCTATTATTCAGATCAAAGAGATCCTAAAAGATGTCGAGACACCTTCTATTGAACTTGCACACAATAAACAATATGAATGATAAACACTATGCAGAAAGTAAAGGACACATAAAATTGTTTACCCAGTTCGGTGAGTCACACCTACTCTGGGGGCTACCAAGCCATGGACCAAGTTAATTTGATAGTATCAAGTTGTAGACCCACAATAAACATTCACCTACTTTACAATCTACTCACTTAATCACTACCCGTTATGAACTTCTTCCTAAGACTCACTTAAGTATGAGACCCTTCTTAAACCCATTCCAATCACACTCACAGTGATTGACCAATTATAAACACGTAGAACAAACACTGAAGTCACACTTCAAAGACACACAATCATTCACTGCTTCAAAGCTTTAGAATGATTGACAGAACTTACAACCCGATAAAACAATCCTAATCTTTTATCAACATGATAATCGAGAGGATCACAATAAGCATACAAACCCTAATAAAAATTAAAATGTAAGTTACACACTAAACTATGTTAGTGACAATCTATTTAAAGCCATCCTCTAGAATGGACTGGGCTTTTCCATCGCAGTACATCAGCTGCTAAATCTCAGCAAAATCTTTTGCATGTATTAGGGCTTTCAATCATTAGTTTCCTAAATTTTATCTTAATTTAGAAACTAATAATATTCCTTGTATCCAGCTAGAATCTTTTCAATCTTCAGCTTGTGTATCACATAGGATAACAAAATATATCCAGAATATTCTGCACCTGTAACAACTAAAAATACCTAACAGTCCAGTGTACAAAAACACGATGTCAGATGATCTTTCATGGGACATCGCATTCGACATGTTGCATTTGTTCATAGAACATATTCATTCAACATGTTTCTACTAAGTTGTTTTACCAAACATAGTGTCAACCATAGAAGTAGATAATTAACAATTTAGATTAAGTAAAGCGTGTTAAAGATGAAGAGGACAAAGTTTTGGTTTAGGAAAAAGATAGAAAGGATAGGTGGAAGACATATTTTTAGATTTTATTTAATGAAAGATATGATATATCATTTGTCTCTAGAAGACTCAACATTAGAGAAGAGGGTCAAAATTATAATCACTACAATTAAATTTAGAAACAAGAGATAAAACAAAGAAGCATTGAAATGAATGAGTAACAATAAGGCAATTGGGTCATAACATCTTTATTAAAGTGTGGAAAATTCTTGGTGAAAGAGGTATTGAGTGGTTCACCAAACTCTTTAATAAAATTATAAGGTTATACAAGTGGCAGATGAATGGGGAAGAAACCTTTTAGTTTCAACCTATAAGAATAATGGGATATACAAAATTGTGGAACTTATAGGAGGTTAAACTTATGAGTCATACCGTGAATTTATGGGTAGGCATGGTAACGGGGAGGGGTGGGGAAAATTTAGCCTTCCACATACCCAAACCACATCTTAGTTAAATACATATTTTCTGCCTCAAACTCAAACGAGGATAAATAATTAAACTCAAAACCCATCCCAAACGGGTTTGAGTATCCTCGTCTTGTCTCATACCTGCACCAGGACCAATTTTTTAAATTGTAATAGTGTTTTCCCAAACTAATAATTTGTCTCGAACTCTTAGATACATTATAATTAAAAAGTTAACCAATCATGAGAATTTTTAACAGACATTTCAAATATTTTAAAAGATAAAATACAAAAAAATATCATTGTACTAACAAAACAACTAATATTATATATATTATCAAATGAAATATCTAAATTATCAACGGAGCGAGTTCGGGATGGGTATTATTTACCCATTACCCGCTGCATACCCATTTTGTGAAATTAGGGAAAATGAAAACTTATACCTGAATCCAATCAATATGAGTTTTCCACGTCAAATTCATGGTGGATAGTTATGGGAAAAAGTGATTGAACGAAAAATTTGAAAATATATTGATCTTACCGGTTGATCAGAACCTAAAAGTGGGCCGAAGAGATGACGTCTGCTAGGCTGGAATTTATGGAGAGGAAGGACGGTGTACCTGCAAGGGACTCTGACGATCAAGTAAGAAAGGGTGCAAATAGATACAAGAATGAGATTAGGGTTTTCAGAGTGAATATTGGATACCTGGCCCTCACAAGTGTGAGGTTTATATAGTGCCCCGACGCTTGGCCATTGGTTCCTATTTTTGGGCTTGGATATCAAGTTTCTCAAAAATAGGTAACTGTCAGGAACTAGCCGTTGTGTCGACTATAGGTGCTCATAACTAGCGGCTACAATGGGCAGAGAAGTATCTCACGTGCAAGCGTGATTTCTATTCGTTCTTGGATTGATATCTTCGTACACTCGGGCAGAACGAGGAATAGCCTCTATGAGCGGGCATAAGCAGTTGTGGAGGCCCTGGGGGCCAGGACTCCTTGGTGGTTGAGCAGGATGGATAAAGTGTCCTTTATCCTTCGTGTCTTATTGGGCCAAGGTTATTGGGCCATTTCACATGCAGAAGTGGATTGGTTCTTGTGTAGCCATTGAGCTAGTCTAGAACAGAATCCTCTTAAGTTGTTGCTCCTAGGCATAGAAGTGATGACTTAGATTCAACTCGTGTGTCGAGGAGGCGAGAGTGCTTCAGGATGCATTCAGGTATAAGTGTGTTCGAAGGGTCCAAACATGGTCTCGCATGTCTGGCGTGCAAGGAGCCAGATGGTTGATTGGACTCTGAGATATTGTGTGTCATGCTTGCATCTAGACACACATTGTTATTAATGTGTAATAATGGTAAGTGTTGTACCCTGTTGTACCCCAAAATTTTCCCTCTCTTTTCATCAACATTTTCTCACCACAAGACTCTTGGAGCTCAAGATCAAGTTAGGGTTTGCTCTGCTCAAGACTCCTCCTTGCACTGTTGACCCAAATTAGGGTTTGAGTTTGCACAGAGATGTTTTGACCTAAAATGCCCAAAGTGACTTTCATGCTTCATGTTGGACTCACAAGTTTATCCATACCAAGTTTCAAGTCTTGATTCCAATCTTTGCCCATTCAATTGGATAGTTGACCTAGAAATCAGCTGTATTGGGGGAAAAGTCAACTGTGGCCAATTGACAGTCAAACTTCATGATTTTTGACCCACATCGACATAATGAACTCACATGAACCATTTGGTCAAGTTTGGATCACAATTCCACAAGAAATTTGATCAGATCACCAAAAGGGCAAAATGGTCATTTTTAGGGTTTTGACTGCACAAATGCAATTTTTGACTGTTTGACCTAACCAATGGCAAACCAAGCTCACATATGGACTCAAGGACTCAATGGCATCATCTTGACCCATTCAACAAGTTCAAAAGATCTCAAATGCATAGGATTGACAGATGAATTTTTCAGTCAACTGATCAAAATTTGACTGTATAATGAAAAGTCAAACTTTGACTTTTTGGTCAAAATCAAGTGTCAAGATTCATTTTTCATCAAGACATGTAAAATTATGAAACTTGTTCATCAAGAAACCCAAAAATGCAAATTAGGGTTTAAAATGAGAAAATTTCATAACTTAGAATTTTTCTAAGTTATGAAACTTCCTTATTTTTTCCTAACTTTGTCCCATTTTTTCACCAAGATGAAAATGGATTCAAACAAAACTTGAAACATGAAAGTTGTAGTCCATTGAAAAATCTACAACTTTTATTCACAAAGTTTTCTCAAAGGAGGCTTGTATCTCAAGTTATGATTTTTGGAACAAGGGTGCAAAACATTCTTAACTTAGAGAAAATTTGTCCTATTCTAGGCAGGATTTTTGTCCAACTTCTTGGCCATTTTTCACATGGTTCCACTTGGAATTTCAATTTTCATTACAAAGATGGATTGTAGTACACATTCCAAGCTTTCCAAATTGTCCAAGAACTCATCAAACACCCTTGTGGTTAGAGAGAATCGAATTTGCAAAGTTGGCCAAAACTCATTCTTGTTCATGGCCTAAGCTTGCTCATCACAACTTGCATTTTCAAATCAGCTTGTACAAAGCTAGCTTGCAGGCCTCAAAACCAGTTTTACACACCTTAATTAAATTCCAAACCATTGTATTAAGGTATTATTTCATCCATTTGGACATTACAAGCTAAACTAATCCTTAATTAGAAAAAGCAACTTTGCCATTTTGGAAAAGTAACATTTTATGTCAAGTTACATGATCTTTGAAGTACAAGCCAGATCTTTGAGGCAAAGTTTGGTAGACAAATCCCACTGATCAAGAGAAAGTGCTGCAGCATGCTTGAGAGCCTTGTACAGGCCTATATCACAACTTGACATTTCTTTGCTTACATTGGAAAAAAGCTTGCAAAAACTCTCCAACTCTCATCTCCTGTCAACACAGCCAAACAAAAACCTTGTGAACATCTTCCATACACCCAAACAGACCTAAGGCACGATTGATTGATCCCTCACACCTCCTAAAACCCCAAAACACCATTTTGCTGCCCAAAACAGGGCATCTCTGCAGATTGAGTTGCACAACTCAGCTTGCTCGTGCGTTTTGGCCAAAGCTTGTTCAAACACATTCCCTAACATCCACTGAAACTAGTCCAAGCCCTAAACACCAGCTGTAACACCCCTAACCTCACTTGCCATTTTCAATTTTCAGTTTTGCAGGTGGACTTCCATAGCACGATTCAGAGTGATTCAAAGCAAGCTAGGTGTTGGAGAGGCATCCTTGGACTTCAGGCAAGCTCAACCAAAGCTCAAACTCCATTGAAGATACCTACATTGCTCTGTTCAAGTCAAGCTGAAACAGGTAAAACCATGAACTTCTATCTCTCAATCTAGGAAGAGTTAGGCTTAGGTTTTTGAATGAAATATGCTCTACTCATAGCCCTGAAGTCATACATATGATTACTTTTCATTTATATTAAGTATGCTGTGAGAATTTTAGCCATGAACATTGAAGAAAAATTAGGTCAGAAATTGGGGATGAAGAAATTCTCCCTGGTTTCTTAGAGTTAGGTCAAGTGTTTTATATGTCTGAATTCGTCTTTTGATGCTCTACAATGTTGGTGTTATGAGTTTTTGCTAAAAGTCAAGGAATCAGGAGTTAGCTTTGGTACAAGAGGCGCGCGTGTTTTGTCATTCAAACAAGGCTGAAGGTTGAAGATGACTGGCTTGGGCTGGGCCTGAGTCAGTCTTGCTCTTTGCACTCCCTTTTTCAATTTACACCCCCCTGGCCCATTGTGTGAAATATTTATCATTTTTGACTTTTTATTTTTTATTCTGACTTGATATTTTTTGTCCAAACATAAAAAACATAAAAAATATTTTTTTCACATTTTTTTATATTTATTTGGCATTTTTTTTCATTTTATTAGTATATATATGTAAATAATATAAAACCTTTTTATTTAAAACCCTAAAAATAATACAAAAATATTTATTTCTTCAGTTATTATTTTTTTGTTTACATTTTGAAAACATTTTCTAAAATATACATTTTTGTAAATAATTAATATTTTATTTTTGTACATATTTAGTATATTTAATATATAATATATAAATACTTGTATATTTTATTAAACATTTAGGACAAAAATATAGAAATAAAATACTTTTATTTTTATTTGATATTTGACATCAAAAAATACTTTTTTACAATATACTTCCTTTTTTACTATTTTTTGTATATAATTAACAAATATTGTATATAATTAATAAATAAATACTATTTATTCAAAAAAACTAGGGTTTTGCCCTAAATGACAAAAATATTCAAAATTTGACCTTTTTATTTTCGTTTATATTTTACATTGAAAAACACTTTCACATACATAAAAAATCATTTTGTGTATAATACATTTTGCATATTTATTGTATTTATTTAAATATTGTACAATTAAATATTTGTATATTCGATATGGATGTAATAGCTTAGAATTTAATTTCTCGTCAAATATCCCCAAATTCAAACTTGTACCCCCATCCCCATAATCATTGTTGTAATAGCTTAGCATTTAAATTTCCGCATTTAAAAGCTTTCAAATTATGCCATGATAGACCTAGGGTTTGTATGCAAAAATCAATCAACAAATAGCTTGACCTAATTCAAGATAAACATGCATGAAAAACAAACACAATGCACACTTGCACCCTTAGGGTGACTCCACTTGTTGCCTTCAAAAATGGACCATGGTTGCATGTTAAGTCTCTTTGGCAAAACAAAAACAAATCAAAGATCATAGTCCTTCGATGACGCTATCAAGTTGCCTAAACAAAAATGATCAAGTCCCTTAAGAAAAATGCCAAAGATACTTGACACTATTGCCTCTATGGTCTAAACGATGACCCGCGCCCGTCCCGTTAACATCCTAACACAAGGTTGTTCACCAAATACAATGGTGAAACAACACTGTTAAAAGGGTTAAAACATGAGAAAGATCTTTGAGAAATTTAGGGTAGATAGCTCTTGGTTACTTGACCAAACTTGCAAAACAATCCTTGCCATTTTTTAAACCACACCTCACAACACAATTTCAAAACAATTTTCAAAACATTGAAAAACTTCTCAAAAGACAATACACCTTTGTATACATTCAAACATGGATCATTACAAAGGTTGCCACAACAATGGCCTCTTTTCAAAACATCTTTCAAAACCACACACAAAGCACCATTTCAAACAATTGAAAATGCAAAGCAAGTGATCTAAGCAAGTAACTAAGAGCC
This sequence comes from Vicia faba, assembly GCA_948472305.1. NCBI lineage: Eukaryota > Viridiplantae > Streptophyta > Magnoliopsida > Fabales > Fabaceae > Vicia > Vicia faba. Next base: position 746,376,755 of record OX451737.1, read on the forward strand.
CATGGATAACCATGGATAGAAAGGGTGCTAATACCTTCCCTTTCTATAATCTACTCCCCGAACCCAAGAAAACATCTCAAAGGTTTTTCCTGTGCTTTTTAACCTTTCCTTAGGATAAAATAAAAAGTCAGTGGCGACTCTTGCTAAACTTAAACATTTGCGAAAACAAACACAAAACCCAAGTCAGTTCTCCCACCGTATCACAGAACTGGCGACTCTGCTGGGGAAAAATTTAAAAGTGGAGTAACCTTAGGGCCTAGATCACCCTTTTGCATGACTAATTGTTTGCTTTGATTGCTTTACATTTTGTTTCTCTTGTTTGGGCTTGAAATCCTACACCTGAATTTGGGAAACATTCATAGATAGCAATGCGTTGTGGAAACTGTGCGGGGTATACCGACACGGTTGAAGCAATAGCTATATTAGTGCGACATATTTGTGAGTACCGGTAACCCTTGAGTTCAATCAAGGAGAGTACGGGGCCGCTGAGTGATGTCACTAAGCACTAATGACCTAGAACCTTACTTGACCATCTTGGCCTTTTATTAGGGGTAGTGAGATGACCGGCTTTGGTGCAGTCCGAAGTTGGTAGATACTCGATACTACACTCATTGAGGGTTGTTTCTTAGAATATTTTGGTCGCTAGTTAAGTGGCTAAACCAAAACAATGAACATGGAAAACAATCCAATGATATTGAGCTCCTTAGAACCCGGTTACTATTTATAGGACAGGTTTTTAAGCCAACTACACTCAAGAGGGTACTTACCTATGAAACCTCATGCAAGCCTGAAACTAGGGTTTTGTGTGACTTGCTTGTACATGTGTTTGTGCATACATCATGAACATCATAAAGCATCATATGCATCCACTAACCATTTCAAGGGTTTGGATCTTCATCTTTGTTCTTGTTTTGTAGGTCATGGAAATTCTTCGCAGGAAAACTATCCAAGTCAACCTTGTGAGAATCCCTCCTTAACTCAAGGAGCTTACATCCAGAATTCCAGAAAGCTCTATCTTCAGTGAAATACATGGTAGACTGCTCAGCCTAGTCAACACCAACATTGAAGAAGACATGGTGAAAGTGTTGTTCCAGTTCTTTGACCCCCTTCACCACTGTTTCACATTCCCCGACTACCAATTGGTGCCCACTTTGGAGGAATTTTCTCAACTCCTGAGAATTCCTATTCTTAATCAACTACCCTACAACGGTACGGAGAAAGAACCAAAGCCTGAAGATGTTGCTCAAGCACTACAATTGCAACCATCTGACATCAAGGGGCATTGGGAAACTAGAAGTGGTGTCAAAGGCTTCTTGGCAAAATTCTTGTTTGAGAAGGCACAAGAGTGTTGGAATTCTTTGGATCTACAAGCCTTTGAAGAAATTGTGGCACTCCTCATTTATGGGTTGGTCTTGTTCCCAAATCCTGACCAACTTATAGATGTGAATGCTGTCAAGATTTTCCTATCCAGGAATCCCATACCTACATTGGTTGGGGACATCCTCCACTCATTTTACACACGAACAATGAGGAAGAGAGGTGTTCTCATGTGCTGTACTCCTCTCCTTGCAAGGTGGTTTATTTCTCACCTTCCAGAATCTGTTTTGAAGAATGAGCAAGGTTCAAGGTGGTCACAACGATTGATGACCCTCACACATTCTGATGTACATTGGTGTTCTCGGTCCAGAGAAAATGTCATCATCATCGATCGTTGTGGTGAGTTCCCTAATGTCCCATTACTTGGCATTAGAGGAGGTATTACCTACAACCCTTGTCTGGCTTTGAGACAATTTGGATATGCTCGGAGGGATGACCCTCATGACATGCTGATTCCTGACCTAGTTTTTGACTTCGACAATGATGCGCAAGGACTTCGCCAAAGATTCATCAGAGCTTGGAGGATGCCTAACAAGGTAGATAGCAAGACAATGTGGCACAAGAACTCCATCCCTCTTGAGCCTTACCTCAAGTGGGTACAAACCCGAGCCCAGAGTCTTATGATGCCTTACCCTCACATTCTCCCTTTGATCAAAGAGCCTGTTAAGGAAGGAGAGGTTCCATACACCATCCTACATCCTGACATGCCAACATCATGGGAGGAAATGCAGAAGAGTTGGATCCAACTCAAGGAAGAAAGGAATACTTTTGAAGCCAGCTTCTACGCCAGTGAGAAGAAGGTTTTGGAGCTTACTCGTCGACTTCACGAGGAGGAGACCCTCAACACTTACATCGCACCAAAGAGGATGCGCAACGTCTTTTTACCTTAAGAAGTTTTTGTAATATTTGGCCCATGGGGCATTTATGTACTGACAAAATTTCTTCTTATTAATATGACGTGTGTTCTTTTTGTCTGCAACAATTTTGAATTTCTAAATCCTTGAATGCATTGCATGAATAAACATATCATTCATCATATGCATAAACAGGTCTTCACACCAGGTTTCCTTATCTTTCTGCTGTTTATTTCAGTAAGATGGATCTTGAACAGACGGTCAAAGATCTGCAGGCACAAAACTCGCAGTTTCAACATCTCCTTATGACCTTGGCAAAGGGTCAGGAGGATCTTAAAGCACTGCTAGGGAATAAAGAGCACAAAAAAAAACACGAAGGCCATTCTTTTGCTCATACAAACTCAGTCTCCAGATACAGTTCAAATGCGTTCCAAACACGGATGCCATTTTGATCCTCATTCTTCTGACCTATCACATTACAGTTCAACAGACATTCCATATGGCATCTCTAAGCCCATCCCCCGACAAGATTCTGTCACATCTCCAGATGGCATCTTTAAGCCCATCTCCAGATGGCATCTTTAAGCCCATTCCCGCATCCATGTTTAGACGAGTGCAAATTTACGGGCACTCTAGTGTCCAATCTCCTTTTACCTTCGAGACGCAAAAGGCAAACTTGCCAATCTAACTCTTCAGGTGCAAGAAGATTGAACAGGAGCAACTGTTGTACCCCAAAATTTTCCCTCTCTTTTCATCAACATTTTCTCACCACAAGACTCTTGGAGCTCAAGATCAAGTTAGGGTTTGCTCTGCTCAAGACTCCTCCTTGCACTGTTGACCCAAATTAGGGTTTGAGTTTGCACAGAGATGTTTTGACCTAAAATTCCCAAAGTGACTTTCATGCTTCATGTTGGACTCACAAGTTTATCCATACCAAGTTTCAAGTCTTGATTCCAATCTTTGCCCAGTCAATTGGACAGTTGACCTAGAAATTAGCTGTATTGGGGAAAAAACTGTGGCCAATTGACAGTCAAACTTCATGATTTTTGACTCACATCAATATAATGAACTCACATGAACCATTTTGTCAAGTTTGGATCACAATTTCACAAGAAATTTGATCAGATCACCAAAAGGGCAAAATGGTCATTTTTAGGGTTTTGACTGCACAAAGGCAATTTTTGACTGTTTGACCTAACGAATGGCAAACCAGGATCACATATGGACTCAAGGACCCAATGGCATTGTCTTGACCCATTCAACAAGTTCTAAAGATCTCAAATGCATAGGATTGACAGATGAATTTTTCAGTCAACTGATCAAAATTTGACTGTATACTGAAAAGTCAAACTTTGACATTTTGGTCAAAATCAAGTGTCAAGATTCATTTTTCATCAAGACATGTCAAATTATGAAACTTGTTCATCAAGAAACCCAAAAATGCAAATTAGGGTTTAAAATGAGAAAATTTCATAACTTAGAATTTTTCTAAGTTATGAAACTTCCTTATTTTTTCCTAACTTTGTCACATTTTTTCACCAAGATGCAAATGGATTCAAACAAAACTTGAAACATGAAAGTTGTAGTCCATTGCAAAATCTAAAACTTTTATTCACAAAGTTTTCACAAAGGAGGCTTATATCTCAAGTTATGATTTTTGGAACAAGGGTGCAAAACATTCTTAACTTAGAGAAAATTTGTCCTATTCTAGGCAGGATTTTTGTCCAACTTCTTGGCCATTTTTCACATGGTTCCACTTGGAATTTCAATTTTCATTACAAAGATGGATTGTAGTACACATTCCAAGCTTTCCAAATTGTCAAAGAACTCATCAAACACCCTTGTGGTTAGAGAGAATCGAATTTGAAAAGTTGGCCAAAACTCATTCTTGTTCATGGCCTAAGCTTGCTCATCACAACTTGCATTTTCAAATCAGCTTGTACAAAGCTAGCTTGCAGGCCTCAAAACCAGTTTTACACAACTTAATTAAATGCGAAACCATTGTATTAAGGTATTATTTCATTCATTTGGACATTACATGCTAAACTAATCCTTAATTAGAAAAAGCAACTTTGCCATTTTGGAAAAGTAACATTTTATGTCAAGTTACATGATCTTTGAAGTACAAGCCAAATCTTTGAGGCAAAGTTTGGTAGACAAATCCCACTGATCAAGAGAAAGTGCTGCAGCATGCTTGAGAGCCTTGTACAGGCCTATATTACAACTTGACATTTCTTTGCTTACATTGGAAAAAAGCTTGCAAAAACTCTCCAACTCTGATCTCCTGTCAACACAGCCAAACAAAAACCTTGTGAACATCTTCCATACACCTAAACAGACCTAAGGCACGATTGATTGATCCCTCACACCTCCTAAAACCCCAAAACACCATTTTGCTGCACAAAACAGGGCATCCCTGCAGATTGAGTTGCACAACTCAGCTTGCTCGTGTGTTTTGGCCAAAGCTTGTTCAAACACATTCCCTACCATCCACTGAAACTAGTCCAAGCCCTAAACACTAGCTGTAACACCCCTAACCTCACTTGCCATTTTCAATTTTCAGTTTTGCAGGTGGACTTCCATAGCACGATTCAGAGTGATTCAAAGCAAGCTAGGTGTTGGAGAGGCATCCTAGGACTTCAGGCAAGCTCAACCAAAGCTCAAACTCCATTGAAGATACCTACATTGCTCTGTTCAAGTCAAGCTGAAACAGGTAAAACCATGAACTTCTATCTCTCAATCTAGGAAGAGTTAGGCTTAGGTTTGTGAATGAAATATGCTCCACTCATAGCCCTGAAGCCATACATATGATTACTTTTCATTTATATTAAGTATGCTGTGAGAATTTTAGCCATGAACATTGAAGAAAAATTAGGTCAGAATTTGGGGATGAAGAAATTCTCCCTGGTTTCTTAGAGTTAGGTCAAGTGTTTTATATGTCTGAATTCGTCTTTTGATGCTCTACAATGTTGGTGTTATGAGTTTTTGCTAAAAGTCAAGGAATCAGGAGTTAGCTTTGGTACAAGAGGCGCGCGTGTTTTGTCATTCAAACAAGGCTGAAGATTGAAGATGACTGGCTTGGGCTGGGCCTGAGTCAGTCTTGCTCTTTGCACTCCCTTTTTCAATTTACACCCCCCTGGCCCATTGTGGGAAATATTTATCATTTTTGACTTTTTATTTTTTATTCTGACTTGATATTTTTTGTCCAAACATAAAAAACATTAAAAATATTTTTTTTCACATTTTTTTATATTTATTTGGCATTTGTTTCATTTTATTAGTATATATATGTAAATAATATAAAACCTTTTTATTTAAAACCCTAAAAATAATACAAAAATATTTATTTCTTCAGTTATTATTTTTTTGTTTACATTTTGAAAACATTTTCTAAAATATACATTTTTGTAAATAATTAATATTTTATTTTTGTACATATTTAGTATATTTAATATATAATATATAAATACTTGTATATTTTATTAAATATTTAGGGCAAAAATATAGAAATAATATACTTTTATTTTTATTTGATATTTGACATCAAAAAATACTTTTTTACAGTATACTTCCTTTTTTACTATTTTTTGTATATAATTAACAAATATTGTATATAATTAATAAATAAATACTATTTATTCAAAAAACTAGGGTTTTGCCCTAAATGACAAAAATATTCAAAATTTGACCTTTTTATTTTCGTTTATATTTCACATTGAAAAACACTTTCACATACATAAAAAATCATTTTGTGTATAATACATTTTTCATATTTATTGTATTTATTTAAATATTGTACAATTAAATATTTGTATATTCGATATGGATGTAATAGCTTAGAATTTAATTTCTCGTCAAATATCCCCAAATTCAAACTTGTACCCCCATCCCCATAATCATTGTTGTAATAGCTTAGCATTTAAATTTCTGCATTTAAAAGCTTTCAAATTATGCCATGATAGACCTAGGGTTTGTATGCAAAAATCAATCAACAAATAGCTTGACCTAATTCAAGATAAACATGCATGAAAAAAAAACACAATGCACACTTGCACCCTTAGGGTGACTCCACTTGTTGCCTTCAAAAATGGACCATGGTTGCATGTTAAGTCTCTTTGGCAAAACAAAAACAAATCAAAAGATCATAGTCCCTCGATGACGCTATCAAGTTGCCTAAACAAAAATGATCAAGTCCCTTAAGAAAAATGCCAAAGATACTTGACACTATTGCCTCTATGGTCTAAACGATGACCCGCGCCCGTCCCGTTAACATCCTAACACAAGGTTGTTCACCAAATACAATGGTGAAACAACACTGTTAAAAGGATTAAAACATGAGAAAGATCTTTGAGAAATTTAGGGTAGATAGCTCTTGGTTATTTGACCAAACTTGCAAAACAATCCTTACCATTTTTCAAACCACACCTCACAACACAATTTCAAAACAATTTTCAAAACATTGAAAAACTTCTCAAAATACAATACACCTTTGTATACATTCAAACATGGATCATTACAAAGGTTGCCACAACAATAGCCTCTTTTCAAAACATCTTTCAAAACCACACACAAAGCACCATTTCAAACAATTGAAAATGCAAAGCAAGTGATCTAAGCAAGTAACCAAGAGCCCATGGATAACCATGGATAGAAAGGGTGCTAATACCTTCCCTTTCTATAATCTACTCCCCGAACCCAAGGAAACATCTCAAAGGTTTTTCCTGTGCTTTTTAACCTTTCCTTAGGATAAAATAAAAAGTCGATGGCGACTCTTGCTAAACCGAAACATTTGCGAAAACAAACGCAAAACCCAAGTCAGTTCTCCCACCGTATCACATACCCCAAAATTTTCCCTCTCATTTATCAAGATTTTTCTCACAATACCTTTTGGACTCAAGACTGGATTAGGGCTTGACCAACTCAAGAAATCTCATCACGCACTAATGACCCAAAATTAGGGTTTGAGATTGCACAGGGATTTTTGGACTATCAATGCTTTATATGACTTTCAAGGATCATTATGGACCCCCAAGAGTACTTATGTTAATTTTCAAGTCTTGAATCACATTTTTGATCAGTCAATTGGACAGTTGACCTAAAAATCAACTATATTGGGGAAAAATTCAACCATGGCCAATTTACAGTCAAACTTCATAATTTTTTATCCATCTCAACATATTGGACTCATATGCATCATTTGATCAAGTTTGGACCACAATTCCTCAAGAAATTTGATCAAATCATCAAAATGGCAAAATGGTCAAAATTAGGGTTTTGATTGAGAAAAGGCAATTTCTGATTTTTGACCTAGCAAATGACCAATTGGTTTGAGGCATGATTCCAAGAGTTCAATTGCATCACCTTGACCTAATAACATGGTTCAAAACATTTCAAATCTATTAGATTGACAGATGAATTTTTCAGTCAATTGATCAAAAGTCAAATGTATATTGAAAAGTCAAACTTTGACTTTTTGGTCAAAATCAAATACCAAGGATCACAATTCATCAAAACATGTAAAAATGTGAACCTTTTTCATCAAGAAATCAAATATTGAAGATTTTGTTTTGAAATTTGAAATTTTCTTAACTTAGAAATTTTCTAAGTATAGAAAATTTCTTATTTTTTTCTCAACTTTAAGCCAAATTCTCACCATGATACAAGATGATTCAAAGAAAGTTCCCAACATGAAAGTTGTAGATATCCATGAAATATACAACTTTTCCTCACACAATTTCTCCTAAAGATTCTTGGATCTCAAGATATAATTTTGTGAATACATGCTCATGAACTAAAATAACTTAGTAAAGTTTTACCCTAATTTAGGCAGGTTTTTGATCTAACTTCATGACAACTTTTAACCTAGTTCCAAGAGGAATCTTGGAAATAAATTCAAAAATGAGTTATATAGCACATTGAAAGCTTTCCAAAATGTCCAAGAACTCCTTGAGATCATTCTTGAGTAGGGAGAATCGAAGAGATGAAGTTGGCAATTTCTCACTTTGATTTCAAGCCATTTCATGATGAACCAAAATTTAAATCCAAACCTAGGCTGCATAATCCTTGCTTTGCAGGCCTCAAACTTGTTTCTCACTCGATAATTAAATGTTTACGCAGCTGATAGAGCTTTAATCCAAGCATTAGAGCCTTTGTCCAAGCTACAATTCCATAAATGGCACAAAGTTGCCATTTCCATTTTGATAAAGCACAACTTTTGCAATTGTCAACTCCTTGAGCTTTGCACTTATTCTTTCTGCACACACAAACCCTATAAACCAAAATCAATGTGTCTAAGACCTGTACCAACTCAGACCAGGCTTGTACAAGCACATAGAGAGTTGTCTCCTCACTTTTCTTCAAAAGCAAGCAATAGAGCCAAAAGGATATAACTCAGAAATCTTGAGGAAGCTTGAGGTCTAACCTTTTCTATACTTATACACAAATGTATTGTGACTTAGAACATGATTGTTAAAACTCAGAAACTCTCCCAAACTCGCTACCACTGAAAACCTGCCATAACTTGCAGTTTTACACCTTGCATAGCAATCTTAAAAACCACTCGTGCGTTTTAAGTTTTAACCACCTAAACACTTAACCTACATCATATCTAAGTGTTCCAGACCATCATCCCCTCACTGTAACTCCTCCTTCTCCATCTGACATTTTTGCATTTCAAGCTTGCAGGTTGACTTGAGTAGGGAGATTCAGGAACTTTCAAGGCAAAGTAAGGATTTGAACACACTCAGGGAGGTCCAGGAAACTAAACTGATTCTCAGGCCTTCTCAAAACTTGCTCAAACTCCATTCACGATCTCAACTGAAAGAGGTAAAAAATCTAACTTCTATCTCTTCATACAGGCATCCTTTGGTCTTGATTTGTGAAAATAAAATGTAGATATCCTTGCACTAAAGCCAACCATGTTCATAGATTTCATTTATATTCATTGTGTATAGAGAATTTTGGATTTGAAATTTCTGTAAAAATTAGGTTTTAAATTAGGGTCAGTAAAATTAGCTTTGATCTTTGAATTTTAGTTTACATGAGTTACATGGTTGAAATCGTGGGAAGAAATACTATCATTTTCATGTTTAGAGTTTCCATTTTCATGGAGAAATGAGAGAGATACAGGTGGTCCGACTAGCTAGAGGAAGAAGACGAAGTACAGGGCAGGGAAGTGATTCATGTCATGTATTTTTATTTTCATTTGAACTAACGGATGTACAACCACCCCAGTGGTAAGGCAGTGCGCAGAAATGCCTAAGGTCACAGGTTCGAGCCTTGGCGCTGCCTTTTTGCATTTTTCCATATTTTTCTTCTTTTTTTACAGCGTGGGCTCAACACAATTGGGCCCTATGATTTTTTCTAGCATTCACCTCCTGATTACTCATGGCTAGGGGTGTTCGTGGTCCGGTTTGGATCGGTTTTGAGACAAAATATCATCCGATCCAAAAATATATAAAGCATACGGTTTGGTTTGGTTTTTGGATGACAACAAGAAAAATTCAATCCAATCCAATCCAATTTATACGGTTTACTTCGGTTCGGTTGAATCGGTTTTATTCGGTTTTTAAACCAACACTATTTAGAAATTTAAAAAGAATATATTTCAATACCAGTTACAATTATGCCACCAATGTCTACTGAGACAATATCTAATTGCTATGTTCATATGGCTATTTGATGTCATTATTGCAAAGTTTCATTATAATATATGTATAATATCTATCCCAACGAAATAGACATGGCTATAATATATAATATATATGGAGATATGCTTAGTTCTTATATGGAGATTTGTATTATAAATTAAATATATGACAAATATATAAAACAGTGAACAAATGAAGATTCCAAAGCTATATTAAAGCGAATATAATAATAAAACTTCAAGAAAAATATCAATAACAGTGGACATGCGAAAGTTGCATCACAAGGAATATATAATAATAATATGACAAAGTGCATTATATATAGAGAGAAGATCTGCTTTATATATGACAACATAATTGATAGTTTCAAAATCAGAGCCTGCAACATAATTGATAGTCAAATAACAAATTTTCTAATTATCCTGCAATAGCTCCACTCCAGCTTCACAGTTTTACCCAATTCTTTTAGAATGCGGATATCAACAGCTAATCAGAGTCTATATCAGATACACCTTCATTCAATTGAGGGATTGGAGCAAGTTCTACAAAAATAAAGATAAATATTACTCAATATAAAATATTAACAATGCTCAACAAAAAATAATATAAGTTATAAGTAAATTACCTAATTCCAAATTTTCTAACTCATCCACAAGCTCTTCAATATCCACCGACACCGGGGAAGATTTACACCAATTTTGTGTACAAATTAAAGCTTCAACTGTTTTTGGCGTAAGAGAGCTTCTATAACAAGTAAGCACTCTTCCTCCGATAGAGAAAGCGGACTCTGAAGCTACAGTAGACACAGGCATGGCCAATATATCTCTAGCCATTTGACCAAGAATAGGACACTTGTTAGAATTCACCTTCCACCAGTTCAAGATATCAAAACCAGGACCTTTCTTCTCCAAATTCTCCATGAGATACAAATCCAATTCATTTTTCTGCATGCTCTCATTAAGATTCATGTCCATCTCAACCTCTAAAGCAAATGCATCCTCTGGTGCTTTAAGTTCTACCAATTCCACTTCTTGAGTGGAATGTGTAAGATTTTCAATTTGACCGTTACCAAGGAAAAGCCTATAACTCTCAAATATTTTATTTAATGTCTCCTCTGTTTTTTTGTACAAAGATACAACAACATCATTTGTATATGCCCTGTTCAATCCCCACCTAACAAACTGCATCTTATGTCGAGGATCAAGCACAACAGCAACAAAGATCAACATATTCATTTTTTCAACCTTACCCCAATATTTATCATACTGAACTTTCATATTTTCAGCCATAATTCCAAGCAAGTTGTCAGAACTTTTTAATTCTATCCACCCATTTAATGTAGTCAATATCTTAATATGTTCATTAAAATATTGAGAAGAGGTCACAAAAGTACTACCTGAAACCTTCTTTGTGATATCAAAAAATATTTTCAAAAAATTAACAAAGCATTTTGCATTATCCCAATCCTCTTTATTAGGAATACCATCTTTCATCAGCACAAAATCAGCACACTTCTCACTCAATCTCTTAAATGCCTTTTGAAACTTCAATGCACTTTCAAGCATAATATATGTGGAATTCCACCTAGTGGAAACATCCAACTTAACAATTGATTTTTCTTGTAATCTAACTTCTTTAATGCAAGTTTTAAACCTATCCATACAACCTGGAGATGCACGAACATATCTAACAGCATTCCTAATCTTACTAATTGAAGAATGATAGTCTTCTAGTCCATCTTGGACCACAAGATTCAGAATATGTGCCCAACAGCGAACATGCATATGTTCCCCTTTCAATGGATGAGAATTCCAATCGTTCATTGTATTTTTCAAGTAAGTTATAGCAACATCGTTAGAACTAGCATTATCAATCGTAATGGTGAAAACATTACCTATTAGCCATTCCTCCAAACATTTTTCAATTTTTTTGCCGATGGTTACTCCTTTGTGATTCACAATTGGACAAAAATTCAGAATCCTTTTATGGATTTTCCAATCATGATCAATGAAATGTGCAGTGAGACAAAGATAACTCAAATTTTGCACAGATGTCCAACAATCAGTTGCAAGACAAACACATTGATTTGATTTATTTAGCACACTTTTTAACTTATGTTTCTCACTCGAGTATAAATCCCAACAATCTCTAGCAATTGTAATCCTTTTAGGAATTGAGAGTTTAGGTTGCACAACACTCATAAAATGAAGAAACCCCTCTCCCTCAACAAACTTAAAAGGCAACTCATCAATAATAATCATCCTAGATAAAGCTTTCCTACATGCCTCAGCATTAAAATGAACACCAGTGAGAACACTACTAGATCCATTCCCATCTTCTTTTTTCAGTTGTTGAAGAACGAGTGTCTGTTGAGTGGGAAGATAAAAACAATCAAATAGAAAACCATAATCCAAGACAAAATCAAGCATGAAAATAACATACTTGCGCACAAGCACCCTTAGGGTTACTCCACTTGGTTGCCTTATACAAAAAATGGCCATATTACGCATGCGAAGTATCTTAGCAAAACAAACAAATATAAGATCACAGTCCCTCGATGACGCTATTTAGAGTTGCCTTACAAAAATGACCTTAGTCCCTAAAAATGCTCAGATACTTTACAACATTGCTAATCATGGTTATACGATGACCCACGCCCGTCCCGTTAACATCCAAAGATAGGGTTGTTTACCAAATCAATGGTAAGACAACAATATCAAAGGGAAAGAGAATGAACAAGAAAGACATTTGAGTAGGTAGATTACTTCTAGTTACTTGCTCCATTTCAAACAAATATCCTTGCTATTTTCAAAACAAACACACACATTTCCAAACATCTTACAAACATTGAAAACATTTTTAAAAAGACAAACATCTTTGTATACATTCTTACGAACGAGAATCATTACAAAGATTGCCTAAACAATGGCCTCTTTTACAAAATACTTTCAAAACCACACAAAGCACAATTTCAAAACAATAGCAAGTGATCTAGCAAGTAACTAAGAGCCCATGGAAAACCATGGATGAAAAGGGTGCTAATACCTTCCCTTTTCATAATCTACCCCCCGAACTCAAGAAACAATCTCAAAGGTCTTTCCTATGCTTTTTCACCTTTCCTTTTGGATAAAAGAAAAGTCGGTGGCGACTCTTGCTAACCACAACATTTTCTATCAAACGCAAACCTTCAAGACAGTTCTCCCACCGTATCACAGAACTGGAGACTCTGCTGGGGATATTTTAAAAGTGGGGTTACCTTAGGGCTAGATCACATTTATTTGCTTACATTGTTTGACTTGTATGCTTTACATTATAGTTCTTTTTTTGGGTTTGAAACCCTCTACCCGGATTCAGGAAACATTATAGGTAAATATCAATACATTGTAGAAACTGTGCGGGGTATACCGACATGGTCTAAGCAATAGCTATGTTAGTGTGACATATTTGTGGGTACTGGTAGCCTTTGAGTTAATCAAAGAGAATACGGGGCCGCTGAGTGATGTCATGAAGCACTAATGAACTTTTAGAACCTTTACTTGACCAACTTGGCCTTTAGGATGTAGTGAGATGACCGGCTTTGGTGCAGTCCGAAGTTGGTAGATACTCGATACTACACTCATTGAGGTTTGTTTTCTTGGGATATTTCGGTCACCATTAAAGAGGCTTGAGCTGAAACAATGACTAAGGAAACAATCCAGTGATATTGAGCTCCTTAGAACCCGATTACTATTACTAGGGCAGGTTTAAGCCAACTAAACTTCAAGAGGGTACTTACCTATAAAACCCCATGCAAGCCTAAACTAAGAACTTGATTGCTTTGCTTGTATATGCATACTTGTACATAACATCATGGACGTTATGAACATCATATACATCTACTAACCATTTCAAGGATTTTGGGATTCATCTTTGTTCTTGTTTTCTAGGATATGGATTCGCTTCGCAGGAAAACTATTCAAGTCAACCTTGTAAGAATTCCTCCACAACTTAAGGATCTAGCTTCAAGGATCCTTGAGAACTCTCCATTCACCGAAAGACATGGTCGTCTACTCAACTTGGTCACCTCCAACACTAATGAGGATATGATGAAGATGCTCTTTCAGTTCTTTGATCCTTTGCACCATTGCTTCACATTTTCTGACTATCAACTTGTGCCTACTTTGGAAGAATTCTCCTAACTCTTGAGGATTACCATTCTCAATCAACTACCTTTCAATAGTACAGAAAGAGACCCAAATCTAGAAGAGATTTCTCAAGCTCTACACTTGCACTCATCTGATGTCACAACTTATTGGGAAACTAGGAGTGGTGTCAAAGGCTTCTTAGCAAAGTTCCTGTTTGAGAAAGCCCAAAGTTGTCGTAATTCCTTAGACTTGCAAGCCTTTGAGGAAATTGTGGCTCTTCTTGTCTATGGGACGGTCTTGTTTTCCAATCCTGACCAACTCATAGATGTGAGCACCGTCAAAATCTTCATGTCACGCAACCCAATGCCTACATTGCTAGGAGATATCCTACACTCTTTTCACACTCGCACAATGAGGAAAAGAGGTGTCCTTATGTGTTGCACCCCTCTCCTGGCAAGATGGTTTATTTCTCATATTCCCCAATCAGTCTTAAAGAATGAGCAAGGTTCAAGGTGGTCACAAAGGTTAGTGACGCTCAAACATTCAGACATTCATTGGTGCTCCCGATCCAAAGAGAATGTTATCATTGTTGACCGTTATGGAGAATTCCCTAATGTCCATCTACTTGGCATTAGGGGAGGTATCACCTACAACCCATGCTTAGCTTTAAGACAATTTGGTTATGCCCGAAGAGATGGCCCGCATGATATGCTGATTCAAGGTTTGGTATTCGACTACGACAACAACGATCAAGGTCTTCGCCAGAGATTCATCCGAGCTTGGAGGATGATAAACAAGGTGGATAGCAAGACTTTGGGGCACAAGAATTCCATCCCTCTTGAGCCCTACCTCAAATGGGTATGAACCCGTGTTCAAAGTCTTATGATGCCTTATCCTTCCATCCTTCCGGTAATCATTGAGCCTGTTAAGGAGGGAGATGTTCCATACACTATCCTACATCCTGACATGCCCACATCTCTTGAAGACCTATAAAGGGATTGGATACAACTCAAAGGAGAGTGAGATACTTTTGAAGCCCAATTCTACGCAAGCGAGAAGAAGGTTTTGGAACTCACTAGGATACTTCATGAGGAGCGGACTCTGAATGCCTACATTGCACCAAAGAGGATGCACACTACTTTTTTATCTTAGAGTTTTGTACTATTTTGTCCAAAGGGCATTGATGTACTCAAACTTTATCTTATCAATACAACGTGTGTTTCTTTTTGTCTAAAACGAACATGAATCTTTGAAATCCTTGAAAACACTGCATATACACATATTATTCATCATAACATAAACAGGTCTTTTGCAACAAGTTTCCTCATCTCTCTACTGTTTATTTCAATAAGATGGATCTTGAACAAAGAATAAAAGATCTCCAAGCTCAGAACACGCAGTTTCAAAAGTTGCTCATGACCCTTGCCAAGGGGCAAGAAGAATTGAAGACTCTGCTAGCTGAAGAGAAGAAAAAGAAAACAAAGAAGGTAAATGGAGTCTTGAACACGGGGAGAAGATTTCACGATCAGACGAGAAGGACTTTGAATTTTGCAACAACATCCGGTGAAGGAGAGGCGAAAGGCAAGGAAACAGCGGCCCCGTCAGAATCTGAAGAGGGGGAAGAAGAGGAAGACTACTCTGAGGAACAATATCCTCCAGCTGATGACAAGTACATACATCTCGAAGAGCGTTTGAGCGCAATGGAAATACAAAAGGTGCCAGGCTTAGACTTTGAAGAATTAGGACTAGTGTCGGGGATTGTGATTCCTCAGAAATTCAAAGTGCCTATGTTTGCAAAATATGATGGGGTGTCATGCCCTAAGATGCATCTTCGATCATATGTGAGAAAGATCCAACCACACTCCGCTGATAAAGACATGTGGGTGCATTTTTTCCAAGATAGTCTGTCTGGAACACAACTCGACTGGTTTTACCAACTAGAAAGAGCCAACATCCATAATTGGGAAGATCTTGCCGCAGCTTTCTACAAGCAATATCAATACAATGCTGATTTGGCGCCTACCCATACTCAACTCCAGAGTATAGCCATGGCTTCCATTGAAGGTTTCAAGGATTACGCACAGAAATGGAGAGATCTGGCTGGAAGAGTTCAACCCCCTATGTCTGAAAGGGAATTGGTAGACATGTTCTTAGGCACCTTATTTGGCCCCTTCTTCAACCATTTAATCGGAAGTGCATCAACGGGCTTTACTGAATTAATACTAACCGGAGAGAGAGTGGAAGCTGGTATAAAAAGTGGAAAGATTCAGAAGGATTCATCTTCTTCTACAGCTGTAAGGAAGCCTTTTATCAGGAAGAAAGAGATAGTTGTTGTATATCCGCAAAGAAACCAAGAGAGAGCCGAACGTCGACCAATGGTGGGGGCTGTTATGATTCTAAAGCCTACGTCTGATCAACAATGAAGTAATCAACCAAGGGTGGAAAGGACAGTCAGGAAATTCACCAGAATCAACATGACTTTGTCTCAAGTATTACCGCATCTTCTGAGATCCAATTTGGAAACCTTGAAAGAAGCTCCGAAAAACCCCAACACGACATCCCCTCATTATCCCCCCAATGCCCGTTGCATATATCACTCTAAAAGTCATGGTCATGATACTAATAACTATTGGGCCTTGAAGAACAAAATACAAGACCTCATTGAAGCAAAAGAAATTGAGTTTGATGCGCCTGAGAAGCCAAATGTCATTTCTGCTCCTATGCCCAGACATGGTCACAATACCAATGCTATTGAAGAAGATTTGTTTGTTACCACAGTTGATGAACTCGTGACTCCGCTTCCAACCATTAAGATAAACTTGTTGAATGCCGGTGTGTACTTGGGCTGTAATGAAGACTGCTATCTCTGCTTATCCTCACCAACTGATTGCCCTTTGTTGAAAACCGGCATTCAACGCTTGATAGATAACAAAGAGATTATGTTTGAAAGTACTCTTGTTTCACCTGTTCCTATTAAAGATGTTTCAATCATTACCATCTCCACCAATTCTTCCAGGGTCTCCACCAAAAGACCCGTTAGAATTACATCGGTTCCGAAAGCAACTCCTCTAATAATCATAATGCCTGGGCCAGTCCCATACGAATCAGACACAATTATGTCGTGGAATTATAGAGGGGACATTTACTACCATGTCATCAAACAAGATAGGCCGGCCGCCGAAGAGATAAACTCCAAAGAAGAAGATTCCAACATCAGCAATATTTCCGGAACTAGTAAAATTACCCGAAGCAGTAGGATATTTTCTCCAGAAATTGCCCCCCAAAGGCTGTTTCTGGACCCGTGGCTGTTCCAAAGGTTACTTCCGTACCCATAACCATCTTTGCAAGTGCTCCTATTGACGAAGCCATTATAACTCCTATTGTCATTCTCACCAACACTCCTATTGCTGAAACTCGAGGAAAGAGTATTCAAGTGGAGCCTGTCCGGACGAAGGCTCAATGACGGACTATCCCTGAGACATCCAAGAAAGAAATGGAGGAGATCCTAAAAATTATAAAGAGGAGCGACTACGATGTAGTTGAACAGTTGGGGTAAACTCCCTCCAAAATCTCCATGCTGACATTACTACTGTGTTCCGAGGCACATGCAAAAGCCCTGGTGAAGTTCCTAAAAACAACTCATGTGCCTCAAGAGACATCTGCTGATCAATTTCAAGACTGCATGGCCAGCCTGACAGCGGATAACAGCCTAGGATTCTCGGATGCTGATCTGACACCAAGGGGAAGAAAGCACAATGAGGCATTACATGTCTCAGTGGAATGTAGGGGCACAACTCTGGCCCATGTTTTGGTGGACACCGGCTCATCCTTGAATGTATTACCGAAAAAAGCTCTTGACAGACTTGACTGCGAATGACTGACGTTAAAGCCAAGCAACATAGTAGTAAGGGAATTTGATGGCTCGAAGAGAATGGTGCACGGGGAAGTGGATATCCCCATAAAGGTTGGGACTCAAACTTTCAATTCAACCTTTTATGTAATGGACATCCGCCCTTCGTACTCTTGTCTGCTAGGACGGCCATGGATCCATAATGTTGGCGCTGTTACCTCTACATTGCACCAGATGCTGAAGTATCCGGTTCAAGGAAAGATTATCACTGCCCACGGAGAGGAAGAATACATGATAAGCCATCTCAATTCCTTCAGGTATGTGGAATTGGACGGTGAGTTCATTAAAACTCCTTTTCAACACTTCAAAGAGGTCCCTCAAGAGATAGTAGTGACCAAAACTGTGTTCCAGATTCCCAAGATTACAAGGCCTCCACTCTGAATGTCATCTCTGAAGGACGCCAAAGCAGTAGTAGAGGAAGGTGGATGTACCATCTAGGGGAAACTTCCGGATATCCCGTATAAGTCTGACAAGTTTGGCCTAGGTTTCACTTCAAGTGCTCAAAAGGCTGTTCGTCGTGCCCGTGCTGGAGGGCCACCCTTGAAGATTAGCAACCGTGAGGTCAACGCGGTAGAAGATGGTGAAGATGATTGCAACCTGGAGGATTGGATCTTTCCGACTGTCAATGGAGGACTCAGCAATTGGGAGGCTAGAGACTTCGTCCCAATAACTTTTATCCCATAGTAATTTATCTTTACATTTTATTGGATCTGTAATATTCAAAAACAATTCACACTCTTAAAACCTTGTGTCTTGCCCGAGGCACAATGGTCCATTTGTAAGGGTTATTATTTCATCTTCATATGATATCAATGAATCATGGACGTTTTTTCGCATACAAATTTTCTTGCTCATTGTTTTTCTTTTACATTTTGTTTTCTTTTAATGATAGTTATACCCTTACACACACCCATACTCACAAATGCAGGTATCCATCCATTCTGGATCCCATGGGTAACGATACTGATATGGCCTTTCATGACTCTGAGGATCTAATCTACCAAGCCAAAGACGAAGGTGAGGAAGATTGTGAAGTACCAGGGGAACTTGCCAGACTGCTACAACAAGAGGAAAGAACCATTCAGCCTCACGAGGAACCTGTGGATACGATTAACCTGGGTACCGAGGAGGATAAAAAAGAGGTCAAGGTGGGTGCCAATCTGGAACCCAATGTCAAGGAGCGTCTGATTCAGTTGCTACACGACTATGTTGAAGTCTTCGCTTGGTTATATGAAGACATGCCAGGACTTGATACAGACATCGTGGTACATCGTCTGCCTACAAGAGAAGATTGTCCGCCAGTAAAACAAAAGGTTCGCCGCATGAGACCTGATATGTCAGAAAATATTAAAGTGGAGGTCATGAAGCAATTCAATGCTGGATTCTTGGCTGTCACATCCTACCCTCAATGGGTTGCCAACATTGTTCCCGTACCTAAAAAAGACGGCAAAGTACAAATGTGTGTGGACTACAGAGATTTGAATAGGGCGATCCCTAAATATGATTTTACACTCCCCCGCATTGATATCCTGGTTGACAATACGACATAACACAAAGTGTTTTCCTTCACAGACATATTCTCAGGTTATAACCAAATCAAAATGGCACCTGGAGACATAGAGAAAACAACATTTGTCACACAGTGGGGCATATTCTGCTACAAGGTAATGCCATTCGGATTGAAGAATGCTGGGGCAACCTATTAGCGTGCCATGGTAGCCTTATTTCACGACATGGTACATCATGAAATAGAGGTCTACATGGACGATATGATATCCATATCACAAACAGAAGAAGAGCATCTTGATCACTTACAAAAGCTATTTGAGAGACTGAAGAAGTACAAGCTGAGGTTGAATCTAAACAAGTGCACATTTAGAGTACGGTCTGGTAAACTCCTAGGCTTTGTAGTTAGTAACAAAGGTATTGAGGTCGATCCTGCCAAAGTTAAAGCAATACAAGAGATGCCTTCTCCTCATACTGAGAAGGAAGTCAGAGGATTCTTGGGACGTTTGAACTATATTGCCAGATTCAGTTCTCACCTAACAACTACTTGTGAGCCAATCTTCAAACTATTGAAGAAAGATCAAGTAGTCAAATGGAATGGTGAATTCCAAGTTGCTTTTGACAAAATCGAAGAATACTTACAAGAACCTCCTGTATTGATGCCACCAGTCGAGGGAAGACCATTGATCATGTATCTGACTGTTTTAGAAAACTCGATGGGGTGTGTATTGGGGCAGCATGACGAGTCTGGCCGAAAAGAGCACGCTATTTATTACTTGAGCAAAAAGTTTACCGACTGTGAAACCAGATATTCACTACTCGAGAAAACTTGCTGCGCTCTGGCATGGGCTGCTCGCCGGCTAAGACAGTATATGCTGACTCGTACTACCTTATTGATATCTAAGATGGATCCGATAAAATACAACTTCAAAAAGCCTGCTCTTTCTGGGAGAATAGCTAGATGGCAGATGGTCCTGACAGAGTACGACATACAGTATACTACCCAGAAAGCTATAAAGGGCAGTGTGCTAGCTGATCACCTTGCTCACCAAGCTGTAGAAGACTATCAATCCATGAAGTATGAATTCCCGGATGAAGACATCATGACATTAGACAACTGTGAAGAAATCAGGCTATATAAAGGACCTGAACAAGGATCCCGATGGACTCTGTTCTTTGATGGAGCATCCAACGCACTTGGTAATGGTATCAGAGCTATACTCATATCTCCAGAAGGGTGTCATACTCCCTTCACCGCCAGACTTTGCTTCAATTGTTCGAACAACATGGCGGAATACGAAGCATGTATCCTTGGTCTCAAAGCTGTCATAGATTTGGGGATCAAATCATTGGATGTATTTGGATACTCAGCCTTGGTCATTAGTCAGATCAAAGGGGAATGGGACACCAAGCACCCAAACCTTATCCCTTACAAAGAACATGTTTTGACATTGCTACCACATTTTGAGAAGATTACCTTCGAGCATTTCCCGCGAGAAGAAAATCAGCTAGCATACGCTCTAGCCACAATGTCATCTATGTTTAAACTTAATTGGGATAACGAGGCTCCCCAGATCACCATTGAACGAATGGATGAACCAGCGCACTGTCACGAGATTAATACTGAAGAGGTAGTGGACTAGCCTTGGTTTCATGAAGTCAAGAGGTATCTCGAGGCTCAAGAATATCCAGAAGGAGCTTCAATCAATGATAAGAAGTTCTTAAGGAGATTCTCTGCTAAATTCTTCCTTAGTAATGGCATCCTGTACAAACACAATCATGACTCCATTTTACTTCGGTGCATAGATAAGGTTGAAGCTAAAAAGATCATGGCTGAATTACATGAAGGTAATTTTGGCACCCACTCCAGTGGGCATACGATAGTGAAGAAAATCCTACGGGCAGGCTATTATTGGTCTACCATAGAAGCAGATTGCTATCAACACTCTCGAACCTGTCATAAGTGTCAAATTTATGCTGACAAGGTGTACGTACCTCCGGTTCCTCTGAATGTATTGACGGCTCCTTGGCCCTTTGCTATGTGTGGAATTGATATGATTGGAGAAATCAAGCCAACGACCTCCAATGGACATCGCTTCATCCTAGTGGCCATTGACTATTTTACAAAATGGGTGGAGGCAACTTCCTTCGCTTCCGTTACCAAGAATGTTGTTGCCCGCTTCATCAAGCAAAACCTTATTTGTCGGTATGGTATCCCAGAAAGGATCATCACTGACAATGGTACAAATCTCAATAACACTATGATCACCGCATTATACGAGAAATTCAAGATCCAGCATCATAATTCTTCTCCCTATCGGCTAAAGTTGAATGGTGTTGCCGAAGCTGCAAATAAAAACATTAAGAAGATCATACAGAAAATGACTGTCACATACAAAGACTGGCATGAGATGTTACCATTCGCTCTCCACGATTATCGTACCACGACTCGCACATCATCTAGGGAAACACCATATTCTTTGGTTTACGGAATGGAGGTTGTCTTGCCTATTGAGGTTCAGATCCCCTCCCTGAGGATTATGAAGGATGCAGGGTTGAATGAACACGATTGGATCCAGACTCGACTTGATCAACTGAATTTGATTGATGAAAAGAGACTTACTGTTGTTTTCCATGGTCAAATGTATCAAAAACGGATGATCAAGGCTTTCAACAAGAAAGTCAGACGCTAAATATATCAAGTTGGGGATCTAGTGATCAAACTTATCATCTTGCCACAAAGTCATCCCAGGGGAAAATGGACTCCTACCTATGAAGGACCATTTGTAATCAAAAACATATTCTCCGGTGGGGTAATGATCTTGACCACCATGGATGGTGACGACCTGCCACACCCTGGGAACGCGGACATAGTCAAAAGATACTATGCATAAGGGACCCGCTAGGTTGACATACCTAGGCAAAACAAGGGCATCCCGACAAACCAAAAGGTTCAGGAAAAAATTAGGGATAAAATGAAAAAAATCTGTGCACCCGGCAAGTTGAAAACCTGAAAGGGCGACTTGGGCAAAAAGGGGTTTCCCGATGGACTGAAAACCCGAAAGGCGGTCCAGGAAAAAGTTAGGGAATTAAAGCGTATGACTATGTCCTGTCGGATCACTTTAGGGACAACCTTTGGATTCAACTGACAAATTCAGGATTTCTGATCAATCTAGTCATCTTCGGACAAGGCACAAATAGAAAAGATACTCGGAGATACGAAGGCTATAGCAGAATGGAAACCCCATGGGATTTTTATACACGTAGCTATCTTTTCTTTGTATCAAATTTTTCTTGTTTTATGACAACATTCTCTTACTAGAATGTTTGTCCCCTTTGTACAAAATATTCATTCAAAGTCAATACATAGATATCCCTTTGAAAGTGCAAAAACTATTTGTCTTTTTTCTTTACGCTTGTGTTTTGTTTACAAAAACGTCCAATGATTCATTGTTGAACATATGCATTTGAACATGATTACTGTTTACAAATAAACAAAATGAGAAAGACAATTACTGATAGGTTGAAAGAATAGGAAAATGTCTCTAGGCTATTCCATAAGTAATCCCCTACAGTACGTCATTTAAATCCCCAGCGGAACAAAAATCCCAGTTATCAATCCTCAGCAAAAGTCGTCAAATTTCTCGGGACTCCCCGACAGATCTTGCAAGCAGTACATGGCGTTGCCCTCACCATATAATTTACTTCTCTCAATAAAAGTTCATAAGTACTTCAACCTCAAGACATGAAAATCAACATATCCTCAACGGCATTCAGGGATTTATTTTTCTCAATCAAACAACAATTCAGCAAATTAGTTCACATACACATACATTGCATCCATATATCATAAACATCAATAAAGAAAATACATTGCATCATACATTTCATGCAACATAACTTTGTATTTTAGCTAACATTTTACCCTTTTCAGGATAAGATTAACAGCTACCATTAATAATATGCAATCTTGATACAGTTCAGATATGCTCCAGACACGGACGCCATTCTGATACTCATTCAGATACAACTTACAGATACAGTTTAGATACGCTCCAGACACGGATGCCATTCTGATACTCATTCAGATTCAACTTATAGATACAGTTCAGATACGCTCCAGACACGGATTCTATTCTGATAATCATTCAGATTCAACTTACAGATACAGTTCAGATACACTTCAGACACAAATGCCATTCTAATACTCATTCAGATTCAACTTACAGATATAATTCAGATACGCTCCAGACACAGATTCCATTCTGATACTCATTCAAATTCAACTTTCAGATATAGTTCAGATACGCTCCAGACACGGATGCCATTCTGATACTCATTCAGATTCAACTTCCAGATGCAGTTCATATACGCTCTAGACACGGATGCCATTTTGATACTTAGTCAAAATCAGCTTCCAGATACAGTTCAAGTACGCCCTAAACACGGACACCATTCTGATACTCATTCTTTCAGCTTACAAATTATAATTCAACAAGCATTCTTGGACGGCATCTACAAGCCCATCTCCAACAAGATTCTATCACCTCTCTAAATGGCATCTTTAAGCCCATTCCCTCAACCACACATCATCGAGTGCAAATTTCTGGGCACTCTAGTATCCAATTGTGATACGGTGGGAGAACTGACTTGAGGTTTGCGTTTGTATTCGCAAATGTTGCGGTTAGCAAGAGTCGCCACCGACTTTTTATTTTATCCTAAGGAAAGGTTAAAAAGCACAGCAAAAACCTTTTGAGATGTTTTCTTGGGTTCGGGGAGTAGATTATAGAAAGGGAAGGTATTAGCACCCTTTCTATCCATGGTTATCCATGGGCTCTTAGTTACTTGCTTAGATCACTTGCCTTTTGTTTTCAATTGTTTTAAATGGTGCTTGAGTGTGTGGGTTTTGAAAATGTTTTTGAAAAGAGGCCAATGTGGTGGCAACCTTTGTAATGATCCATGTGGGGATGTATACAAAGATGTATGTCTTTTAAAAAAAGTTTTCATTTTATTTTGAAAGTTTTGTTTTGAAAGTGTTGTGAGGTGTGATTTTGAATTTAGGCAAGTGTTTTATTTTGCAAGTTGATTCAAGTAATTAAGAGGTTATCTACTCCTAAATTTCTCAAAAGATTATTGCTATACTTTAACCCTTTTAACAAGTTTGCTCCACCATTGTATTTGGTGGGCAACCTTGTGTTAGGATGTGAGAGGGACAAGCGCGGGTCATCGTTTAGACCATAATTGTAACGACGTTAAATGTCTTTGGGCAATTTCTTTAAGGGACTTGATCATTTGTTTTGTTTGTTTTGAAAAGTTTTATCGAGGGACTATGATCATTCAAACTGTTTGCTTTGCCCAAAGATGTTCAACATACAATATGGCCCATTTATTTGAAGGCAACAAGTGGAATACCCTAGGGGGTGCAAGTGTGATTTGTGTGTCCATTTTCATGCTGGTTTATCTTTTATTAGGTCAAACTATTTTTTATCGTTTTTCGCATACAAACCCTAATTCTAACATGTTATTATTAGAAAGCAATAAAGTGTGAAATTAAAATTACTAAGCTATTACAAAACCAAATATGGGAAAGGGGGTACAAATGTTCAAATGGGGATATTGACAAGAATTTAAATCTAAATTATTACATCAATTGAATATTTGCAATTTAAATAATACATAATTAAATGTAAATTAAATAAATATGTGAAATGCAAAAAAAGAAAGTTTTTATGTGTATGGGAAAATATTATTTATGTAAAAGGAAAAAGAAAATAAGAAATGTATTATTTTTTGAGTATTTGAACTTAGGGTAAAAACCCTAATTTGAAAAAAAGGTATTATTATCTATTTATTATTCATAAAAATAAAATAAAATGAAGTATATTAAAAAAAAATGTATTTTTATATCAAATATTAATAAAAGTGAAAAATCAAGTATTTTCATATTTTTGTCTTAAATATATTAATAATCACATATATATATATATATATATATATATATATATAACCCTAAGTATGTATTATTCTAAAAATAAATATTTATTTAATATTTTAATAAAATAAATAAAAGAGTATTTTTTGTGTGAAATATTTTCAGAGAGTAAATAAAAATAAAAATTGTATTTACATTATTTCTTATTTATTCTAATAATAATACATATATATATATATTTATGTATAAACAAAGAAATAAATCAAATAAATATGCAATAAATGCAAAAAATAATGAAAAAAATATTTTTAATTTTTTAATGGCATGAGAAAAAATAAATGAAGTCAGCAAAAAAGGAAAAAGTCAAAAATGTTAAAAAATGAGTAAATGGGCTCAGGGGGGTGTGAGCCAAAAAAGATGGTGTGAAAAGAAAGGACACAAAAGCCCAGCCCAATGAAACACTGTCTTCAACCTCCAGCACAAAACATTTGAAAAACGCGCGCCATGTTCAGCTTCTTCTAACTCTTGATTCCTTGATTTTTTGAACAAACTTCCAACACAAAAGATGTTAAGCATGAAGAGACGGTTCTAACCATATAAAGAACTTGACCTATCTCTCTAAGATGAGGGAGAATTTCTCTCCCCCTCTTTTCTGACCTAGTTTTTCTACCATTTTCAAAGCTTAAATTCTCTCTACTCAGGCAAAAGAAATGAAATGTAAAGATATGTACATGTTCAGGGCTATGAGTAGGACCTTGTTTCTTCACAAACTTAAGACTAAAGATGCCTAATAAGAGAGATACGAATTCAAACTTTTACCTGTGCAGTTGAACTTCAATCTGGAGAATGAGGAACTTTCAGTGCAAGGTGATGATTGGAAAAGCTTCCTTGAGGTCCAGGGATGCTGTTTCAATGCTTACTTTGTCTTGAGAGCTTCTGAATCAAGCTATGGAACTTCAACTGCAAAAGGAAAAAATGAAAATGGTGGAAACTGTTAGAGTGATTACAGGTCAGGTTTTAGGCCATGGTTAGCTTGCATATGTTGTAGGGAAGGTAGAGGAACAGGTCTTGATCAAAATGCTCGAAGGGATTGGGAGTTTGCACTCAAACTGCAGGGGCACCCCTGTTTGTGCAGTTTGAGGATGATTCTGAGATGGAGGGTGTACTGGAGGTCAAAAGCTCGTGTGTTAGCTTGGATATGTTATGTGTAATGTGTTTGACAACTTTGTTCTTGTGTGTCTAAGCTGAAGAGAGAGTTGGCATGAGTTATGGATGTTTCTTCTATGTGAAGCAAAGAAATGCAAGTTGATGTTCTAGGCATGTAGGGGACCTCCTAATGGGCTGCATAATCTTCTCTTGATCAGAGCAATTTGTCCATAATCTTGTGCCATTCAGATTTAGCTTGTACTTGTTTGATTTTCAAATTGACATAAAGTGAACTTTTGCAAAAATGGATAGTTTACTTTATCTAATTTAGGATTAAACCATTAGACAAAGCTTGAACTCAAAGAACTTGGTCTTAGTACAAAGAGTATGCATTAAATTATTGAGTATGGATTGGTTCAAGGACCTGTAATTAAGCATAAAGAAAACTGAATTCAAATTTGCAAGTTTGTGAACATGTCTTGATGAAGAACAAAAGTGAATTTTTGCCAACTTGTGAAATTCGAATCTCTCAAGTTATGAGGTTGTTTGATGAGTTCTTGGACATTTTGGAAAGCTTGGAATGTGTACTACAATCTATCTTTGAAATGAAAATCAAAATTCCAAGTGGAAGGGTATGAAAAGTGGCCTTGAAGTATGGTAGAAAACCTTGTCAAAATAGGTCAAATTTCACTAAGTTAAAAGATGGTTTAGTGCCCTTATTCAAAAAATCATAACTTGAGATACAAGCTTCAAATGAGAAAACTTTGTGAATCAAAGTTGTAGATTATGCAACAAGCTACAACTTTCATGTTTTGACTTTTGTTTGAATCCCAATGGATCATGGTGAAAAGATGGGGTAAAGTTGGGAAAAAATTAGGGTTTCCCATAACTTAGAAAAATTCTAAGTTATGAAAAATTCCATTTTCTAACCCTAATTTGCATTTTGAGATTTCTTGGTGAACAAGTTTCATGATTTGGAATGTTTTGATGAAAAATGAATCTTGACTCTTGATTTTGACCAAAAAGTCAAAGTTTGACTTTTCAGTATACAGTCAAAATTGATCAATTGACTGGGAAATTCAACTGTCAATCTTGTGTACTTGGGATCTTTTGAGCTTGATGAAAATGTCAAGATAATTCCATTGAGTCCTTGAGGCCATATGTGAGCTTGGTTTGCCATTGGCTAGGTCAAACAGTCAAAAATTGCCTTTGTGCAGTCAAAACCCTAAAAATGACCATTTTACCCTTTTGGTGATCTGATCAAATTTCTTGTGGAATTGTGATTCAAACTTGATCAAATGGTCCATGTGAGTTCATAATGTTGATGTGGATCAAATTTCATGAGGTTTGACTGTCAATTGGCCACAGTTGACTTTTTCCCCAATACAGCTGATTTCTAGGTCAACTGTCCAATTGACTGGGTAAAACTTGGAATCAAGACTTGAAACTTGGTATAGGTAAACCTGGGAGTCCAACATGAAGCATGAAAGTCATCTTAGGCATTTTAGGTCAAAACATCTTTGTGCAAACACCAACCCTAATTTGAGTCCACAGTGCAAGGAGAAGTCTTGAGTAGAGGAAACCCTAATTGTATCTTGATCTTCAAATGTCTAATGTTGAGGAAATGGGAGGGCAAATTTTGGGGTACAACAGTTGCCCCTGTTCAATCTTCTTGGACCTGATGAGTTAGATTGGCAAGTTTGCCTTTCGTGACTCGAGGGTAAAAGGAGATTGGACACTAGAGTGCCCGGAAATTTGCACTCGCATGTTGGAGTATCAATAATGTGATGTCAGGAATGGGCTTACAGATGCCATTTGGAGAGATGGTGGATAGGGTGATGGGCTTATAGATGCCATCTGGAGCAGTGACAGAACTTTGACGGGAATGGGCTTATTGATGCCATTTGGAAGTGTTGATCGCATAAGAGATTCCTTAGCGAGAACTTGTGTATTTGAGAAGGACGGATGTTTTCCTGGCTTGTTACAGGTATTTGATCTTCAATCTCCTTATGCAGATATGTCCTGGCTAGATACGGGAATTGAGTCTACAATCGGTTGCTCACAGATGTGCCCTGGCTGGATACAGGAATCGAATCTGGGAATAGTCGTCAATAGATGTGCCCTGGCTGGATACAGGAATCGAATCTTCAAACTCTTCAGACGTGCCCTGGCTAGATACAGGAATCGAGTCTGGAAACGTGGTCAACAGATATGCCCTGGCTGGATACAGGAGTCGAATCTGGAAATGTTGTAGTTGATAGATGTGCCCTGGCTGGATACAGGAATCGAATCTTCGAACTCTTCAGACGTGCCCTGGCTAGGTACAGGGATCGAGTCTGGAAACGTGGTCAACAGATATGCCCTGGATGGATACAGGAGTCGAATCCGGAAATGCTGTCACTCTCAGATGTGCCCTGGATAGATACAGGTATCGAATCCGGAATTGTGACAGTTGACGGTAATTGTTTTTGGGATTGTCTTTTTCCTGAAAAGGCAAAAATGTAAGTTGTATGCGATGTCATGATGTATGATATGCATGATGTCATGATGTTCAACATTTATATGCATTTCATCATGTATGTAAGCAAGATGTATGAAAATGTGAAATGTTTATGAGTGTAACTTCATCTTAGGAAAATAAATCCTTGACGAACGGCCGGGAAGCTGCTCTACGGAAGAGATACTTGGCCGAAGTTTTGATGAGAGGCCTGCTGAGGACTTTAATGATGGATTCCGCTGAGGATAATGATGATAAACTCCGCTGGGGAACTCCAAAGATAAACTCTGCTTGGGAATACCAAAGATAGACTCCGCTGGGGATTGAAGGAACTTTGCCGAGAGCGGTCTTCCGTGGCCTTTAGCTGAGGATAACCCAGTTATAAGTCCTTGTGAGGAAATAACTCTAAATAAAACTTGGGCGAGACGTCCGTTCTTCGCAGGGGATAAGCTTCCAGAATCTACTGGGGATGAGCTTTAAGACCTGCCGGGGAATGTTGGGCTTCTTCAGGATCGACGGGGGATCAGCTTCTCTTGGGGAAAGTATTGCTGAACCTTGTTTTTACTCTGCGGGGAGTTAAGATGATTTGGCCACATTCTTCAGTTGAACCTACCTTGGTGCCTTGGCGAACAAAACAACCAGACGGCAATAGACAAACCCACATTGCCCCTGTCTTTGATGTCACCCGTAATCAATCTCTTGTTTCATATGCGAATATTTATGAATCAGCAATTTTAATGTCAAATGCATATATCAAAGAATGAACATTGGACGTTCTTCGCAAGACAAAACAAAAAGAGGAAAACAAATGGCAATTTGTATGGACAAGTGAATTTGTATTGATTTAAATTTTGCCTGTGAATAGGCGTTTTTTGTACAAGAGGCTGACATCCTAGTAAGAGGACATCGCCAAAAAGTATAGAGTTTACAATTTGAAAAAGAAAACAAAACAGCTATGTGAACAATCCCACTGGGTTCCAACTCTGCTATTGCCTTTATGTCTTCGAACGTCTCATCGCTTTGCTGCCTAATTTGAAGATGAAGCTGATTGGTCAATGTCGAAATCTGGAGCCAGATAGTTGATGCCGAATTCCGGATGCGAAGTGATCCAATGAGACATAGTGTTACGCTTTTATCCCTAACTTTTGCCTGGACCGCCCTTTCGGGTTTTCAGTCCACCGGGATACCCATTTTTGCCCAAGCCGCCCTTTCAGGTTTTCGACTTGCCGGGTGTACAGATTTTTTTTTCATTTTATCCCTTATTTTGCCCGAACCCTTTTGGTTCGCCGGGAAGCCCTTATTTTGCCTAGGTATGTCAACCTAGCGGGTCTTTTATTTATGCGTAGTATTTTTTCACTATGTCTGCATTGGCGGGGTGAGGAAGGTCGTCACCATCCATGGTGGTTAGGATCATGGCTCCTCCTGAGAACACACGCTTAACCACAAATGGCCCTTCGTAAGTAGGGGTCCATTTACCCCGGGGATCACTTTGAGGAAGGATGATGCGTTTGATTACCAGGTCCCCAACTTGATACTCTTGCGGTCTGACTTTCTTGTTAAATGCCCTGATCATCCGTTTCTGATACGTTTGACCATGACAGATAGCAGTGAGCCTCTTTTCGTCAATCAGATTTAGTTGATCAAGTCGAGTTTGGATCCAATCATCTTCATTCAAGTCTGCATCCTTCATTATTCGGAGAGAGGGTATCTGGATCTCGATTGGCAAGACTGCCTCCATGCCATAGACCAAGGAGAAAGGAGTTGCCCCGGTCAATGTCCTTGCTGAGGTGCGGTACCCATGAAGAGCGAACGGTAACATCTCGTGCCAATCTTTATAGGTCACTGTCATCTTCTGCACAATTTTCTTGATATTTTTATTGGCTGCCTCTACAGCCCCATTCATCTTCGGCCGGTAGGGGGAAGAATTATGGTGCTGTATCTTGAATTGTTCACAGAGTTCAGTGATCATTTTGTTATTGAGATTGGTACCATTATCCGTAATGATTCTTTCTGGGACGCCGTACCGACAGATCAAATTATGCCGGATGAAACGCGCCACGACGCTCTTGGTTACTGTGGCATAGGAAGCTGCCTCAACCCATTTCGTGAAGTAATCGATCGCCACCAAGATGAAGCGATGCCCATTGGATGCCGTTGGTCGGATCTCACCGATCATATCGATGCCCCACATTGCGAAAGGCCAAGGTGCCGTTAGGACATTCAAAGGAACTGGAGGGATATGCACCTTGTCAGCATAGATCTGGCACTTATGACAAGTTCGGGAGTGTTGGTAACAATCGGCTTCCATCGTGGACCAGAAATATCCTGCCCGAAGGATTTTCTTAGCCATGGTGTGTCCACTGGAATGGGTCCCAAATGTACCTTCATGCAGTTCCATCATAATTTTCTCTGCTTCAGCCTTATCCACACAACGTAACAGAGTTGAATCATGATTCCGTTTGTAGAGAATGCCGTTGCTGAGGAAGAATTTCGCAGCAAACCTCCTCATGAACTTCTTATCATTGACAGATGCACCTTCAGGGTATTCCTGGGCTTCCAAGTATCTCTTCACCTCGTGATACCAGGGTTTTTCAGTCACCTGCTCAGCCTCGAGCTCGCAGCAGTGTGCCGGTTCATCCAACTTCCAGATTATGATTCGGGGAGCCTCATTGTCCCATTTAACTTTGAACATTGAAGACATCGTGGCTAGTGCGTCTGCTAGCTGATTCTCCTCTCTGGGGAAATGCTCAAAAGTTATCTCTTCAAAGTGAGGGAGCAAGGTCGACACATATTCCTTGTAAGGAATGAGATTCGGGTGTTTCGTATCCCACTCGCCTTTGACCTGATTGATCACGAGAGCGGAATCTCCGAAGACACTTAGAAACTTGATCCTCAAATCGATTGCAGCTTGTAAACCCATGATACATGCCTCATATTCTGCCATATTGTTGGTACAGCTGAAACATAATCGGGCGGTGAGGGGAGTATGAGTTCCCCTGGGAGATATGATTACAGCTCCGACGCCGTTACCCAAAGCATTGGAGGCTCCATCAAAATGCATAGACCATCGGGATCCTTCCTCAGGTCCTTCATCCGGTCCAGGTACTTCACAGTCAGTTACCACCATGATGTCTTCGTCCGGAAAATCAAAGTTCAATGATTGATAATCGTCTACAGGTTGGTGTGCCAAATGATCAGCCAGTACACTTCCCTTTATTGCTTTCTGAGTTGTATACTGGATGTCATATTCTGTTAAGATCATTTGCCATCTCGCTATTCTCCCAGACAGAGCGGGCTTTTCAAATATGTACTTAATGGGATCCATCTTTGAAATCAATAAGGTAGTGTGAGTCAGCATATACTGTCTCAGCCGGCGAGCAGCCCATACAAGAGCGCAGCAAGTTTTCTCAAGCAGTGAGTAACGAGACTCACAGTCGGTAAACTTTTTGCTCAAGTAATAAATAGCGTGCTCTTTTCGGCCAGACTCGTCATGCTGCCCCAGCACACACCCCATTGAATTATCAAGCACTGTCAAGTAAAGTATCAGAGGTCTTCCTTCCACCGGTGGCATAAGAATGGGTGGCTCTTGGAGATATTCCTTTATTCTTTCAAAGGCGGCCTGACATTCATCATTCCAGCGTACCACTTGATCTTTCTTCAGTAATTTGAAGATTGGCTCACAAGTAGCAGTCAGATGTGAGATGAATCGGGCAATGTAATTCAGTCGTCCTAGGAAACCTCTGACTTCTTTCTCTGTTTTTGGAGTCGGCATCTCTTGTATGGCTTTTACCTTGACAGGATCCACCTGAATACCTTTATCACTTACGATGAAACCTAACAATTTTCCGGATCTTACCCCAAAGGTGCATTTGTTAGGATTCAACCTCAGCTTGTATAACTTGAGTCGATCAAACAACTTCTTCAGATGGTCAAGGTGCTCCTCCTCAGTTTGAGACCTTGCAATCATGTCATCTACGTATACCTCAATTTCATGATGGATCATATCATGAAATAAAGCAACCATGGCACGTTGATAGGTTGCCCCAGCATTCTTCAATCCGAATGGCATGACCTTATAACAGAAGGTACCCCACTGAGTCACGAAGGTAGTCTTCTCCATATCCTCTGGAGCCATCTTGATCTGATTATACCCTGAAAAACCATCCATGAAGGAGAACACCTTGTGTTGAGCTGTATTGTCAACAAGGACATCAATGTGAGGTAGGGGGAAGTCATCCTTGGGGCTGGCCCTGTTCAGATCCCTGTAGTCGACACACATTCTGACTTTACCGTCCTTCTTCGGCACTGGCACAACATTGGCAACCCACTGAGGGTAAGAAGTTATTGCAAGGAAACCCGCATCAAACTGTTTCATCACCTCGGCTTTAATCTTCTCAGACATCTCTGGGCGCATTCGTCGAACTTTTTGCTTTACTGGAGGGCAATCTTCCTTGGTTGGCAGGTGGTGAACTACAATGTCGGCATCCAAACCAGGCATATCTTCATAGGACCAAGCAAAAATCTCCATGTAGTCTTGTAGCATCTGGATCAATCGTTGCTTCACGCTGAGCTCTAGATTGGCACCAATCTTGACCTCTTTCTTATCTGTCTCAGTACCCAGGTTAATGGTCTCCACAGGCTCTTCATGTGGTTGAATAGCTCTCTCTTCCTGGAGTAGCAGTCTCGCAAGTTCACCAGGCACTTCGCAATCATCTTCACATTCGTCTTCGGCCAAGTTGATCGGATTTTCGAAGTCATAACTGGCGGTAGCAGAGCTGTTACCAGTGAGATCCAGAGTGGATTGAAACCTGTATAAGTGAGTGTGTGTAAATATAGCTGTTTTGCAATATATATAACACAGAAAGAAAAAAAAGCACAAGATTTGAAATGCAACAAACGTCCAATGTTTTGATTGATGATATATGAAAATGTCATACAAAAAGCCCTCACAAATGGAGCTACGATGTCCCGGGCAGGACACCGAGCCAACAAAGTTTTAACATATTGTTTGTTACAAATTTGGAAATCAAAAGAAATCAATTACTGCGTGACAAATGTGATAGGGGTGAAATCCTTTGCTGTCCAGTTGCTCGGTCCGTTGCTGGCAGTCGGGTAGATCCAACTATCAAACTCAGCTTCCTCCACATCTTCCTCAATAGCGTTCACCCTTGAGCTGGAAATAAACACCGGAGCCTTTCCAATCTTCTCTTTGCGCACCGCCTTCTGAGCCTCTGCAGTAAAGCCTAGCCCAAACTTGTCGTTCTTCTGAGTGAAATCAGGAAGCTGACCCCAGTGTGCATAATTGCCCTTCCGAACCACAGCCCGGGCATCCCTTAGGGAAACCATCTTCAAGGAATCATTCTCTTCGGCCATTGTCTCTGCAGCTGCTGAAATTGGATGTACCTCCTCGAAATGCTGGAAGGGGGTTTCAATGAACTCTCCGTCCATCTCGATGTACCTGAAGGAATTCAAATGGCTCACCATATACTCCTCTTCTCCTTGTACAGTGACGATCTTCCCCCTGACGGGATACTTCAGCTTTTGGTGCAAGGTGGAGGTCACTGCCCCAGCTTTATGGATCCAAGGTCGACCCAACAGACAAGAGTATGATGGACGTATATCCATCACGTAAAAGGTAGAGTCAAACACTTGAGAGCCCACACGAATAGGGATGTTAACCTCTCCATGAACCATCCTTTTGGAACCGTCAAAGGCCCTGACGATGATATTGCTGGGTTTCAACTCCAGGCCCTCATAATCCAGACGATCTAAAGCCTTTTTCGGAAGAACATTCAAGGAAGAACCAGTGTCCACCAATACATGTGCCAGAGTAGTGCCCCTGCATTCAATAGAGACATGCAGGGCATCATTATGGTCTCTCCCTTTTGCGGTCAGGTCAGCATCTGAAAAGCCCAAACCGTTGTCCGCCGTCAGATTTGCTATGCAGTCAGTGAACTGAACTGCAGACGTCTCCTGCGGCACGTGGGCCGTCTTGAGAAATGAGATTAAGGCCTTAGCA
Source organism: Vicia faba (assembly GCA_948472305.1). Classification (NCBI taxonomy): domain Eukaryota; kingdom Viridiplantae; phylum Streptophyta; class Magnoliopsida; order Fabales; family Fabaceae; genus Vicia; species Vicia faba. The sequence continues at coordinate 746,411,769 of OX451737.1, forward strand.
TGAGCCTCGGAGCATAGCAATAGGGAGAGCAGGGAGATCTTGGAGGGTGTATGCCCCAACTGCTCGACAACATTAAAATCACTTTTCTTTATTATTTTCAGAATCTCCTCCATTTCTTGTCGGGAGGCCTCAGCATTTACGGGTATTGGTGCCTCCATCCGGGCAGGCTCTTCTTCAATCCCTTTGCCCCGAGCATTTGATGACTCGGCAGCAGGGGACACAATTTGATCAGCAACAGGACTTGGTAAACTTGCAGGTTTTATGAGGAGGGGTTTTCGAATAGCGGGCGGCGCAATGTCAGGCGAGAAGAGCCTGCCACTGCGGGTGACTTTAGCTGGACCGGTGATATCGCAGATACTGGCACTAGCATCAAATTCTTGCTTGATTCCATTTACATATACGTCTGCCCCATAATGCCAGGGGACAGCTTTATCAGATACGTAGGAGAGGGGTCCTGGAACAGTAATGATCACAGGCGCAACTGTCAAGATTTGAATAGGCTTCTTTGGGGGAGCCTTGATTGGATTTTTGAAGATGGTAATCACGGAAACTTCTTTCATCGGAACCAATTGAACAGCAGTCTTTTTGAATAGAATCTCCTTGCTATCCATTAGGCCTTGGATGCCTAACCTTAGCAAGGGACAATCAGATAGGGAAATAGCACATAATGGGCAACCTTCGCCGCAACCCGGAAATAAACCGGCCCGCAGTAGGTTCTTCTTAACAGTCCTCAAAGGGGTAACAACTTCATCTACCGAAACAACGTACACTTCTTCCTCAATGGCATTTACCCTATGCTGGGGCATAGGAGCCGTTACAACATTCGGTCTTTCCGGCGCTTCAAACTGAATTTCTTTTGCGTCAATTAGATCTTGCACTTTGTTTCTCAAGGCCCAGCAATCATCAGTAGTGTGCCCGGGACTATCAGAATGATAAGCACACCGGGCATTTGGGTTGTATTTAGGAGACGCAGTGTTGACGACTTTAGGAGCTTCTTTGAGGGTCACCAGGTTGGTGGATAACAGTTGGGGTAAAATTTGAGATAATGTCATACTCAATCGGGTATACTGCCTCTTGGGCCTTTCACTTCTTTGTTGATTGTACTGCTGAGGAGCAGCAACAGGTTTAGAGATGACCAAAGCATTGACGGCTTGGCGACTTTCGGGCTTGGCTTGTCTTCTAGGACCATAGACGGCACTTGCTTCTTTCTTAAACGGCCTCTTCTCAGCACTTGTAGAGGCAGCCTTTTGTATCTTGCCTGACCTGATGCCAGCTTCAATTCTTTCTCCCGTTAATATCAAATCTGTAAATCCAGCGGAGGAGTTACCAACCAAATGATTGAAAAACGGACCAGACAAAGTCCCAAGGAACATATCAACCAGCTCTCTATCAGTTAATGGAGGCTGCACCCTGCCAGCCAAATCTCTCCACTTTTGAGCGTACTCTTTGAACCCTTCACCCGTTCCTAGAGACATACCCTGAAGTTGGGTACGCGTAGGAGCGAGATCAGAATTGTATTGGTATTGTCTGTAGAATGCGGTTGCCAAATCTTCCCAGTGTCGGATGCTAGTTCCATCTAGTTGGTAGAACCATTCAAGCTGAGACCCCGAGAGGCTGTCTTGGAAGAAGTGAATCCAGAGGTTCTTATCCGCCGTGTAAGGTTGGATTTTCCTTACGTACGACCTTAGATGCAGCTTTGGGCAGGAGACCCCATCATACTTAGCGAAGGCAGGCGCCTTAAACTTGTGTGGAATGACTACCCCAGAAGATAACCCCAAATCTCCGAAATCCAGTCCTGGCACATTCTGAATTTCCATGGCGCTCAAGCGGTCCTCCAACTGTTTGTATCTGTCAGCAGCAGGTGGGTATTGTTCGTCGTTATAGTCCGTCTCGTTGTCGGAGACTGCGGGACTAGGAGCTCCTCCCCCTTGGGGACTATTTTTCTCAGCAGAAGAAGTGGTTGGATCAGCTTCATTGTGGAGTGTGTTCCCAAATCGGCGTCCGGTGTTGAACAATGCAGTCCTCTTTTTCTTCTTCTTCTTTAGGAGTAGAGTCTTCAACTCTTGCTGACCTTGGGCTAGGCTTAGGACCATCTCTTGAAACTGTGCACTTTGGGCCTGAAGGGCCTTGATTGCTTGCTCACTGGAGGACTCTGGATTCATGATGACTGTGCAAACAAACAGCGAAGAAGATTAAGCAACCTGTGAAATAGGGTACCTGCTATGCATATGGTGTAATGGAATGCGTATGTTTTATGTTTTCAAAGACAAACAAGATTCAACTTTGTAGACAAAAAAGGGAAACACACTTCATTAGATTAAAATTTTTCAATTGTTCAACAATTTGCCCTTAGGCATTACAGGAATGAAAAATACGGAAAAGGAAATAAAACTACAAAAGGAAATAATCAAAGCTCATCAATGCTCCCATGGCCTCCTCCTCTCAGTGCTGATGTAGTTGTTCAGGACACGTTCTTCCTCCAATTGCTTAGTCAGCCTTTGGATCTTCCTTTCCTGCTCGTTGAACTTCTCCCGATAGAAATCCCGTTCTTCCTTTAGTTGTGCCCAAGATCTCTTCATTGTATCAAAATCAGTGGGTACCTGAGGAGGGAGGACAGTTGGAGGAACCCCATCTTCATTGGGAGATTCCAGGATGATTGGTCTGACGGCTTCGTATGGCATACCCAACTTCTGAGCACGGATGCGGACCCATTTGCAATAGGGTTCCAATGGCAGAGAAGTCTTTGGTCCTAACTCATGTGGGTCAGCTTTGTGAATTCTGTCCCAAGCTCTAATGAATCCCTGGCGTAGTTTGTCACTGTCTGCCTGAAACTCAAAATGGAAGTGAGGAACCAGCATCTCATGAGGCCCATCTCCTCTGGCTCTTCCAAACTGACGGAGAGCTAAACACGGATTGTAAGAGATTCCTCCTTGGATACCAATCAACGGGACATTAGGGTATTCTCCGCAACGGTCGATAACAGCTACCTCATCCAAACCTCTGAGAGTCCAAGTGATATCCTTATCTGTGAGAGACATTAACCTCCGAGCCCAACCTTTTCCTTCTTCATTCTTCAGCACGGACTTAGGAAGGTGCGAAATAAACCACCTTACTAGCAAAGGAGCACAACACCACGGAGTCCCCCGTTTTCGAGCAGTACGAGCATAGAGTTGTTGTAGAATGTCACCCAAGAGAGTGGGTACCAGATTCCGAGACATGAAGATTCTTATGACATGGATACTGATAAAGGTGTCAGGGTTGGGAAACAATACCAGACCATAGATCAAAAGAGCCAGAATATCCTCATATGCCTTGAAGTCCAAGTCATTCCAGAAATCATTAGCCTTGCCAACCAAAAATTTGACCAAGAAGCCCTTGATCCCATTTCTAGTTTCCCAATTGGACAACACCTCTTCTTTGGTCAAGGGGAGAATTGCAGCAATCTCTTCAGGCCTAGGAGTCTTTTCCAAACCAGTGAAAGGAGTTTGTTCCAAGACAGGAATCCCAAGCAAATAAGATAATTCTTCCAGGGTAGGAACCAGCTGGAAGTCTTGAAAGGTGAAACAGTGATGCAGAGGGTCATAAAACTGGGTCAGAACACTTATCAATTGTTGGTCCCATTTTGCAGTGATCAAGCCAAGGAGGGAACCATGTCTGTTGATGAAGGAGGTAGTGTTTGGAATCCTTTCAACCAGATCTTTGAGTAAAACTGGTGGTTGAACAAAGTTGAGCCGGACAGTATTTCTACGCACGGGCATCATAATGTCCTACAAAACAGAGCAAAGGTGAAACCTTTTTGTCTTTGAAATGGGTTAGCCTTTTACACAGGATGCATGCAATGGTATGATGGAATGATGCTATGATGAAACACACCACAAATATTCACATAGACAGGTAAGGCACACAAGTCACACAAGATACCCTTAGGTTTCAGGCCAGCATGAGTTTCAGGTATTACCCTCTTTTGGTTTCGTTGGTTAAAACCTGTCCTATCAAAAGTAACCGGGTTCTAGAGGATCTCAAATCATTGGCTACCCTCAATCGGTCATAACTCCAGCATCGCAATCTTTTCTCGCGGCCAGAACCATCTCGAGAGTTTAGCCTCAATGAGTGTAGCATACTGCTACTGTCCTAATAGCCAAGTTGGTCAATTTAGGGTTCTAAGGTTGGTTGGTGTTTAATGACTCCTTAGAAGACCTATATTCTCCCCGTTACAACACAAGGGATATAGGTACAGACTAAGATGCCACACCAACGTAGCCACTGCTTCACCCATGTCGGTCTACGCCGGACAGGTCCCTCACAGATTATGCTACCTAAAAAGGGTATTTCCCAGATCCGGGTTAGGATCTATGAACTCCGATGCAAAGCCCACAAATATAAAAGCAAACAAAGCAAGCAATTGAAAACAAAAGTGATCTAAGCCCTAAGGTTACTCCACTTTTAAAAGTTATATCCCCAGCAGAGTCGCCAGTTCTGTGATACGGTGGGAGAACTGACTTGAGGTTTGCGTTTGTATTCGCAAATGTTGCGGTTAGCAAGAGTCGCCACCGACTTTTTATTTTATCCTAAGGAAAGGTTAAAAAGCACAGCAAAAACCTTTTGAGATGTTTTCTTGGGTTCGGGGAGTAGATTATAGAAAGGGAAGGTATTAGCACCCTTTCTATCCATGGTTATCCATGGGCTCTTAGTTACTTGCTTAGATCACTTGCCTTTTGTTTTCAATTGTTTTAAATGGTGCTTGAGTGTGTGGGTTTTGAAAATGTTTTTGAAAAGAGGCCAATGTGGTGGCAACCTTTGTAATGATCCATGTGGGGATGTATACAAAGATGTATGTCTTTTAAAAAAAGTTTTCATTTTATTTTGAAAGTTTTGTTTTGAAAGTGTTGTGAGGTGTGATTTTGAATTTAGGCAAGTGTTTTATTTTGCAAGTTGATTCAAGTAATTAAGAGGTTATCTACTCCTAAATTTCTCAAAAGATTATTGCTATACTTTAACCCTTTTAACAAGTTTGCTCCACCATTGTATTTAGTGGGCAACCTTGTGTTAGGATGTGAGAGGGACAAGCGCGGGTCATCGTTTAGACCATAATTGTAACGACGTTAAATGTCTTTGGGCAATTTCTTTAAGGGACTTGATCATTTGTTTTGTTTGTTTTGAAAAGTTTTATCGAGGGACTATGATCATTCAAACTGTTTGCTTTGCCCAAAGATGTTCAACATATAATATGGCCCATTTATTTGAAGGCAACAAGTGGAATACCCTAGGGGGTGCAAGTGTGATTTGTGTGTCCATTTTCATGCTGGTTTATCTTTTATTAGGTCAAACTATTTTTTATCGTTTTTCGCATACAAACCCTAATTCTAACATGTTATTATTAGAAAGCAATAAAGTGTGAAATTAAAATTACTAAGCTATTACAAAACCAAATATGGGAAAGGGGGTACAAATGTTCAAATGGGGATATTGACAAGAATTTAAATCTAAATTATTACATCAATTGAATATTTGCAATTTAAATAATACATAATTAAATGTAAATTAAATAAATATGTGAAATGCAAAAAAAGAAAGTTTTTATGTGTATGGGAAAATATTATTTATGTAAAAGGAAAAAGAAAATAAGAAATGTATTATTTTTTGAGTATTTGAACTTAGGGTAAAAACCCTAATTTGAAAAAAAGGTATTATTATCTATTTATTATTCATAAAAATAAAATAAAATGAAGTATATTAAAAAAAAATGTATTTTTATATCAAATATTAATAAAAGTGAAAAATCAAGTATTTTCATATTTTTGTCTTAAATATATTAATAATCACATATATATATATATATATAACCCTAAGTATGTATTATTCTAAAAATAAATATTTATTTAATATTTTAATAAAATAAATAAAAGAGTATTTTTTGTGTGAAATATTTTCAGAGAGTAAATAAAAATAAAAATTGTATTTACATTATTTCTTATTTATTCTAATAATAATACATATATATATATATTTATGTATAAACAAAGAAATAAATCAAATAAATATGCAATAAATGCAAAAAATAATGAAAAAAATATTTTTAATTTTTTAATGGCATGAGAAAAAATAAATGAAGTCAGCAAAAAAGGAAAAAGTCAAAAATGTTAAAAAATGAGTAAATGGGCTCAGGGGGGTGTGAGCCAAAAAAGATGGTGTGAAAAGAAAGGACACAAAAGCCCAGCCCAATGAAACACTGTCTTCAACCTCCAGCACAAAACATTTGAAAAACGCGCGCCATGTTCAGCTTCTTCTAACTCTTGATTCCTTGATTTTTTGAACAAACTTCCAACACAAAAGATGTTAAGCATGAAAAGACGGTTCTAACCATATAAAGAACTTGACCTATCTCTCTAAGATGAGGGAGAATTTCTCTCCCCCTCTTTTCTGACCTAGTTTTTCTACCATTTTCAAAGCTTAAATTCTCTCTACTCAGGCAAAAGAAATGAAATGTAAAGATATGTACATGTTCAGGGCTATGAGTAGGACCTTGTTTCTTCACAAACTTAAGACTAAAGATGCCTAATAAGAGAGATACGAATTCAAACTTTTACCTGTGCAGTTGAACTTCAATCTAGAGAATGAGGAACTTTCAGTGCAAGGTGATGATTGGAAAAGCTTCCTTGAGGTCCAGGGATGCTGTTTCAATGCTTACTTTGTCTTGAGAGCTTCTGAATCAAGCTATGGAACTTCAACTGCAAAAGGAAAAAATGAAAATGGTGGAAACTGTTAGAGTGATTACAGGTCAGGTTTTAGGCCATGGTTAGCTTGCATATGTTGTAGGGAAGGTAGAGGAACAGGTCTTGATCAAAATGCTCGAAGGGATTGGGAGTTTGCACTCAAACTGCAGGGGCACCCCTGTTTGTGCAGTTTGAGGATGATTCTGAGATGGAGGGTGTACTGGAGGTCAAAAGCTCGTGTGTTAGCTTGGATATGTTATGTGTAATGTGTTTGACAACTTTGTTCTTGTGTGTCTAAGCTGAAGAGAGAGTTGGCATGAGTTATGGATGTTTCTTCTATGTGAAGCAAAGAAATGCAAGTTGATGTTCTAGGCATGTAGGGGACCTCCTAATGGGCTGCATAATCTTCTCTTGATCAGAGCAATTTGTCCATAATCTTGTGCCATTCAGATTTAGCTTGTACTTGTTTGATTTTCAAATTGACATAAAGTGAACTTTTGCAAAAATGGATAGTTTACTTTATCTAATTTAGGATTAAACCATTAGACAAAGCTTGAACTCAAAGAACTTGGTCTTAGTACAAAGAGTATGCATTAAATTATTGAGTATGGATTGGTTCAAGGACCTGTAATTAAGCATAAAGCAAACTGAATTCAAATTTGCAAGTTTGTGAACATGTCTTGATGAAGAACAAAAGTGAATTTTTGCCAACTTGTGAAATTCGAATCTCTCAAGTTATGAGGTTGTTTGATGAGTTCTTGGACATTTTGGAAAGCTTGGAATGTGTACTACAATCTATCTTTGAAATGCAAATCAAAATTCCAAGTGGAAGGGTATGAAAAGTGGCCTTGAAGTATGGTAGAAAACCTTGTCAAAATAGGTCAAATTTCACTAAGTTAAAAGATGGTTTAGTGCCCTTATTCAAAAAATCATAACTTGAGATACAAGCTTCAAATGAGAAAACTTTGTGAATCAAAGTTGTAGATTATGCAACAAGCTACAACTTTCATGTTTTGACTTTTGTTTGAATCCCAATGGATCATGGTGAAAAGATGGGGTAAAGTTGGGAAAAAATTAGGGTTTTCCATAACTTAGAAAAATTCTAAGTTATGAAAAATTCCATTTTCTAACCCTAATTTGCATTTTGAGATTTCTTGGTGAACAAGTTTCATGATTTGGAATGTTTTGATGAAAAATGAATCTTGACTCTTGATTTTGACCAAAAAGTCAAAGTTTGACTTTTCAGTATACAGTCAAAATTGATCAATTGACTGGGAAATTCAACTGTCAATCTTGTGTACTTGGGATCTTTTGAGCTTGATGAACATGTCAAGATAATTCCATTGAGTCCTTGAGGCCATATGTGAGCTTGGTTTGCCATTGGCTAGGTCAAACAGTCAAAAATTGCCTTTGTGCAGTCAAAACCCTAAAAATGACCATTTTACCCTTTTGGTGATCTGATCAAATTTCTTGTGGAATTGTGATTCAAACTTGATCAAATGGTCCATGTGAGTTCATAATGTTGATGTGGATCAAATTTCATGAGGTTTGACTGTCAATTGGCCACAGTTGACTTTTTCCCCAATACAACTGATTTCTAGGTCAACTGTCCAATTGACTGGGTAAAACTTGGAATCAAGACTTGAAACTTGGTATAGGTAAACCTGGGAGTCCAACATGAAGCATGAAAGTCATCTTAGGCATTTTAGGTCAAAACATCTTTGTGCAAACACCAACCCTAATTTGAGTCCACAGTGCAAGGAGAAGTCTTGAGTAGAGGAAACCCTAATTGTATCTTGATCTTCAAATGTCTAATGTTGAGGAAATGGGAGGGCAAATTTTGGGGTACAACACCAATCATCTTTCACCTTCGAGTCACGAATGACAAAACTCGCCAATCTAACTCTTCAGGTATAAGAAGATTGAACAGGGGAAGTTGTTTTACCCCAAAATTTTCCCTCTCATTTATCAATATTTTTCTCACAAGACCTTTTGGACTCAAGACTGGATTAGGGCTTGACCAGCTCAAGACATCTCATCGTGCACTAATGACCCAAAATTAGGGTTTGAGATTGCACAGGGAATTTTGGACTATCAATGCTTCATATGACTTTCAAGGATCATTATGGACCCCCAAGAGTACTCATGTTAATTTTCAAGCCTTGAATCACATTTTTGATCAGTCAATTGGACAGTTGACTTAAAAATCAACTGTATTGGGGAAAAAGTTAACCATGGTCAATTTACAGTCAAACTTCATAATTTTTTATCCACCTCAACATCCTGGACTCATATGTATCATTTGATCAAGTTTGGACCACAATTTCTCAAGAAATTTGATCAAATCATCAAAAGGGCAAAATGGTCAAAATTAGGGTTTTGATTGAGAAAGGGCAATTTCTGATTTTTGACCTAGCAAATGACCAATTGGTTTGAGGAATGATTCCAAGAGTTCAATTGAATCACCTTGACCTAATAACATGGTTCAAAACATTGCAAGTCCATTGGATTGACAAATGAATTTTTCAGTCAATTGATCCAAAGTCAACTGTATACTGAAAAGTCAAACTTTGACTTTTTGGTCAAAATCAAATACCAAGGATCACAATTCATCAAAACATGTAAAAATGTGAAACTTGTTCATAAAGAAATCAAAGATTGAAGATTTTGTTTTGAAATTTGAAATTTTCTTAACTTAGAAATTTTTCTAAGTATAGAAAATTTCTTATTTTTTCTCAACTTCAAACCAAATTCTCACCATGATACAAGATGATTCAAAGAAAGTTCCCAACATGAAAGTTGCAGATCTCCATGAAATCTACAACTTTTATTCACACAATTTCTCCTAAATACGCTTGGATCTCAAGATATAATTTTGTGAATACATGCTCATGAACTAAAATAACTTAGTAAAATTTTGCCCTAATTTAGGTAGGTTTTTAACCTAACTTCATGGCAACTTTTCACCTATTTCCAAGAGGAATCTTGGAAAGAAATTCAAATATGAGTTATATAGCACATTGCAAGCTTTCCAAAATGTCCAAGAACTCCTTGAGATCATTCTTGAGTAGGGAGAATCGAAGAGATGAAGTTGGCAATTTCTCACTTAGATTTCAAGCCATTTCATGATGAACCAAAATTCAAATCCAAACCTAGGCTGCATAATCCTTTCTTTGCAGGCCTCAAACTTGTTTCTCACTCCATAATTAAATGCTTACACAGCTGATAGAGCTTTAATCCAAGCATTAGAGCCTTTGTCCAAGCTACAATTCCATAAATGGCACAAAGTTGCCATTTCCATTTTGATAAAGCACAACTTTTGCAATTGTCAACTCCTTGAGCTTTGCACTTGTTCTTTCTGCACACACAAACCCTATAAACCAAAAGCAATGTGTCTAAGACCTGTACCAACTCATATCAGGCTTGTACAAGCACATAGAGAGTTGTCTCCTCACTTTTCTTCAAAAGCAAGCAATAGAGCCAAAAAGTTATAACTCAGAAATATTGAGGAAGCTTGAGGTCTAACCTTTTCTATACTTATACACAAATGTATTGTGACTTAGAACATGATTGTTAAAGCTCAGAAACTCTCCCAAACTCTCTACAACTGAAATCCTACCATAACTTGCAGTTTTACACCTTGCATAACAATCTCAAAAACCACTCATGCGTTTTTAGTTTTAACCACCTAAACACTTAACCTACATCATATCTAAGTGTTCCAGACCATCATCCCCTCACTGTAACTCCTCCTTCTCCATCTTCCTTTTTGAATTTCAAGCTTGCAGGTTGACTTGAGTAGGAAGATTCAGGAACTTTCAAGGCAAAGTAAGGATTTGAACACACTCAGGGAGGTCCAGGAAAGCTAAACTGATTCTCAGGCCTTCTCAAAACTTGCTCAAATTCCATTCACGATCTCAACTGAAAGAGGTAAAAACTCTAACTTCTATCTCTTCATACAAGCATCCTTTGGTCTCGATTTGTGAAAATAAAATGTAGATATCCTTGCACTAAAGCCAACCATGTTCATAGATTTCATTTATATTCATTGTGTATAGAGAATTTTGGATATTTGAAATTTCTATAAAAATTAGGTTTTAAACTAGGGCCAGTAAAATTAGCTTTGATCTTTGACTTTTAGTTTACATGAGTTACATGGTTGAAATCGTGGGAAGAAATACTATCATTTTCATGTTTGGAGTTTCCATTTTCATGGAGAAATGAGAGAGATACAGGTGGTCCGGCTAGCTAGAGGAAGAAGATGAAGTACAGGGCAAGGAAGTGATTCATGTCATGTATTTTTATTTTCCTTTGAACTAACGGATGTACAGTCACCCCAATGGTAAGGCAGCGCGCAGAAATGCCTAAGGTCACAGGTTCGAGCCTTGGCGCTGCCATTTTGCATTTTCCCATATTTTCCATTTTTTTTTTTGCAGCGTGGGCTCAGCACAATTGGGCCCTATGATTTTTTCTAGCATCCACCTCCTGATTACTCATGGCACCCCTGGCCCTACTATTTTCATTTATTTATTTTATTTTGTTTTATTTCATTAAATATATTTTTCTTAAATCTCATAAAATCATAAAAAATATAAAAATGATAGATATTATATTTTGTTTTATTTTATTTTATTTTCTCATAAAAAATATTTTTATTTAGTTATATATTAACTATTTTTCTTAATAAACTTATAAATAAAAATAGAATTAGGTTAATTATTTATTCTTTTTTTCTCTCTCACACTTATAAATATTTATTTTAACATGTAAAAGGACTAAAATATTTCATAAATACTATTTATTATCTTCAACACAAAAATACAAAAGATACTTAAAGAACTTTATTTTCTTTTAACAAATTAGAATTAGGGTTAATCAATTTCTAAGAAATAATTTCCTTTTCTTAAATTATTAGGTTTAGTTCAAAACTCTTTTTTCACATAAAAAACAAAACAAAAATCTTTTTCTTGCATATACATATCTTTGCATATTTAATTTATATTGTATATTATTTATATAAATATTTGTACAAATTCGATTTGGTTGTAATAGATTAATTAGGTTTATATTATTGCGACCCCCATTCATAATTTGTATACCCCCCCCCCCCCCCCCCCTCTCCCATAAAATGTTGTAATAACGTAGTAATCTTTAAATTACGCAATTTATCACTTTTACATAACATGTTAGTAATTAGGGTTTGTATGGAAAGATAAAAACAATCAAATAGAAAACCCTAATCCAAGACAAAATCAAGCATGAAAATAACATACTTGCACACAAGCACCCTTAGGGTTACTCCACTTGGTTGCCTTATACAAAAAATGGCCATATTACGCATGCGAAGTATCTTAGCAAAACAAGCAAATATAAGATCATAGTCCCTCGATGACGCTATTTAGAATTGCCTTACAAAAATGATCTCAGTCTCTCAAAAATGCTCAGATACTTTACAACATTGCTAATCATGGTTATACGATAACCCACGCCCGTCCCGTTAACATCCAAAGATAGGGTTGTTTACCAAATCAATGGTAAGACAACAATATCAAAGGGAAATAGAATAAACAAGAAAGACATTTGAGTAGGTAGATTACTTCTAGTTACTTGCTCCATTTCAAACAAATATCCTTTCTATTTTCAAAACAAACACACACATTTCCAAATATCTTACAAATATTGAAAAGATTTTCAAAAAGACAAACATCTTTGTATACATTATTATGAACGAGAATCATTACAAAGATTGCCTAAACAATGGCCTCTTTACAAAATACTTTCAAAACCACACAAAGCACAATTTCAAAACAAAAGCAAGTGATCTAGCAAGTAACTAAGAGCCCATGGAAAACCATGGATCAAAAGGGTGCTAATACCTTCCCTTTTCATAATCTATCCCTCAAACTCAAGAAACAATCTCAAAGGGCTTTCCTGTGATTTTTCACCTTTCCTTTTGGATAAAAGAAAAGTCGGTGGCGACTCTTGCTAACCGCAACATTTGCGATCAAACGCAAACCTTCAAGTCAGTTCTCCCACCGTATCACAGTAAGTATAGGGACTGAGGTGTAATGATGACTACCCTTAGGCTTCCCTAGGCGCGTGCCCGCTCATGTGATAGCAAGGTTTCCTATAAATGGGAGAGAGGAAGCTTCATTTGCACTTTTTTCTTGCTTACTCCTGCTCATTTCTTCTCAGTTTTACAACCCACCACCATCCATTGTCAATGTTTATGCTCGCCATCTGCTAATCTTCCCCAGCCAAGTAAGTTTCTTGATTTTTTGTTGTTTCTGTGAATTTTGTTTCCGTTTTAGGCTAGATTTTCTGATTTCTCCTTTAGAGATGTATGCGGCCAGGGTTAATGTAGCTTAGTGGTGGATTTTTCTAGAGGTTTGTTGGCGCCTGACAGTGGTTCTATCATATGAGGATGGCGGCTCTACCGTGAATCTTTTGGAGATATCTGGCGTTTCGCCGATAACGGCGAGTTGCGATGAGTTTTCCGATGAGGTTGGGCCGTTTTCTGGGTTTTTGTCATGAACTACATGAGTTTCGAATGAATCCTCGTGTGAAGTTCAAAACTAAATCATCGGGGAGCTCATTCCTTGTGTGGGTTGGGTTTTTGTCTGGCGGACATGCGCCTAACGCGTCAGGGGGGATCGTCCTTGTGTCCTTGTTTTGCTGTTTAAGTAAGGGCTCTGCTCGGGGACAAGGTCCTCGTGTCTTTGCGCTCCCTTTCACTTGATTAGAGATGGATTTGATTTGATGTCGAATTCACTTTTGTTCTCTGCTTTTCAAGTAAAATGGCTAGTAGCACCGAGGATGAGGTCATGAGCGAACATTGTTATTCCGATCAAAATTCATCTAAGTAGACCTTGTCCGAAGAGAGTACACCAGGGAAAAGTGATTTTGAGCCGACCGCGTCGGGACAAAAGACATCCGAGCAGAGTGCACCTAAGACACTTGTGGCCTCTGAGGACTGGATTTCACCGGGTCCCCAGGAGATTGCCTCTTACTTCACCAAGAACCCGGAGGAAGTGTTCATGGTTGTGGCCTCGGGGATGGAGCAACTAAATGTTGAGGAGGATTGGGCCATTTATGTCCCTACGAAGCGTGACCAGATATGCTCAAAGTACAACGTCAATCAGTTCCCTATGTATGAGATCCTTTTCATAGATTTGGGGGTCCGACTCCCTTTCATCGACCTTCAGGTTGTCGTATTCGACCATCTTCATCTTGCTCATTCAAGTCTTCACCCTAACTCGATAGCTTTCCTGCAGGCTTTCGAGATTGTGTGTGAGTATTTGAAGATTGGGGTCATTGTCCCCCTGTTTCCTACTGCTTCCATCTCTAGCGGGGAGTTTTTGGTGGGAAGTTCAGATGGGTTTCCCTGAAACAGTCGAACGGGAAGTTATTTAAGGCTTATCTCGAATCTGTTCGACCCTTCAAGGATAGGTACTTGTTGGTCCAGCACATGTCGGAGAAGGTGATCATCAATGTTTTTATAAGTGTCAAGTGCGGTCTGAATGGGCAGCCTGTGTTGATCAGGGAAGGTGAACCGATAAGGTAACCTTTGAAAAGGTTCCACTTTCACTGGGACGGGGAGCTCTTTTCTTATGGAACTGACCATTACATTATGAAAATGGTCCAACTAAATGTTGAGAATCAGGCTAGCTATGACTGACTATTGGCCTTTATCGAGGGAATACCTCTGGTCCCGTGCATGGGCAAGAGGGGAAAGGTCATTCTTGACGAAGAGGGGAAGTCCATGTCGAGCCTGGACTTATTAATGTCAAGGATCTCCTCAAATGCAGCGATCCTGTGAAGTATTTAGATAGTCGTTTCATATTTGACTTTTCCTTATGCTAATATATATGTTTTCTAACTCGTGCTTGTTTTATTGCATAGAAAGTGTCTACTCCTCAGGAACGTTTGATTAAGAGTGTTGCCATCAAGGCTAAGAAGGCGCAGAAGTTGGTTTCCAAGAGCCTTATGGGTGGTGATAGATCAGGCGTGCCTTCGACTAGATCGGGGACCTCTTCGTCTGCTCCAGCTTTCGGGTAATCATCTCCTCTTCCAGTAAGATATAAAGGATCTAGAGGCCTCATTCTGATGATTTGGTAAATCTGACTGGGGAGAAAGGAAAAGAAATATTTATGATGCCCCCCTCTTCCACGACAAGACTTTCTTCGAAGGCTTCTCTTTAGGGGTCCATAAGGCAGAGTCCATGGAATACAGGGAGATGGATCTCTCGAGCAAGAGGACCTTGCTGGACCAGGACGATATTTCCTTGGTGAGGATCATGGGCACAACGGTGATTCTTATCGAGGAAAGGAGTTCTGATGAGCTGAACTTGAGGAAAATTCGGGATGCTTACAAGGCTCTTCAGGAGAATTTTAAAAAGTTGAAGGATGATAATGAGGAACTTGCAAAGGACAAGAAGGTCCTTACCGAGGAAAGGGATGCCCTCATGGCCGAGAAGAAAGCTCTCGAGGAAGAGGTGGTCGAGCTAAAGTTTGCCATGTTCCCTGATGAGGAGGAGCCCGAGGATGTCAAGGGGTTGACAACCAGAGCCCATCTTGTTACTCATATTTAGTAGGCCGACAATGATTCTCTCATGGCTGTTAAGCATGGATTTAAGAATGTAGTGGCCCAGATTCGTCTTGTGAATTCGGGAATCGACTTTGTCTTGGCAGGGAATGGTTTCTTCCATAACATGGTTAACGCTCGTATCATTGTCCATGATTTCCACGAGATGGAAGATGAGCACATGTCATATTCTTTCCAGTCTCCAGGGGGATCCCATGCAGCTGCAGCCTGATACAGAAGTGCCTCCTCAGCCTTAAAAGGAGCCTCAACCCAGTAGTTGATTGGTGCTTTCTGTTTCGTTGTCCTGTTCGGCATGCGTGTCGTTTGATTGTAATTTGGTTGTTCTAGGGGCTTTGCTCGTTTTAATGTAATTTTCAAACAAGTGTGGTCATCGTGGCCACTTGTTCATACCTTTGGATGAGGGCCTTTGGGTCCCCTATATGTAATCATTTTGACAATTGCGGCCTTCGTGGTCGTTTTTAACATTTTCGACCTTGAGGGTCTTTTAATTTAATTTGCACTGCTTGTGTATTCACTTTTGTTTGTGCATGAATTATTTTTTGTTGTTTAAGTTTTGCATGTTTTTGTGCTCGTCTGCTTGAGACATTTATTTTCCTTTAAGAGTTTTGGGGGGTTTGCTCGTTAGTATTGATAACTGCCAGTGTGGGGAGACTAGTCGAATGGCCAGGGTATTTTTTGGGTATGAGCTGGAACTCAGGTCTCGTTTGGGGCTTGAGATCGGCGGTGTGAACTTCCCATCACGAGCTGGGTGTTCTGCCGTCATGTTACAATGACGGTGGAGCTCGTTTGACTTTTCCCCGTCGGGCTAAGAATCAGCTTATTAAAAGATTGGAAACTTACTTTTTTGTTTAACTTGAGATGCTATGCTTGTACCTGAGCATGCACATATGGTCAGGAATTTTGTGTTTGTCACTTTGATAAAGCACGCCGACTGTATTTGTGCCTCAACTGTAATATTGCTTCAGTTTTTCAGTGTTCCAAGGTCGAGCGAGTTGTTCCCCATGTAAGTTTTTTAAGTAGAAGGCCTTGTTCCCTATTTTTGCATGAATGCAATATGGGTCTTCCTAGTTTGCGTCGAGCTTGCCTTCGTGAGACTCTTTGTGGTTTCTCTTCAGGACTAAGCTCCCGACTTCGAATTTGCATCGTATGACTTTGGTGTCATATCATATCACGGTTTTTTGTTTGAGAGAGGCTTCTCGTAAGGCCGTTTCTTCTCAGATTTCCTCGAGAAGGTTAAGCTTCTCTCTTAATGTTTTGTCGTTTATTTCTTCGTCGAGAGTGGCTTCAGTGCGTCTTGAGGGCTCTCTGATTTTGGCGGGGATGACAACCTCGATTCTGTATGCTAGTCAGAAAGGAGTTTCCCCAATGGATGAGTGAGTTGTTGTACGCCAGGCCCAAAGTACACTATGTAACTCCTTGACCCATCTCTTTTTGGTTTTGTAAAGCCTTCGTCTGAGGCCTCGTAGGATCATCTTGTTCACACCCGTTTGTTTACGGGTGCTTTACGAATGTGAAGTGTTGGATGGTGCCTAATTTGGCGATGAATTCTTGGAAATTTATGTCCGTGAACTGTGTCTCGTTGTTGGTGACAATTTCTTGGGGAATTCCAAACTGGGAAAGGATGTTTCTCTTGTAGAAACAGAGGATGTTTTTCATGGTGATTCTGGCTAGCGCTTCCGCTTCTATCCATTTTGTGAAGTAATCCACGACTACTATCAATTACTTGTTTTGGTTTGATCCCACCACGAATGGCCCGAGGATGTCCATGCCCCACCATGCAAATGGTCAGGCGGACGAGAGAGACTTAAGCTTGCTTGGAGGTGCTAAGTGCATGTCCCCATGGAGTTGGCATTTGTCACATTTTCTTATGTGTTCTTTAGCATCATGTTGCATGGTGAGCCACTAGTATCCTGCCTGTAGTGCTTTTTTGGCAAGGGATCTTCCGCCCAAGTGTTGAGCGTTGATTCCTTCATAGATTTCAGGTCGGATGTGGGCGACTTTATTTTCTTCGACACATTTGAGGAGGGGATATAGAATCTCTTATGTACAATCTACCTTCAACCAGAACGTAGGAGCAGGCTCTTTGCCTGACCATGTTGGCCTCCTTCTGATCGATTGGCAGCTCTCCTTTTGTGAGGTAGTTGTATACTGGGGTCATCCAACAATTATTGTCACCAATGGTGTATACGTCTAGAGTCGAGGAAGGTTTTTCAATTCTCGGTTAAGGAAGTATTTCATGTATTAGTGATTTGTTTCCTCCTTTCTTCTTTGTGCTTGCCAGTTTTGACAGGATATCTGCCTGAGTGTTGTGTTCGCGGGGAAGGTGTTTCACATCTACAAAATTGAATTTCTTCATTCTTTCACGGACCAGAGTCCCGTATTCGGAGAGATAGTAGTTTTTGACCTGATATTCTCCCCGTACCTGGGAGGCAACGAGCTGGGAATCTCTGAAGATCTTTACTTCTTCAGCCCCCAAATCTTCGGCCAGGCGTAGTCCTGCTAGAAATGCTTCGTACTTGGATTCATTTTGAGGTTGGAAAGGATAGTGGGAGGGAGACTTAGATCAAGATTCCTTCCTTGTTTTCCAGTATAGGTCTTGCCTCGCTTCCTGTCGAGCTAGAAGTTCCGTCAGTAAAAATTGTCCATTTTACGCGCTCTGCTCGTAGAGGATCAAGCGAGGTCATCTCCGCCACGAAGTAGGCTAGTACTTAGGGTTTTAGGGCTTTTCCGCTCTCGTATTTTATGTCAAACTCAAAGAGTTCTGAAGATCATTTGAGCATTCTTCCCGCCATGTTAGGTCGACCGAGTAAATGCTTTATCAGTTGTTCTATTTGGACTACGATCGTATGTGCCAGGAAATAGTGCCTCAGCCTCCTCGCAGAATTAATGAGATCTAGGTTTACTTTCTTGATCTTATGGTATCTTACTTC
The DNA here is from genome assembly GCA_948472305.1 of Vicia faba. Classification (NCBI taxonomy): domain Eukaryota; kingdom Viridiplantae; phylum Streptophyta; class Magnoliopsida; order Fabales; family Fabaceae; genus Vicia; species Vicia faba. Next base: position 746,430,016 of record OX451737.1, read on the forward strand.
AGGAACCTGTAGGGCCTTGCTCGTGAAATAAATAGGTTTCATCCCCTCGGAGGTTTCTTTAATGAGGATTGCGCTCACGGCCTCGGATGCCACGGCCAGATAGAGATAAAACGTTTCTTCCTTATCTGGTCGTGAAAAGGCTGGTGGTTGTGATAGTTCCTATTTGAGGTTAACGAGGGTGCGTTCACACTTCTTGGTCCACTTGAAGGCTGCCTCTTTGCGAAGAAGTTTGAAGAGGGGAAGTGTGTGCTAGGCAAATTTATGGCACGAAGCGGAATAACGAAGTGAGCATTCTGTTCAGGATTTGGATTGATTTCTTTGAGTTAGGCGTTGGAAACTCAGAAAATGCACGACATTTGTCAGGGTTGGCTTCAATTCCTCATTCTATTAGGTAGAAACCGAGGAACTTGCCTGTCTGTACACCGAAGGTGCATTTTTCTGGGTTGAATCGCATTTTGCATTTCCTTTCCTGGTCGAAGAATTTCTTTAGGTGAAGCACATGGTCTTTTCCTCTTTGGATTTTACGATCATGTCGTCCATGTATACGTTGAGCATGTCTCTAATTTCTCCTCAAAAGACCTTGTTCATCATATGTTAGTATGTAGCGATGGCATTCTTCAGACTGAAAGGCATTATGTTGTAGTAATAGTTCCCCGGATCGGTCATGAAGGCCGTGTACTTTTTGTCCGTCTTTTCCATTGGGATCTGGTTGTATCCAGAATACGCGTCCATGAACGAGAGTAATTTGAAACTTGCAGAATTATCAACTAATTTATCTATATTGGACAGGGGATAACCATCTTTGGGCAAGCCCTATTGAGACCGATATAGTCAATGCACATGCGCCATTTCCATTAGATTTTTTTAAGAGCACCACATTAGATAGCCAGGTTGTGCATTGGGCTTTACAAATGAAATTTGCCTCTATGAAGTCTTTTACAGCTTGCTCGACAACCTTCATTTTCTCCGGGGACTGCCGATGCCTACGTTGGGTGACTGCCTTAAGGGTAGGATCTATCATTAGTGGTTTCCTCTAATTCCTCTAATTCCTCTAATTCCTCTAATTCTCTAATTCCTCTAATGCCTACTGTGATACGGTGGGAGAACTGACTAGTGTTTTGCGTTCGTATTCGCACTTGTGCGGTTGAGCAAGAGTCGCCACCGACTTTTTATTTTATCCTAAAGGAAAGGTTAAAAAAAGCACAGCAAAAACCTTTTGAGATATTTCGTGGGTTCGGGGGGTAGATTATGAAAAGGGAAGGTATTAGCACCCTTTCCATCCATGGTTATCCATGGGCTCTTAGTTACTTGGTTTTTTTAGATCACTTGCCTTGTTTTTCGATTGCTTTGAAAATGGTGTGTGTGTGGGTGCTTTTTGAAAATGTTTTAGAAAAAGATGCCTTGTCTTAGGCAACTAATGTATTTGACTCGTGATTGAGTGTTTTACAAAAGTGTGGATCTTTTCGAAAAGATGTTTTCAAATGTTTTTGAGAGTTTGTTTTTGAAAGTGTTGTGGATTGTGGTTTTTGAAAAGAAGGCAAGTGTTTTTGCAAATTGATCTCAAGTAACTAAGAGTTTTGTCTACCCTATTGTACTCAAAGGTTTTCTCTATGTTTTCAACCCCTTTTTAACAATTTTGTTCCACCATTGAATTTGGTGGACAATCTTGCGTTTAGGAAGTTTATTCGGGACGGGCGCGGGTCATCGTATGGACCATGAATGCAATGGTGCCAAGTGTCTTTGGCAATTTGCTTTGAAGGGACTATGATCATTCCGTTTAGGCAACACTTTGAGGGACTTATGATCATTTGGAATTCGTTTTGCCAAAGATACTCGACGTGCAAGCATGGCCCATTTTGGAAGGCAACATGTGAGATTACCCTAGGGGGTGCAAGTGTGATTGTGTATTGATTACATGTATTTGTCTTTGTATTAGGTTATCTAGCGTTTGATTTTATGTACATACAAACCCTAGGTCTAACCATGGTATAATTGGAAAACTGTAAATTGCGGAAATGTAAAATCTACGCTATTACAAAATAGTGTCCGGGAGTGGGGGTATAAATGTACAAAAGGGGATGAGACTTATAGTATCCAATAAGTTACAACCAAATCGAATGTGTGATCAAATGTAAATATCAAATATACAAATATAAGATAAACAAATATATAGGAGCAATATGAATGGATTTGTGTAAGTGCAAGTGTTTTATGTATATGTATTGTGTGTGTGTAACTATTTACAAGTGCGAAAGGTGAGACTGAAGCGTATTAGGGTTTTGGACCTAGATATGTATTTTAATCCTGTATTTTTGTATTTAGATATGTATTATAAGAAAAATGTTTTAACTTAAATGTTCAAGTTTTAATTAAATTATGTATAAAATGTGTAAGGGTTTATTATATACAAGAAGTATTTAAATGTCAAGAATTGAGTTTTGTATAAAAAAGAGTGTATTTTTTATATTGTTATGTACAAAAATATTTCAAGAAATCAAATTATACGAAAAAGTTTATTTACTTATTACGTACAAATATGTATGTTAATTAAAAAGTTTTCAATTTAATTATGTATGAAAAAGTATTTTATTATCTTATATACAAAAAGTATATTTTAAAAAAGATATTCTAACTATATGATAAAAAATGTATAACATGTACAAAATATATTTTAAATAAAAGAGTAAATAAATAAAAGGAAACAAGTATTTTCAATTTTAATATATGAAAAAAAATGTTAAGTTAGAAAAATATATGGTTTAGTAAAAAAAGATTGAGATTAAAGTTTGTTATAAAAAAAGTTAGTGATAATAAGAATGAGATTAAGGCTCTTTTGAATCCAATGGTCTTAAGGCAAAACGGAATGGGCGAGGCCCGTTTGGGGGCCAGAACGAATTTAGAGTTTCAGGGTTTTGTTATTCAGAACGAAAGTTGGGGTTGGCAGCGGCGCGTTCGTGCATTCGCTCATCTTCGTCTTCCTCGTTTGCTGTCTCAGTGCTCCCTTCGCTTCGAGGCCACCAGCGCTACCCTCAAACCTCTCTTCCCTCCATAGCACGGTCTCAGCGTTCTCTTGATGCAAGGTTCGTTTCAATGTTCTTTTTTCTTTTGTGAATGATACGCGTTTTTGATTTGTTTTAAGTTGAGTTTTGATTCTTAAATTTGATCTTTCATTATTATGAGGTGAAGGAGAAAAAAGAGGAATAAAGCTCACTACCTGACCTTGGAGGAGGAGGAGAGAAGAGTGGAGGCGCTGAGGAGGCCGGAGCGAGCGGAGGGGGGTTTTGCGCGATTCTTCGCTTCTTGGTGACCCTGGTATCTTTTATCTTTTCGCCATTTTTTAGGGTTTGATGATGATGTATGCTGAGAACCCTTTTTAATTCACTTCTTTATCTCTTCTACTGCCACTGTATGTTGGTTGCCTTTGAGCATTTGTATGCTTTTGAATATGCTTCCTTGCCTATGACGAAGCTTGCTTCTGAGGCCCTTGAATTGCTTCTTTCTTCTTCTTCTCTCGTGTTGCTGTATGCTTGTTTATGTTGGATGCTATGTATCGCCTATGATGAGGAAAGAAACTCTGAGGCTTAGGAGTTGGACAGGTTTATGGCTATTGCTTCTGAATTGTTGAATGCTAGCTCTTGAATATGTGTATGCTTTTGGAACATTGGCTGCCTTGGTGTTGCCTTGAATGGCCTTCTGAGATGCCTCTTCTGTATGCTTTTTTTTGCCTAATGATGAATCTAAGATTCTGAAGGACTTGGGTTTTGTTTGTCTCAGGTTTGAACTTGGTGATGTTTAAGGGATTTCTGGTTTGACAGTATGGTGGTGTTTTTTGGGTTTAAGGTTAGGCTTCAGCAGGTTTTTATGTTAGCTTGGCTTGGTAACTTAGTTTGCAGGTTATGGTGAGGTTTTGACAGTAAGTTTTGGTTGATTGTTGATGCTCTTTTAATGGTTTTTTTGCTGATGCAGTAGGTTATGATATGGAGGTTATGGCCTTGACAGAGTTTTGGTTAGGCTCATGCTTTTTGAGGTTATGACAGCAGGTTATGTGAGGTTTTTGCCTTGAGGGTGAAGCTTCAGGTTTTATGAGGTTCTGGACAGGTATGAGGTTATTTTGTTGTTATGCTGGTGGATTGGGTTATGGTTTGACAGTTTTTTATAAGTTTGTAGGTTATTGTGAGGCTTGGCCTTTACTGATGCAGGTTTGAGGTTTTTGCTTCAGTTGCCTTTGTATGTTTTATGAGGGTTGTGTGTTTTGTATATTTCTCCTCCTCTCTGAGCTGAGTTCTTGGATTATATCTTTTTTCTGTCTTCTTATCCTGCCTCTAGCCTAAAATCTGCCTATGCTTCTTTATTTCTCTTCTTTTTTCTCTATGGTACAGTTTTGAATATATTATATGATTCTTTTGTACCTTTTGGTTCTGAAGGGGCCCTGGGAAGTGATGATTAAGGATTTAGCTTGCATAACACATTTCTTGACTGCATCCTCTTTATCTCTTTTTTGACAGTTTGTGTGCTGACTTTGCATTGATATCTTTTTCAAATCCTTCTTTGACAGCTTTTGAGTGGACTTTGACTTTTGACAGCAAACTGTACTTTTGATATCTTTGAGTAAACTTTGGCATTTGATAGGAAGTGGGAATTGGATTTTTCAGTTTAGTTTGAATTTGAAGTTGAGATTCTATGCAGCTTTAATTTTGGATTTTATGCATTTTGAGATTCTATGCATTTGACATTTTGCATTCATGAATAAAAAATGAAATTCTTCCCTCTTTGTGAACCGGGAGAAATCCCGTGATTTGCAGAGAGGGTCTACTGATCCCAGTCAGTGGCCCCTAATGATGAGCAAATTTTATCTGTCTTTTTTAATTTCAACTGCTTTCTGACTTTTCTTCTTCTTTTTGCAGATAAAAAATGGAGCACCGGAGCGGAGTGAAGAATGAAAAATATTAGAAATAGGATAGCTTTTTATTTTATTTAATATTTAAATTAATGTATATTATTGTTTGTAATTTAAATTATAAACAACAATTTGTACAAATAATTCAAATATCAATAAAATCTAAATTATCCAATTAATTCTAATTTTCTTTATTGTTTATTTATTTATTTAAAACTCTTTGAATTAAAACAATTGAAAAATAAATTTCAATCATTCAATTTTAGAATAATAAATAACTTAAATAAAAACAATATTGATTAATTAAACCTGTCTCTTCCAATATCCAAAGCAAAGCAATAGTCAACCAAAATAAACTGATCAAGCGCATTCCATCTTCATTGATTTGCCATAAACACTGTGAATCTGATACTGCATACTGTATTTGACTGGCTCAAAGAAAACAACATGAATTCCAACCACTGTCTCTTTCACTGATTAAATCAAAACAATGCGAATTTAACCCGAATCTCGGAATAAACTGCAAAGTGCTGTGGAATTTAAATCCTTCTGAGAACATGCCCATAAAACCCTTAATTCCCGATTAAATGCCAAATAACGCTCGCTTGATCAAAATTGAACCAAAAATCATCCAAAATCCTAAACCAACTGTAAAACAATCCAGAGCTCTGAAAATCAGTAAAAACCCTAATTTTGCTTGACTGTCAAGAAAAGTCCGTTTGTCCGATTCTTGAGCCAGTTTGAAAAGTCAGGAAATGTCTGAAGTTGAGATTGCTTGGGGAAAAAATGCGAGGGCAAATTTTGGGGTACAACAGTTGCCCCTGTTCAATCTTCTTTGACCTGAAGAGTTAGATTGGCAAGTTTGCCTTTCGCGACTTGAAGGTAAAAGGAGATTGGACACTAATGTGCCCAGAAAATTTGCACTCGGCGATGTGATGGTAAATGTGAATGGGCTTAAAGATGCCATTTGGTGATGGGCTTAAAGATGCCATCTGGTGCGAGAGAATTTTGTCGGGGGATGGGCTTAGAGATGCCATCTGAGAATGGGCTTACAGATGCCATTCGGCGACTGCTGGTAGGAGGATGGGCTTATAGATGCCATATGGTGATGTTGAACTGTATGTCAATGGTGAGTGGACAAGTATCAGAAGGGCATCCATGTTTTGGAACATCTCTGAATTAGGGGTCTAAACAAGCAACAGATTGACGTCCATGTCTGGAGAATCTGTAAACTATCTGAGATTGAATAAGCAATAGAGCAGCATCCGTTGTTGGGACATGTCCGTAAACTATTTTCAAAAATTGAGAAGAGTCTGAATCAGTTGGTAGATTGACATCCGTTGTAGGGAAGAATCTGTAAATTGTCTTCAAAAGTTGAGAAGAGTCTGAATCAGTTGGTAGATTGACATCCGTTGTAGGGAAGAATCCGTAAACTGTTTCAGAAGTCTTGAAGTTGAAGAGGAACCGGTGTAGGGTTTCTGCTGATGCGTCTGAATGAATCTGGAATAAGTATCAGAATGTCGCCGTGTCCGGGTCACATCTGAACTATTTCTGGATGAATCTCGGGAGATGATCTGTGTCTGTCGACTGATCTTACCTGAAAAGGCAAAGGGTTAGTTGTACGCAATGCTATGATGCATGATGCAATGCATGTGACATTAATGTTTATGATATGAATGTAATGAATGCGCATGTAAGCTGATGAGCTATTCTTGCCGAGGATACATGAATCCGAGATGGCTGAAGATAAAAGCCTCTTGACTGCTGCCGGGGAAGATAAATCCTTGGCTGTCGTTGGGGAAGAGAATTCCTGATGACCTCTACTGGGGGGTTCCAAACTAGTAGGCTCATGCTGGGGAGGCTAGATTGAGAATCTTCAGCTTGATGGGAAGTAACTCTGGCGACTTCACTGGGGAACCCAAGATTTGTCCTCCCAAAACTCTGTGGGGAGAAAGTTCAATGGTCTGGCTCTGCTGGGGATACTGAAGCTTAACCTCTGAGGGGAATTGAGTTCCGGAGGATTCTCTGGCTGGGGATTTGCAAAGATAAGTTACTGCTGGGGAATTTTGATGAACTCCGCTGGGGATAGGGAGAATTTTGGCGAGCGCGATCTTCCGTGGTGGTTAGCTTGAGAAGAATCTAAACAAGCGATAGGTTAACATCCGTTACTTGGAGAACCCGTGAACTATTTTCAGAAATCTTGAAGTTAAATCAGCAATAGAGCCGCATCCGTTGTTGGGAAGCGTCCGTAAACTAATTTCAAAGGTTGAGAAGAGTCTGAACAAGCCGGTAGATTAACATCCGTTGTTGGGAAGAATCCGTAAACTTGTTTCAGAAGTCTTGAAGAGGAACCGGTGTAGGGCTTCCTGATGATGAGCTTGTGTAAAACTGCATCGGGTTTTGAACACCTTTGGCATTCGAATGCCCCAAGTGGTGATGTAGATAAATTCCTGGCTTATTACAGGTGTTGGTCTACAATCGGTTGTTCACAGATGTTTCCTGGGTTGTTACAGGTGTTGATCTGGAATTCTTCAGACATGCCCTGGCTGGATACAGGAATCGAATCTGGAAAGGTTGTAGTTGATAGATATGCCCTGGCTGGATACAGGAATCGAATCTTCAAACTCTTCAGACGTGCCCTGGCTAGATACAGGAATCGAATCTGGAAATGTTGTCAACAAATATGCCCTGGCTGGATACAGGAGTCGAATCTGGAAATAGTCGTCAACAGATATGCCCTGGCTGGATACAGGAATCGAATCTTCAAACTCTTCAGACGTGCCCTGGCTAGATACAGGAATCGAGTCTGGAAATGTGGTCAACAGATATGCCCTGGCTAGATACAGGAGTCGAATCTGGAAATAGTCGTCAACAGATATGCCCTGGCTGGATACAGGAATCGAATCCTCGAACTCTTCAGACGTGCCCTGGCTAGATACAGGAGTCGAGTCTGGAAATAATGTAGTTGACTTGTTGAACACTTTTGACATTCGAATGCCCCAAGTGGTGAAGAAGGAGTCTGGAATCAGATTACTCTGCATATTGAGAGATTTCTTGAAATCTTGACTGGACTGCCCCAGGTTAACTGTATTTTGAAAGTGAAGGGGTGAAAAACACAAGAAGGGGGGGTTGAATTGTAAAATTGGAAACTTAAAGCAAATGACAAGGTATTTTTATCCTGGTTCGTTTGATCTCAAACTACTCCAGTCCACCCGTTCAAGGTGATTTCGCCTCTCTCCAACGAGGTCTTAATTCACTATATTCAACTGAATACAAATCTGCTTTAGCAACTGCTAAAACCTTCTTGATTCAAACCACAATCCGGTTTGTCAAGGCAACACTTTCTTACAAAGGTATAATCAAATGTGTGTGAATGTTTCTACAAAAACTATATCACAACTGTGATGTTTACACAAATGAAGCTTAGAATACTAAGATGCTAAACGCTAATAGAGTATCAGAGTTTGGTGGTTTAGCAAAACTTGTAGAGTGAAGATTACTGTTCAGCTTTGTGCGTGTAGAGAGTTTGGAAGCATTAGCCGTGATAATCTTCAAAGCTTGGTTTATATAGCACTTGATAAGATGAACGTTGAAGCAAATATTCTTGATTCAATGCTATTAACAAGCTTTCCTTTTTGAGCAGATCTTGTCTAGAATGATGCCGTTGGTATTGATTAGCTTTCAATGCACAGTACCGTTGCTTCTTCAATGCACGTTCTGGCTTGGCTCATTCTGATTCTGCTTCGCTGCTGATGAACTGATTTGTTTCTGTATCAGAGTATTTTACGCGCAGTTCTGTTCATCAAGCTTCAGCATGTGCAAGCGTTGATCTTCTGATCTTGACGTTCTGATTCAGCAACTTCTGATGCTGGTGTGCAAACTCATATTCTGATGCTGAGAACGTGATCTTGCTTATTTTAATCAGCATATCTGCAAGTCAGAGCATAGTAATTTTAAGTAGCATATAATTCAATCATGAAATATTTAACTACTATATCTTTTCACTTTGTTATCATCAAAACTTAATTATAGGGTACTAGATTCAAACATTGTTCTAACAATCTCCCCCTTTTTGATGATGACAAAAACTAGATATTTTAAATGAAAAATAACGTGAAAAGTTATCAGATCTATGTATCAGAATAAGAAGTACGGAGAAGTCAGAGTTAAGAAATACTCCCCCTGAGTTTGTTACTTCCCTTTGATATGCGTGTTCTTCAGAGTCAGATCTTTTTCTATCTTTGAGCATCAGATTGTAAGTCTTTGACTTATCAGAAAGCAGAGCTTCAGAGCTTTTCCTGTCAGAGCTTTGCTTCGGATCAGAGTGTTAGGTTGATCAGAGCTTCGTATATCAGAACTTCATATTTGATCAGAGCAACATGAGCTTCTAGTCTTCATTGTTTTCAAGAGCTTCCTTGTGCCTGTAGACTTAAAGACAAAACAGAAAAACATTTCAAGTAATAGAGAGTTAGAATGTTTGAGAGTTTCTGTCTAGTTATCCGTTATTGATTTTAAATATCATTCTTGTTCTCCCCCTTTTTGTCAGCAATCAAAAAGTGCTGGTGATGTGCTAAAATGATTTAGATCAGAAAAACTAATAATATTAAAGATAGTTCAGAATCAGAGCAAAATAGCATTACAAACCATAGTCAAAACATAGTCAAAAGTACATCAGAAAATAAGGAAAATATAGAGAATGTCATGCATGAAAAAGTTTCAAGGTTGTGGGGGCATGCGTGAGAACAGGCTTTCCAGCATTGCTTGAATCTTTTCAGAAGTTGCATTCTGCTTCTGAACCAAGGTGACAACAGAATCAATCTTGCTGTCCTGGACATTCATTCTTGCTTCCATCTTCTGATTATTCTCATCCATCCGCTGCTGTAGACGCAAGTCATTCAGCCTTAATTCTTCCAGAGCCTGCCTGTCCAAGGCAGCTTGAGAACTTTCAGCAGGAGGAAGCTTCTCAGAACTTTCAGCTACATCTTCTGCTGGATTCTCTTCCTGAAGAGTCTTGTCTTCTTCTGCTGGTTCCACCTGTGCAGCTTGCTCTTTCTCAGACCACGATTCAGAGTCCAGAGGGAGCACAACTTCTTGAGGCAGCTGACTCTCAACTTCCTTCAGCAGCTTGCTAAAGTTCTGTTGAGCCTGCTCATAGTTGACGTCCTGCAGCTTGAGTGCTTCAGAACGAACCCATACTCTGAACTGTGACCAGAGCTGATCAGAAGCAGCTGGGTCGATCATCCCGGGACAGACTTGCTTCAAGGAAGCAATCCACTGCAGCATACCTGTTTCAAAGTCCAAAATACCAGAGCCAACATCTAATTGCTTTGGTTTGGGAATGGCCAATTTGTGTCTTAAATCAGCAAGACGTTCAAGACTTGTTAAGTCAATGAATGTTTTGCTGGGGTTTTCAGAGGATTGGCTTTCAGAGGTGTGCTGAGGTGCTGTCTGTTTTGGTGGATGGTTATCAGAGTCAGAGGATATGTCTATTGGGGTGGTTGGAGTTTTTGGAGGTGTTGATTCCTCTGATGATGGTAACTGGGGTCTGACAATGGTGGTTCCACATGGCAACTGTATTGCCAGCGGTGAAGGTTGAGGTGAGTGGGGATCAGAATGATGAGGAGATGGGGTTTCATAGCGATGAAACTCTGTTGGAGGTGAGGGAGGATTATTTTCTGGTTGAGGAGGTGGAACTTCTGATTGCTCAGGAATCAGAGGTTCTTCTGTGATAGGTTGTTGTGATTGTGGTTCTGGTTCTTGTTCTGGTTCTGGTTGTGGTTGAATTTCTGGTTCAGGTTCAGGTTGTGGAGGAGGAATATTTGGTGGTTCAGAGTGAGGTTGAACAGAGGTATGTTCACGCTCAATATCAGCTAGCACTCTATCAAGTGCTGGTGTTGTTGAAACAGTTGGTTGTTGTTTGGTAATTTTGAGAGGAATTTTTATTCTGGTTCTTCTGAGTTGTAAGGCCTCAGAAGGGTCTTCTGGAATGGTTTCATCAATAGTGGGGATTGGAATGGAAATTCTGTGAGAGGTTTGGGGTGGAGCAACAGATGTTGGAATAGTAGTTGAAATTGAAATAGGAGCAGCAGATGGATTACCTCGTTTCTTTGGAGTCTGGAGCGATGATCCTTCTGCTTTCCTCTTCTTTGACTTCTTCTGAGTCACTTCAGGTTGAACTTGACTCAGATCTTTGATCTTCAGCTTCGAACCTGCAACTTCTTCCTTGAAAGAATCTGGATACTTGGCAACCATATCAGGGTGGGATTCCATCTCAGAAAATCTTGGGAAATCACTCAGAGGCACTCTTCTTCTGGAGATGTCAGCAGTTGAAGAAGCTCTGGGTTCCTTCCTGATATTGTCTATTAGCTTCATCTTTTTCAGATTCTTGGCATTCAGCGCTTTTCCAACAGTTGGTTCAAAATTGCCCAGTACTTTAGCTTCGCTCAGATAATCTATCAGCTTATTCTCTGTCAGAATATCTGATATGAGCCTCCCAAAAGGTATCCAGTCCCTTTTGGTCCTTTCTTCTTCTCTAGTCTCTTTCACACTAGTCTTCAGATGATTGAACAGGAAGTGTGCCAAATTGATCTTCACCCTCTGATCAATAAAGTAGATCAGAAATTGCTGATCCACGTTTATATAGTCAGGAGAGCTTGTTGGCTTCCTGTGATTGAAACAGCCTAGAACAATCTTGGCCCACACTCTGAAGTGATCCTTCAGATCCTTGATTTTGCTGCTGGGAAGACCAAGAGTGAAAATGCAGTTTGCTACCACACCAATATCAGGGCACCTATCAGCCATGTCCACACAACGGACTCCACCACCACTCTGACCAATTAACCTAGCAATGAGGTCTTCAGAAATTATTATCTTCTTTCCCATAACAGAAGAGACGACTAGATGCTTATCAATCTTGGCATGAATCCAAAATTCTTTGACAAGCTCTGGGAAGGTTGGTCCAACCAATCTATCAAAGTACCTCTCCCACTTTTGAGTTTTGACTTCAGCAGTTAGGTCAAATCCATTTTCCTTCAAACTTTCGAAATCCACGATTAACTCAGAGAGAACCTCAAGATTCTTTACTGGTGTGAGAAGAGTTCTGGTAGGCGCTTGATATTGCTCAGAGGTTTCCTTCTTCTGATTTCCTGCAGAAATGCTGGAGGATGCCATTGTTCTCACACAAAAAGCTTGAGAGTGATTTGAGAAAAGCTAGGGTTTTTGAAGGAGATATGCAGAAAAATTCTTAAGAGATTATGAGTAAGCGTAAAGATTAAGAATGAAGAGTAATGTGCTTAAATAGGATTTTCAAAAATTATTTTGAAAAATAAAACGTTTTTAAGAGAGAGAAAAAAATAATGATGGCAATTAACAAGCGTGATTACTTTTGCATTTAATGCTTGCTGATTTTGGGGGATTTGAGAAAGATACTTAAAAACGGTTACCAGACATGTGTCTCAATGCACCCAATCAGCGTTTTCCTTTCTCAGAAACGTGCACGCGTTCTGCTTCAGGGATTTGCTGATGATTGGATGACACTTGTTTGATGTAGTGATCAGCACGTCTGTATTTGAGATTAGACTCTCAGATCTTTAGACTTGCCTCTGATACAATCTGCATGTTCTAACTTTCTGAAACAAAGATTGATCAGAAGTTCACAGTAATATAATTACATTCTGAAAGATAAACATATGGAATTAAAGCATTTTCATTCTGGGCATACTTTCATGCTGAGATGTTTCAGAATGAAATTAAACCTATCTTCTGAAAGGGGTTTAGTAAAGATATCAGCCCATTGATGGTCTGTATCTATAAATTTCAAGTTTAAAATGCCTTTCTGAATATAGTCCCTAATGAAATGATGTTTTATTTCTATATGCTTAGCTCTAGAATGTAAAATAGGATTCTTACTTAAGCAAATAGCAGAAGTATTATCACAAAGAATAGGAATGTTACTCTCAAAAATCTGGAAGTCTTCAAGCTGACTTTTCATCCAGAGCATCTGTGTGCTGCATCCAGCTGCTGCTATGTACTCAGCTTCTGCTGTTGACAGAGCAATAGTTGATTGCCTTTTGCTGGACCACGAGATCAGATTTTCTCCCAGAAACTGGCAGCTTCCAGAAGTACTTTTTCGTTCCACTCTGTCTCCAGCAAAATCAGCGTCGCAGTAGCCTACTAAACTGTAATCACTAGATTTTCTATAAAACAAACCCAGATTAGTAGTACCTTTCAGATACTTGAAAATTCGCTTAACAGCTGTTAAGTGAGATTCTCTAGGATCTGATTGGAATCTAACACAAATACATACGCTGAATAAAATATCAGGTCTTGAAGCAGTCAGATAAAGGAGAGAACCAATCATACCTCTGTAGACTTTCTGTTCTACGCTTTTGCTTACCTCTTCTCTTTCCAGAATGCACGTGGGATGCATTGGAATTTTTGATGGCTTACATTCTGAGAGGTCAAATTTCTTCAGAAGATCTCTGATGTATTTGCTCTGATGAATGTAAGTTCCCTCTGGAGTTTGATTGATCTGAATTCCTAGAAAGAACTTCAGTTCCCCCATGAGGCTCATCTCAAATTCTGCCTGCATACACTTAGCAAATTTTCTTCCAAGAGAAGGATTAGTAGATCCAAAGATTATATCATCAACATAAATTTGACAAACTAAAATGTCACTCTTAACTGTTTTACAGAATAGAGTGGTGTCCACTTTCCCTCTGGTGAACTCATTTTCAAGCAGAAAGTTACTTAGCCTTTCATACCAAGCTCTGGGAGCTTGTTTCAGACCATACAGTGATTTTTTCAGTTTGAAAACATGTTCTGGATGTTTTGTATTTTCAAAACCTGGGGGTTGGTGAACATACACTTCTTCTTCTATATAACCATTTAAGAATGCACTTTTGACATCCATCTGATACAGAGTGATGCCTCTATTAACAGCAAATGAGATTAAAAGTCTGATAGATTCTAACCTGGCGACTGGAGCAAAGGTTTCTGTATAGTCTATCCCCTCTTGCTGACTATAACCTTGTGCAACCAGTCGTGCCTTGTTTCTGACGACTTCACCTTGTTCATTGAGCTTGTTTCTGAACACCCATCTTGTTCCAATGACGTTGAATCCTTTTGGTCTTGGAACGAGATCCCATACGTCGTTTCTGGTGAATTGATTCAGCTCTTCTTGCATTGCCAGAATCCAGTCATTGTCCAGAAGTGCTTCATCAATAGAAGAAGGTTCAATTAGAGACACAAGTCCCATCAGAGTTTCTTCAGAGTTTCTGAGGCTTGCTCTTGTTCTGATTGGATCTTCCTTTCTTCCTAGAATAGATTCTTCTGGGTGATCCAAACTGCTTCTGGGTACTCTCTTCTGAGGTTGATCAGCAGCAGTTGTAGGATTTCTAGCATTGCTTCTTTCAGACGTTGAAGGAATGTCTGTGTTGAGAGCTTCTGATGACTTGTCTTCAGAACCTGCAAATTCAATTTCTATACCTGCAAGATTTTCATTCTGCTTTGACTTTTCAGAGTCAAGCTTGTCATCAAAACGAACACTGATTGATTCTTCCACAATCTGTGTTTCTGTATTGTATACTCTGTACCCTCTTGAGCGTTCAGAGTATCCTAACATAATACACTTCTGTGCCTTAGAATCAAACTTGTTCAAATAATTCTTAGTATTTAATATATAGCAAGTACATCCAAATGGATGAAAATACGAAATGTTGGGCTTTCTGTTCTTCCACAATTCATATGGAGTCTTTTCCAGAATAGGTCTTATTGAGATTCTATTCTGAATGTAGCACGCTGTGTTTATTGCCTCTGCCCAGAAAGTCTTAGCAACGTTTGTCTCGTTGATCATGGTTCTGGCCATTTCTTGCAATGTTCTGTTCTTTCGTTCTACAACTCCATTTTGTTGGGGAGTTCTAGGACAAGAGAAATCATGCAGAATGCCTTTGTCATTAAAGAATGACTCAAAAACTTTATTTTCAAATTCTCCACCATGATCACTTCTGACTTTAACGATTCTAAGATCTTTTTCATTCTGAACTTGGTTACAGAAGGTAACAAACACAGAGTGTGACTCGTCCTTGTGTCTTAAGAACTTTACCCATGTCCATCTGCTATAGTCATCTACGATTACTAACCCATACTTCTTGCCACTGACAGAAGCAGTCTTAACTGGTCCAAATAAGTCAATGTGCAGAAGTTCTAATGGCTTAGAGGTAGAAACAACATTTTTGGATTTAAAAGATGGTTTTGCAAATTTGCCTTTCTGACATGCTTCACACAGAGCATCTGAATTGAACTTCAAATTTGGAAGTCCTCTGACCAGATTGAGTTTGTTAATCTGAGATATTCTTCTCATACTAACATGCCCCAATCTTCTGTGCCAGATCCACTGCTCGTTGTTAACAGACAGAAGACATTTTACGTTCTGACTCTTAAGTTCAGAAAGTTTGATTTTGTAAATGTTGTTTTTCCTCTTACCATTAAATAGGATAGTCCCATCTTTCTGACTAACAGCTTTACATGATTTTTGATTAAAGATTATATCATAACCGTTATCACTTAATTGACTTATGGATAACAGGTTATGCATCAATCCATCAACAAGCAGAACATTATTAATAGAGGGAAGATTTCCGTTACCTACAGTTCCAGAGCCAATTATCTTTCCCCTCTGATTGCCTCCAAAGCCAACGTGGCCTCCAGGCTTAAGTTCCAGGCTTTGGAACATATGCCTTCTTCCCGTCATGTGACGTGAGCAGCCAGAGTCCAGGTACCATGACTGGTGTTTCTGACTTGCTGCTAAAGATATCTGCAACATGTATTATTTTATCCTTAGGTACCCAGATCTTCTTGGGTCCTGATTTGTTAGTTTTACCAAAACTCTGATTGAATTTTGGTTTCACAAAGTGATTACTACTAGTATATTTGATGTCATGTGTGTGACCATACACAAAGTGTGAATTTATAGGAGTGTGTTTAATAACTAAATCCATGACATTTTTTGGTGTAGGAACCTTACCTAGGTATCCTATTCCTTTCCTGCCGTTTCCGCTAACTCCATAGATCATTGAAGCCATTCTGCTTCTATCTATGCTTTTAGCAAGGAACTTCTGGAAACTATGATCATACTCCTTGATGATCTCATCAGCGTTGCTGGGAGTTTCAGAAATTGGTACCTTCTGAGAGTTTTGTAAAGAGTTTTCTAATTTTAAAATTTTATCTCTCAGCTCAGAGTTTTCCAATTTGAGACTCTCAGACTTATTAGAGTCAGATTCAAGAGTCCTTTTTAGGTCTCTGAATTTAGCTCTAATCTGCTGATAACGTTCCAGAATTTCATTGAGGCTTTCAGCAAGTTCAGCCTTTGTAAAATTAACAGCGAAGTTAGGGAATACCTCTTCTGTGTCTGATTCTGAGTCTGAGTCAGAAGCTTCACTGTCATCTTGAATGTTAGCCATAAGCGCTAGGTTCGCCCTTTCATCATCTGATTCTGAGTCAGCTTCAGACGAGTCAGAATCATCCCATGTGGCCATGAGACTTTTCTTCTTCTCTCTTCCAAACTTCCTTTTTGGCTTTTCCCTCGGAAGCTTTGGACAATCACTCTTGTAGTGACCTTGCTCATTGCACTCGTAGCAGATGATGTCTTTTGTATTTGGCTTCTTGCTACCTGAGGAGCCTTCAGATCTTCTGTATCCAGAGGAAGAATCTGTCCTTCTGTATCTGGAAGAAGACTCGTTCTGATCAGATCTTCTGGGATTCCTGAACTTCTTTTGTCTTTGCTTCCACAGTTGATTTACTCTTCTGGAGAGAAGAGAAAGCTCGTCTTCTTCTGATGAGGATCCATCAGATGTTTCTTCAACTGCCTGCAAAACTTTAGATTCAGATTTTCTGTTAGATTTTAAAGCTATAGGCTTACCTTGCTTCTGAGGCTCGTCAGCTTCCAGCTCTATCTCATGACTTCTGAGGGAGCTTATAAGTTCCTCCAGAGTGATTTTGTTGAGATCTTTCGCCAGCTTCAGAGCAGTAACCATAGGCCTCCACTGTTTGGGTAAACTTCTGATTATCTTCTTGACATGGTCAGCAGTAGAGTATCCCTTGTCCAGAACTTTGAGACCAGCTACCAGAATCTGGAATCTAGAGAACATAGTTTCAATGGATTCAGATTCTTCCATTTTAAATGCCTCATACTTCTGAATGAGCGCCAGAGCCTTTGTTTCCTTGACTTGAACGTTCCCCTCATGCGTCATTCTGAGAGAGTCAAAGATGTTCTTAGCTGTGTCTCTGTTGGAGATCTTCTCATACTCAGTATATGAGATGGCACTGAGGAGGATGGTTCTGGCCTTATGGTGATTCTTGAAATCACGCTTTTGTTGATCAGTCATTGATTTTCTATCAATCTTCTGACCAGTTGCATTCACAGGGTGCGTGTATCCATCTGTCACCATATCCCACAGATCAGCATCATGTGCTAGAAAGAAGCTTTCAATTCTGTCTTTCCAGTAGTCAAAGTTTTCTCCATCAAAGACTGGAGGTTTGCCGCTGAATCTGTCTCTATCCTCATTGTTGTCATTGCTGAAATGAGAGTTGTTTCCTGCCATAGTGTTTTTCTGATGCTGGATCTTTTACTGACACGGTTAAGTGTTTTAGCTCAGAACCAGGCGCTCTGATGCCAATTGAAGGGGTGAAAAACACAAGAAGGGGGGGGTTGAATTGTAAAATTGGAAACTTAAAGCAAATGACAAGGTATTTTTATCCTGGTTCGTTTGATCTCAAACTACTCCAGTCCACCCGTTCAAGGTGATTTCGCCTCTCTCCAACGAGGTCTTAATTCACTATATTCAACTGAATACAAATCTGCTTTAGCAACTGCTAAAACCTTCTTGATTCAAACCACAATCCGGTTTGTCAAGGCAACACTTTCTTACAAAGGTATAATCAAATGTGTGTGAATGTTTCTACAAAAACTATATCACAACTGTGATGTTTACACAAATGAAGCTTAGAATACTAAGATGCTAAACGCTAATAGAGTATCAGAGTTTGGTGGTTTAGCAAAACTTGTAGAGTGAAGATTACTGTTCAGCTTTGTGCGTGTAGAGAGTTTGGAAGCATTAGCCGTGATAATCTTCAAAGCTTGGTTTATATAGCACTTGATAAGATGAACGTTGAAGCAAATATTCTTGATTCAATGCTATTAACAAGCTTTCCTTTTTGAGCAGATCTTGTCTAGAATGATGCCGTTGGTATTGATTAGCTTTCAATGCACAGTACCGTTGCTTCTTCAATGCACGTTCTGGCTTGGCTCATTCTGATTCTGCTTCGCTGCTGATGAACTGATTTGTTTCTGTATCAGAGTATTTTACGCGCAGTTCTGTTCATCAAGCTTCAGCATGTGCAAGCGTTGATCTTCTGATCTTGACGTTCTGATTCAGCAACTTCTGATGCTGGTGTGCAAACTCATATTCTGATGCTGAGAACGTGATCTTGCTTATTTTAATCAGCATATCTGCAAGTCAGAGCATAGTAATTTTAAGTAGCATATAATTCAATCATGAAATATTTAACTACTATATCTTTTCACTTTGTTATCATCAAAACTTAATTATAGGGTACTAGATTCAAACATTGTTCTAACAGAAAGATCTGTTGGACTTTGACTGGACTGCCCCAGGTTAACTGAACTTTGAAAGATCTGTTGGACCTTGACTGGACTGCCCCAGGTTAACTGAACTTTGAAAGATTTGTTGGACCTTGACTGGACTGCCCCAGGTTAACTGAACTTTGAAAGATCTGTTGGACCTTGACTAGACTTCCCCAGGTTAACTGTATTTTGACATGTCACGTCCCTTGTTGATAGGGGATTTGATGGAAGTGTTATCCTCTTGAAGTGATTTTGACTTACTGAGAGAGTTTTCGTTCCTCCGAACATTCGCTGTATGAATTTCTTCGCTGTCAAATAAAAGGGTCAAATGCAGACAGTGATATTCGAATAATGCAAAGTTTATGTTTGTCTTTGAAGTTTTGAAAAATGCGTTTTTTAGCAGAAAACTTTTCATAAGACAAGTTAACACAAGATTTAGAGCAAAGCCCTGCAGGAGTCAGGATACCTTTTGTAACAGTATGCTTTCGAACTAACCCATGCTTCAATCAGGGCTTTTGAAGGGTTGTAACGTGGCCTGGTTCACGGTTTAAGAAACAAAGGATAAAGGCTCAAAGTATATTTGTACCCACCCGCTCTTCGTGATGTTCTTCAACCTAAACTCAGTTAATTGCGCGTCACACTCTGTTTTGAGTTTGGAACGGCTTTTGGGTGATGGTTCACCAGTTGAATTTAGGGAGACAGTCATCATCTCCTCTTTCTTTTACAACACCTTTCATGCTGTTGAGGGTTTTGTAATGACCTCACTATTTTGATTTTGATTTGTTATCCCTAACTTTTGCCTGACTGTTACCGTTTTCGGGATTACTGTCAGCGGGATGCCCCAGCTTTCTTAAGCCTTCTTTATAGGTTTTGGCTTGGTGAGCTTTTCTCTTTTGAGAGATTGACTGTCTATGTGATAGGGAACCACCCTTGTCTTTTGATTCCAAAGGAATGCTTTCTTTTTTGACGTCGTTCGTTATATTACGAACTGAGAGTTTGCGACTTCAATGCGCATTTTTTTTTGAATTAACTGAGATACTACCCTGTCCCGGGTTTATATCAAAGGTTTTGATTGTATCAGAACAGAAAACTCCTACTTCTTTGGCTCGAAGGGGTTGACTAGGGATTATCTTCCTTATAACTCCAGTGTTTGGGATTTGAAAGAAATGCCTGTACATCATCAGCGAGGTCTGTTCAAAAGCATACTATATGAGATCACGGTATTGTTTCGTCATCCTCCCTCTAAAGGCTTACCGCTTTTTATCAAGAGTCAAATATCATAAAGAAAAGCATAAGAGTAGTGAAACGAATGGATGAATTCAAGACAAACATATGCAATGCATTAATGAAGACAGAGTTTAACATCAACAGATAATTGTTTTGACAGCAAAAGAAATTACAACTTTGAAAAATTCAAAAAGAAACAAAAGTCTTTCAGTTTGAGCTTCGTCACTTCGAGCGGAGAACCCTTTAACAGAAGATTTTCATCTCGCCGTATGGCATGAATTCCAGCACCCCAATGTCGATCAGATCTTGAATCTTGTTCTTCAAGGCCCAACAGTCATTGGTACTGTGTCCCGGGCTGTAGGAGTGGTAAACACAGAATGCGTCGGGATTAAAGTGAGGAGAGGAGATATTGAGCTTCTGAGGAGGGTCCTTTACGGTAAGCAAATTGACCTCCAACAGGCGCTTCAGTATGAAGAATGATGGTATTTCAGTCTCCGTAAACTGTCTTCCCGACTTTTCTTGTTTACGCCGATTGCCCCGTTGACGCTGGCGAGGTTGTTGATGGGATTGTGACCCTGAAGCTAGCAAAGGAGCTTTCCCCTTGTCTTCTTGAGTTGATGGAGGCTGAGCGGTGACTTGCTCTTCTACCTCAGATGTTTGCCCCAGTTGGTTGTTTGGAAGCAGTTGGCGGACAAGAACTCTGAGTTCCTCTTGCCTTTGAGATAGGTCTTGAATGAGAGCCATCTGGACCACCAACTGTCCCATCATTTGGGTCCTCAGTGTCGTCAGATCAAACTGCAGCTCCGCAATCTGATCACTCCTGGCATTGTTGGAATTCCCCAGGCCTTTGGTGAGGAGAGCTTTCATCTCTTCTTTCCCCAGAGACAAGTTCAGGAACATCTCCTGCAGCTGAGCAGTCTGGTCTTGGATGTCTTTAACAGACCTTTCTAGAGCCATCTCTTGCTGAAATAAACAGCAGGAGAGTAAGGAAACCTGAAAAAGGAAAGATTGTCAAAATGCAATGCATGATATGTGGATGCATGCTTTCAAGGATCTCTTGGGGTAAACACAAGAAAATGTTAGAGGTTGAACTTTGCTCTTGGATTGGAGATCTCTGCACCGATGGACGTCCTTCCACGAGAATCAAGCTCACCATGTCGAGTGGGTCATAGCCACTGATTCAAGTTGTTGTACTTGATCTTTTGTTTGGATTGGTTAGAGGAGAAACCTCTTGCCCCTTGATAGATGTCTGGTTCAACGTAACCCTGCATCAACAGAACCCTCGAGATCCTTGAAATGGTTATTGAAAATGCTATGGTATGATGTTATGATGTTATGTACATGTATGCGAAAAGCAAGTAAGTGTATATACAGGCAAACAATATTCACACAAAGCACACAAGGCCTTAGGTTTAGGCTTGCATGAGGTTCAGGCACTACCCTCTTTCAGTTTGTTGGTTAAAACCTGTCTTATCAAAAGTAACCGGGCTCTAGAGGATCTCATATCATTGGCTACCCTCAATCGGTCATAACTCCAGCATCGTAATCTTTTCTCGCGGCCGGAACCATCTCGAGAGTTTAGCCTCAATGAGTGTAGTATACTGCTACAGTTCTAATGGCCAAGTTGGTCAATTAGGGTTCTAAGGTCGGTTGGTGCTTAATGACTCCTTGGAAGACCTATATTCTCCCCGTTACAACACAAGGGATATAGGTACAGACTAAGATGCCACACCAACGTAGCCACTGCTTCACCCATGTCGGTCTACGCCGGATAGGTCCCTCACAGATTATGCTACCTAAAAGGGTATTTCCCAGATCCGGGTTAGGATCTATGAAACTCCGATGCAAAGCCCACAAATGTAAAGCAAACAAAGCAATCAATTGAAAACAAAGGTGATCTAAACCCTAAGGTAACCCCACTTTTAGAAAATCCCCAGCAGAGTCGCCAGTTCTGTGATACGGTGGGAGAACTGACTAGTGTTTTGCGTTCGTATTCGCACTTGTGCGGTTGAGCAAGAGTCGCCACTGACTTTTTATTTTATCCTAAAGGAAAGGTTAAAAAAGCACAGCAAAAACCTTTTGAGATATTTCGTGGGTTCGGGGGGTAGATTATGAAAAGGGAAGGTATTAGCACCCTTTCCATCCATGGTTATCCATGGGCTCTTAGTTACTTGGTTTTTTTAGATCACTTGCCTTGTTTTTCGATTGCTTTGAAAATGGTGTGTGTGTGGGTGCTTTTTGAAAATGTTTTGGAAAAAGATGCCTTGTCTTAGGCAACTAATGTATTTGACTCGTGATTGAGTGTTTTACAAAAGTGTGGATCTTTTCGAAAAGATGTTTTCAAATGTTTTTTAGAGTTTGTTTTTGAAAGTGTTGTGGATTGTGGTTTTTGAAAAGAAGGAAAGTGTTTTTGCAAATTGATCTCAAGTAACTAAGAGTTTTGTCTACCCTATTGTACTCAAAGGTTTTCTCTATGTTTTCAACCCCTTTTTAACAATTTTGTTCCACCATTGAATTTGGTGGACAATCTTGCGTTTAGGAAGTTTATTCGGGACGGGCGCGGGTCATCGTATGGACCATGAATGCAATGGTGCCAAGTGTCTTTGGCAATTTGCTTTGAAGGGACTATGATCATTCCGTTTAGGCAACACTTTGAGGGACTTATGATCATTTGGAATTCGTTTTGCCAAAGATACTCGACGTGCAAGCATGGCCCATTTTGGAAGGCAACATGTGAGATTACCCTAGGGGGTGCAAGTGTGATTGTGTATTGATTACATGTATTTGTCTTTGTATTAGGTTATCTAGCGTTTGATTTTATGTACATACAAACCCTAGGTCTAACCATGGTATAATTGGAAAACTGTAAATTGCGGAAATGTAAAATCTACGCTATTACAAAATAGTGTCCGGGAGTGGGGGTATAAATGTACAAAAGGGGATGAGACTTATAGTATCCAATAAGTTACAACCAAATCGAATGTGTGATCAAATGTAAATATCAAATATACAAATATAAGATAAACAAATATATAGGAGCAATATGAATGGATTTGTGTAAGTGCAAGTGTTTTATGTATATGTATTGTGTGTGTGTAACTATTTACAAGTGCGAAAGGTGAGACTGAAGCGTATTAGGGTTTTGGACCTAGATATGTATTTTAATCCTGTATTTTTGTATTTAGATATGTATTATAAGAAAAATGTTTTAACTTAAATGTTCAAGTTTTAATTAAATTATGTATAAAATGTGTAAGGGTTTATTATATACAAGAAGTATTTAAATGTCAAGAATTGAGTTTTGTATAAAAAAGAGTGTATTTTTTATATTGTTATGTACAAAAATATTTCAAGAAATCAAATTATACGAAAAAGTTTATTTACTTATTACGTACAAATATGTATGTTAATTAAAAAGTTTTCAATTTAATTATGTATGAAAAAGTATTTTATTATCTTATATACAAAAAGTATATTTTAAAAAAGATATTCTAACTATATGATAAAAAATGTATAACATGTACAAAATATATTTTAAATAAAAGAGTAAATAAATAAAAGGAAACAAGTATTTTCAATTTTAATATATGAAAAAAAATGTTAAGTTAGAAAAATATATGGTTTAGTAAAAAAAGATTGAGATTAAAGTTTGTTATAAAAAAAGTTAGTGATAATAAGAATGAGATTAAGGCTCTTTTGAATCCAATGGTCTTAAGGCAAAACGGAATGGGCGAGGCCCGTTTGGGGGCCAGAACGAATTTAGAGTTTCAGGGTTTTGTTATTCAGAACGAAAGTTGGGGTTGGCAGCGGCGCGTTCGTGCATTCGCTCATCTTCGTCTTCCTCGTTTGCTGTCTCAGTGCTCCCTTCGCTTCGAGGCCACCAGCGCTACCCTCAAACCTCTCTTCCCTCCATAGCACGGTCTCAGCGTTCTCTTGATGCAAGGTTCGTTTCAATGTTCTTTTTTCTTTTGTGAATGATACGCGTTTTTGATTTGTTTTAAGTTGAGTTTTGATTCTTAAATTTGATCTTTCATTATTATGAGGTGAAGGAGAAAAAAGAGGAATAAAGCTCACTACCTGACCTTGGAGGAGGAGGAGAGAAGAGTGGAGGCGCTGAGGAGGCCGGAGCGAGCGGAGGGGGGTTTTGCGCGATTCTTCGCTTCTTGGTGACCCTGGTATCTTTTATCTTTTCGCCATTTTTTAGGGTTTGATGATGATGTATGCTGAGAACCCTTTTTAATTCACTTCTTTATCTCTTCTACTGCCACTGTATGTTGGTTGCCTTTGAGCATTTGTATGCTTTTGAATATGCTTCCTTGCCTATGACGAAGCTTGCTTCTGAGGCCCTTGAATTGCTTCTTTCTTCTTCTTCTCTCGTGTTGTTGTATGCTTGTTTATGTTGGATGCTATGTATCGCCTATGATGAGGAAAGAAACTCTGAGGCTTAGGAGTTGGACAGGTTTATGGCTATTGCTTCTGAATTGTTGAATGCTAGCTCTTGAATATGTGTATGCTTTTGGAACATTGGCTGCCTTGGTGTTGCCTTGAATGGCCTTCTGAGATGCCTCTTCTGTATGCTTTTTTTTGCCTAATGATGAATCTAAGATTCTGAAGGACTTGGGTTTTGTTTGTCTCAGGTTTGAACTTGGTGATGTTTAAGGGATTTCTGGTTTGACAGTATGGTGGTGTTTTTTGGGTTTAAGGTTAGGCTTCAGCAGGTTTTTATGTTAGCTTGGCTTGGTAACTTAGTTTGCAGGTTATGGTGAGGTTTTGACAGTAAGTTTTGGTTGATTGTTGATGCTCTTTTAATGGTTTTTTTGCTGATGCAGTAGGTTATGATATGGAGGTTATGGCCTTGACAGAGTTTTGGTTAGGCTCATGCTTTTTGAGGTTATGACAGCAGGTTATGTGAGGTTTTTGCCTTGAGGGTGAAGCTTCAGGTTTTATGAGGTTCTGGACAGGTATGAGGTTATTTTGTTGTTATGCTGGTGGATTGGGTTATGGTTTGACAGTTTTTTATAAGTTTGTAGGTTATTGTGAGGCTTGGCCTTTACTGATGCAAGTTTGAGATTTTTGCTTCAGTTGCCTTTGTATGTTTTATGAGGGTTGTGTGTTTTGTATATTTCTCCTCCTCTCTGAGCTGAGTTCTTGGATTATATCTTTTTTCTGTCTTCTTATCCTGCCTCTAGCCTAAAACCTGCCTATGCTTCTTTATTTCTCTTCTTTTTTCTCTATGGTACAGTTTTGAATATATTATATGATTCTTTTGTACCTTTTGGTTCTGAAGGGGCCCTGGGAAGTGATGATTAAGGATTTAGCTTGCATAACACATTTCTTGACTGCATCCTCTTTATCTCTTTTTTGACAGTTTGTGTGCTGACTTTGCATTGATATCTTTTTCAAATCCTTCTTTGACAGCTTTTGAGTGGACTTTGGCTTTTGACAGCAAACTGTACTTTTGATATCTTTGAGTAAACTTTGGCATTTGATAGGAAGTGGGAATTGGATTTTTCAGTTTAGTTTGAATTTGAAGTTGAGATTCTATGCAGCTTTAATTTTGGATTTTATGCATTTTGAGATTCTATGCATTTGACATTTTGCATTCATGAATAAAAAATGAAATTCTTCCCTCTTTGTGAACCGGGAGAAATCCCGTGATTTGCAGAGAGGGTCTACTGATCCCAGTCAGTGGCCCCTAATGATGAGCAAATTTTATCTGTCTTTTTTAATTTCAACTGCTTTCTGACTTTTCTTCTTCTTTTTGCAGATAAAAAATGGAGCACCGGAGCGGAGTGAAGAATGAAAAATATTAGAAATAGGATAGCTTTTTATTTTATTTAATATTTAAATTAATGTATATTATTGTTTGTAATTTAAATTATAAACAACAATTTGTACAAATAATTCAAATATCAATAAAATCTAAATTATCCAATTAATTCTAATTTTCTTTATTGTTTATTTATTTATTTAAAACTCTTTGAATTAAAACAATTGAAAAATAAATTTCAATCATTCAATTTTAGAATAATAAATAACTTAAATAAAAACAATATTGATTAATTAAACCTGTCTCTTCCAATATCCAAAGCAAAGCAATAGTCAACCAAAATAAACTGATCAAGCGCATTCCATCTTCATTGATTTGCCATAAACACTGTGAATCTGATACTGCATACTGTATTTGACTGGCTCAAAGAAAACAACATGAATTCCAACCACTGTCTCTTTCACTGATTAAATCAAAACAATGCGAATTTAACCCGAATCTCGGAATAAACTGCAAAGTGCTGTGGAATTTAAATCCTTCTGAGAACATGCCCATAAAACCCTTAATTCCCGATTAAATGCCAAATAACGCTCGCTTGATCAAAATTGAACCAAAAATCATCCAAAACCCTAAACCAACTGTGAAACAATCCAGAGCTCTGAAAATCAGTAAAAACCCTAATTTTGCTTGACTGTCAAGAAAAGTCCGTTTGTCCGATTCTTGAGCCAGTTTGAAAAGTCAGGAAATGTCTGAAGTTGAGATTGCTTGGGGAAAAAATGCGAGGGCAAATTTTGGGGTACAACACCTACGTTGGGTGAGTTCTATGAATTTTCTCTGCATTTTTCTTCGAATCCTCTAATTCCTTGGTGGTTTCCTCAAGTTTTTTGTGGAGACACAACCAGTGGAGCAAGAGGATCAAGTTGTAACCATTGATTTGCTTCTGGAGTGAGGGAATCGAGCATTCAGATTTTGATTTAAGGTAAGTTCACTCAACTTTGATTCTTGAGATGTAGTTGTTTATTGTTGAATTTGAGCATGAATACTTGTTTGTTGATATTATGTGAACGTTTCTGAAGCTGTTTGAGGTTTGGTTTGGCGTATTATGCTTGTTTGAGATCTCTGCAACTCTGATTTTTAATGAGTTTGTGGTGATTTCGTACTGAGATTTCTAGATCCATGGCTGTCTATTTGATGTGATTCGAATTGTGTTTAATTCCTTGCCATGTTAGCTTTGATTTGCACTTGATTTGATTAATTTTGGTTGAGAATTGATATTGAATGAAGGATATGAACATGAGGTGTTGGATCTGTTTTGCACGCGTTTCTGGTTAGGGATAGAGGTTGAAGACGAAGCGCTTCACCTCCTAATTGGTCCATTTGAATTTTTCATTTATTTGAATTTTGTTTTATAACCTGATTTTCCTGATTTTATTTCTTACTAAAAAATGGTTGAAAAATTCTGAAAAAATCCGTGGAGGTTAGAAATAATATTTCTGACCTTGTGTATTTTATTTTATAATTTTTAAAAATTGTTTGATTGGTTTGAGAATTCTTGAGTTTAATTAATTGTTTAATTTGATTTAATTTTTGAATAATTTTTTCTTTGATGAAATTTTTTTGAGAAAATTCATAGAAGTTTGTTTGCATCAGAAGAATCATAAAATAATTTTTGTTGGAATTTATTTTGTGTTTTGATCATAATTCCATTTTGTTGATTAAATAATTGCTTAATTATTTAATCAATTAAAAATTGTTTTTAATTTTTAATTTCCTCTTAGTTTAAAAATATGGAAAATGATCCTTCTGATCTTATGAGTTTTCTTGGGCTTGGTGCATTTTTATTTTGAATTGTTTTGGCTTTAAGCTTAATTATCAATTGTTAAGATTAATTTCCAAATAATTAGGGTTTTGATAATTCCCTTGTTTGTTTTGATTCCAAAAACTAACTTGCCTTGAGTTTCAATTAAATTTGGCTCTTGTTTGAAGTTCATAGATGGGTTGAGGATCTTAAAAATACTTTTCTTGAGTTAATTGACAAGGTTTGGTATTTTCCATTGATTTATTTTGAAAACATGTCCAGATTGGTGGTTTCACCAACTAGTTTTGATGTTTGAAGTTTGATTGATCCTTTCCTCATCCATCCACGAACTTAAAACATGTTTGCTGACTTCTATACATCTCAAAGGTGCTGAGAAAAGTTTTGTTTTAATTATGGAAATCGTTTTCTATTTTTGATGTATTTTTGAAGTGAAGGTGACCACTTGATGTTGTATTCTTGGTTGCAATTTGTTTGATGGCCAATGAACTTGTGTAAGGCCTATAATTTGGCACTTAATGATCATATTGCTTCTGTTTTCTCACACCAATTCAAGTCAATCTTCTTGAATTATCATAATTGGTTGATGAGTACTTTTTGACCCATACCTCCTAAGTGATGTTCTTTTGTGAACTTTGCTTTGAGTTTTGAATTTTTGCCTTGAGTTTGAGGTCATCAAATGACCAATGATAACGTGTTGAAGAATGATACATAAAGGATAGTCTCATAAAGACTTGAGATCACTTGACCTCCAATGATTGAACCATTGCATCCTATTGTGAATTTGATGTTCAATCGTTTCTTTTCTTTTTGAATCTTTGAGGTGCATTGAATGCACTTGTGCAACATGCTTTAGAATCAACATTCTAAACTCTTAATCATATCCTCATAGCATGTTAGAAGCTTTATTTCAAGTCTTTTAATGGTTTAAGTCTTCTAACTTTGTCTTTGTTTGAATTCCTTTCATTACTAACTTGTGATCCAAGCTTTGTGATACGTTTTGTGGCATCCCTCTTTTATTATGCTTGTGAACCATAATGGAAGGAATGAGTATGGATGTGAAGTGTTTACTACTGACTTCTAAGGTTTTTGTTTTTCATTCTTCTCTTTCTCCTTTGATCCTTGATTGATATTTACTTGTCAATTCAACATGGTGACAGGAAAGGAGCAACAATTTTTTAGTTTTGACCTAGTTGTTGTTTGAGTTTGCTTGAAGGCTCTTGCATTCACTGTTTTGATGTTTACCATCATGTTTTCCCATTGTCATGTTATATCATCATCCATCCCTTATTGATTCATCATTTCTCCTTGTAATCACTAATTTGTCTGATGAATGTGCAAGGTACTCTGAGAAAAGTTTTCCATTTTGACTTGATGCTGTCGTGTTCCACTTTATTTGGGGAACACAATTGGTTATGCTTGCACCACTCGTGTGCTTTGTATATTTGTTATTCTCTTGCAGGATATATATATATATATATATATATATATATATATATATATATATATATATATATATATATATATATATATATATATATGTCTGTGTGTGTGTGTGTGTGTGTGTTTGACTGCTATACATCACCTGTGGGATATGTTCGTATTTGAAGCCTCAATGCTTATATTTGATGGCGTGATTTCTGACTCGATTTGTTTGTTGATGCTAGCTTTCTTGAAGTTCTATGGGTTTCTTTTTCTTTCTCATTTGCTATGGATAGTTATCCGTTTGGTATTGCACTATTTCCTTTTTACTGTTTCTGCCCTTTATTGCTTTTTATTGCATTATGGAACCTTCATTGCTGATATATGTCAGGAGTCCCTCTGGTTTATTTAAAGACGTGTTTAAGGCAATTATGTCGATGTGCTAATTGTGATTGTTTAAAATCCTACCATTGGAGTAGGTACTATGCATGTGTCTTTATATTTGTGCATGCACTATTACACGTGAAAATTCCTCAAAAGGAGGCGAGCGGAAAGGGTTTATAATCGACCCCCGCACATTCCAGTCCATGTCATTCCTTTGATCACTTTCTACAAGTAGATGCTCTGAACATGTGCCCAAGATCTAAATGAATTTAAGTCCTTTAAAGTTAAGTGAAAAGGGTTCCCGCAATCGGATCCCCACGCTTTCTTTAGCTCGTGTTGACCAACACTGATGCTTAGTGTACACATGCACTATGTCTTTTCCCCCAGATCTTTCTTGCCCTGATAATTGATATCACGGTTAAGGACCCTTTCGTATTCCTATAATTCTATAGCTTGTTGACTCAGGTGATACGCTCCCCTTGACTATGGCTTGACCCTTGGTCTGATGCTTGATTGCTTGTCTATGGAGGGACCTCCCTTTCTACTATTATGCCTGCGCCTTGTAGGTGTTTGATATTCGAGTGATGCTCGAGTTTTTGTTTGTCTAGATGTTTTGCCACCTGTTTGCTTATTTTTATCACAAGATCTGTGACATTTTTGTTGCTTCCCTTAGGATCGCTCGATTAGAGTAGCTTTCGAGCTAGACATTAAGATAAATATCCATGCATGTTAACATAGGTTAGAGACTTCCCTTTTCATTCTCAACCTTAGGGTCAACCATTGTATGATAACACTAGGGGTAGTTCTAGGCTAGTCTCCCTTAGTTATTTTTCCTTTCTTTGAATATTGCATCTTAAAACTAAAACTTTTTCTTGGCAAATCATAAAATATCTCTAATAAACCTAAACCCTTCTTCAAGGTAAAAAATAAAAACCAATCTTAATTATTAGTGCGCCTCTTGGCTTTGTTTTAAATCTTGTCAAATTGATGTTTTGCCATCCTTGCCATGATATTTTGCTAACTTTTTGTTGATGTTTCGCCATCGCACATGTTTTTTATCCTACTTGGATTCTCAATATCATTGTTAGGTGTGATGTTTTATCATCTGAGTTGTTGAAGTTTCGCCATCTTTACCATGTTATCTTATTATCTTTTAGCCGATGTTTCGCCATCGCATATGTTTGTTGTTGATGTTTTGCCATCGCACATGTTTTTTATCCTACTTTGATTCTCAATATCATTGTTAGGTGTGATGTTTTATCATCTGAATTGTTGATGTTTCTCCACCTTTACCGTGTTATCTTATTATCTTTTAGCAGATGTTTCGCCATCACATATGTTTGTTGCTGATGTTTCGCCATCGCGCATGTTTGTTATCCTACTTTGATTCTCAATATTATTGTTAGGTGTGATGTTTTATCATCTGAATTGTTGATGTCTCTCCGTCTTTTCCATGTTATCTTGCTATCTTTTTGTCGATGTTTCGCCATCGCATATGTTTGTCGTCGATGTTTCGCCATCGCATATGTTTGTTATCCTACTTTGATTTTTGATATCATTATTAGGTGTAATGTTTTATCGTCTTGTCTGGTATTTTGCTATCATGCTGATATTTTATCATCTTATCTGAGTTTGTGTTACCATGTGATCCTTTTTGTTGCTTTATCATTGTTGTTGATGTTTTCTCGTTTTATCTGATGTTTTGCCATCTTGATTGTTACTTTTGTCTTCTTAACTAAAAACACAAACCAACCAAAATATATGAGCCGAACTAGGGCTGCTCTGATTCCTAAAAAGGGATACATAGGCGGAGGTTTTTGTGGGGCCTAATCGAGCATATCTTTGTAGATATTCCTTTCTTTTCCCCACACTTTCTTTTCCTTTTTCTTTGCATGCATTCCTTTTTCAGCTTTAAGCCTTAGGCATAGATTTTACACACCTTTAGATTAGAACAACAAGAGTGGATACCGTAGAGTACTACGGGCGTGTGGGGTGCTAATAACTTCCCCTTGCGTAACAAACTCCCTTACCCGATCTCTCAGTTGCAAGACCGTGATTTCACCCTTCTCAGGTTTTCTCGATGTTTACCTTTCCCTTCTTGTAGGATAAAAGACGTTTGGTGGCGACTTCATTATTTATTTTATATCAGATGACTGTTCGGCCGGGTTGTTTCACCAAGGATTATGGGTTGCGAAGTACAGGGGGACTTCGTCCAGTTTGAGGAAGTAGAAGTCTTTTGGTCGGGTGATGCTCAAGGCAACAGGCATGAGCAAGGTTGTTAAAATCTCGATTTAAAACCTAAACTCTATAGATTTCACTTTTTTAGGTCAACATTTTGTGTTAAATCGTAGGTGCAAATATTTTTTATGTAAAATCGTATTCTGGGACGATTTTAAATGATTTAAATCGCTTTGAAATCAGTGAAATCGTGTAAAATTATTGGATTTTACTCTTTGACCCGATTTTATCTTTTTTATCAAATTTTAAAAAACACATTTTATATTTTTTTCCCATGAAAACTTATCTCATGCTTTTTAATTTTACTCACATTTATATCTTAGTTATAGTAGTGAAGAACCTTTATCATCTAGATATAAATTTAATCAAGTTGATTATGAATATACTAATGAAGATGATGTTGTAAATGAACTGGACTTTTGATTAAGTTAAAAATGAAGATGAAAACACTTGTTTCTTTGAACTTGAGAAACTTGTTTTTTGCGATAATCTTTTGGATGTTAATTTTTATAATTTGGTGGGTAGTTTAGGTAGTTTGATACAGGATTGTGAGTATTACACTTTATTATGGTGATATATTGTATTTTTTATTTATAATTAAGTTAAAATTTTAAATTAATGATGCATTTATAATATTATATAAGTATATATATGTCGTGTATATAAATTTAATATTATTTTAATATAAGGTAAATCTATGATTTTACGTTTCGATTTTACCTAGGCAAAATGAGTCGAGGTAAAAACTAGATTCTGACAATCTTGGGCATGGGGCTTTCTTCGGAGGAGGGCTTCTCCTCCTCAACTTTCTTGGATTCTTGGGCGTCCTTGCGGGGACCTTCCTTCTTTTTATATTGCTTGAGATGCCTATCTCGGATGAGTATTTAGATGGTATCCTTCAGGTGGATGCAGTCTTCTTTCATGTGCTTGTGACTTTTATGAAACTGACAGTGCTTGCTTTTGTCTGTCCCTAGTTTGGACGGTGTTTGTCGGGAAAAGCGAACCCCAGCCTGTCGGAACTCTGAGTTTGTGCATTCGGTTAGAATACGCTCGTGTGAAGCGTTGATGGGGGTCTAGTCATGCAAATGACCAGCGGACTCCTTGTAGTCTCTTGAATCACGAGAGCTAACCTCCCTTTTCTTTTCTGCTCCCCGACGGGATGTCGAGGGTTCGCCATTATTAGAAACTTTTGCATTCTCATGATGTCGCGAGTCTCACGTGTTATTAATAACCACTTTCTCCTTGTACTATATGTACACATGTTCCTTGAGAAGGAGGGGATACAACATTGCAGGAGTTTCTATGCCAACTGCTTTGGCAAAGTCACTGCGAGGGTGTAAGCCTCGC
The DNA here is from genome assembly GCA_948472305.1 of Vicia faba. Taxonomy (NCBI): domain Eukaryota; kingdom Viridiplantae; phylum Streptophyta; class Magnoliopsida; order Fabales; family Fabaceae; genus Vicia; species Vicia faba. The sequence continues at coordinate 746,462,759 of OX451737.1, forward strand.
TCGATGAGGTATTTCTTCATTCCATCTGTTGCAGAGACCTGGACAACTTCCTTGTTGAACCTTTCAATATACGCTCGGAGGGACTCATCCTTCCCCTGGATGATGGCTTCGAACGATGCTTCTAATTTGGGGTGTCGATGAGATGCCATAAAATTCCTGGAAAATTGTTTCCCTAGGCCCTTCAAAGATGTGATGGACTCATCGGGGAGGCTCTTGTACAAAGCCATGGCTCCCTTTCTGAGCATTGTCGAGAAGATTCGGCATTTGATTGCTCATCGGAATCCTTTGTAGTCGAGCAGAGAATCAATGTTCTCGTGATGCTCATCTGGATCTACAATCCCATCCTATATCGCCAGGTTTAGGGGTTTCTCCAGGTCGACAAGAAGTGGGGCCTCCACGATTTCTTTTGATAACAGACCGCGGGGCTCTTCGTCATTGCTATGATCATGAGATATTGGTGGAGAGTAGTTGTTTCTTCATCGTTGGAGGATATCATCCCGACGGGGAGATATGCTCCTCTGGTGGCGCTTTGGCTTGGGTGGTGGTGAACGGTCGTTATCTAGACGTTAAGTACCCTTCGTCTTCTTCGTGATAGGGGAGCATCGATCTTTACGGGGAGGAATACGACCTTGTTTCTTGAGAAACTAAACCTCTTGCTTTTCATGTATGGGACGGCGGCCACGCCTTGATGGTGATGAACTACAAGAGTCATATCGTCGATATCTCTGAAGAGGAGATCTTGACTAGCGCTTCTTTTCCCAGGCTTCTATCATGTTGCTTTGTTGTAGGATCAGACTGTTGGTCTAATTGAGGGAAGTGGGTAAAGCTACTATGGTCGGGTCGGCATTGGGTGGAATCTGGACCGGTTGGAGGATTGCTGGTGGCTCCTCGGTAGATTTGTTGGAACTCTGATTCTCCAAGAATTGAATGTCATCGTGATAGGCATTGCCCGAGTCGAGATATGCGGTTCAAACGTCTCTAGTGTCGGGGATATCTTTGAGATGAGGTGGCTTTTTGTTCCCGTCTGTCTTGCAGACAGGGGAAAGAAAGGTTTTTCCATAAAGGTGGTTGTCATCATGATCGGTCATGATAGGAGTCTTTGAATATCGCTTTGATCTTTAGTTTCAAGGAAAGAAAAATGGGGTAGACAGAGTTCCCACAGACGACGCCACTGACCTTACCGGTTGATCAGAACCTGAAAGTGGGCCGAAGAGATGACGTCTGCTAGGCTGGAATTGATAGAGAGGGGGGGTGTACCTGCAAGGTACTCTGACGATCAAGTAATAAAGGGCGCAAAGAGATACAAGAATGAAATTAAGATTTTTTAAATGAATATTGGATACCTGACTCTCACAAGTGTGAGGGTATATATAGTACCTCCGACGCTTGGCCATTGGTTTCTATTTTTGGGTCTGGATATCTGGTTCCCTAAAAATAGGTAATTGCTAGGAACTAGTTATTGTATCGACCAGAGGTGCTCGTGACTAGTTGTTACAACGGGCAGAGAAGTGTCTCACGACAAGCGTGATTTCTGTTCGTTTCTGGGAGACTATCCTCGTGCAGTCTGGCAGGACGAGGAATAGCCTGTATGAGCGGGCGAAGCAGCCGTGGAGGCCCTAGGGGCCAGGACTCCTCGGTGGTCGGGCATGAGGGATAAAGTGTCATTTATCCCTCGTGTCTTAATTGGCCAAGGTTATTGGACCGTTCCACATGTAGAAGCGGATTGGGTCTTGCATAGCAATTGGGCCAGTCCATAACAGATATTAAAGTCATTGAGAATCAATTTATTTTTATGCTTAGGAGGTCGACCATGAGCGATCTATCTACTATGATATGTGATACAACAATATCAGATGAACCAATAAGACTCGCACTTAATTTTTATTGACTTGGAAAAAACATATGATAGTATGTCTAGAGAGATTCTTAAACCCTATAAAAGAAAGGGGAGGGGGTAAGGATTTCATATATTCGAACTATATTAGATATGTATGAAAGACTATCGACTAGTGTGTAGACAAAAGGTGGAGATACATATGATTTCTCCATTGCAATAGATTTGCATCAATACTCAACCATATGACCCTATCTTTTTACTTTAATTTTAGATGTACTCACGAAATAAATCTAAAATCTAGCACCAAGATGCATGGTCTTTGAAAATGATATAGTCCTACATAGAGAGTCAAAGGAGAATTTAAATGAGAGGTTGCAGACTTGAAGACGAGTTTTAGAAACACACAACATTCGTCTAAACAAAAGTAAGACGAAGTATGTGGAATATAAGTTCAACAAAAGGAGAAGTGTTTCTAACCTAGAGGTGAAAGTTGACTACCATACCATCCCATAAGTCACACGGTTTAAATATTATTGGTCCGTAATACAAAATGATAGAGAAATAGAAGGGGATGTAAACCATTAAATTCAAGCTAGGTGACTAAAATGGAGGAGGACTTCAGGAGTTTTATGTGACACAAAGATACCGCTCAAGATGAATTAAATTTTTTTATCAAACTGCAAAAAGACCTGCGATGTTGTACAAGACAAAATGTTAAGCGGTTAAGAATCAACATGAAAATAAAATAAGTGTAGCAGAGATGAGAATAATACATTTGTTGTGTGATAAAACAAGAAATGATAAGATTAAAAATGATAATATTAAAAAGAATGTTAGAGTATCACTTATAATAGAAAAGATGGTAGAAAATATACTTAAGTAGTTTGAACACATAGATAGAAAAGACATGTAAATTTTGTGGAAAAAATAGTAGATTAGATGAAAATAAGTCAAACAAATAGAAATAGAGAAAAACCTTAAAAAAATATTAGAGAAAGAAGTTAGGGTTGGAAGTGAATCAAATCGAATTAGAAGCTTGAAATTTTGATTCCAGTATGGAACATTTTTTTCCTCTTATAGTCATTCGTTTTCCCTCGTTTTAAAACTTCATATCAAGCTTAACTTCTTCCACATGTTACTGGGCATAATCATTTCAAGGCCCTGGTTCTATGCATAACTTCTTCCACATATTTCAACCTCTTAACATTCAAGTAAACTCCACTTATTTGTTGGTACTATGGAACTAACCTTTTAACTCGTCAGATGTATTGAGACTTTACGAGTAAACATCAAAGAAAGAAGAACAGCACATCAAACATATGCCGCAAATAGCAGGACACCATACCCTCCATAAATGTGTCTTTACTTATATGATGCAGAGATTTTACTATTATCAAAGCTACCGACCATTAACATAGCTATTGAAAAACAACTAAGGGTGTGTTTGGATAAGCTTCTAGCTAACCAAACGCACGTCGGCAACAGATTCCAATACATCTGCACCGTAGCACGTCTGGCCCTTTCCCACAACGTTACCAAACATGCACTAAGCAATTGCAAACCACTACGACAATTAACACGTGGAAGCACAACCTTAAAATTCATAAATTGTACCAAATAATAAACTTGTATCAAATATGTGTATATCAACACCAACCAAATGAGAACCACTGATACTGCTTAATTGTTTTGCACAACATAGAAGAAACCAGAGGAAAAGAAAACTGCTATCACAACTGCTAATACAAAAAAAAAAAAAGGTGACCTAAAGACTATACACTACTATACTATGAATGATTAGCATTCCTATGAAAGAACAATTATGCTGTATGCACACCATTATGATATCCACTACAGGCTACATGAGAATGGCTATAACATACAAAAACTGTGACAAATCATCAAAAAAATAGTGTCAATATGTAAATCAACAAGAAACAGCAAATGCAATCATACAACACATACTGTATTAGATATTGGTGGTATCCCTACAACTGCTATTACAAGGAAATAAGTAGTGACCGATTGCTAAAGCATTAACTCATGTTCAGTAGAACAATTCATCAACAAGTGCCTTGCATAAATTGATCAAAACGATATCTATGCCTGGAATACAATCCATGGCCAGTTCATCAAATAAATAATACTTATCAAAATCCGCAGGAGATAAGCAACCAAGACTCTTCTATCAAGCAATACCCAAAATTCTGAAGAAAATAACAAATTGCATAAGACGGTAAGATAGAACAAACTGGGGAAAAACATAAATTGCCCAATTCATTTCAACCAATATAATTGCATGTACAGTGAATTGAAAATTTGGTTACATAGGATGATAATCCAAAACTACATTGAGGAAGAAACTCTGGTATTATAGTTCTTCACCAAAACATCATTAATAATTAATTATTATGTGTCCTCATCAAAGTACCATGAATTGGTACCTTCAAGCTGTTAGTTGTTCACTTGTTCTATCACTTTTAGTCTCTCCTTCCTTCAAACCATCAGCTTCAGTTGTTTTCTCTGTCAAATCTGACTCAGTAGCAGTAGCATCGGTGCTCTCTGACTCTGCTTCCTTATTCCCGAACAACTTGGAAGTTAATAAAATTCCAGATCCTACTCTTTTCTTAGCAGCTTCTGCTTCCTCAGCCTCCTTAGCCTTAGCTTCAGCTTTCAACCTTTCCTTCTCCTCCATCAATTTGGCCAAGTCGTCTTCTCTCCCTTCTTTTCTCAACTCCCCTTTAACAAATTCTTGGAACTCCTCATCAAAGTCGACGCCATTGTCATCCAACAACATATCAACCATCTGAAGTACCTCGTCCAACCTTCCTTCCTCACTCAGCACCTTCATCATGAACTGATAGCTAGCAACATCCATCTTGAGCTTCTTCACCATTAGGTCAAAGAAAGACTTTGCATCATCAATCTTCCCAACTTTAACCAACCCATCAACCAACCTATTGTAAACAGCCAAGTTAGGCCTCAAGCCTGATTCCACCATTTTTTTGAAATAGCTAGCAGCATCATCTGGCCTGTTCTCTTTGAAGCAAGTATCCATCAACAAGCCATATGTATACTCATCAGGGTTTACCCCTTTACCCTTTATTTCTCCATAAACCTCCTCAGCTTCCAAAATCATCCCATTATTACACAACTGCTCAATCAAGTTGTTAAACGACAGCGTATCAGGCCTGCAACGATACTCACCCATGCTCCTGAAAATCTCAATAGCCTCCTTGAATCTTCCCTCAGCAAAATAACCATCCACCATAACATTAAAGCTTCCCAAATTAACAGCCAGCTTAGCAGGAGGATTATGCTCCTTGATCATGCTATCAAAAAGCTTCAATGCTTCATCAAACTTTCCGTTCTTTGTAAGAGCATCAAGCACTGAGTTATAAGCAATGTCACTCATCCTCTTCCCCTCAGCAAACACCTCTTGATAACACTCTAAAGCCTCCTTCTCCATCCCCTTGAGAAAATAACCCTTCATCAAACACCCCAAAACAACCCCATCTTCCACAACCCCACCAAGCACCCCTTTCAATTCCTCATAAAGCCTCAAAACACCATCCCCATCGGAATTCCTAGCATGACCCAACATCAAATAATGATAAACAAGAGGGTCAGGTCCAAAGCCTTTATCATCCATTTGGCCCTTGATATCCAAAGCACGATCAAGCCTATTGTTATCAACCAAACCCTTGACAATAATACGGAAGGTCGTCGGAGAAGGGTTAACAGGAGCATCATTGATAAACTGTTTGAAATGCTCAAGAGCAGTATCCGGCTTGCGGCAATCAAGATAGGTCTGAAAGATAAGATTGTGAGTAATGATATTCGGAACAACCCCAGCTTGGGTAATGAATCGGTGAAGCGAGAGGAGGTCGGAATACCGGGACTGACGAAGGAGGGCGTAGAGAACAGCGTTGATAGTGAAGATAGTCGGACGGCAATTGGAATAAATGGAGTGGCGCGTGTAGAGTGCAGCTTCATCGAGGTCATTCTCTCGGATTAGGGTTAGAATACGGTTGTGGAGGTTGAGGCGGTTACCGGTTAAGGCGGAAGCGTGTTCGGGGAGTTTAGGGTTACTGGGATTGAGGTAATAGGGTGGGGATTGTGATTTAGCGTTTTGATTGGGTGGTTGTTGGTTGCGGTTAAGAGCGGAGAGAGGTGGCTCGATGCGGATCTGTCGCTTTCGACGCCGGCGTTCTGCGGCGGCTTCTTCCGGGGAGGAGAAAGAGAGGAAGCGAGGGAAGGTGGATGACGGTGGTCGGATTCGAATGTGTCGGTGAGGTTGTGCGACGGCTTTGAGGTGCGTGAGGAAGGTGGCTTTGGAGAGTGCCATGGTGTGTGAGGGGAAGAATCAGATAGGGTTCAGAGAGGGTTTAGAAGTTTTGATTTTGATGAGGATGATGAAGCGTCCAAATGGGCCTATTGGTGTTATTGTATATAGTGATTTTACTCATACCCCCATTTTTGTATTGGTTTACGGTGAAATTTAGTAAACAACTAATAGTCATATAAATTTTAATGACTCTAGTTATTTATATGTAGAGTTGTCAAAATGAGCCGAAGCTCATGGGCCGGTCCATGACATCTAGAAAAAATTAGAATTTAGGCTTTATTTTTTGAGCTCATTTATTTCTGGGTCTTTTTTAACCCGAGCAAAAAAAAACCCTAAAAAATGAGTTGGCCCGTATAAATAATGGGTAGCCCGTCAACTCGAAAAGAATTAAAAATTTTAATATAATTTGAAATTATCCCTTACTATTGTTATAATTTATAAGTATAACCCATAACAAAAAAAAAAATTTAATTGGGCCAAGTTGGCAAACCAAGTACTCAGCAGCTCAATATAATATATCATTATTCTCCTAAGTCCTAAACTAAATATAATCCATCGCTTCATGTCTTCCTCATTGACAACTAATGTTAAATGGTGAAACACAAACACTGTGAAATCGATTGTCGTTGCCCGCTATGCTTCAATTCGCTGCCGCCTGAACTGGGCTCTGTGAAATCGACTGTGAAATCGTCTGCTTCTGTAAAATCGACTTAGTGACTTCTGTGAAACGGTGAAAATTGGTCCTCTGCTCTGCATATTCAACTTTGTGACTTCTCCTGCTTGATTTTGTGACTTCTCCTGTGTGACTTCGTAAAAACTATTCCTCGTGACTTCTATTGTGTCTGCTCCTCTGTGTATTTGACTTTGTGACTTTGTGAAACGGTGAAAATTGTTCATGTGTCGTCTTCTGCTCGCTTCAATTCGACTTCTCGTGCTCACTTCACTTCTACTTCTCTTGTTTCAGGTTAGTGTAACTTTGATTTATATGTTGAAATTTTTCCAAGTCTGTGAAATTATATTTGAAATTTGTGAATATGTTTATATTGAATATTTATTGAATTTTGTGAATCTGTGAATTATATGTTGAAACATATCCAGGTTGTTTGTGAATATTCCAGGTTGTTAGATCATGAAAAAATATATTAAAATTATATGTTGAATCTGTGAGTATGTTGAAACTGAGTTCAATTATATGTTTGAAACTATATGTTTGAAAATATATTGAAACTATATTCCAGGTTGTTAGATCATGAAACAATATATTGAAGCTATATTGTGAATTTTGTGAATATGTGAATATGTTGAAACTAAGTGAAATTATATGTTTGAAAACGTTCCAGGTTGTTTATGGATATACTAAAAATAGAAATTAGTAATGATAGTGAGGTTAATGTTAGGCTAGTTAGGGCAACTCCACCCGTACCACTATTTTCTCAATCTAATGTAATTGATCTTGATAATAATGAGATTAACGAAGAAGAATTTTCTGAACCATCTACCAAAAAACAAAAGGCCCTTACGTCTGAAGTGTAGAAACATTTTTTTAAAGGTTGAGGTTATAGATGGTAAAGAAAAATGTAAATGCAAGGGTTGTGGAAACTTCTTGAGATGGTTTTGAAGGTAAATTTGTTAACTCTACTCAAGTGTATCATAGATTCATAATGTTGTATGTTATTCACTCCTATAATATTTTTAGTATTGCTTATATACTTTTAGTATGATCATAATGTTGCATATTATGTATGTTATAAACTTAGTTATATGCTTTTAATATTTTTTAACGACTAATTTTCTTGTTTTTGTAGAATTTGATAATGACATTAACATTTAAGATGATGAAAGTGGACAAGCATCCAATACATTTGAATATGTGAATGTCGTTGAAGAAAACTCAAGTGACATTGTAAGTCGAGTTAGGACTATTTGACTTTTTGTTATCTTGGAAGAAACAAAGTTATTTTGTGTTATCTTGGAAGGAACAAAGTTATTGTGTGTTATCATGAATATTTTGTGTTATCATGAATATTTGTAACTTCAAATTTGTTGGAATAAGTTATTTAATTTTGTGTGCTACATTGGATAATTTGTGTTGTATTTTGAATAGTTTGAATTAAGTTAATGTGTTGTTTTACATTTTAATTGTTAACTCATATTGATTATTTAGAAATCCTAATTTTGGATATGAGAAATCCTTGTTTAAATATCATTATTTAAAAATCTTAATTTTGTATATGAGAAATTCTAAGTTAACTTGTGATATACATGTATTATTGCATGCAAATTGCAATTGCATGGTTACTCAAAAAATAAGGAGAAATTTTTTATTTTTTTATAGATGGGACCGTTTAGGGTTGGGTAGCCCGTAGCCCAGATAGAGTTGGGGTTAGGTAGTAAAACTTGAGTCCATTTAAATATGGGTATTTTGAGCTCGGCCCTGAAAAGCCCGAAGTCCGCATGGGCCAGCCCGTTTAAGACCGAGTAGCCCATATTGACAGCTCTACTTACAGGATTGACTAGATTGATTTTAGGACAATAATGTCTATTTTTGATTGTTTTATAGGTTTTTTTAGGATATTGATCTTTTTTATTATAAAGATAAGTTCAAATATGAATGGTAAAGAGAAAAATAAAGATAAAGAAAGTAAATGAGAAAGAAAATAAGTAAGGCTTCGACTAAAAAGTATAAAGAAATTGTAAATGACTTTAAAAATGTAAATGTTGCATTGAAAGATAAAAATATGGTGTTTCAAATGCACATTCTCAAAACTCGTTTCTCGATTAACTTTGATATTTTGAGTGAATAGAGTAATTTGTACAACAATTGAACACACATCAATCTAAAACTATAGACTCCTATTTATACTAATTTGCTACAAACGGTCTTCTCTTCAGAAGATAACACATTTTCGCATGCATGCATTCGATCCTTCAAAGGCCTTCACGCGTCTTATTTTGAAAAGAACTGATAAGCGCCAAAACTCGCACCTTTTCGGCCTTATTTCAAATTGTTTATCGAACCCGCTTAGAATACCTTTTGAATGCTAGGTTTCAAATTCATTTAACTTTAGTAAAGTTTGGTCGAAAATACCATTGTTCGCATTTGTTAAAACATTTCTCCAATGCTATTTATTTCTTTCAAAAACCTTTAATGTCTTTACTAATCCTTGAACGTGGAATTTTCCAACTAACAAATTGCCCTCAAAAAATGTCTTTTTGATTATAATGAGAAAAGGGCATTTTTTGAAAAATTTTGACGCGTCAACAATTACTATTGTGACGTCATGGTCATGATGGCCATTTTTCATAAACATCCCATCGAGACGTACACTGCTGCCTTTGAATCATTACCCCTAAAAAAAGGAGTATGGAGGTAAATTGTAAAGCTTAATCGCCTATGCATCTTATAGAAATCTTCCATGTGCCTCCACTAACTTTTATTTATCTCCCACAATGAAATTGGGAGTACTTATCATCGTACTAAGCTCTTAGATGGTAAGCAAAAACCTGATGATAAAGGTAGTATAAAACCTGAAACCCTGAAATCTGCAGATAACCAAGTGAAGTCTTCGACTAACGCTTCAAAAGTAGAGGATAAAATTAATCTCGATTACATGAGCGACACTCTTAAAGAGGCTCATACCTTTCTTGGCTTGCTAAAGTCTAAAGTCATAAAAAGCCAATTCTAGAAGGATATGGAGATTTATGACATGATACGTGTTGTACCCCAAAATTTGCCCTCTCATGTTTTCCAAGATCTCCTCTTACATGGGTGGTTACGAACACTTGCCTAAAGAAAATGATTTTTTTTTTAATGATGGTCAAGTGTCTTTTGATTGGCATGTCAACAGTGTCCTTCGATTGGCATCTGAACAGTGTCCTTCGATTGACATGTCAACCAAATGTCCTTTGACTGGCATGTCAATAGCGTCTTTCAATCGGCATCTGAACAATGTCCTTCAATTGGTATATCAGAGCGAAGTGTCCTTTGATTGGCTTGTCAACAAGCTTCGATTAGGTGTTGGGTCTTCTTCGACCAAGTTTAATTCACAAGGCTTCGACTGAGCATTGGTTGTTTCAGGCTTGTCTTAGATTCACAAGGCAAAGGCCCCTCAACTTGCCAACACACCAGGAAAAAGGCCCATTCGAAGGACATGTAAATGATCCATTTGAAGAAGCATTCAAAGGCCCATTCGAAGGACACAATGTTGTCTAAAAAGGGGTCTGGTCAAAGGATGGATCTAGTTGGTCAAAGCGAAAGAGAAATATGCAAAGATGCTTGCTGGCCCAAAATCCCACATATTTCCATACTCAAGCTTCCTGCACAAGAACATTCATGCCAATGGAAGCTTTAATTGGCCAGAAAAGAGCTTTCATTTAGGCTAGCTGAGTAGGGGCTCAATCGAAGAGGCCCCAATGATGAGAATTAGAGCCATTCAAAGGAAGTAACTCAAAGTCAATCGAAGGGCAAGACTTGAGCCAATCGAAGGAAGTAACTCAAGGCCAATCAAAGAGAAAGGCTTGGAGTCGTTCGAAGGAAGTAACTAAGAGTCAATCGAAGGGAAAGACTTGAGGACATTCAAAGGTGAAATATGTCCAGGTTCACTCAACATTTCAAAATGGCATGGATAATCCAAAAAGAGGCAATCCTTTAATTTGTCTGATTTTGCCTTCAAAGCCTGGTTAATGGTTGTCCCTTGCCATTTCCACTCCCCTCAAATTCCTATAAGTACAGGCCTAAGGCACATTGCAAAGGGCAGAGAAAGAACCATACAAATATCAAAAACACTCTTGCCACACTCACGCCATTAGCCAGACGTTGCACCACACACAATACTTACTACCAATCGAAGCTGCAGACACATTGCCAAACGAAGGCCTTTTTGCCACACGCGCATGTTGCCCCACAAGAGCTCCAAAAAACTTCCAAAGTTCCAACAAGGTTGCCATAATCGAAGCACCCCACTAACGAACCTTCGGTCTCAATTTCATTTCCTATGTAACTTGATTTCGACTGTATATTCATGTTGCATGATTGTTAATATGTTACATGTAAAGTCTGAAGTAACATGATACCATTACTAAGGCATGTGAAGTGGATTCCTTCGAATCTCAAATCTAGCTCAGATGGTGAAGGAATATTGGCAATCGAAAGGAGCCTGGGTTCGATACCCAGGCCTCACAATTTTGTTTTTCTAACTATTATTATGCAGATCCAGTACTGGCAAGTCTTATGCACGCTCACCATACACCATTGATTCCATGCCATCCAATGCATATCTGATCTAGATCCAATGCCCTGAGCACACAACCTCGTCATGGGCTCTCTTAGGGGCCTCCCCACTGAATCTAAGGGCATATCTGGGCTTCTCTCACTTGGGCCCAGCGAATTTCACTTCATACCCCTCTATTTCTTTTGCCAATAGGCCAATTTATATTTTTGTTTTATCTTTATTATTTACTTCTTTTAGTTTTTGTTTTATTTCGTTTAATCAATAAAAACAAATTAAAACCACAAAAAAACATTAGGTTAGTATTTTTTAATTAAATTAATTAAATAAATAAATAAATTAATTTAACCTTTTCTTTAAATTAAAATTAAGGACTTAGAATTTATTTTCTTTCATAAACAAAAACAACCAAAAGATTTTTATTTCTTAGGATTTTTAGACGTTAATTTCAATTTCGCGCGCGTTTATTGCTTCGTCACTATTTTTTATATTATTGTACTTGCTCAGGGGATGTAATAGAAATTAACTAGGACTATTTACCATTTTTCTTTATTTTTTCAAGTTTTGGACATGTAATTAATCCCCAAATCCATGTAATAGCGTAGGATTTATGTTTCCGCACTTTTAATTCCTGCACATATATTAACTACTTAGATGTATGATAATAGGATTTCATGGAAAGAGCCTAATAATCAAATGTTAGCAAACCTAACTCAAGACTAAAATAACTGAGCATTACACATCTTGCACATACACACCTCTGGGGTACTCCCACTTTGGTTGCCTTCGGAAATGAAACAGTCATGTCCCTCGAAAATGGGGATGCTTTAGCAAAGACCTGTAAATCAAAAGATCATAATCGCACGATGACCCTACAGTGCTGCCTTTCGTTAAATGATCTAGTCCCTAAACAAAATTGCTAAAGTGTCTCCATATGTTGCCTTTATGATTGTACGTCCCTTCGAATGTCCCTCAAACATCCAACTATAGGGCTACCTACTCACTAATAGTAGGATAGCACTGTCTAAAGGATAGGAGGAAAAGAATAAACCTTTTCGAGTGTAAGTAGATAGTTCCTAGATGCTTGCTCAAAACAAACTTTTGCACCTACACAAAAAATTTCAAAAACACTTTCAAAAACATTCGCTTTGTCAACACTCTTAAGGACTGATACAAGAGTTATCATAAAGCGAATCACCGCACTAAGGCATTTTCAAATACTTTTCAAAAATACAAAGCACAAGGTATTTAAAAAATGAGCTAAGCATCTAAGAGCCCGTAGATAATTACGGATGGAAAGGGTGCTAACACCTTCCCTTTCCATAATCTACCCCCCTTACTCAGAAAATTCTCGAAAAGGTCTTTTTCTGTTCTTTCCACCCTTTCCTTAGTTGGATAAAAGAAAAGTCGGTGGCGACTCTTGCTTACCATAATATTTGTAAACACAAACGCAAAACCAGTATAACAGTCGGTTCTGCCACCGTATCACAGAACTAACGACTCTGTTGGGGAATTAATAAAAAGTGGGCTTACCTTAGAGCTTAGGTCATATTTTACTTGATTTCCTTGTATGCCTTGTTTGCTTTATCTTTAAGGGTTTTTCTTGGGTTTACTTGTAAATATCCTACACCCGGATCTAGGGCACCTTTTAGGTAAGTAACAATAGATCGTGGGGACTGTACGGGGTATACCGATACAATTGAAACGATATCTACATTGATGTGAAACATTTGTTGGTACCGGTAGCCCTTGAGTAGTCAAGGAGAATATGGGGCCTCTATGTGGTGTCATGAAGCATCAACTGACCTTAGAACCTTTAATTGAACCAACTTGGCCATTAGGAAGTAGTGAGATAGTCGACTTTGGTGCATTCTAAAGTTGGTTGATACTCGATACTACACTCATTAAGATCTGACTTCTGGGATATTTCAGTCGCCAATAAAGAGGCTTGCACTAAAAAAATGCCCAGTGAAGAAAGATCAGTGATATTGAGATTCCCTAGAACCCAGTTACTATTAATAGGACATGTTGAACCAACTAAACTTCAAGAGGGTACTTACCTATGGAATCCATGCAAGCCTGAACCTGAGGCTACTTGTGTGATTTGTTTGCTTTCATTATCTAACGACTTGAACTCTTTGCAGGGTTTTGTTTATTATCTGATGATATGAGTCATTATCTAATAACCTGGATTTCTAGCAAGACATACTTGTCTTCATCACCCTACATTTTTTCTTGACGCATAACTTACACATCATAGCATCATACCATAGCATTTCCTTAACCATTTCAAGGATCTCAAGGGCTTGTGATGCAGGTTATGATAAAGCAAACGTCTAGCAAGGGGAAAGGGGATTTATTTTCCTCTAACCAACTGCATTCAAAAGACCAAAACACGATAACTTGAGTCAGGGGCTATGACCCACTTGATATGGTGAGCTTGATTCTTGTAGAAGGACATTCAACAATACAAAGTTCTTTCGTTAAATTTGCAGTCAAAATTTAACTTCTGACATTTTCTTGTGTTTACCGCGCGAGGTCCTTGCAAATATTGCATCCACACATCATGCATGTCATTACCTAATAGGTCTTCCAGTACGGGGTTCTCATGTTCTCGCTGTTTATTTCAGCAAGAGAAATTTCTCTCAAATAGAACAACAGAGATCTCAAAACTCAAGAGTCTCAGTTCATGGAAATGTTCCTCAACCTATTCAAGGGACAAGAAGAGTTGAAAGCACTCCTCAACGGGAATATGACCAAGAAACATCCTGACAAGAACAAGGATGACTAGTTGGAACAACTGCAAGCTGAAGTGGAAAGGATGAGAATTTAGACGAGTAATCAAAGGGCACTTATCCAAAGTTTAGCTCGGGAACAAGAAGAGTTCAGGTCATTAATCAGCCCCCGATGAGACAAGGAGTTGGCTTGGTGGAGAGTAGACCTTTCCAAATTACTGCTACGTCACAAACCCAGCCGCCACCTTGCCAACAACGACAGGGTCATCGGCGTAAGCGTGATGCATTCATTAGGCAATACACTGAACTCAACATACCAATGTCACAAGTCTTGCAACACATGTTGAAGTTGAATTTGGTCACATTGAAGGATCCTCCTCCAAACCCCAAAACGTCTTCTCCTAACTACAATCCTGATGCAATATGTGCATATCACTCCAACAGCCCGAGGCATGATATTGATAACTATTGGACGTTGAAGTATAAAGTTCAAGACCTGATCGATGAAGGAGCGCTGGAATTTGCACAAGATGGTCAACTGGAATTTTTCTGTCATCCCTCCGAGGAACACCATCTGAAGTGGCAAGTCCAAGACAAAGGCTTTTTGTTCATTTAGAATTTTCAATTTGTAATTTATTTTGATTATTCGAACATTTGTTTCATATCAAACTTTGTTATTTCATCAATGCATTGCATATGTTTGTCTTGAATCAATTCATTCATATTCACTATATTCAAAATACGTTTTTACTTCCTTTTTGTGATATTCAACTCTCGATCAAAAGCTCTAAGCCTTTAGAGGGAGGATGACGAAAATGATACCACAATCTCATACAGTGTGCTTTTGAACAGACTCCACTGACGATGTACATGCGTTGTTTTAAATCCTAAACAGTGGGGTTATAAGGAAGATAATCCCTAGTCAACCCTTTTGAGCCTAAGAAGTAGGAGTTTTTCTTTTCACATAAATTAAAACCCTTAATCATAACCTTGGGCAGGGTAGTTTTCTCAGTTAATTCAGATATGCATTCAGTCACAAGCTCTACCTTCATACACGACAAATAGTGTAGAAGATGCTCTCCAAAAGTTGGTGATGGTTCCACAAAATCATCAAGACAGCCAGTCATTATCTCTCAAAATAAAAGCCCGTTAAGTCAAAAACCTATGAAGGAGACTTAAGAAAAACTGGGGCATCCCACTGACTGTAATCGTAAAAGAAATAGTTCAGGCAAAAGCAGGGATAACAAAATAAAAAAAGAGGTCCTACAAATCCTCAACAAAAATGAAAAGGTTGCCAAAATGACTGCCTTCTAGAACAAACGTTCAATTTCTAAACCATCACCAAGTATAAGAGTAAAGATTCCAGACTCAATTGGGATCTAAATGCACAATTAGCTAAGCATAGGATTGAAGAACCTCACGAAGAACAAGTTGGGTACAAATAAAATTTGAGCCTTTATCCTTTGTTTCTTAAAACCGTGAACCAGACCATGCTACAACCCTCAAAAGTCATAACTGAAGCATGGGTTAGTTCAGAAGCATACTATTACAAAAGGTATCCTGACTCCTGTAAGGTTTGCTATTAAATCCTGAGTTGATATCACACTCTTACAAAATTTGTTTATTTTACTAAAAAATGAATTTTCAAACTTCAAGACAGAAATAAGCTTTGCATTCTTCGAATACCATTGTTTGCATATGACTATTTGTTCAAACAATAGAGAAATTCGCACAACAGATATTCGATGAGCAAAAATCCTCTCAATAGACAGAATCACCTCAGATGGAAAGACATTCCAATGATAGGCCTTTCATAATCAAGGGGCATAGCAGGGTGTCCCGCTGATCTGGGGCAGTCAAGGCAAGGTTCAAGGAATCTCTCAAAAATGGAAAATAGCTAGGGGCAGATCTCCATCTAAATCACTTGGGGCATTGGACATGAATTCCAACAGCGAATCATACACGATCAAACAAACATCTTCTGGCAGTGTGGCAACACTTACTACTATGGACAATGACAATTCTTCGTACCCGGGGAACGTGGACATAGTCAGAAAATACTACGCATGAACAAAGACCCGCTAGGTTGACTGGCCTAGGCAAAAATAAGGGCATCCCGGCGAACCAAAAGAGTTCGGGAAAAAATTAGGGATATACATATGAAAAAATTTGTACACCCGACAAGTTGAAAACCTGAAAAGGCAGCTTGGGCAAAAAAGGGTATCCTGATGGACTGAGAATATGAAGACAGTCCAGGAAAAAGTTAGGGATTCAAGCGTACGACTATATCCTGTTATCTCGTCACTTGTCTATCAGTAGAAGGTTTATTACCATGATCTGCATTCACCAAGGACTCCAAGAGTTGGGATAACAGTTAAACCATCTATAAAATCTTTGGCATATATTTTCTCCCGCAGGTACTGAGGCAGGTGCATTCTACTACAAGGTCATTGCCATATTCTTAGCATGCAGCCTAATGATGTCAGGTGTTCTCATGCCCTCGGCAGAGCAAGAATCTCCAGTTACTGCTCCAACATCTAAGAATTCCCCAGTGAAGTCGCCAAGCTTCTCAGGATTCCTCAACAAATTTCTTCTCAAAATAACAAAACAGGAATCCCCAGCAGAAACATTCTAAATAAAGAGGACTATCCTCTAGAAACGGTTCAGGTACAATCCAGAGACGAATGTCATTCTGAAACTTATTCTAGATTCTTCTCTAGAAATGATTCAGGTACGATCTAGAGACGGATGTCATCCTGACACTTATTCCAGATTCTCCTCTAGAAACGGTGCAGATACGATCTAGAGACGAATGTTATTCTGACACTTATTTCAACATATCTTCTAGAAATGGTTCAGGTATGATCCAGAGACGGATTTCATCCTGATACTTATTCCATATTCTCCTCTAGAAACGATGCAGATACGATCCAGAGATGGATGTCATTCTGACACTTATTTCAACACATCTTCTAGAAACAGTTCAGGTACGATCCAGAGACGAATGTCATCCTGACACTTATTCCGGATTCTCCTCTAGAAACGGTTCAGGTACGATCATGAGACGTATATCATTCTGACACTTATTCAATACATCTCCAGATACAATCATGACATGGATTCACTCTGACAATCCCCAAGCAGTTCACAGAGTTTCCTTCCCCAACATAGTTTATTTCTTTAAAAACATAAATTTGTCTTCTAGCATTTCAACTTCAAACAAAATCTGAAGACCTACATTCTTCATCTCCAGCTACAATCATGGATTTATTTTCCCTAATTCCGTAACACTGCAATAGAACAGCTGATACATTCAAACATTGCATTCATACACCATTTCTACAAACATCATAGCATATGCAGCACAAATGCATGTATCACAATCTCATTTATTTTGAGAGCATCACACAACTCATACATCATGACATTACATGAAACTGACTTTACTATTTCAGGTTGAATTCGCAGACAGACGAATATTATCAACTTATGCATAACATGTCAAAGATTAATGCCCGAAACCAGACAGGGGAACTATCTACACGACCAAGTGGTATGAACTCCCGAAGCAAGACGAGTTTACCAACAAATACAGTAGGTTAAAGATTAATGCCTGAAACCAGACGGGGAACTATCTATGTGACCAATATTTCCAAGTCCCTGATTAATACCTATAACAAGCCAGGACAAGTATCTGTGGACGACCGACTGTAGATTAATACCTGTAACAAGTCAGGAAAACTATCTACATGAGGAGATTGAAGATTAATACCTATAACAAGCTAGGAAAACTATCTTTCTTTCTCGGATCAGAGATTAATATCTGAAACCAGCCAGGACAACTATCTCAATGACCAACAAAAAATAAGTTCCAGATTAATACCTGTAACAAGCCATGACAACTATCTACATGAGGAGATTGAAGATTAATACCTGTAATAGGCCAGGAAAACTATCTTTCTTTCTCATGTCAGAGATTAATACCTGAAACCAAACAGGACAATTATCTCAACGACCAGCAAAAACAAGTTCCAGATTAATACCTGTAACAAGCCAGGACAACTATTTATGGACGACCGACTATAGATTAATACCTGTAACAAGCCAGGAAAACTATCTACATGAGGAGATTGAAGATTAATACCTGAAACAAGGTAGAACAACTATCTGTGAACAACTGAATTATAGACTAATACCTGAAACCAGACAGGAAAACTCTCTACATGACCAGACGAAGCAATCTTACACGGCCTCCTTCTCATATATCTCTGGATGCAGACTAACCCGGACTCATCCTAAAACAGTCCTACACAGGTTCTTCCTAACATATTTTCAGGTAACGGTTAATTCCATTATCCCCAGCAAGTTATTGTGAAGCCTGAATTTCAACCAGAAAACAACAAACTTTCATCTCTCCAATATAGAGATAACTCCTCAATAGAGCCTTGGACAACTGAAATTCATAGACTCTATTCCCCGTAGAGTTTTCCTCAAGCAGGAGAAGAACGAAAACCCACATTCACCAGCAGAGTCCTCCTCAGACAGCAGGAACAGGAATTCGCCATAAAGGGACCATTTATGGAATCAGCATCTACTTTGGATGACATCTTTAAGACCATCTCTGACGACTCTCAGTCATCTTCTCCAAATGGCATCTGTAGGCCCATTCCCAACATCATCAACCATCAGTATTACTTTATGCGATTACAAATTTCTAGGCACTCTAGTGTTCAATCCTCTTCCACCTTCAGATCCCGAAAGGCAGACAAACCAATCTAAATCTTCAAGTTTAAGAAGATTGAACAGGGGCAGCTGTTGTACCCCAAAATTTGCCCTCTCAGGTTTTCCAAGATCTCCTCTTACATGGGTGGTTACAAACACTTACCTAAAGAAAATGATTTTTTTAATGATGGTCAAGTGTCTTTCAATTGGCATGTCAACAGTGTCCTTCGATTGGCATCTGAACAGTGTCCTTCGATTGGCATGTCAACCAAATGTCCTTTGATTGGCATGTCAACAATGTATTTCAACTGGCATCTAAACAGTGTCCTTCAATTGGCATATCAGAGCAAAATGTCCTTCGATTGGCATGTCAACAAGCTTCGATTGGGTGCTAGGTCTTCTTCGACCAAGTTCAATTCACAAGGTTTCAACTGAGCATTGGATGTTTCAGGCTTGTCTTAGATTCACAAGGCAAAGGCCCCTCAACTTGCCAGCACACCAGGCAAAAGGCCCATTCGAAGGACATGTAAATGATCCATTCGAAGAAGCATTCAAAGGCCCATTCGAAGGATACAATGTTATCTGAAAAGGGGTCTGATCAAAGGATGGATCTAGTTGGTCAAAAAAAAAGAGAAATATGCAAAGATGCTTGTTGGCCCAAAATCCCACATATTGCCATACTCAAGCTTTCTGCACAAGCACATTCATGCCAAATGAAGCTTCGATTGGCCATAGAAGAGCTTCCGTTTAGGCTAGCTGAGTAGGGGCTCGATCAAAGAGGCCCCAATGATGAGAATTGGAGCCATTCGAAGGAAGTAAATCAGAGTCAATCGAAGGGCAAAACTTAAGTCATTCGAAGGAAGTAACTCAAGGCCAATCGAAGTGAAAGGCTTGGAGTCGTTCGAAGGAAGTAACTCAGAGTCAATCGAAGGGCAAGACTTGAGGGAATTCGAAGGTTAAACATGTCTAGGTTCACTCAACATTTCAAAATGACATGGATAATCCAAAAAAGGCAATCCTTTAATTTGTCTGATTTTGCCTTCAAAATCTGGTTAATGGTTTTCCCTTGCCATTTCCACTCCCCTCAAACTCCTATAAGTATAGGCCTAAGTCACATTGAAAAGGGAAGAGAATGAACCATACAAATATCAAAAACACTCTTGCCACACTCACGCCATCAGCCAGACGCTGCATCACACGTAATATTTACTACCAATTGAAGCTGCAAACACATTACCAAACAAAGGCCTTTTTCCACACGCGCACGTTGCACCACAAGAGCTCCATAAAACTTCCAAAGTTCTAACAAGGTTTCCAGAATCGAAGCACCCCACTGGTAACGAACCTTCGATCTTAATTTCATTTTCTATGTAACTTAATTTCGACTTTATATTCATGTGTGCATGACTGTTAATATGTAAAGTCTGAAGTAACAGGATACCATTATTAAGGCATGTGAAGTGGATTCCTTAAAATCTCAAATCTATCTCAGATGGTGAAGGAATGTGGGCAATCGACATGGGCCTGGGTTTGATACCCAGGTGTAATACGGTGGGAGAACTGACTTGGGATATTTTGTGTTTGATCGCAATTGTTACGGTTAGCAAGAGTCGCCACCGACTTTTCTTTTATCAAATAGAAAAGGCTGAAAAGAACAGGAAAGACCTTTGAGATTATTTCTTGAGTTCGGGGGGTAGATTATGAAAAGGGAAGGTATTACCACCATTTTCATCCATAGTTATCTATGGGCTCTTAGTTGCTTGCTAGATCACTTGCTTTGTTTGAAAATATGCTTTGTGGTGGTTTTTGAAAGTATTTTGAAAAGACGCCTTCGTTTAGGATAACTTTGTAATGATTCTTATTTCGACGAAAATGTATAAAAAGTGTTGGACTTTTGAAAATATTCCATGTTTTGAAAGTGTTGGTGTATTTGGAAATATGTTTGTTTTTGAAAATGTTTGGTGTGTGTTTTGTTTTGAAAGTGAGAAAGCAACTAAGAACGTTTCTACCTACTCAAAAGTCTTTTGTTCATTTCTCTCCTTTCCTTTGATATTGCTATGTTACCATTGATTGGTAAGAAGCCTTATCTTTGGATGTAAAGGGACAGGCGTGGGTCATCGTATAGTCATGATAACAATGTTGTGAGATATCTTAGCATTTCTCTTTGAGGGACTAAGATCATTTGAAAGGCAACATTTGTAGCGTCATCGAGGGACTATGATCTTGTATTTTTGATTGTTTTTTGCTAAGACATCCCACATGCGTAACATGACCATTTTTTAGGCAACAAGTAGAGTTAACCTTAGGGGTATATGTGTGAATAATGTGTTTGATTTTCATGAATTTAATCTTTGATTAGAGTCATCTACTTGTTGATTTTATCTTTTCATACAAGCCCTAATTTACTAGTATTTATATGAAAGCGATAAATTGCAGAAAGTAAATTTACTACACTATTACATCATTTGGGGAGGGGGTATACAAATTTACAAATGGGGATTGCAAGAAATTAAACCTAATTATCTATTACAACCATATTGAAATAATGTAAAAGAAATGAAAATATAATGTGCAAGGATGTAAATGGAGAAGAAATGGATTTTTGTTTGGTTTTTAAGGAAAGAGTTTGGTTTTGACCTAATTAACTAAAAGAAATAATTAATTAAATTAAGAAAATTAAACCTAAATTAATTAAGAAAAGAAATTAAATTAGAAAGCATTTTTAGGGTTTTTTTTAGAAAACGGTTTAAGTTTAATCAAAATAGTATGGAAATTAATTAATTAAAAGAAACCTAAATTCTAAGTTAATTTTAAATAAAAAGAAAATAACTAAACCTAAATCTAATTATTAATTTATTAGGAAAAATAATTAAATTTGTTTAAGAAAATATGTTTGTCTTTTTTAGTTTAAAAAAAGGAAATAAAAATAAGAGAATATAAGTATATTAGATAAATAAATAAACTATTTTTTTTTGGATTTTTATTAATAAAAATATTAATAATAATAATAATAATAAAAATAATAAAGAAAAATAAAATAAAATATAAAAATAAAAGTCAACGGATGAAAATGGCATTTAGGGTGTATGTTAGAAAAAAACAGTTTTGTTTGAAGCCTGGCCCATTAATATTTTTGTTTGGAAATCATAAAAGAATAAAATAAAATAAATAGGTTGTGCAGTGAAGTGAGGGTGTTGTGCAGTAAAAAAAAAGGAAGGCCCATTCAGGGAAGCCCAGGCGTGCTGGCTTGTAGCAAAAAAAAGAAAGAAAATGTTGAAAAATGAAAAAGTGGCAGCGCTGGGGCTTGAACCCACGCCCTTAACATGATACACGTGTTGCCTTACCACTGGGGTGACTATACATTCGTTAACTTAAATAAAGTCATAAATATATATTACAAATCACTTCCATGGCCTGAACTTCATCTTCAACCTCCAGCCAGGGTCCCTGTATCTCATTCATTTCTCATCCATTCTCAAAACTTCCAACATCAAACTTGTTAGAAATTTTACCAGGATTCCAGAAATGTAAACAATTTGGACTAACAATAAAAAATGAGCATGTATTTCTAAAAGTACCAAATCCTGACCTAACTTTTTTTCAAAGATTCAAACTTAAAATTCTCTAAGCTCAAGCAATATAAATGAAAACTATGGATATGTATAGCTTCATGGCAATGATATCTACATTTTATCTTTGAAAATGGAAACTTAACAATGCATGTATGAAGAGTTTGAAAACCAGAAAACTTACCTTGCAAGTAGGGACCTAGTTTTGAACAAGAGCAACTTTCAAGGTGTTGTGATGATCTGTTTAGCTTGCCTAGATCCCCCCTGAGTGTGTTGCAATCCTTACTTTTCCTTGTGGATGGTTGAAACTCTCTACTCAAGTCAAGTCGCAAGCTTGAGTTTTGAAAATGGTGAATGGTGCAAATGGAGTTACAGTCTATAAACAAGGTCCTGGATCACTTTGATATGATGTACATTAAATGTTTGGATGGTTAAAACTCAATACGCATGAGTGGATTTGGAGATGGCTATGTGAAGCTCAAAACTGTCAAGTTATGGCATATTTTGAGTTGCAGAATGCTTGGGAGTGTTCTGGGGTGCTTTTAATCATTTGTTATGTTTTAATAGACTTGTGCATATGCATGGAAAAGGTTAGAAATCAAATGCACTCAAGGTTTTTGAGTTCTAGCCTTTTGGCTATATAACTTGCTTTTGAAGAAAAGTGAGAAGACAAGTCTCAAAGTGTTGTACAAGCATGGTCTGAGTTGGTAAAGGTCTTAGACATGTTGCTTTTGGTTTTGACTTTGCTTGTGTGCAGAGAAAAAAAATTGAGTGGCTAAAGAAGTTGACAATTGCAAAAGTAATGCTTTATCAAAATGGAAATGGCAACTTTGTGCCATAAATGGAAAACCATTTTGGAAAAAGCTTCAAACACTTGGATAAGGGCCTAATCAGTTGTGTAAACCATTAATTATGGAGTGAAAAACAAGTTTGAGGCCTTAAAAGCGAGGATTATGCAGCATGGCTATGGATTGGATCAAATGTTCATCATGAAAATTACTTGAAAAACAAGTTTGAAACCCTAACTTCTTGCCTTCGATTATCTTAGATCAAGTATGGTCTTGATGAGTTCTTGGACATCTTGGAAAGATTGTAACATCCCTTACAACCTTCATGTTTGACATTTTTTAATATTTAATTTGGAACTAGGTGAAAAGTTGCCATGAAGTTAGGTCAAAATCCTGACTAACTAGGGAAAAATTTCACTAAGTCTTTTTAGTTTCATGGACATGTATTCATAAATTCATAACTTGAAATCCAAGCATTTCTAGAAAAAGTTCCGCCCTACAATGTTTTAGATCTCATTGAGGTCTACAACTTTCATGTTGGAAGTTTTACTTGAATCATTTTGCATCATGGTGGAAATTTGGCACAAAGTTATGAAAAAAATGTTAATTTTCCAACACTTAGAAAAATTTCTAAGTCTTAGAATTTTGACTTTTCAAAGATAACTTTGACTTTTTGATTTCTTGATGAACAAGTTTCATATTTTGACATGTCTTGATGAAATATGATTTTTGAAACTTGATTTTGATCAAAAAGTCAAAGTTTGACTTTTCAGTTGACTGAAATTCATTTGTCAATCCAATAATCTTGAGATATGATT
This sequence comes from Vicia faba, assembly GCA_948472305.1. Classification (NCBI taxonomy): domain Eukaryota; kingdom Viridiplantae; phylum Streptophyta; class Magnoliopsida; order Fabales; family Fabaceae; genus Vicia; species Vicia faba. The sequence continues at coordinate 746,486,804 of OX451737.1, forward strand.
TGAACTATGCAATCAGGTCAAGATGGTGCATTTGAATCCTTTAGATCATGTCTTAACCCAATAAGTCATTTCCTTGGTCAAAAGTCAAGAACTGAGCCTTCTCAATCAAAACCCTAATTTTGACCATTTTGCCCTTTTGGTGTTCTGATCAAATTTCTTTGAGGAATTATGATCCAACTTGATCAATTGACATATATAAGTTTATAATGTTGATATGGATAAAAAATTATGAAGTTTGACTGTAGGTTGACCACAATTGACTTTTTATCCAATACAACTGATTTTAGGTCATCTGATCAAATGACTGAGCAATTTTGTGATCCAAGACTTGAAACTTGACATGAGCAATCTTGAGCGTTCCTAATAATCCATGAAAGTCATTTGAGACATTGAAAGTCCAATTGTCCTTATGAAAACTCAAACCCTAATTTTGAGTTGTCAGTGTTGAGGAGGTGTCTTGAGCTGATCAAACTTTGTGTAGTCTTGAATCAATGGAGATCTTATGAGAGATTTCTTGAGAAATGAGAGGGAAAATTTTGGGGTACAACACCAGGCCTCACAATTTTGTTTTTCTAACTATTATTCTGCAGATCCAATACTGGTAGTTCCTATGCACGCTGTTGCACCCCAAAATTTGCCCTCTCATTTCTCAAGGAATCACCCTGGATCCTCAAATTTTTCTCTCATCCAATTCCAAGCCTTGAGTTATCAATTTTTCCAAGCAAACCATTCACAAGGGAAAAATGGTAATTTGCACAATGAGAAGTCTAACTTTGACTTTTGGATCAAAATCAAATCTCAAAAATCATATTTCATCAAGACATGTTGGAATATGAAGTTTATTTCATCATGAATTTCAAAAGTCAAATTTTACTTTGGAAAAATCAAATTCTAAAAACTTAGAAATTTTTCTAAGTGTTTAAGAAATATGACAATTTCAGAAATTCTGGGTCAGTGTTCACGTTCAGCAAATTCTGGATATTCTCAAGACAGAGTTTGATCAGAACTTCTGGACCAGTTTTTACAAAGGTTCGGTCAGAGTTTGTGAGAGTAAATCAAAGAAGGTAACAAAGAGTGCTGCAAGATTTCTAGAAAGTCTGAAAGCTCCTTCAGAACATGCTGGAGTCAGAAGATAAGAGGATCAGAAGATGAGATGCTACGCTGAAGCAGAACTTCTAATCCAGAGTCAAGCAAGGATGCAGAGTTTCACATGGGAATCCATTTAATGTTCATAACCACTTGTGAAGTCTCTATCCAAGGGATTTTCCCCACGTATACCCCTACTGTCTTGGGAAGATAAACTTCTGTGCAAAAGTATGCTAGACCCACGCACTGTTTCTACTTTTCCTTAATTCACGCTGCCAAATCCAGCTGAGGCGCTGTTAACCATCCAACTTGATGCATTGAACCCCTACTTGTTTAAGCTTACTTCAAGAGTAAGTCAACATCTAGCATATGACGCTGGCACCACTTGACATCTCCAAACTACAAAAGCCTTGCCTATAAATAGAACACCATTGGCCACTGAGAAAGGCCAGAAAAATTTGTGAAAGAGGTGAGAAAGTTGAGAAAGAAAGCTTTGATCCACTGTAAAAATTCCAAGAACCCAGGAAACTATAAACATAAAATACCAAAATCTTAGCATTGATTCCTTACATTCAAACTCCATTTTCCTCAAGTGTTCTTGACAAAAGCCCTCCACGCAGTTGCTGACTCACGCCTTAGAAGCTACCTTAACTTCTGTATTCCTATTTCCATATACTCTCCATTCACTTCCACTTCAAAGAAGTCAGAGTATCACCCCTTGGCTGTTCCAGAAGTTGCAAACTTCCATCCTGCTGAGTACGTGAAAAATTTGCTCAGAACATCACCAGAATTCAAGACCAACCTCCAGTTCACAGAATCCTTTCCAGCTGCAAGTTAAGTGTTCTGCTAAATCTCATCATAATTGATTAAGCATTGTCAAATTTTGCATATTTAGCACAATGTAGATATTCTGATCCTGATGATGTACATATTCTGAAAATTCATGCATCTGCCTGCCTAAGTAGAAGAAATCCCTATTCAGGGCTTCATAAAGAAATCAAGACTCAGAATTAGAATTAACAAAAACATGTTGCTTCTGATTTGTGCTTCTGATATTTCATGAAATTTGTCATAATTATTATGTATGCAAATTCTGTTCTGTTAAGAAATAACTAAGTTGCAGATGTTCTGACTGGCATTGAGAGAGGCAAAGTTCTGACAGTTGCGTTAGAACTTCTGAAAACTTCTGAGTTCTCAGAAGATCCATAAGTTCTGAACTTCCATATTTTTGCTAACATGTTTCTGTTTGTGAAGCAAGTCAGAGTCAGAACTTATGACCTCTTCTATTTTCAGCATTTTGCGTTGATTATGTTTTCTTTCTCTTTTATTATTTCGCCATCATATTATTTTTTATTATTAATCAAAAAACACCAAAAATATTTTATATTTGCATTTTATATTTTCTTTTAAAAAAGGGAGAGACAAAAAATATTTTCTTAAACAAAAGTTATTTTCCTTTTTAAACAGACAAACGTTTTACATTTCCTGTACATTCTTATCTATTTCAATATGGTTGTAATAGTAACCTAGAATTTTAGCTTGAAACCCCCATTCATAAATATGTACCCCCATTCATAAAAAAGTGCTAAGTCATCTCACAAAATTTCTATCATGGTCATATGATGACCCAACGCCCGTCCCTTCACATCCAACGATGGGGCTTCTTACCAAATCAATGGTAAGATAGCAACATCTAAAGGAGGAGGAAAAACACATCTAAGACCTTTTGAGTATGTAGATTACTTTTAGTTACTTGCTCAATTTCAAAACAAATATCCTTGATATTTTCAAAACAATCACATACACTTTCAAAACATCCTCAAAACACTTTCCAAAACATGGAATATTTTCAAAAGCTCAACACTTTGTATACGTTCTCATGAACGAGAACTATTACAAAGTTTTCCTAAACGATGACCCCTTTTCAAAATACTTTCAAAACCCACATCACAAATCACATTTCAAAACAAAAGCAATTGATTTATCAAGTAACTAAGAGCCCATGGAAAACCATGGATGGAAAGGGTGCTAATACCTTCCCTTTTCATAATCTACCCCCCAAACTCAAGAAAACATCTCGAAAGGTCTTTCCTGTGCTTTTTCACCTTTCCTTATTGGATAAAAGAAAAGTCGTTGGCGACTCTTGCTAAACCGCAACATTTGCGAACACAAACGCAAAACCTCAAGTCAGTTCTCCCACCGTATCACAGAACTGGCGACTCTGCTGGAGAAAAGATCTTAAAAGCGGGGTTACCTTAGGGTTAGATCACATTTACTCGCTTACATTGTTTGATTTGTTTGCTTTATATTTTGGTTCCTTGTTTGGGTTTGTTTTAAATCCTACACCCGGATTTGGGGACACCTTTTTAGGTAAGTAGCAAAAAGTTGTGAGGGAACTGTACGGGGTATACCGATACGGTTGAAGTAGTAGCTACGTTGATGTGGAACTTTGGTTGGTACCGGTAACCCTTGAGCCAGTCAAGGAGAGTACAGGGCCGCTGCGTGGTGTCGTGAAGCATCAACTAACCTTAGAACCTTACTTGACCAACTTGGCCATTAGGACGTAGTGAGATGACCGGCTTTGGTGCAGTTCGAAGTTGGTAGATACTCGATACTACACTCATTGAGGTTTGACTCTTGAGTTTTGTTTGGTTGCGAGTCAATCGCTTATTGAATGAAACTTGGGGGAAAGATCAGTGATATTGAGATCCCTTAGAACCCGATTACTATTAACTAGGACAGGTTGAGCCAACTAAACTTCAAGAGGGTACTTACCTGAAACCCCATGCAAGCCTAAACCCAAGGACTTGTGTGCTTTGTATATACACTTGTACATAACATCATAAACATCATAAGCATCATAAACATCACTAACCATTTCAAGGATTTTTGGATTTATCTTTGTTCTGTTTTGTAGGACATGGCTTCTGCTCGTAGGAGCACTATCCAAGTCAGTCTTGTGAGGATACCCCCACAACTCAAAGATTTAGTATCAAGGGTCCCTGAAGATTCTCCGTTCACCAAAAGACATGGTCGACTCCTTAGTCTGGTTACCTTAAGTATTGAAGAAGATATGGTAAAGGTGTTTGTCCAATTCTTTGACCCTTTGCATCATTGCTTCACTTTTCCCGATTACCAACTTGTGCCCACTTTAGAAGAATTTTCTCAACTTATGGGGACCCCTATTCTTGATCAGTTACCTTTCAACGGTATTGAAAGAGACCCTAAACCTGAGGAAATTGCTCGAGCCCTGCATTTGCAACCATCTGACATAATAGCAAATTGGGTAACAAGGAGTGGTGTCAAAGGGTTCCTAGCGAAGTTTTTGCTGGAGAAGGCTCAAGAGTGTTGGAATACTTTGGATATACAAACCTTCGAGGAAATTTTGGCTCTTCTCATCTATGGGTTGGTACTATTTTCAAATCCTGACCAATTTGTAGATGTAAATGCGATCAAGGTTTTCATATCTCGTTATCCGGTGCCTACATTGCTTGGAGACATCTTGCATTCTCTTCACTCTCGCACTTTGAAGAAAAGGGGGACTTTGATGTGTTGCACTCCTCTTTTTGCTAGGTGGTTTATTTCGCACCTACCTCGATCCGTGGTGAAGAATGAACAAAGAATGAGATGGTATAAAAGATTGATGTCACTTTCACATGCTGATATCCTTTGGTATTATCGCTCTTTGGAAGACATTACCATCATTGACCGTTGTGGAGAATTCCCTAATGTCCCTCTACTTGGCATTAGAGGAGGCATTACTTACAACCCTTGTTTAGCTTTGCGACAATTTGGATACGCTAGGAGAGATGGGCCTCATGAGGTACTCATCCAAGGAATTGCATTTGACTATGAAAGCGATACCCAAGGTTACCGTCAAAGATTTATACGAGCTTGGGATATGGTTAACAAAGTTGATAGCAAGACATTAGGGCGTAAGAATTCCATTCCTTTGGAACCTTATCTTAAATGGGTGAGGGCTCGCGCTCAAAGTCTTAAGATCCCTTATGAAGCCGTCTTACCTGTTATCATGGAGCCCGTAGTCGAGGGAGACATTCCACATACTATCCTCTATCCTGATATGCCTACTTCCCTTGAAGATCTACAAAATGCTTGGATTCAGTTACGAGGAGAGAGAGACACCTTTGAAGCTAAGTTCTATGAGAGCGAGAAGAAGGTATTAGAGCTTATAAGGGAGCTTCATGAAGAAAGGAGCTTAAACACCTACATTGCGCCAAAGAGGATGCGCACAACTTTTCTATCTTAAGGAGTTTACTTTATGAATATTTCTGTTGTTGTAAGCCCAAGAGGCATGTTTGTATTCAAATCAGAACTCTTTAAATGCAAGTTAATGTTTGTTCACTCTTTGTCTATACAAATTTAAATATTTAAATCCTTGAAATAATTTGCATATTGCATATTCATGCATCATGACATGACAGGTGTCCGCATAACAGGTTTCCTTATCTCTCCGTTGTTTATTTCAGCAAGATGGATCTAGAGAAAACTGTGACGGAACTCCAGGCCCAGAATTCTCAATTTCAGGAAGCCTTACTCGTCCTGGCCAAGGGGCAGCAGGATATGATGGCCTTGTTGTCCGCTAAGAAAAATCCAAAGAAGAAAGCTCTACTCAACACGGGTAAAAGGTTCAAGGAGACAATTCGTCAAATTCCAATAGAGGAAGATTCATCTGAAGAGGACGAGAACCAAATTGGTGACGTTAAGAGTACTCAGGCCGACTATATCAATGACCAAGAATCTGATGATGATTATTTTAATGAATAATATCCACCCGCAGACATCAAATACAAGCAGCTAGAAGACAGGTTGAAAGCGGTTGAAATCCAAGCTATTCCCGGTTTGAATTTTGACGATTTGAGCTTAATCTCTGGGGTAGTCATTCCCCACAAGTTCAAAATACCAACCTTTGCAAAATACGATGGGGTTTCTTTCCCAAAGCTCCATTTGAAGTCCTATGTGCGCAAGATACAACCGCACACTACTGATAAAAAACTATGGGTTAACTTTTCCAAGAGAGTCTGGCTGGAACACAACTTGAATGGTTTTATCAGTTGGATGGCTCTCGCATCAATACTTGGGAGGGTCTAGCTACTGCCTTCTACCATCATTATTAATACAATGCTGACTTGGCACCGACAAGGGTTCAATTGCAACGTATGACCATGGGGAAGGATGAGGGATTTAAGGAATATGCGCAGAGGTGGAGAGACCTTTCTAGTAGGGTCCAACATCCCTTGACTGATAGGGAACACATTGACATGTTCATGAGCATATTATCTGGTCCTTTCTTTAATCTATTGGTTGGCTGCTCTTCCTCTGGTTTCACTGAATTAATCCTAACCGGTGAAAGAGTTGAAAGTGGCATTAAAAGTGGAAAGATCTTTGTGGCATCTATTTCCACTCCCAATCTTGTCAAGAAACCTTTTGCCGCGAAGAAAGAAGTTAATGATGTGTATGGAGCAAAGTCCCATATCAAAATGAATAAGCATCCGACTGACAATGCTGTCCGAATCTCCAATCTGACTGCTACTCAAAGACCATCTGCAAATCATCAACGTGTTGAAGCTCCAAGAAGACAATTTACAAGGTTAGGTATGTCATTATCTCAAGCCCTTCAAGATCTGCTCAGGGCCAATTTAGTGACATTGCGGGATCCTCCCGCCAACTCTAACACCTCATCACCGAGATATAATCCAAATGCAAAGTGCGCTTACCATTCAAACAGCCTCAGGCATGAGACTGATCAGTGCTGGGCCTTAAAGAACAAAATCTAGGATTTAATTGACAACAAGACTATTGAATTTTATCCTCCTCCGACGCCAAATGTAATTACCGCTCCAATGCCGAAGCACGACAAATGTGTTAATGCTATCGAAGACACAATTTTCATTGCCTCTATTGAAGAATTAACTACTCCGGTGAATGTAATTAAGAACAATCTGTTGAAAGCTGGGACTTTCCCTGGCTGTGAAAAAGGCTGTGTGGGCTGTATGAGACAATCCGATGGGTGTGAAGAACTGAAGAAAGGTATACAGCGCCTAATGGATAGCCACGAAGTTCTATTCGAAAAGATCCCCGCCATCAAAAATTCAATCGACAAAGTTGAATATTTGGCCACCATAACAATTTCAAACAAACCTCTTAGGATTTCATCCAAAGGTCCTATCAGGATTTCGAACGAACCAATCTTCGCTCCTCTCATAATCACTGCTGCCGGGCCTGTTCCATACACCTCTGGTAAAGCGGTACCATGGAATTACGGTGGCGAAGTTTATTACCACGGGGTAAAACAAGATTCTTGGGTTGATGATAATGAAGCTGGTGTTACTAATATTATTGGTTCTAGTAAAGTCACAAGAACAGGAAGGGTCTTTTCCCCTGTTATCTCACCACCAACCACTACCACAGTTCCAGTCCGCATAACCAATGGCAATTCTGGTACCAGTACTAGAGGGAAAGAGAAAGAAAATGAGCCTGCCAGGGAAGAGGCACCTGCTGAAAAGTTTGTTATGGAAGAACCATCCATTCAAGAGATGGAGGATATTCTGAAGATCATCAAGAAAAGCGACTTCAAAATAGTAGAGCAGTTGGGGCAAACCCCTTCTAAAATATCAATGTTGTCCTTATTGCTATGTTCCGACACCCACACACAAGCTTTGATTAAGTTCTTGAAAAAAGCTCATGTGCCTCAAGAAACCACAGCCGACCAATTTGAGAACTGTGTAGCAAGTCTGATAGCTGACAATGGTCTGGGATTCTCCGACGCAGATTTAACTCCCATGGGAAAGAATCATAATAAAGCCTTGCACGTTTTTGTTGAATGTAAGGGGACCACTCTGGCACATGTTTTTGTGGACACAGGCTCATCTTTAAATGTGTTACCTAAAGGCGCTTTAGATCGGCTAGACTGTGAAGGTTTGGTTTTGAAGCCAAGTGATATTGTTGTGAGGGCATTCGATGGGTCGAAAAGGATGGTTCATAGAGAGGTGGATCTCCCAATTAAGGTTGGTTCGCAAATTTTCAACTCCACATTCTATATAATAGACATACAGTCTGCGTATTCTTTCTTTCTTGGGCGCCCATGGATCCATGGGGCAGGTGCGGTCACTTCTACTCTCCACCAGAAGTTAAAATATCCATTTCAAGGGAAGGTTGTCACTGTTTGCGGTGAAGAAGAATTTATGGTAAGCCATCTCAATTCTTTCAAGTACGTAGAAATGGATGGCGAATTCATAGAAACTCCTTTCCATACGTTTGAAGTTATGGCCACCACCAAAATCTCCTCCAACACTCCAAGAGCCGATAAAGTTATCCCCAAGATAGTTTCTCTTAAGGATACCCGTGCTGTGGTAGAAGAAGGAAACAATGAGATGTGGGGTCAACTCCTCGATATCCTGTTCAAGACAGACAAGTTTGGGTTAGGTTTCACCTCCAAAGCTCAGAAAGAAATTATAGGTGCTCGTACTAGAAACCCGCCTCTCCACCTCAAAAGTCATGAAGTGAACATTGTAGAGGACTCTGATGATGAGTATGCTTTTGAAGGCTGGATCTACCCAACAACTGAAGGGAAGCTCAACAATTGGCATGAAAAGGATTTCACTTCTGTTTCTTTCATTGAGGAGTAATTACTGTTTACTTTTTCTGTCAATTCAGGAACTCTATGTCTGTAATATTATCTCCAAACAACGACTTTTAAGCCATGTGCCTTGCCCAGGGCACTTTGGTCCTTTTGTCAAGGGTTTTATTTATGTTCATCGAATCATATGATCATTCAGCACATTGGAATATTTTGCATTCAAATATTTGTGTTCATTGTCTTTCTTTTCTTTCAAATACATTTTCAAAAAATATAGCCATGTATCTTACATGCACACACACACACACACACTCTTGCAGGTCTACATCCACTTTGGATCCTATTACCAACAACTCTACTATTGCCGACTATGACTTTGAGTGTCCTATCAACCAAGCCGAAGACGAAAGCAAGGAAGAGTGTGACATACCAGGAGAACTAGCCAGACTCCTATTACAAGAGGAAAAAGCTATTCAACCACATGAAGAGTCGATTGAGGTTATCAACTTGGGTACTAAGTCAGATAAGAAGGAAATCAGGATCGGTGCTAATTTGGAAAGCAGTGTCAAGAGACGCTTGGTTCAGATGTTGCACGATTATATGGAAGTATTTGCTTGGTCGTATGAAGATATGCCTGGGTTGGATATCGACATTGTGGTTCATCGTCTGCCTACGAAGGAATACTGCCCTCCCGTTAAACAAAAAGTTCGTCGCATGAGGCCTGACATGTCTGAAAAGATTAAAGCCGAAGTAATGAAACAGTTTGATGCAGGATTCCTAGCTGTAACATCCTATCCTCAATGGGTGGCCAATATAGTGCCGGTGCCAAAGAAAGAAGGGAAAGTTCACATGTGCGTAGACTATAGGGATCTGAATAGGGCAAGCCCCAAGGATGATTTCCCTCTACCACACATTGACGTCTTAGTCGATAATACTGCCCAGCATAAAGTCTTCTCATTCATGGATGGCTTCTCGGGCTATAATCAAATAAAGATGGCTCCCAAAGATATGGAAAAAACTACTTTCATTACACAATGGGGCACCTTCTACTACAAGGTCATGTCGTTCGGGTTAAAAAATATAGGGGCAACATATCAAAGGGCTATGGTGGCTTTATTTCATGACATGATTCATCATGAGATAAAGGTATACGTGGATGATATGATTTCTAGATCACAAACTAAAGAAGAACATCTCGATCACCTGCACAAACTATTCGAAAGACTAAAGAAGTACAAGCTGAGGTTAAACCCTAACAAGTGCATGTTTGGAGTGCGCTCTGGGAAGCTTCTAGGATTTGTTGTCAGCAATAAAGGCATTGAAGTTGATCCTACCAAGATAAAGGCCGTCCAAGAAATGCCAGTCCTTCAGTCTGAAAAAGAAGTCAGAGGATTCTTGGGTCGTCTCAATTACATTGCCCATTTCATATCACACTTAACTGCTACTTGTGAGCCACTCTTCAAACTCTTGAATAAAGATCAGGTAGTCAGGTGGAACGATGAATTCCAGATTGCTTTTGACAAAATCAAGGAATACATATAAGAACCTCCTATTCTCATGCTTCCATTTGAAGGAAGACCCTTGATCATGTACTTGACAGTACTAGAGAATTCTATGGGGTGTGTTTTGGGCCAACATGACGAGTCTGGCCGAAAAGAGCATGCAATTTACTACCAAAGCAAAAAGTTTACCGACTGTGAAACCAGATATTCACTGCTCGAGAAAACTTTATGTGCTTTAGCGTGGGCTGCTCGCCGGCTAAGGCAGTAGATGTTGACTCATACCACTTTGTTGATTTCTAAGATGGACCCAATCAAGTACATCTTCGAGAAACCTGCCCTTTTCGGACGAATAGCCAGGTGGCAAATGATCTTGACTGAGTAAGAAATTCAATACACAAATCAAAAAGCCATCAAAGGAACTGTACTAGTAGATCATTTGGCCCATCAAGCTGTGGATGATTATCAGTCAATGAACTTTGACTTCCCTGATGAGAATATTATGCTGGTAACCGGTTGTGCAAAACTTAGACCGTATAACGGACCGGAACAAGAATCCCGATGGACTATGGTATTCGATGGGGCTTCCAACGCCTTAGGTAACAAAATTGGTGCTGTGATCATCTCTCCTGAAGGTTGCGTCACTCCTTTCACTGCCAGACTATGCTTCGATTTCACAAATAATATGGTTGAGTATGAAGCATGCATCTTAGGTCTGAAAGCTGCCATTGACTTAAGGATCAAGTATTTGGATGTGTTTGAAGATTCCGCCTTGGTGATCATCCAAGTAAAAGGAGATTGGGACACTAAACACCCAAATCTTATTCCTTACAAGGAACTTGTGCTATCCCTGATTCCTCACTTCGAAGAGATCACTTTTGAACATTTCCCTAGGGAAGAAAACCAGTTGGCTGACGCTTTAGCAACCATGTCCTCAATGTTCAAAGTCAGATGGGATAACGAAGACCCTATGATTATAATTGAAAGATTCGATGAACCTGCACATTTCTATGAGCTCGAAACTAATGCGGAAATGCCATGGTACCATGAGGTAATGAGATACCTTGAAGCACAAGAGTATCCAGAGGGAGCATCTATCAATGACAGAAAGTTCTTGCAAAGATTTGCAGCCAAATTATTCCTAAGTAATGGGATATTGTACAAGCGCAACCATGATTCAACTCCACTCCTATGTGTGGATAAGAGGGAGGCAGAGGAAATCATGGAAGACATGCACGATGGCCTTTTTGGTACTCACTCAAGTGGACATACGATGGCTAAGAAAATCTTAAGAGCAGGTTACTATTGGTCGACGATGGAGACCGATTGTCACCAACATTCAAAAACTTGTCGCAAATGCCAAATCTAAGCTGACAAGGTCCATGTACCTCCAATCCCTCTGAATGTCATGACCACTCCGTGGCTATTTGCAATGTGGGGCATTGACGTGATCGAAGAAATCAAACCTACTGCTTCTAACGGGCATCATTTCATTCTTGTCACCATCGACTATTTTACCAAATGGGTCGAAGCTGCCTCGTTTCCCTCAGTCACCAAGAATGTGGTAGCCAGATTCATTAGACACAACCTCATATGTCATTATGGTATCCCCGAAAGAATCATCACCGACAATGGGACTAACCTCAACAATGCCATGATCAGGGAATTGTGCACTCAATTTAAGATCAAGCATCACAATTCTTCTCTGTATAGATCGAAAATGAATGGCGCAGTCGAAGAAGCCAACATAAATATCAAGAAGATTGTGTAGAAAATGGTAGTGACCTATAAGGATTGGCATGAGATGTTACCATTTGCTCTACATGGATACCGTACTTCAGCTAGAACATCAACTGGGGAAACTCCCTTATCTCTAGTCTATGGCATGGAAGCTGTTTTACCAGTGGAAGTTCAAATTCCCTCACTGAGGATTATGGTCGAGGCAGGCCTAGGCGAAGACGAGTGGATTCAAATGAGATTGGTTCAACTGAACTTGATCGATGAAAAACGATTAGCTGCTATTTGGCATGGTCAGACGTATCAAAAACGGATGATCAAGGCTTTCAACAAAAAGGTCAAGCCTCGAGTATATCAAGTTGGTGACTTGGTGATAAAAACCATCATTTTACCACAAGGTGACCTAGAGGAAAGTGGACTCCCACCTATGAAGGGCCGTTTGTTGTCAAGAGAGTTTTTTATGGCGGTGCCATGATACTGACCACCATGGACGGTGAAGATTTACCACATCCTATAAATGCGGACATAGTTAAAAAATACTACACATAAGATACCCGTTAGGTTGACACGCCTAAGCAAAATAAGGGCATCCCGGCAAACCAAAAGGTTTGGGAAAAAATTAGGGATATATGCAAAAGATTGTACACCCGGCAAGTCGAAAACTCGAAAGGGCGACTTGGGCAAAAAAGGGTATCCTGGTGGACCGAAAACCCGAAAGGGCGGTCCAGGCAAAAATTAAGGATTAAAAGCGTACGACTATGTCCCGTGAAATTAACATAGTCAATTCTATCACCAAGGTCCAAGTTCAAATGGTCCAGGATCAATCCAATCAATTTCGATCAACGGCAAAGGATGTTCGAAGACATTGGGGCAATAGTAGAACTGGAAGGCAATGAGATTATTCCAAATGGCTATTTGTTTTCATTCTCAAAATTGTTTTCCTTTTTGGTGATTTCCTCTTACTAGGATATCCGTCTCTATGTACAAAAATGCATATTCATGGGCAAAATATAATACAAATACACTTTGAAGTGAAAAATTTTCTATCCCTGTTTTGAATTCAATTTTGTCCAATGACTAAAATTGAATGAACATATGCATCTGAACATAATTAAAACTATTTGACACATGTGTCCTGCTAAGCAGCAGCATCAACAAAGCATCAGCGCACAACAGCAGTAAGCATCTCTTTTGATGTATGTGAAATAGCCCCACAGAGTTATCTCATCATTATTATCCCCACCAGGGCAGTGACAATAAACCTTTCCTCAACGGAGTTGCCCACAAAATCTCCTTACACGGGATAATCCCCGGCCAGAGTCTCAACCTCTTGGCAACTTTTTCCCCAGCTAAAGCCTAGGAGATCTCTTACTAAAGGGAATTCACCTCCTCAATAGGGTTTATTTCCCCAACAGAGTTATTTTCCCCAGCCAAGTGCAAATTTCTCAATGTACAACAATCAAGACACCACAAATTGCCCAGTTGAGTATATCTTCCCCAGCTGAGTATATACTCCCCAGTGAGTCCAAATTGCCCAACTGAGCCCATCTTCCCCAGCTGAGTATATCTTCCCCAGCTGAGAATATACTCCCTAGTGAGTCCAAATTGCCCAGCTGAGCCCATCTTCCCCAGCTGAGTATATCTTCTCCAATTGAACCCAAATTCTCCAACTGAACCTAAATTCTCCAGCTGAGTCCAAATTGCCCAGCTGAGTGTATCTTCTCTGACCAAGGCTATTTTCTCCAAATAGAATCTATCCTCCCCGAATGAGCCCATCATCCCCAGATGAGCCCATCATCCCCAGATGAGCCTATCATCCCCAGATGAGCCCATCATCCCCAGCTGAGTGTATCCTCCCCAAGCTGAGTCTGCCTTACCCGACTGAGTCTATACTCTCCAGTTTGAATTTCCCTTTCAAATGACTGCAAATCACAAGGCCACAAAACCTAATCCCCAGTAAAGCCTTCAACAAAGCATTTATTATTACCAAGAAATGCTATGAAGCATGGACCCGACCATATATTAGCACAATTTTCAAAGTTATTACTGAAACCTGGACCCGACCAGATAACCATTTGACTTCTTCAATTACTGAAGCCTGGACCCGACCAGATAACAGTTTGACTTCTTGAATTACTGAAACCTAGACTCGACCAGATAACAGTTGATCTCATTTTTTTTTAAAAATGCTATGAAACCTGGACCCGACCAGATAATAACCTAACTCTTCAAAGATATAGAAGAACCCGAACTCAATCCGACCAAGGTTTAAACTTATTTTCCCCAGTATAGTTGCCTCTCTATCCCCAATAAAGGGTTGAGAAACCTGGACCCGACCAAATATCAATCCTCATTTCCATCCTTTCAAGAAAGCCATTGTGAAGCCTAGATCCGACCAGATAGCAATCATCCTCAGAGATTCATTGTGAAACATGGAAACCGACCAGATAACAACTAAATCCCTAAGCAGTCTATTGTGAAACCTGGACCCGACCAGATAACAATTGACCTCCTCAAAGAAATCTGCAAAGCCTGGACCCGACCAGATAACAGTTTTCAAGCAGTCTATTGTGAAGCCTGGACCCAACCAGATAACAATTGACTTCATCAAAGAAATATGCAAAGCCTGGACCCGACCAGATAACAGTTTTCAAGTAGTCTATTGTGAAGCCTGGACCCGACCAGATAGCAATTGACCTCATCAACCTCAGAAATCTGCAAAGCCTGGACCCGACCAAATAACAATTTTCAAACAGTATATTGTGAAACCTGGACCCGACCAGATAACAATTAACCATGATTCCCGGAAAGACACTATGAAGCCTGGATTCGACCAGATAATAGTACAACTTTCCAAAAGACCATAAAGCTTGGACCTGACCAGATAACTATTCAATTTCAAGGAATTTTCTACAAAGCCTAGATCCGACCAGATAACAGTTAATTCATCCTTTCCTCCGGTAAGTTACTATGAAGCCTGGATCCGACAAGATAATAGTTAACCTCCGCATCCCCAGCAAGTTGTTGAGAAACCTGGACCCGACCAGATGACTATTAAATTTCAAGGAATTTTCTGCAAAGCCTGGATTCGACCAGATAATAGTTAATTCATCTCTTCTCCCAGTAAGTTGCCATGAAACCTGGATCCGACCAGATAGAAACCGACTACTTCATCCTCATCAACTGTAAAGCCTGGATCCGACCAGATAACAACTGATATTTGGGTGATGTTCCCCAGCAAAAGCATCCCTTCAATAAAATTTGAAGATATGCATATTCTTCATTTCCAACAGGAAATCAGGGATTCAACCTCCAAAGATTTCCTCAGCAGTAGTCAGGGATTTATTTTCTCGGACGAAAACACACATTTCACATTCATACATCATAGCATGTACATACCAATGCATTTAGCATGATACCACATCTGGTGAACATCATGCAAGCATCTGCATTTTTACTAACCCCTTTTCTCATAGGTAAAACAACAAGTTTAGTATGAATCAACAAGAGATTTGTGCTAATACTTCTTCCAGCGTTTACCAAAATTCCTCCAAATGGAAACTATAAGCCCATTCACCATCCATCTTCGAGTGAAAATTTCTGGGCACTCTAGTGTTCAATCATCTTTCACCTTCAAGTCACGAATGACGGATCCGCCAATCTAACTCTTCAGGTTCAAGAAGTTTGAACAGGGGAAGCTGTTGCACCCCAAAATTTTCCCTCTCATTTCTCAAGGAATCACCCTGGATCCTCAAATTTTCTCTCATCTAATTCCAAGCCTTGAGTTCTCAATTTTTCCAAGCAAACCATTCACAAGGGCAAAATGGTCATTTGCACACTGAGAAGTCTAACTTTGACTTTTGGATCAAAATCAAATCTCAAAAATCATATTTCATCAAGTCATATTGGAATATGAAGTTTATTTCATCAAGAATTTCAAAAGTCAAAGTTTACTTTGGAAATATCAAATTCTAAAAACTTAGAAATTTTTCTAAGTGTTTAAGAAATATGACAATTTCAGAACATCTGGGTCAGTGTTCACATTCAGCAAATTTTGGATATTCTCAAGACAGAGTTTGATCAGAACTTCTGGACCAGTTTTCACAAAGGTTCGGTCAGAGTTTGAAAGGGTAAATTAAAGAAGGTAACAAAGCATGCTGCAAGATTTCCAGAAAGTCTGAAAGCTCCTTCAGAACATGCTGGAGTCAGAAGATAAGAGGATCAGAAGATGAGATGCCACGCTGAAGCAGAACTTCTAATCTAGAGTCAAGCAAGGATGCAAAGTTTCACATGGGAACCCATTTAATATTCATAACCACTTGTGAAGTCTCTATCCAAGGGATTTTCACCACGTGTACCCCTACTGTCTTGGGAAGACAAACTTCTGTGCAAAAGTATGCTAGACCCAGGCACTGTTTCTACTTTTCCTTAATTCACACTGCCAAATCCAGCTGAGGCACTGTTAACCATCCAACTTGATGCATTAAACCCCTACTTGTTTAAGCTTACTTCAAGAGTAAGTCAGCATCTATCATATGACGCTGGCACCACTTGACATCTCAAAACTACAAAAGCCTTGCCTATAAATAGAACACCATTTTCTACTGAGAAACACCAGAAAAATTTGTGAAAGAGGTGAGAAGGTTGAGAAAGAAAGCTTTGAACCACAGTAAAAATTCCAAGAACCCAGGAAACTATAAACACAAAATACCAAAATCTTAGCATTGATTCCTTACATTCAAACTCCATTTTTCCTCAAGTGTTCTTGACAAAATCCCTCCACGCAGTTGCTGACTCACGCCTTAGAAGCTACCTTAACTTCTGTATTCCTATTGCCATATACTCTCCATTCACTTCCACTTCAAAGAAGTCAGAGTATCACCCCTTGGCTGTTCCAAAAGTTGCAGACTTCCATCCTGCCGAGTACGTGAAGAATTTGCTCAAAACATCACCAGAATTCAAGACCAACCTCCAGCTCACAGAATCCTTTCCAGCTGCAAGGTAATTGTTCTTCTAACTCTCATCGTAATTGATTAAGCATTGTCAGATTTTGCATATTTAGCACAATGTAGATATTCTAATCCTGATGATGTACGTATTCTGAAAATTCATGCATCTGCCTGCCTAAGTAGAAGAAATCCCTATTCAGAGCTTCATAAAGAAATCAGGACTCAGAATTAGAATTAACAAAAACATGTTGCTTCTGATTTGTGCTTCTGATATTTCATGAAATTTGTCATAATTATTATGTATGCAACTTCTGTTCTGTTAAGAAATAACTAAGTTGCAGATGTTCTGACTGGCATGGAGAGAGGCAAAGTTCTGACAGTTGCGTCAGAACTTCTGAAAACTTCTGAGTTCTCAGAAGATCCAGAACTTCTGAACTTCCATATTTTTGCTAACATGTTTCTGTTTGTGCAGCAAGTCAGAGTCCGAACTTCTGACCTCTTCTATTTTCAGCATTTTGCACTGATTATGTTGTCTTTCTCTTTTATTATTTCGCCATCATATTATTTTTTATTATTAATCAAAAAACACCAAAAATATTTTATATTTGCATGTTATATTTTCTTTTAAAAAAGGGAGAGACAAAAAATATTTTCTTAAACAAAAGTTATTTTCCTTTTTGAACAGACAAATGTTTTACATTTCCTATACATTCTTATCTATTTCAATATGGTTGTAATAGTAACCTAGAATTTTAACTTGCAACCCCCATTCATAAATATGTACCCCCATCCCCCAAAATATTGTAATAGCGTAGGACTTTACATTTTCGCATTGTTATTGCTTTCAATATATGCTAGTAATTAGGGCGTGTATGACAAGATATGAAAGTTGACGAATAAATCACCCTAATCAAGACAAATTATGCATGCAATCAAACACACTTGCACACATGCACCCTTAGGGTAATTCCACTTATTGCCTTACAAAAACGGCCATGTTATACATGTGGGATGTCTTAGCACAAACAAATCGAAAAATATAAGATCATAGTCCCTCGATGATGCTATCAAAGTTACCTTTCAAAATGATCTTAGTCCCTAAAGAAAAAAGTGCTAAGTCATCTCACAACATTTCTATCATGGTCATATGATGACCCAACGCCCGTCCCTTCACATCCAACGACGGGGCTTCTTACCAAATCAATGGTAAGATAGCAACATCTAAAGGAGGAGGAAAAACACATCTAAGAACTTTTGAGTAGGTAGATTACTTTTAGTTAGTTGCTCAATTTCAAAACAAATATCCTTGATATTTTCAAAACAATCACATACACTTTCAAAACATCCTCAAAACACTTTCCAAAACATGGAATATTTTCAAAAGCTCAATGTGATACGGTGGGAGAACTGACTTGAGGTTTTGCGTTTGTTTTCGCACTTGTTCGGTTTAGCAATAGTCGCCACCAACTTTTTATTTTATCCTAAAGGAAAGGTTAAAAAGCACAGAAAAAACCTTTGAGATGTTTTCGTGGGTTCGGGGGGTAGATTATGAAAAGGGAAGGTGCTAGCACCCTTTTCATCCATGGTTATCCATGGGCTCTTAGTTACTTGTTTTAGATCACTTGCCTTGATTTTCAATTGCTTGAAAGGGTGTTTGTGTGTGTGTGGTTTTGAAAATGTTTTGAAAAAGATGCCTTGTCTAGACAACCGTTGTAACAATTCTTTACTCAAATGTTTTACAAAGGTGTTTGTCTTTTTGAAAAGATGTTTCAATGTTTTTTTGAAAGTTTGTTTTGAAATTGTGTTGTGGAGTGTGTTTTGAAAGTAGGAAAGTGTGTTTTGCAAGTTTGATCAAGTAACTAAGAGTTGTCTACCCCTAAATTTATCAAAGATTTTTCTCATGTTTTAACCCTTTTAACAGTGTTGTTTCACCATTGTATTTGGTGAACAACCTTGTGTTAGGATGTTAACGGGACAGGCACGGGTCATCGTATAGACCATGAATGCAATGGTGCCAAGTGTCTTTGGCAATTTTCCTTTAAGGGACTATGATCATTTTGTTTAGGCAACTTCGAAAGCGTCATCGAGGGACTATGATCATTTGATTTGTTTTTGTTTTGCCAAAGTACTTGACATGCAAACATGGCCCATTTTGGAAGGCAACAAGCGGGATTACCCTAGGGGTGCAAGTGTGAATTGTGTATTGATTGTCATGCATTTGTCTTGTATTAGGTTATCTAGCGGTTGATTTTGAATCTTCGCATACAAACCCTAATTACTATACAATATATAGAAAGCGATAAATTGCGGGAATTTAAAGTCTAAGCTATTACAAATAAGTATCCGGGGATGGGGGTACAAATGTTTACAAATGGGGATGAGTCTTATCAGGATAGTATTGTCCAAATAAAATTTACAACCAAATTGAATCGTATTCTATATGTAAAGTATAGCCAAGTATAAGAATCAAAGAGAAATAAAAGTATTTGTGAAAGTGTATGTGATTATTTACACATGATGCAAATATTAACCTAATGTATTTATTAAGTATTTTATTTATTTTTGTGTTTTTGTCAATATTCTATAAACAAAAGATTTAATAATAGAAAAAGTGAATCGTTTAAATTTAAGTATCCTATTATCTATGTATTTAGTTAATGCTTTTATATACAAGAAAAGATTTATTAAAAAAGAGTTTTAAGACAAAAATCTATTAACCTAATTAATCTAATATTTACATATTTTTGGTATAATAAAAGTATTGTTAAAATAAATTTATTATGAAAAATTAATGTATTATTTATTTAACAAAAAAAAAGAATTAAGTTATATAAAAAGAAAATAAAGGGATATAATGAAAAAAAGGATATTAGTTTGTAAAAAAGGAAAAAAAGGTTAAGTGGCCTCTAGGGGAATATACATGGCCCAAAATAAAGATGGATTAAAAATAAAAAGGGGGGGTGTATGCCAGTTTTTATGGGCTTAGGCGTTTGGATGGGGCGAAAGCCCAAGACGCGTTACAATTGAATTTGTTAGGGTTTGCTTTTGTTTGTTCAGAATTAGGGATACAATTGTACGAACGACGCTCTCATCTTCTTCTTCGTTCTTCACCTCTTTACTTTCTCAAGCCAAGGCCATTGATGCTCTCCTTCCATGCCTGGCTACCGGACGCCATCTCCATCTCCCTCTCTCCATGTTTGAGCAAGACAGTGATGAGAAAAGGTTAGATTCGGTTTTAACGCGCTTTTAGGGTTTCAAGTTTTTTTTTATCTTGCATGCTTTATTTTTGTATGTTCTGATTTTTATGTGTTGTTGTTCATGTGAGGTGTGTAAAAAGGGAGAAGAAATTTCTACCTTTGGAGAGGAGACGGAGGAGGACGGGAGGCGTCTTAGGCGGCCGGACGGAGGGAGTATGATGTTGTGCTAGCTTTGTGGCCTTCCCTGGTATTTGTATCTTGTTTCTTGAATGGTTTTATGATGATAATGTTGCTTCTGAAAACCCTAGCTTTTAGTTCTCTCTTCTTCTTCTGTCTATTGGCCCGTGATTTTGATGAAGTTGATTCTGAGTTGCCTGTTATTTCAGTGTTTTTTCTTAGCCTATGATGAACCTTGGTTCTGAGGCATTGTTGGTTATTGACTTTCTTCCTCTCTTTTTGATTTTGATTCTGAGTTGGACCTAGTTTTGAGAATGTTTATGCTGTTGTTGGCCCTATGATGAGGTTGCTCTGAGGGTGTTTGGGATTTAGGTTTTTACAGGCTTGTGTTTTGAAAGGCTTTGGTATTATGCAAGCTTGTTGGAATTTGTTTGAAACTGGTTTGTATGGCTTTGTGTAGTTTTTCTTTGACAGGGCTAGAGGCAGGCTTGCAAGTTACAAGCTTTGAAAGGCTGTTTGTTTGAGGTTTAGGCAGGTTGTATGGCTTTTTGGCTTGTGTTTACAGGCTTCATGGTTTGAGGTTTGCTGTACTGGTTTTGACAGGCTTCAGGCTTGTGTTGATTTGAAGGCATGCCTTTGATTGCTGTTTTTAGGCAGGATGTGTTAGGCTTTTGGCTTGAGGCAAGCTTTGGTTTGTGTTTGAAACAGGCTTGAAGTTTTTGACACAGTTTGGAGGCTACAAGCTATGTTATTTCTTTCTATGTGGTTCTGCCTCTTTTTGCTTGTTCTGATATTCTCTGTTATATCTTTTTCTAAGCCTGCCTGTAAGCCTCTCCACTTCTTTCTCTCTTTCTCTCTCCACATATAAAAAGCATTTTTTATTGCTTTAGACTGTACTTACTCTGAAAAAGCGTTTGGCCTGGAAAATGATGAATTTGAAATAAGTTTGCTTGCATTGTTAGCTTTGCTCTGTGTACTTCCTTCTTTTCCAGATTTCCTGCATATCTTTTGTGTACTTGTTGATATCTCTTTGACAGCCTTTGGACAATTTGTTTTGACATTCAGTTTGCCTTTGACAGCTTAGTTTGCCTTTGTAACTATAACTTGGTTGTTTGCACTTATGCTGTTTGTTCAATTTGAACTTTGTAACTTGTTTTGGCATATTCAGTTTGTCCATTTGCAGCTTGTTTGAATTTTGAACTGTGCAGCTTTGTATTTTAATTAATTCCAATGCTTGCAAGATAATTTTCTATCCCTCTTTGTGAACCAAGAGTCTTCTTGTGATTTGCAGAGAGGGCGAACAAACTGATTCCGGCCAACACTTTTAATGATGAGTTTCTGATTAACTGTCTACCTTTGATTTCATCTGCATTTGACTTCTTTCTTTTCTTTTTGCAGGTAAATATCAGTTGGGCAATGGGGAGCATCAGTAGAAGATGAAGACTTAGGAAACTTTAGGATGTAATTTATTTTACTTTTAATCATTGTAATAAATATTATTATAAATACTTGTAAATAATTACTGTATTTAAATAACACTTGTACCAATAATTAAAAATAAATAAAAGTCTTTTTGTCAGATATCTCTTTAATTCTTCTGCATTCATTTATTTAATTACTTTAATTTCTTGAATTATAATAATTGGAAATTATCCAATAATTTTAATTTAGAAATTATAAATAATCAATAAACGTCCGGCGTTCCGAATAACCAAAAAAACATTGCACAGTTAAACAAGCAACGTCTACATGTCCTTTATTTCACTGATTAGACCAAACACTTCAAACTCTCAATCAGAAGCCTCAGCCCATATCCCAGGTGTTTAGACCTTGAGAAACAAACAGAAATCTTGAGCAAACGTCAAAGCAGTGTAACAACCAATTAAAACACTATGGATTCAAATTCTTTTGAAACTGCGCGTGCAAACCCTAATTCTTGATTTAATGTCAAAGAAGCGTCCGCCTGATCAAACCCTGGGCCAAACTCAACCAAATTAATAAAAACTCTGATAGTCAGTTTGACTTGATTCAAAAGTCAATGGAAACTCTAATTTTGTCTGACTGATGAGAAAAGTCTGTTTGACTGATTCTTAAGCCAATCTGAAAAATCAGGAAAAGCCCGAAGCTGTGATTTCTTGTGGAAAAGAGAGGGCAAATTTTGGGGTACAACAGTTGCCCCTGTTCAATCTTCTTGAACCTGAAGAGTTAGATTGGCAGGTTTGCTGTTTGCGACTTGAAGGTAAAAGGAGATTGGACACTAGAGTGCCCAAAAAATTTGCACTCGTCAAAGCGTAGTTTGAGGGAATGGGCTTAAAGATGCCATTTGGTGATGGGCTTAAAGATGCCATCTGGAGATGTGACAGGGGGCTGGGCTTAGAGATGCCATCTGGAAATTGCTGGTAGGAGGATGGGCTTAGAGATGCCATCTGAAGGTGATTGTATCTTGTTGGAGATGGGCTTGTAGATGCCATCCAAGAATGTTTGTTGAACTGTATGTCGTTGGTGAGTGGGTGAGTATCAGAAAGGTATCCATGTTTTGGAATATCTCTGAACTGAGGGTCTGAATAAGCAATGAATTGACATCCATGTTTGGAATCATCCGTAAACTGTTTTCAGTAGTTGCATTTGAACAAACGATAGATTAACATCCGTGTTTGGAGGATCTGTAAACTGTTTTCAGAAGTTGAAGAACCTGAACAAGCGATAGGTTAAGATCCGTGTCTGGAGAACCCGTAAACTGTTTTCAGAAGTCTTGAAGTTGAATAAGCAATAGAGCAGCATCCATGTTGGGAAGCATCCGTAAACTGTTTTCAAAAGTTGAGTCTGAACAAGCGATTGATTAACATCTGTATTTGGAGAATCCGTAAACTGTTTTCAGAGGTTGAAGAGTCTGAACAAGCGATAGGTTAACATCCGTGTCTAGAGAACCCATAAACTGTTTTCAGAAGTCTTGGAATGGAGAAGGAACCAGTGTGGGGTTTCCTGATGATGAGTCCGTGTAAAACTGCATCTGAAATTGTTAATGATAGCCTTTTATTCTTATCCTGAAAAGGACAAAATGATAGCTAAACACAAAGTTATGTTGCATGAAATGTATGATGCAATATATGTTATATCAATGTTTATGATATGAATGTAATGAATGCGTATGTAAGCTGATGAGGTGTCTTGCTGAGGATAGATGAATCCTGGATGGCTGGAGATAATAGAATCATGACTGCTGTCGGGGAAAGTGAATCTTTGACTGCTGCAGGGGATTGAAAATCCTTTGATTGAAAATGAGAAGTCCTGGGACCATCGTTGGGGAATCAGGAGCTTGGGTTGTATGCCAATCTACTGGGGATTCCTGTCTTGAGGAGATCTTTACTGGGGAATATCTGAATATCCTGTGAGGAACTGAGAAGGAGAGTCTTCATTCTGCTTGGGGATTGATAGTTGGAAGTTTTAGCTCCGCTGGGGATTGCAAGAATCTTTTGATTGCTGCAGGTATTGATCTGGGATCTTGAAAAGGTTGGTCGGTGAGACAGTTGTCCTGGCTGGTTTCAGGTATTAATCTCTGACCTGAGAAAGAAAGATAGTTTTCCTGGCTTGTTACAGGTATTAATCTTCAATCTCTTCATGTAGATAGTTTTCCTGGCTGGTTTCAGATGTTAATCTACAATCAGTCGTCCACAGATAGTTTTCCTGGCTTGCTACAGGTATTAATCTGGAACTTGGGTTATACGCCACTTTGAGAATGAGAATCTTCATTCTGTTGGGGGCCAGAAATTGGGAGTATACCAATCTTCTGAGGTTTTAAGGATGAGAGTCTTCATTCTGTTAACGGTCAAAAATTGGGAGTATACCAATCTTCTGAGGTTTTAAGGATGAGAGTCTTCATTCTGTTAACGCCTAACTGTTATCTGGTCGATCTCCAGGCTTTCACAGAAATTTGTATTGCTATCTGGTCGTAATCCAGGTTTCACAATAACTTGTTGAGCTGCCATCCGGTCGAATCCGGGCTTCACGGCTTGTGTTAAAGATATACCACTATCTGGTCGACTCCAGGCTTCGTAGTATTCTTGACTGCTATCTGGTCGTAATCCAGGCTTCACAGAAACTTGTATTGCTATCTGGTCATAATCCAGGCTTCACAATAACTTGTTGGGGATTAAACTATTATCCGGTCGAATCCGGGCTTCATAGCTTGCTCTTAGGAGATACCACTATCTGGTCACAATCCAGGCTTCGCGGTAGTCTGATACTGTAACTGGGATCTGAATGAGTGACAGAATGGCTACCGTGTCTGGAGCGTATCTGAAACTGTATCTTGGAGTTGAGATCTGTATGAGTAGCAGAATGACTTCCGTGTCTGGAGTGTATCTGAAACTGTAACTGGGATCTGAATGAGTGACAGAATGGCTACCGTGTCTGGAGTGTATCTGAAACTGTAACTGGGATCTGAATGAGTGACAGAATGGCTACCGTGTCTGGAGCGTATCTGAAACTGTAGCTTGGATCTGAATGAGTGACAGAATGGCTACCGTGTCTGGAGCGTATCTGAAACTGTATCTTGGAGTTGAGATCTGTATGAGTAGCAGAATGACTTCCGTGTCTGGAGTGTATCTGAAACTGTAACTGGGATCTGAATGAGTGACAGAATGGCTACCGTGTCTGGAGCGTATCTGAAACTGTATCTTCTAACAGGTGATGAAGGAATTTGTGATGTTGATCGTAACTTCCAGCAGGTGATGAAGGAAATTTTGAATGACCTTGGTTTTGACATTCGAATGCCCCAAGTGATGGTGAGGGAGACTTGCCCCAAGTTAATCTGTAATTGAGAGATTTGTTGAAATCTTGACTGGACTGCCCCAGGTTAACTGAACTTTGAAAGATCTGTTGAAACCTTGACTGGACTGCCCCAGGTTAATTGAGCTTTGGAAGATTCTGTTGAAATCTTGACTGGACTGCCCCAGGTTAACTGGATAGTGACATGTCATGCCCCTTTGTTGATAGGAGATTTGTCAATGGAAATGTCATCCTTCTTGAAGTGATTTTACTCATTGAGAGAGTTTTCGTTCCTCCGAACATTCGCTATATGAATTTCTTCGCTGTCAAACAAATAACCAAATGCAAACAGTGATATTCAAGTAATGCAAAGTTTATGTCTGTCTCGAAGTTTTGAAAAATACGTTTTTTAGCAGAAAACTTTTTATAAGACAAATTCAACACAAGATTTAGGGCACAACCTTACAGGAGTCAGGATACCTTTTGTAACAGTATGCTTTCGAACTAACCCATGCTTCAATTAGGACTTTTGCAGGGTTGTAACGTGGCTTGGTTCACGGTTTAAGATTCAAAGGATAAAGGCTCAAAGTATATTTGTACCCACCCTCTCTTCGTGATGTCCTTCAATCCTAAACTCAGTTAATTGTGCGTCGAACTCTATTCGAGTTTGGAACGACTTTTTGGTGATGGTTCACACCAATTGAATTTTATGGGAAGGCAGTCATCCTTTTTTTTTGCAACACTTTTCATGTTGTTTGAGGATTTATAATGACCTCTTTCTTTTGATTTGTTATCCCTAACTTTTGCTTGACTGTTCCTGCTTTCGAGATTACAGTCAGCGGGATGCCCCAACTTTCTTAAGCCTCCTTTATAGGTTTTGGCTTAGTGGGCTTTTCTCTTTTGAGAGGTAATGACTTCCTATGTGATAAGGAACCATCATTGTCTTTTGATTCCAAAGGAATGTTTTTGATGTCATTCGTTGTATTACGAACTGAGAGTTTGCGACTTCAATGCGCACCTTTTTTGGATTAACTGAGAGACTACCCTGCCCCAGGTTTAAATCAAAGGTTTTAATTTGTTTAGAACAGAAAACTCCTACTTCTTTGGCTCGAAGGGGTTGACTAGGGATTATCTTCCTTATAACTCCAGTGTTTGGGAATTGAAAGAAATGCATGTACATCATCAGCACGGTCTGTTCAAAAGCATACTGTATGAGATTATGGTATTGTTTCGTCATCCTCCCTCTAAAGGCTTGCATCTTTTTATCAAGAGTTAAATATCATAAAGAAAGCATAAGAGTAGTGAAAACGAATGGATGAATTCAAGACAAACATATGCAATGCATTAATGAAACAAAGTTTGACATTAATAGATAAATTGTTTGAATAACAAAAGAAATTACAACTTGAAAAATCGAATGGAACAAAAGTCTCTCAGTTTGAGCTTTGTCATTTCCGGTGGAGAAACCCTTAACGGAAGATTTTCATCTCGCCATCTGGCATGAATCTCAGCACTCCAATGTCAATCAGATCTTGAATCTTGTTTTTCAAGGCCCAACAGTCGTCGGTGTCATGTCCCGGACTATAGGAGTGGTATACACAAAATGCGTCGGGATGATAGCTAGGAGCGGAGGTATTGGGCTTCCGAATAGGATTCCTCAAAGCAGTCAGATTGACCTCCAACAAGCGCTCCAGTATTAGAGAGGACGGCATGTCAGTCTCAGTGAACTGTCTTCCCGATGTATTTTGCTTACGCCGATTACCCCGTTGACGTTGACGAGGTTGTTGGTGGGCTTGTGACCCTGAAGCAAGTTGAGGAGCTTTTCCTTTGTCTTCTTGTCTCAAAGGGGGTTGAATGGTGTCTTGCTCTTCAACCTCAGATGTTTGCCCTACCTGGTTGTCCCGAAGCAGTTGGTTGACGAGAACTCTGAGCTCCTCTTGTCTTTGAGCCAAGTCCTGGATGAGAGCCATCTGGCCCACCAGTTGTCCCATTATTTGGATCCTCATTGTAGTCAGCTCAGACTGAAGCTCTTCCAACTGATCACTCCTGGCATTGCTTGAATTCCCCTGGACCATGCCCCTTGTGAGGAGAGCTTTCACTTCTTCTTGCCCCTGGGACAGGTTCAAGAACATTTCCTGAAGTTGAGCATTTTGGTCCTGGATATCCTGACAGTCCTCTCTAGAGCCATCTCTACTGAAATAAACAGTAGGAGAATAAGGAAACCTGAAAAGGAAAAGCTATCATGATGCAATGCATGATATGTGAATGCATGTTTTCAATGATCTCTTGGGGTAAACACGAGAAAATGTTAGAGGTCAAACTTTGGTCAACATATTTGATTGGAGAACTTTGTAATGGTGGATGTCTTTCCACAAGAATCAAGCTCACCATGTCAAGTGGGTCATAGCCCCTGATTTAAGTTGTTGCACTTGATCTTTGATGGCATTTGTTTAGAGGAGAAACCTCTTGCCCCTTGGTAGACGTCTGGTTCAACGTGACCCTGCATCAAAAGACCCTCGAGATCCTTGAAATGGTTCTTGAAAATGCTATGGTATGATGTTATGATGTTATGTACATGTATGCAAAAGCAAGTAAGTGTATATACAGGTAACCATATTCACACAAAGCAAACAAGTCCTTAGGTTTAGGCTTGCATGGGGTTTGTAGGTAAGTACCCTTTTGAAGTTAGTTGGCTCATCCTGTCCTAAAATAGAAACCGGGTTCTAAGGAGCTCAATATCACTGGATTATTTTGTGTTCATTGTTTTGGTTTAGCCACTTAACTGGCGACCAAAATATTCCAAGAAAACAATCCTCAATGAGTGTAGTGTCGAGTATCTACCAACTTCGGACTGCACCAAAGTCGGTCATCTCACTACCCCTAAAAAGGCTAAGATGGTCAAGTAAGGTTCTAGAGTTCGTTAGTGCTTCATGACATCGCTCAGCGGCCCCGTATTCTCCTTGACTACTCAAGGGCTACCGGTACTCACAAATATGTCACACTAACATAGCTTACTGCTTCAACCATGTCGGTATACCCCGCACAGTTCCCTCACAGTTTTATTGCTATTTACCTAAAAAGGTGCCCCCAAATCCGGGTGTAGGATTTACAACAAACCCAAACAAGGACCCAAAAAGTAAACAATCAAAGCAATCAAAGCAAGTATGTAAAGGTGATCTAAACCCTAAGGTAACCCCACTTTTAAAAGACTCCCCAGCAGAGTCGCCAGTTCTGTGATACGGTGGGAGAACTGACTTGAGGTTTTGCGTTTGTTTTCGCACTTGTTCGGTTTAGCAAGAGTCGCCACCGACTTTTTATTTTATCCTAAAGGAAAGGTTAAAAAGCACAGGAAAAACCTTTGAGATGTTTTCATGGGTTCGGGGGGTAGATTATGAAAAGGGAAGGTGCTATCACCCTTTTCATCCATGGTTATCCATGGGCTCTTAGTTACTTGTTTTAGATCACTTGCCTTGATTTTCAATTGCTTGAAAGGGTGTTTGTGTGTGTGTGGTTTTGAAAATGTTTTGAAAAATATGCCTTGTCTAGGCAACCGTTGTAACAATTCTTTACTCGAATGTTTTACAAAGGTGTTTGTATTTTTGAAAAGATGTTTCAATGTTTTTTTGAAAGTTTGTTTTGAAATTGTGTTGTGGAGTGTGTTTTGAAAGTAGGCAAGTGTGTTTTGCAAGTTTGATCAAGTAACTAAGAGTTGTCTACCCCTAAATTTACTCAAATATTTTTCTCATGTTTTAACCCTTTTAACAGTGTTGTTTCACCATTGTATTTGGTGAACAACCTTGTGTTAGGATGTTAATGGGACAGGCGCGAGTCATCGTATAGACCATGAATGCAATGGTGCCAAGTGTCTTTGGCAATTTTCCTTTAAGGGACTGTGATCATTTTGTTTAGGCAACTTCGAAAGCGTCATCGAGGGACTATGATCATTTGATTTGTTTTTGTTTTGCCAAAGTACTTGACATGCAAACATGGCCCATTTTGGAAGGCAACAAGCGGGATTACCCTAGGGGTGCAAGTGTGAATTGTGTATTGATTGTCATGCATTTGTCTTGTATTAGGTTATCTAGCGGTTGATTTTGAATCTTCGCATACAAACCCTAATTACTATACAATATATAGAAAGCGATAAATTGCGGGAATTTAAAGTCTAAGCTATTACAAATAAGTATCCGGGGATGGGGGTACAAATGTTTACAAATGGGGATGAGTCTTATCAGGATAGTATTGTCCAAATATAATTTACAACCAAATTGAATCGTATTCTCAATGTAAAGTATAGCCAAGTATAAGAATCAAAGAGAAATAAAAGTATTTGTGAAAGTGTATGTGATTATTTACACATGATGCAAATATTAACCTAATGTATTTATTAAGTATTTTATTTATTTTTGTGTTTTTGTCAATATTCTATAAACAAAAGATTTAATAATAGAAAAAGTGAATCGTTTAAATTTAAGTATCCTATTATCTATGTATTTAGTTAATGCTTTTATATACAAGAAAAGATTTATTAAAAAAGAGTTTTAAGACAAAAATCTATTAACCTAATTAATCTAATATTTACATATTTTTGGTATAATAAAAGTATTGTTAAAATAAATTTATTATGAAAAATTAATGTATTATTTATTTAACAAAAAAAAAGAATTAAGTTATATAAAAAGAAAATAAAGGGATATAATGAAAAAAAGGATATTAGTTTGTAAAAAAGGAAAAAAAGGTTAAGTGGCCTCTAGGGGAATATACATGGCCCAAAATAAAGATGGATTAAAAATAAAAAGGGGGGGTGTATGCCAGTTTTTATGGGCTTAGGCGTTTGGATGGGGCGAAAGCCCAAGACGCGTTACAATTGAATTTGTTAGGGTTTGCTTTTGTTTGTTCAGAATTAGGGATACAATTGTACGAACGACGCTCTCATCTTCTTCTTCGTTCTTCACCTCTTTACTTTCTCAAGCCAAGGCCATTGATGCTCTCCTTCCATGCCTGGCTACCGGACGCCATCTCCATCTCCCTCTCTCCATGTTTGAGCAAGACAATGATGAGAAAAGGTTAGATTCGGTTTTAATGCGCTTTTAGGGTTTCAAGTTTTTTTTTATCTTGCATGCTTTATTTTTGTATGTTCTGATTTTTATGTGTTGTTGTTCATGTGAGGTGTGTAAAAAGGGAGAAGAAATTTCTACCTTTGGAGAGGAGACGGAGGAGGACGGGAGGCGTCTTAGGCGGCCGGACGGAGGGAGTATGATGTTGTGCTAGCTTTGTGGCCTTCCCTGGTATTTGTATCTTGTTTCTTGAATGGTTTTATGATGATAATGTTGCTTCTGAAAACCCTAGCTTTTAGTTCTCTCTTCTTCTTCTGTCTATTGGCCCATGATTTTGATGAAGTTGATTCTGAGTTGCCTGTTATTTCAGTGTTTTTTCTTAGCCTATGATGAACCTTGGTTCTGAGGCATTGTTGGTTATTGACTTTCTTCCTCTCTTTTTGATTTTGATTCTGAGTTGGACCTAGTTTTGAGAATGTTTATGCTGTTGTTGGCCCTATGATGAGGTTGCTCTGAGGGTGTTTGGGATTTAGGTTTTTACAGGCTTGTGTTTTGAAAGGCTTTGGTATTATGCAAGCTTGTTGGAATTTGTTTGAAACTGGTTTGTATGGCTTTGTGTAGTTTTTCTTTGATAGGGCTAGAGGCAGGCTTGCAAGTTACAAGCTTTGAAAGGCTGTTTGTTTGAGGTTTAGGCAGGTTGTATGGCTTTTTGGCTTGTGTTTACAGGCTTTATGGTTTGAGGTTTGCTGTACTGGTTTTGACAGGCTTCAGGCTTGTGTTGATTTGAAGGCATACCTTTGATTGCTGTTTTTAGGCAGGATGTGTTAGGCTTTTGGCTTGAGGCAAACTTTGGTTTGTGTTTGAAACAGGCTTGAAGTTTTTGACACAGTTTGGAGGCTACAAGCTATGTTATTTCTTTCTATGTGGTTCTGCCTCTTTTTGCTTGTTCTGATATTCTCTGTTATATCTTTTTCTAAGCCTGCCTGTAAGCCTCTCCAATTCTTTCTCTCTTTCTCTCTCCACAGATAAAAAGCATTTTTTATTGCTTTAGACTGTACTTACTCTGAAAAAGCGTTTGGCCTGGAAAATGATGAATTTGAAATAAGTTTGCTTGCATTGTTAGCTTTGCTCTGTGTACTTCCTTCTTTTCCAGATTTCCTGCATATCTTTTGTGTACTTGTTGATATCTCTTTGACAGCTTTTGGACAGTTTGTTTTGACATTCAGTTTGCCTTTGACAGCTTAGTTTGCCTTTGTAACTGTAACTTGGCTGTTTGCACTTATGCTGTTTGTTCAATTTGAACTTTGTAACTTGTTTTGGCATATTCAGTTTGTCCATTTGCAGCTTGTTTGAATTTTCAACTGTGCAGCTTTGTATTTTAATTAATTCCAATGCTTGCAAGATAATTTTCTATCCCTCTTTGTGAACCAAGAGTCTTCTTGTGATTTGCAGAGAGGGCGAACAAACTGATTCCGGCCAACACTTTTAATGATGAGTTTCTGATTAACTGTCTGCCTTTGATTTCATCTGCATTTGACTTCTTTCTTTTCTTTTTGCAGGTAAATATCAGTTGGGCAATGGGGAGCATCAGTAGAAGATGAAGACTTTGGAAACTTTAGGATGTAATTTATTTTACTTTTAATCATTGTAATAGATATTATTATAAATACTTGTAAATAATTACTGTATTTAAATAACACTTGTACCAATAATTAAAAATAAATAAAAGTCTTTTTGTCAGGTATCTCTTTAATTCTTCTGCATTCATTTATTTAATTACTTTAATTTCTTGAATTATAATAATTGGAAATTATCCAATAATTTTAATTTAGAAATTATAAATAATCAATAAACGTCCGGCGTTCCGAATAACCAAAAAAACATCGCAAAGTTAAACAAGCAACGTCTACATGTCCTTTATTTCACTGATTAGACCAAACACTTCAAACTCTCAATCAGAAGCCTCAGCCCATATCCCAGGTGTTTAGACCTTGAGAAACAAACAGAAATCTTGAGCAAACGTCAAAGCAGTGTAACAACCAATTAAAACACTGTGGATTCAAATTCTTCTGAAACTGCGCGTGCAAACCCTAATTCTTGATTTAATGTCAAAGAAGCGTCCGCCTGATCAAACCCTGGGCCAAACTCAACCAAATTAATAAAAACCCTGATAGTCAGTTTGACTTGATTCAAAAGTCAATGGAAACCCTAATTTTGTCTGACTGATGAGAAAAGTCTGTTTGACTGATTCTTAAGCCAATCTGAAAAATCAGGAAAAGCCCGAAGCTGTGATTTCTTGTGGAAAAGAGAGGGCAAATTTTGGGGTATAACACTCAACACTTTGTATACGTTTTCACGAACGAGAACTATTACAAAGTTTTCCTAAATAATGACACCTTTTCAAAATACTTTCAAAACCCACATCACAAAGCACATTTCAAAATAAAAGCAAGTGATCTATCAAGTAACTAAGATCCCATGGAAAACCATGGATGGAAAGGGTTCTAATACCTTCCCTTTTCATAATCTACCCCCCGAACTCAAGAAAACATCTCGAAAGATCTTTCCTGTGCTTTTTCACCTTTACTTATTAGATAAAAGAAAAGTCGGTGGCGACTCTTGCTAAACCGCAATATTTGCAAACACAAACCCAAAACCTCAAGTCAGTTCTCCCACCGTATCACACACGCTCACCATACACCATCGATTCCATTCCATCCAATGCATATCTGATCCGGATCCAATGCCCTAAGCACACAGCCTCACCATGGGCTCTCCTGGGAACCTCTCCCCTGAATCTAAGGGCATATATGGGCTTCTCTCACTTGGGCTCAGCGAATTTCACTTCATACCCCTCTATTTCTTTTGCCAATAGACTAATTTATATTTTTTTTATCTTTATTATTTACTTCTTTTAGTTTTTGTTTTATTTCGTTTAATCAGTAAAAACAAATAAAAACCACACAAAACATTAGATTAGTATTTTTAATTAAATTAATTAAATAAATAAATTAATTAATTTAACCTTTTCTTTAAATTAAAATTAAATAGACTTAGACTTTATTTTCTTTCATAAACAAAAACAACCACAAGATTTTTATTTCTTAGGATTTTTAGACGTTATTTTCAATTTCACGCGCGTTTATTGCTCAGTCACTATTTTTATATTATTGTACTTGCTCAGGGGATGTAATAGAAATTAACTAGGACTATTTACCTCTTTTCTTTATTTTTCCAAATTTTGGACATGTAATTAATCCCCAAAGCCATGTAATAGCGTAGGATTTACATTTCCGCACTTTTAATTCCTGCACATATATTAACTGCTTAGATGTATGATAATAGGATTGCATGACAAGATCCTAATAATCAAACGTTAGCAAACCTAACTCAAGACTAAAATAACTGAACATAACACATCTTGCATATACACACCTCTAGGGTACTCCCACTTTGGTTGCCTTCGGAAATGAAACATTCATGTCCCTCGAAAATGGGGACGCTTTAGCAAAGACCCGTAAATAAAAAGATCATAGTCCCTCGATGATCCTACAGTGCTGCCTTTTGGTAAATGATCTAGTCCCTAAACAAAATTGCTAAAGTGTCTCCATATGTTGCCTTTATGACTGTACATCCCTTCGAATGTCCCTTAAACATCCAACGATAGGGCTACCTACTCACTAATAGTAGGATAGCATTGTCTAAAGGATAGGAGGAAAAGAACAAACCTTTTCGAGTGTAAGTAGATAGTTCCTAGATGCTTGCTCAAAACAAACTTTTGCACCTACACAAAATATTTCAAAAACAATTTCAAAAACATTCGCTTTGTCAACACTCTTGAGGACTGATACAAGAGTTATCATAAAGCAAATCACCGCACTAAGGCATTTTCAAATACTTTTTAAAAACACAAAGCACAAGGTATTTAAAAAATGAGCTAAGCATCTAAGAGCCTGTAGATAACTACAGATGGAAAGGGTGCTAACACCTTCCCTTTCCATAATCTACCCCCCTTACTCAGAAAATTCTCGAAAAGGTCTTTTTCTGTTCTTTTCACCCTTTCCTTAGTTGGATAAAAGAAAAGTCGGTGGCGACTCTTGCTTACCGCAATATTTGCGAACACAAATGTAAAACCAGTATAACAGTCAGTTCTGCCACCGTGTCACAATACGGATGTCGAAATCTAGTCCTGGGTATATCTAAAGCATGTTAGTGGCTTCACTATACTTTTGGTATTCTGCCTACAATACTTTCCATTTCCCTTGTGGAATGATGACCCAAACTTTATTCGAAATTACTGCCATTATTGGTCTTTGACCGATTGGGGAAACCTTAGACCCCTATGAGTTGGATGAAGACACCATAGGCTTTGAAAAGGGAAAACCAACTTTCACACATTATATAACTGATCATCATGACAAAAACATTGAAGAAGTTTCTGATGAAGAACATATTTCCTTCTTGGAATTAGGGTTATCTCGTTGCGTCTTTTGTTCAAGTTCTCTTCCAGTAGCGAAGAAATACCTTATCATGGAAAACCAAATTCATGTTTGACATAAGTTGTGTTTGATCCAAATTATTCTAGGCTCCCTTTTATGAATCGTTAGAAGAATTAGTCGATATCCTAAGGAATTATCAACCAAGAAATAACATATTGTTCACTAGTCCTTTCTGGCTACTTCAATTGTGGTTGAATGCAACCTTCGAACCTTAGCTTTCAACAAAATAATCTCATCAACAAAGAAGAAGATAAAATAAAGACTAGGAGGGTTGAAGGGACAATATTAGTCTAACTAACGCCAAGTGATGAAGGTACAATCTTACAAGATTCCTTTACTGGGTTTGTAATAATGTTTTCCAAGCACCACAATTTCACCTCTTTGATGGCTCCTTTTGCTCAACGGTTGCATGGTCCTGAATGGTTTACACGCGAATTTCCCACCCTTTTGAATGATCAAGAGGATCAATCCATGGCCATATGGGATTATTTCCTCACTCCTTGATTATTAGACACTAGGTTAAGACCTTTGAAGAACTAAATCGTTCTGGTTAGTTATCAACCAAACCTAGTTTCTCGATAATTTGGCCTTATCCAGCCAATGCCTAAGCCAATTTATGAGAAAGGTACTATTTATCTCTACCGCATGTGGTTCAGTGAACCTGATTGTACCAAGCAACTTGCTAGATATGAAAACATCACAAATCTTACTCCTATTTCATTTCGACCATCAACACTTTGCACACAAGAGTTTGACACTTGATGGACATAATACTATACCAATGCAATCTTCGATGTAGCTAATTTGTCTCAACATTTGACCTGTGCTTTTGATTCCATACAAGAGCATTTCAAGAAAGGTAAAAATACCCCCATCAAGGAGATAAAAGCATTCCAAAAGTACTTTGAAACTATGTACTGACCTGATGATCTTAATCGAACCATTCGCGAGCAGCTTTAATTTTAAAAGAAAAGTTCACGCAGAACCTCCCTTCTTTAAAAATCCCTTCGTGCGTAAAGCCCAATTAGATTTTAAACTCCATCCACCTAAATTCCCACCATTTCCAAGTTATAATTTTGGCTTGGCATTTGGACCTCCATTCCCAAAATGGTTCGTCTGTGGATCTTACCTAAAACTCCTTCAATAAGATTCAAAAAATCTAGTCGAACGAGTGGTTCCAACTAAGCATTATTTAGATAGTTTCAAAGGTTCACCTTTATATCAACATGGAACATGTTCGAATACTCTCTCCATCGGGTGAAGGTGTGAAATGAAAGCTCTTTCAATTTTCTGTCTTCAAAATTTCTTTACATGCTAACTTTAATCCATTGATTTATTTTATTTTCTTTTGGTTGTTGAGAGGAAACAAAGCATTAAAAAAAAGCTGCAGTTGTGAAGAAGGCTGCCACTACTGCTTCCTCGAAGGAAGATGCTCAGGTCGAAGAACCTATTTTGTTGAAGGTAACGACAAAGTTATTCCCTCAACAACTCAAAAAAAATTTCTTTGGATATATCAACTAATTTGCTAATCTTTTCAGACTGCTCGAAAACCTCCACCAACTCCCAAGAAAACGAAAAGAACCTCCACCTACACGAGTTGAGTCAGATCCTGAAGACCTTTCCCCATATACAACAAAACGGGCTAAGAAGAAAACCAGTAAAAAATTATTAACTCCATCCCTGAACAGAAAACTGTTGTGTCTAAGCCATTCTTGAACAAGTGGAAAGTGAAAATTCTAGCCCCGGGGCTGAAGGACTTAAGGTATTTCAATTTTACTTTATTGTACCTTTGTTACACCTTATTATTCTTCGACTAACAAGAATTTTTTTTCCTTTTCGCAGAGTGATCAAACTAGTACTGCGACCTCCAGTATCAAATATGATATCCCCGTGAGCATTGGTTCCCCTTATGTTCACCTTACATCCCAGAAAGAATCGAACAAAGGGTCCAACAACAACGTTAACCTCCTCAATAAAGTCCAACAAAAAGAACCCCATGCTTCTCCTCAATCAACTGACTCCACAAGTGAAAGCGAAAGTGAAGAGCATGCTGAAATGGAGATCCAAATCAATGATGATCAGGGTCAAGAAAAGCCAGATAACTCTTCACCCATAATTCCTCAACAGGACGAAACTCAAATGTTCGAAGAGGATGAACATTTGTCCAATCTTGACATAGGAATGCAGAAAGAAGAAGAAGTTCAAAAAGAGAAGTCTCATCCTGATGTTGCAAGGGATCCTCACTAATCTTTCAGAACCATAAAATATTTTAAAGCCCTTCGAACACCACTACAACTTCTCTTTCTCAAGAAGTATTAGATGACCTGAAGGCCAATATTCTTGTTGGGTATTTGAAGGCAATCATCAACGCAAGGGCCAACCTTCCGATAAAGGCACCAATTCTTCGACTACTTCTGGAAGCAAATCCTCTGCACCACATGCTGACCAACTCCTTCCTCAAATCAAGTAGAAATAATTTGATGTTGACTTACTTGAATTGTTGGAAAAAACACGCATGCTTGTTACGGTATTAAGGAGTTAGTGAAACAAGTAGATATCTTAAAGATTTCTCCATAGGTTACAGACATCATTGTTGACCTTGGATTTCTTCTGGATCAAGTCACTTCGGATCTCTCGCATAAACAACATATTTCAAATAAGATTGGAAATAAACTGGAAACCCAGGTGGCAGAGTGGGATGCAGCCACTGAATCCAACACCAAAGTTGAAGAGTTGGAGAAGTCTCTTTTGTAGAGCAAAAAAGAAATTGAAGGTTGTGCTACTAACATTCCTCTTGGGAAGAATAAATCGAAATGCTACAAGTGAATATCTAGAAAGCCAAAGATCGTCAAGAGGAACTTAAAAAACTTGATCGTAAGGAACTTGATGAGGAGATCAAGGTGGGAATGCATCACATTGGGAGGGTGCAAAAACTGGGAATTGAACTTGAAACACTCACTCTGAACCAATCTGTGATCGAGCGTCGTTTATCAGTGTCAGTTGGGAAGTACAAACGAAAGAAGACTTCAGTTCCTGCTAACTTTGATAATTAGCAGAATGTTATGGAAATTTTACCTTCTCTTTATAATTTTGAAGTCTTTTGGAATTTGTAACAAGCAATTGAGCCATTTTTGGCAATTTGTGTATTACCATGTTTGGCTTTTTATTTTGCAATTCGATTATTCTGCTGATATTTTAACTTCCTGAAGTATAGGTATATATTTTCCAAATACTTGCCATTTAATCTTAGAAGTCTTTGATCCTCTGCTAACTCTTCAATCTCATAAGCATTATTCAAAAAGACTTGAATAACTTGGAATGAACCTTCCGAATTTGGGGACCATTTACCCAATGTTTTATCTTTTCAATACATAGGTTGGACCACTTTCCAAACTAACTCTCCAATCGAAAAACTTTAATCTTTACCTTTTTATTATAAGCCTTCTACACCCTATTCTTATATCTCCTTAACAATTATAAAGCATTTAACCTTTCTTCGTCTAGATCAACCAGTTCATCTAACATCATGTTCCAATAGGACTTTGATAGAATCTCATATTGTATCTATATTCTGGTTGATTGGAGACATGTTTCGACTAGTAAAACTGTGTCGTGCCCATAAGTCAATCGAAAGGGCGTAGCATTGGTGGCTTTTTTGGGAGATATTCTACAAGTCCAAAGAATTTTATCTAAGGTCTTATGCCAATTCTTTGGCTTTTTCCACACATGTTTCTTGATTAGCCCGATTACCACCTTATTTGTTGCTTCGACTTGACCATTTGTTTGTGCATAATAAGGTGTGGAAGTCAATAGTTTGATCCCTACTTATTTAGCAAATTCTTTCATCTTTTGACCAGTGAACATTGATCCTTGATCAGTTGTAATGGTTTCATAGATTCTAAATATTTAAATTATATGCCTTTGGATGAATTTAATTACAGCTTCTTGGTCGACATTCATCAAAGGAATAACTTCGATCCATTTACTAAAGTAGTAAAGCCATACTAAAATGTATCTTTGACCTTTAGACAATGCTGGTCGAATCTCACCAACCAAATCTAAGGCCCAAACTATAAAAGGCCAAGGTTTGATTATCGAATGTAGTTCGCTTGCAAGAACATGTTGGATGTCTGCATGTACCTGGAACTCTTGGCACCCTTTAGTGAACTCAATGCAATCTTTTAGCATCATTGGCCAGTGTATTCCTTGTCGAAACAACAACCATTTCATTTTATGGTCAACTTTATGAGCCCCATATGCCTTACTATAGACATTCGACAGAGCCAGATATGCCTCACCTTCACTGAGGCACTTGAGCAAAATTCCCTCAGGTGTCTTTTTAAATAGATCATTGTGAGTACAACTTAATCAATAGATGTTTTGCATGATGTCAAAACTATGAAAAGTTAGAATTTCTATATATTGGACGATATCTCTATGTCTTGTGGCACTCCTTTGCATTAGGGGTCTTAGGAACCATTAAAAACCACTTTGAAATTGATCTAAGTCTTGAGAAACAAGTTTTTGCATAAATTTTCATTGCATGTGTCAACACAAAAGTATTTCAGGTCGACACATACAACTCAGTTTTAAAGTCTGTAGTTTCTGGAAGGCTCAGGTTGTAACACCCCAAAAATCTAGATTAATTATTTAATTAATTTAGTATGAATATCGGTGATTATTGGTGAATATATAAATTATGGAGAATTAGTTAATGTAGTGTATTTGTATAAGTTGATAGATGATATGATGTGCTTATATGTGTTGATGATCTTATGATGCGTTTTGATGAAATTGTTGGAAGGATAGATGTAATATTAATTAAATAAGTTAGGGGTGTATGGTTAATAATGTAGAGACGTGGGGGTGAATGAAGAATATTAGCAGCGTTAGTATTATTATTATTATAATTACTATTATATTTTTAAGAGATAAATGGTAATTTATAATATTAATAATTAATAAATAAAATAAATCTAGTAATAAGAGGAGGGGAAAAGTTGGTACATAGATTTAGGGGTCTAAAGTGTGTAGTTAGAATAACAGAAGAAATAACACGAGGAATAAATCGTAGAAGTGAGAAGAGAAGAACGAAGAGAAGAACATTCAAGTTAGGGCGAGGAATTTCTGATAGAGAGCTTAGAATCATCAAAACCTAAGGTAAGGATAGGGTTCTGACTCTTTAATAAGTTGTTTAATTATGGGTAAATAAGGATATTGAATGTTAGGTTTTTAGGGTAAATTGTTGTGAAATTGATTGTGTAATTGCTTGTAAATGATGAAATCGATGCGTGGATTGTGTTGGGTTTATGGTATGTGATGTGTGTTGATGATTTAAAATAATTGATGTGTTTGATCTTTCATAAAAAAATGGTTTTTGGATGAAGAGGATGGGATTTCGTAGCAGAAAATTCTGA
Organism: Vicia faba; assembly: GCA_948472305.1. Classification (NCBI taxonomy): domain Eukaryota; kingdom Viridiplantae; phylum Streptophyta; class Magnoliopsida; order Fabales; family Fabaceae; genus Vicia; species Vicia faba. The sequence goes on from OX451737.1 coordinate 746,526,786, forward strand.
TTTTTGGGTCTGTTCATGATAGGTAATCGGTTACTAGGAATGGGTAAATAGTTACCGCTGTTTGTTGTTTTGGAACATTGGTTACTGACTTGCAATAACCGGTTAGTGTAATTGGGTAACCGGTTACCATAAGGAATTTTGCATAAAAGCAGGGTTACCGTCTTGCACTAACCAGTTACTGTAACTGGGTAACCGGTTACTGCTGAAGGTGACAAATTTTTTGGAAACTTTGAAAAATCATAACTTTCGCCTCGGGTATCCGTTTGATGCACCGTTTGGACTGTTGAAAAGCTAAAAACATTTTCTAAAATGTGATAATAATTTTTATAATAGTAGGTGAATTATTTTTGGGTTGATGGCTTATGCCTTGGGTGTCAGTGTTAGTTGTTGTAGATTAATTGAGATTGTCCTATTTCAATGATGAATTATTATCGTCATGAAATTAATCATGAGGATTTTGGTGTTGATGTGATGTGATATTTTCAATCTTATGATGATTACCTTGGTGGAGGATTATGCCTTGTGTGTTAATGTTGTATGAAGTGTGATGCATATTATTGTGATGGCGTTGTACGAATGATGTATGAATCTATTGCATAATATATTGCAATATGGTGAAGATGTCTTTGTGGGCCTGGAATTGGTATGATGTTGATGTATGCTTGGAATTACATAATTTTGGTTGTAGCATGTCGCATTTCATGCATCGTTGAGGGCTTATGCCTTGGCTTTTATGGAAAATGTTGAGGGCTTATGTCTTGGCCTTTATGACAAATGTTGAGGGCTTATGCCCTGGCCTATATGGAAATTTGTTGAGGGCTTATGCCCTCATGGTATCACATGCATTTTGCATCAAAGTCAGTTGCGCTGCATTTGTTGAATTGTTAAATTATGGAATTGTTGAATTGCAGACTTGTTGAAATGGTGTGACTAATAATTGTCAAACTTGAATTCTTGCATGATATATATGTTGTTTACTTATAATTATATAACCTATTATATTGTTATGATATCTCACTCTTACTATTTGAATGTTTCCTCCACGTGGGTAACATGCAGATAGCCAGGAGTAGTGCGAAGTTGTCGAGTCTAGAAGAGGTTGTTTTCTCTTATTGAGTGGGTGCCATTGCTCTAATATGTAACACCGAGGGGATGAACGCTCAATTGTTTTATTTAATTGATGTCTTTTAAGGTTTTGGGAGTGTTGTAGACTCTCTTTTATTGATTAAATTATTGATTTTATAATGGTTGAAGATTTTAGAATAATTATGAAATTCTTTCCGCTACGTGAATAAAGTTGAAGTTTGAAGATTATGTTGAAATGTTGTCGGTTCATCTGAAATGTGTGTTATGTATCCGTGTTATCTTAACTGGGAAAATTTTAATGTGTTGAATGATGTGACATCTTATTTTGGAGTTTTATTTTACTCTGATTTTTATTAAAATTTACCGTTGGGGAAATAGGGTGTTACAATTGGTATCAGAGAAGGTCGGTCCGTTCGCCAAGTTATCAATGTTATTTGTCCCTTAGTACGCGACAAGTGTGTGAAACACTATCGATGCTTGCTTGCTTTTCTAATCACTTGTTTGCAGGAGTGAGATTGAAACAAGTTGGGGAGAAACTTGTGTTTCTCTGAGATGGTTCAGGTGTGAACAATTGGTTTAGTATATCGTGAAGTGCATGGGTGCAGACGTTAGTGCTTCCGTGTTGTTTTCCAATTTTGAAGAAAGCACGAATTCAGGATTGAAGTCTAACGGTCAGACGAAGTTTTCTTAAGGGGGAGTGACCTGGTACTCGTGTTGTTCGCATCTTAAGAAGTGGAGGGTGATATTATGACTAATGATGTGCCCGTTGTGGGTGAGTCTTGATATTTCCCAGAGAATAGTTGTGACTTTTTGTTAGAGCAAAATGTTGGATTAACTTGATGTTAGCCTTGGGGTGAACTATCTAGAATTAAACCAAGAGATTACAAAGTGTTTTGGCGAGTCGATGTAGATTTTCATGCCTGAAGGTTGTGCAGATTCAAGGTTCTTGTTTGTTGGTCAAGTAGAGTCGCCTCCGAAGAAAAAAAGGATTGTTAAAGGTTGCTTCTGGGGACATTAGCTAAGCAAGTAGGATAGTGTAACACGGTGGGAGAACTGACTTGGGTGTTTTACGCTTGATCGCAATTGTTGCGGATAGCAAGAGTCGCCACCGGATTTTCTTTTATCCAAAAGGAAAGGTTTAAAAGAACAGGAAAGACCTTTCGAGATTATTTATTGAGTTCGGGGGGTAGGTTATGAAAACGGAAGGTGTTAGCACCCTTTTCATCCGTAGTTATCTACGGGCTCTTAGTTGCTTGCTAGATCACTTGATTTTTTTGTTTGAAAGTGTGTTTGTAATGTAGGTTTTGAAATTATTTTGAAAAGGAATGTCTTTGTAATGGTTCTCGTCTCTATAAGAACATGTACAAAGTCATTTGTCTTTTGAAAAATGTTTCAAAGTAAAATTGTGGGTGTATAAAATGTTTTTGTTGTGAGCAAGCGAGCAGCTGGGAGCATCCTACCTACTCAAAAGGTCTTAAACATTCTTTTCCTTCTCCTTTAGATGTTGCTATCTTACCATTGATTTGGTAAGAAGCCCCATCATTGGATGTGAAGGGACAAGCGTGGGACGTTTGTATAGTCATAGAAGGTAACCTATGGGCCGTTTTAGCAATGTCGTTTAGGGACTAGATCATTTATCGAAGGAATTTCTTGTATTACTTTTACCTTTGCAGGGTCCACTTCAATACCTTTGCCACTGACAACGAAGCCTAAGAGCTTGCCGGACCTCGCTCCAAAAGTGCATTTATTCGGGTTCAGCCTTAATTTATATTTCTTTAGTCTTTCAAACAGTTTCTGCAGATGGTCAAGATGTTCCTCTTTAGTTTGAGATCTGGCTATCATGTCATCCACGTAGACCTCTATCTCGTGATGGATCATATCATGAAACAAAGCTACCATGGTACGCTGATAGGTTTCCCCAGCGTTCTTCAACTCAAATAGCATAACTTTGTAACAGAATGTTCTCCACTGTGTGACAAAGGTCGTTTTCTCCATGTCCTCAGGTGCCATTTTGATCTGGTTGTATCCGGAGAAACCATCCATGAAGGAAAATACTTTATGTTGTGCCGTGTTGTCAACCAGAATATCGATGTGGGAAAGCGGGAAGTCGTCCTTACGGCTTGCCCTATTCAAGTCTCTGTAATCAACACACATACGTACCTTACCGTTCTTTTTAGGCACTGGAACAACGTTGGCAACCCATTATGGATAGGAGGTGACAACTAAGAATCCGGCGTTGAACTGCTTCATGACTTCAATCTTGATTTTCTCTTACATTTCTGGCTGCATGAGACGGACCTTCTATTTTACCGGAGGGCAGTCTTCTTTTGTCAGCAGACGATGGACCATAATATCAGTGTCGAGTCCTGGCATGTCTTCGTATGACCAGACAAAAACCTTAACATAGTCATGTAGTAACTGAGTTAAGCGCTTCTTGACACTAGGCTCCAGGTTGGCACCTACCTTGACTTCTTTCTTATCCTCTTCAGTACCTAAGTTAACTGTTTCAACCGACTCTTCGTGGGGTTGTATGGTCCTTTCTTCCTGTTGCAATAACCTGGCTAGTTCCCCTGGTACCTCACAATCTTCCTCACCTTCGTCTTCGGCTTGGTAGATCAGATTTTCAAAGTTACAATAGGCCATAGCATAATCGTTACCCATGGGATCCTGAGTGGATGTGGATCTGCATTTCGATATGTGAGTGTGTGTAAGAGCATAGCTATCTTTGATAAAATAAAAGGTAGGAAAAAAGACAAAACAAAGAGCGTGAAATTTGCATGCAAAAACGTCCATGATTTATTGATGACATATGAAGAAGAAGTAACAACCCTCACAAGTGGACCATTGTGCCTCGGGTAAGACACAAGGTTTTAAAGTCTAAATTGTTTAAATATTACAAGTCTGACAAGAAAATTAAAAGACAATTACTCTTGAATAAAAGTAATAGGGACAAATTCTTTGGCTTCCCAATTGTTGAGTCCTCCGCTGATGGTTGGAAAAATCCACTCGTCCATGTCACAGTTGCCATCACCATCTTCCACTGCATTGACTCCCTAATTACTGATACGTAAAGGTGGTCCCCCAGCGCGAGTTCATCGAACAACTCTCTGGGCCTCTAAAGTAAAATCAAACCAAATTTGTTGGATTTGTAGGGAATATCCGGAAGTTGACCCCAAATGGTGCATCCTCCTTCCTCAACCACTGCTCTAGCATCCTTCAGAGAGACCATTTTCACTGGAGGTCTGGTAACCTTTGGAGTCTTGGTAGTAGTCATGGCTATTGCAACTGTTTGTGGGACCTCCTCAAAATTCTGACATGGGGTCTCAATGAACTCACCATCCATTTCCACGTACCTGAAAGAGTTCAGATGGCTAACCATGTATTCCTCTTCTCCATGGACAATGATGATCTTTCCCTTGATTGGGTACTTTAACATCTGATGTAGGGTAGAAGTGACGGCACCAGCGCCATGGATCCAGGGTCGGCCCAATAAGTAGGAATAGGAAGGGAAGATATCCATCACATAGAAAGTTGAATTAAAAGTATGATTTCCAACTTTTATAGGGATGTCAACTTCTCAGTGCACTGTCCTTTTAGAACCATCAAAGGCCCTAACCACAATGTTGCTAGGATTTAAAGTGAGTCCCTCGCAATCTAGCTGGTCTAGAGTATTTTTGGGCAAGACGTTCAATGATGAACCCGTATCCACCAGAACATGGGCTAACGTAGTGCCTCTGCACTCAATGGAAACGTGCAAGGTATTATTATGCTTCCTTCCTTTGGGAGTTAAATCAGCGTCAGAAAAACCCAATCCGTTATCAGTAGTTAGACTGGCCATACAATTCTCAAATTGATCAATGGAAGTCTCTTGGGGAACGTGGGTGGTCTTAAGAAACTTTAACAAGGCTTTGGCATGGGCCTTATAACACCAAAGTAAGGCCAACATTGATATTTTCGAGGGGGTCTGCCCCAACTGTTCCACGACGTTGTAGTCACTTTTCTTGATTATTTTTAGTATCTCTTCCATCTCTTTGCTAGAAGCTTCAAGAATGACCTCTGAATGTGCCTTCTTCTAGTCAGGATCAAATAATACCTCTTTGCCCCTTGTCTCGGTAGCAGGGATAGTAGAAGGATTATCAATGGGAGTATCATTGGGAATGCTGGTAGGAGTGGTAGCGGGAATAATTACAGGAGTAGTAATGGTTTTTGGAGAGATCTCGGGTGAGAAGACTCTTCCACTTCTTGTTATCTTACTGGTCCCAACGATATTGACGATGTCAGGATCAGTGTATTTCGCAACTTTGTCTTTGATAGCCAATAGATCTTTCTGACGCCATGATAATAGACGTCATCCCCATAGTTCCAGGGAACAACTTTATTCGAAGAATATGGTATTGGCTCCGTCATGGTGATGATTAGGGGAGCAGATTTTGGAACAGATGTAATCCTGATGAGTCTTTTGGTGGAGACCCTGGGAGGATTGTCGGAAATGGTGATTATTGAGACATATTCACAGGAATTTATGGCAAGAGGAATTTTTTCAAACAGGATTTCTTTGTTAGCCATCAGGCTCTGGACGCCCATCTTCAATAACAAACAACCATTTGGTAGAAACATACATAAGCGACAACGTTCATCACAACCCGGAAAGAGACTAACTTGTAATACATTATGTTTAATAGTCAAAAGGGGAGTAGTTGAATCATCCACGGAGGAAACAAAACAAACATCATCAACAGTGTTGACACCTTGACCGTGTTTGGGCATTGGCGCTGTTATCACATTAGGTGTTTCTGGGGGGTCAAACTCACTCTCTTTCGCCTCAATAAGGTCTTGTACCTTATTCTTCAAGGCCCAACAATCGTTTGTATCATTCCTTGGGCTTTCAGAATGATAGGCACATCGAGCATTCGGGTTATAGTGAGGAGAAGCAGTATTGGGGTTCTTGGGAGCTTCCTTTAGGGACATCAGTTTGGACTTCAAAAGATATGGAAAAACTTAGGACAAGGTCATGTTGATCTGGGTGAATCGTCTCATGGGTGCCTCTGGCATGCATTGATAGTTTTGCTGTTGATTTGGTACAGGATTGGAAATCATAATAGCCCCTACCGTCGGGCGATGTTCAATTTTGTTTTGATTTCTATGGTCATATGCAACGCTGACCTCTTTCTTTCCGGTAAAGGGTTTCTTCATCGTGCTCGAGGATATATCTCTTTGAATTTTGCCACTTTTATACCGGCTTCTACCCATTCACCAGTCATGATTAGTTCAGTAAATCCAGCTGAGGAGCTTCCGATCAGATGGTTGAAGAATGGACCAGATAACATGCCTAAGAACATATCCACCAATTCTCTGTTAGATAGAGGGGGTTGGACTCTTCCCGCGAGATCCCGCCATTTTTGAGCATAGGCTTTGAAATCTTCACCAGTACCCATAGACATGCCTTGCAATTGCGTTCGAGTTAGAGCTAAGTCAGCATTATACTGGTATTGCTTGTAAAAAGTGGCAGCCAAATCTTCCCAATTGCGAATATTGGTTCCTTCCAACTGATAGAACCAATCCAACTGCGTCACATATAAGCTTTCTTGGAAGAAATGTACCCATAGGTTCCTATCAGCAGTATGAGGTTGAATATTTCTGACGTATGGCCTTAAATTCTACTTTGGATAAGAGACACCGTCATATTTAGCGAAAGTGGGGACCTTAAATGCTACTCTGACGTATGGGAATAATGTGTCTTAATTTACATGCTTGATTTGGTGGATGGTTGATATAGAGATGTTTTTCCAGGGCACTATGTTTGCTAGTAAATATTTGCGGATTTTATAAGAAGATTGTTGTGAATTGTTGGTTGATGGTGAGCTATGGGTATGCTTGCTAAGTTATACAGTTAACTTGATGTTGTAATTATTTTGTTATCATTACTGAGATGTTATTGTTGGTTACCATAAGTGATGAATAATATCCTATAATATGACGAAGTTAATTTTGTTGACTATGTTGATGTCACTATAATGGTGAATAGAATTGTTGATATTTTGTTGATAGTTGACATACATATACGTATAGGAATAAAGTTGTATACGCACTTTTCTATTGGGAAAATTGTTAAGAGGTGACGTGGTATATCCAAGTATAAGTGAGTTATGGTTATTACATTTCTACTGTGGGAGTTGTTATGTCAAGTGTTTCCGAAAAGGTTGATAAGTTATTGACGGGTATGTCGTGAGGGTGTTGAGTGATTAGCATGCGCGTAGTAGATTTACATCGTGATTGAGTTGTTACTATGTCAAAAAGTAGTGGCCGAAGTGTTGGTAAACGTGGAGTTTAAGGATTAGAGAGTTGAATATGAGGTTCACATTAAGGATGGAAGTATCGAGTAGATTTTCGAGGACGAAAATATCCTAAGTGGGGGAGAGTTGTAACTCCCCGATAATTTAATCAATTATTTAACTAAAATTATTAGTTGGAGTTGAGAAATATTGTGAATTATTGTTAAGTTGCTCTGTGGCATTATTTGATTAAATGGTGGTTTAATAATATTAAATATATTGGAGCATTATAAGATTAATTGTTGGGCTTATTTAAGTGATGTCATGTAGTAAATATGAGAGTGTGGATATTGGCCTAATAAGAATTACTATAATTACAAGTTTAAGTGGATATAAAAGGAATTAGGTTAATTGAGAAAAAAGTGAGAGAATAGATGGGAGAAACTCATTCCCGTTTTTATTGCAGAAGTCTCACTAAATCAGAAATCCCCGATTCGTTAACCGTTGGATCATGCTCAAATTTTGAGGGTAGTTTCTCAACACCTACATATAACTTTTGACCATTGGGATCTTTAAAATAAGGTCTGAGTTGAGAGATATCATTATCGCACTGTAGCTGAATATTTAGGAAAATTTCCAGCTTTGATTTTGATCTAGAGAGAAAAAAATCTTGGAAGATTTTGGTACAAGAGAAGTTGTAGAGAAGAGAAAAGTAAGGGTTTTGAGGAGAAGAAGAGGGATACGTGGAAGTTACACCAAGCGGCCAAGAGGAGATTCAATCGGAGACCCTTAGAGTTACCTTCAATCTAAACCAGGTAAGGGTGGGGTTCAATCTCTATAATCGGGTATATGATAAACCGTATGTGGGTCTGGGTTGTATAAATTTATGCCATGAATTATTGTCGATTAGGTTTTATTGTGATTCTATGAAGATTATCAGTCCTGCAATTTTAGTTGTCAGTGAATGTTCATAATGTGTTGATGAAGTTGTTCTGCAATTTATTTAAATCTTATTTCTGTTATGATGTTGTTATGGCTAGTATTGAGTTATTGTCCTGAGATGAGACTCGAAAGAACATATAGGCGTGGTGGAAAGACTATGTCATATCTTATATTATTAATAAGTTAATATAATTAGTAAAATAATTTAGTATCAGATTGGATTAAAGAAGTTGCAGGAATAAATTGTAATGCTTTAGTCAAATGAATAGCAGGATGTATATGTAAGAGTAGCAGAAATAATAGTGTATGGACTAATTTAGCTGAGCATTGTTAGGAAGTATTAGTAGATGTAGAAATTGCAAATTATCATACAGAAAGTATAATGGAGAATTTCAGTAACAGGAGGAATAAGTTGAAATTGGTTTTGGTTTATAACTAATAATTGTCACTGGAAGGATGTTGTAGTAATAGAAGTTGTAGATAGCAAACAAGTAGTTTTGGTGGAGACCAATAACAGCAGTAAGCTAAATAACAGAGGTAGCGTAATTTAGTAGAATAAATTGATTAGTAGCAGTATAAATAAATAGTAGTAATAACAGTATATAAAACAATACCGATTAGTCGAATTTGTAGATTTAGGCGATAAAAGTAGTTAACCGGAATTAGTTGAAAATGTCAGAGTGATTATGTAGAATAAAGTTGATTTGCAAGTGAAGTCGAATTAAGTTGAATGATTCCAGTTTATGGAATTGTGTTGTATACCTTGCTGAAAAATATGAAATTACAAGTTGTTGTACCCCAAAATTTGCCCTCTCATTTTAACAAGATTTCCCCTCACAAGACTCTCTGGATTCCAGACATGATTAGGGTTTGCTCTGCTCAAGACATCTCCTTACACTGATGACCTGAAATTAGGGTTTGAGTTTTCACAGGGATTTTTGGACTTCTAATGCTCAATGTGACTCTCAAACTTCATGTTGGACTTATAAGATTGCGCATACCAAGTTTCAAGCCTTGGATCAAATTTTTGCCCAATCAATTGGACAGTTGACCTAGAAATCAACTGTATTGGGGAAAAAGTCAATTGTGGCCAATTTACAGTCAAACCTCATAATTTTTGATCCACATCAACATTATAGACTCATATGAACCATTTGATCAAGTTTGGACCACAACTCCTCAAGAAATTTGATCAGATCATCAAAATGGCAAAATGGTCATTTTTAGGGTTTTGACTACAAAAGGGCAATTTCTGATTTTTCACCTAGCAAATGGCAAATTGGGTTCAAGCATGGATTCAAGGACTCAATGGCATTATCTTGACCTATTCACAAGGTTCAAAAGATCTCAATTGCATTGGATTGACAGATGAATTTTCCAGTCAACTGATCAAAAAATCAACTGTACACTGAAAAGTCAAACTTTGACTTTTTGGTCAAAATCAAGTGCCAAGGGTAAATTTTCATCAAGATGTGTCAAAACATGAAACTTGTTCACCAAGAAACTTAATTTTGCAAATTAGGGTTTAAGATTGAAAAAATTTCATAACTTAGAAATTTTCTAAGTTATGAAATTTTCTTATTTTTTCCCAACTTTGTCCAACTTTTTCACCATGATGCAATTGGATTAAAAGAAAACTTCCAACATAAAAGTTGTAGTCCTCCATAAAATATACAACTTTTATTCACAAAGTTTTTCCAAGTTATGGTTTTATGAACAAGGGTCCAAACACTTTCTAACTTAGTAAAATTTTGCCCTAGTTTAGGCAGGATTTTGACCTATCTTCATGGCAATTTTTCACATAGTTCCCATTGGAATCTCAAAATACATTTCAAATATGGATTGTAGAGCATGTTACAAGATTTCCAAAATGTCCAAGAACTCTCCAAAATCATTTATGGTTAGGGAGAATCGAAGGTTTGAATTTGGCAAAATATCACTTTGATCCATGGCATTTTTCATGTTGACACAAGTTGCAATTTCTGTCCAGCCATGCTTGTACTGGCTTACAGGTCCTTAAAACCTTCCACACTCAAAAATTTAATGCAAACACATTGGTTAGAGGCATTGTTCTGAGCTTTAGAGGATTACACAAGGGTTTAATCCATTTTTGGCAAAAAGGCAACAATGCTATTTTCATAAAGCACAACTTTATGCATTTTTGTTTCTCTTGAGCATTGGACCATTCTTTCACAGCAAACAAAGTCCACAAAGATAGGGAAAAGTATACCAACTTTGTGCAGACCCTAAGCTAGATGGTACAAGCCTTTGCATAGTCACTTCTCATTTTTGCTTCAAAACCAAGAAACCTTGCAAAAACCACATAACTCTGGTATCTGTTAAAACCAAGTGTGCTAACCATTCCAAATAAGTTTTGCATATCACATTGAGCCAGAAACACGAGCTTGCCAGTCCTCAAACACCCTTGTACACCAAACACCATCTTCTTGCAAAACAGGGCAGGTTCTGCATTTTTGTTTCCAAATCACAAACTACTCGTGCGTTTTGCTTGCAACCACTTCAAACACCTTCTAAACAACACAACTAAGCTATCCCAACCATTGGCCAGCAAATGTAACCTTGTTTTCAAGCTTCACCATTTTTGAATTCTGATTGTGCAGGTTGACTTCTACAAGCTTATTCAAGAAAGTTCAAAACAAACTAAGCATTGGGGAAGGTCAAAGGAAGTTCAAGCAAGCTCACAAGCATCTCAGACCTCTCTAAAAACCCCTACATTTCCATACTCGAGTTCAACTGAAGCAGGTATTTTCCAACTTTCTATCTCTCTATTTAGGAATCATTAGACTTAGGTTTGTGAATAAAAAATGTAGTACTCATTGCCCTTAAGCTGTACATATGCATAAATTTCATTTAAGTTAACTGTGTTGGGAGAATTTGAATGATCAACTTTCTGAAAAAACTAGGTTAGAAATTAGGGCCAGAGAAATTCTCTCTGGTCTTTGAGAGTTAGATTAAGTTTTTTATATGGTTAGAATCGTATGATCATGCTCTATAACTTTCATGTTGCAAGTTTTCGCTTTAGAGCACGTATGCAGGATTTCCAGGTTTGAATACAGGGAGCGCGTTTTCTTGTTCAAAGGTTGAAGATGAAGGCAAATCTGGGCTGGGCCTGGTTGTTCATGTTTTTTGCACTCCTGACTTGCTTCTCACACCCCCTCAGCCCTTTTGTTTATTTTTTCATATTTTTTTTATTTCTTTTAAGTTTCTGACTTTATTTTATTTTTCTAAACATAAAAAATTACTAAAAATTATTTTCATAAATTTTCACATTTTATTTTATTATTTTTATTATTTTTTTCTAGCATAAAAATAGTTCCTTAAATAATATACTTTTATTTTCTTAAATAAAAAACTTGTAAATAATACAAAAAATATCATATATTTTTATTTTTATTATTTATACACTCAAATAATATTTTCTCATATATTTTTATTTTCTAAATATTTGTATATATTTTTATTTATTTTATTATACATAAATAAAATAATTATTAATATATATATTTTCTTAAAACCAATTAGGGTTTCCACCCTTAATAAAAATAAACTTTTATTTCCTTATTTTTACATTTTATAATTTATTTTTACATGCATAAAAATAATACAAAAAAAACATCTTTTGCATATTTATAATATATTGCATATTTATTTAATTGTCCATTTAAATATTTGTTATTTATTATTTGAACAAAGAATTCAATTTGGTTGTAATAATCTTAGGGTTTTAATTTCTTGCAAATATCCCCTATTCAAATTTGTATCCCCCTCCCCATAATCATGTTGTAATAGTTGTAGATTTATTTTTACGCACTTTATGCTTTCAAATATGCCATGATAGCAAGATTAGGGTTTGTATGCAAAACTCCAAAATCAACAAATAGCTTGACCTAATACAAGACAAAATGCATGAAAATGACAACACAATGCACACCAGCACCCCTAGGGTTTCATCCACTTGTTGCCTTAAAAATGGCCATGGTATGCATGCTAGGTGTCTTGGCAAACAAAAACAAAACAAAAGATCATAGTCCCTCGAAGATGCTATCTTGGTTGCCTATACAAAATGATATAGTCCCTCAAACAAAAACTTGCTAAGATACTTAGCACAATTGCTATCATGGTCAATACGATGACCCGCGCCTGTCCCGTTTAACATCCAAAATACAAGGTTGTTTACCAAATGTAATGGTAAAACAACACTGTCAAAGGGTTAAAAATGTGTAGGAAAGACTTTTGAGTAGAGAGGGTAGACAACTCTTAGTTACTTAATCAAAATTTGCAAACATCCTTGCTATTTTCAAAAACACATCACAACGCAATTTCAAAACATTTCCCAAAATAAACTTTCAAACATTGAAACATTTTTCAAAAGAAAAAACACCTTTGTATACATTCAAACAAGAATCATTACAAAGGTCGCCACAACGATGGCCTCTTTTCAAAATACTTTCAAAACCACACATAAAAGCACCATTTCAAACAATTGAAAAGCAAAAGCAAGTGATCTAAAACAAGTAACTAAGAGCCCATGGAAAACCATGGATGAAAAGTGTGCTAGCACCTTCCCTTTTCATAATCTACCCCCCGAACCCAAGAAAACATCTCAAAGGTCTTTCCTGTGCTTTTTGACCTTTCCTTTGGATAAATAAAAAGTCGGTGGCGACTCTTGCTAAACCGAAACATTTGCAAACACAAACGCAAAACCTCAAGTCAGTTCTCCCACTGTATCACATAAGTGATGATAAATTTGGTTGAATTGCCTCTATTTATGGGCAATATTATGTTGTAGGCCTATGGCCAATGTTGAGATGTTGTGTTGCTGTGATTGGCTCTGTGAATTCTTGTTGATAATGTGAAGTTGTAGAGATTTTAGATGATGATTAATTACCTCTGTTTATTGGTAATAATAGTGATATGGGCTTATGCCTTGCGGTAAATGACGATTGCTGTTAGTATGTGATGGTGCATTCATTGAGTCAAATACATTTGCATACTCTGTGATGAACTATATTGGAGAATTTTGTGAAGGCCTGTATTAGAAAACTACGAAGAAGGCTTATTCCTTGTTGATGCCTCTATTAATTAGCAATTTTTAAGATGGGAGTTCTGCTTCGATGGTACCACATGCATGTGCATTGTGATTGAGTCACATTTGATGTTGCATCTTGAGTTGTGGTGAAGATAGATTTGTTGTTGCTTTATGTTGTTGACTTGTTGTGACAAGTATTATCTAAAAGCTATGAATTTAGTAGTTATGTCGTGTTGATGTTTTATTGTGATTAAAGTTGTTTGTAAGTTGTGAAGTGGTGATTTTATATGATCTGATTTAATATATTATTTATCATATGACTAATTATATAGTTTGATATCTCACCCCTTCTGTTTGAATGTTGCCCTCTGTTGGTAACGTGCAGGTAATCAAGAAGGATAGTTATTACCTCGTTAGTTAGAGTCGGTGTTGTCGCTCTGATATGTAGCACTCGGGGGGATGAATGCTCGATGTTTAGTTGTTGATTATTATTTCAGTTGCTGAATTTTTAAGTTGATTACATGAAATAATTATTGTCTTGAGGTTGTTTTAGTTGAATAAAAGATGTTAAGTGAATTGAAGTTGAGTATGTATATTCTGTTGCTTATCAATAAAAAGTTGTTTGATTTTGAAGAATAAATCAGATTGTTATCGGTTCATCCGAGTTAAGTGTTATGTATCTATTTATATGCGATTAAATGAAGATTGATTTTTAGTTGAAAATGTAGCATCCTATTTATGTTGAACTCTGATTTTCTTATTATCCGTCGGGTAGAAATGGGGTGTTACAGCAGACAGCCGTAAGCCTCTTCTCATTAATCAAGTTCAACTGGTCAAATCGAGTTTGAATCCAATCATCTTCATTCAACCCCGCATCCTTTATGATTCTAAGAGAAGGTATTTGTACTTCAATTGGTAGGACAACTTCCATGCCGTATACAAAGGAGAAAGGAGTTGCCCCTGTTGATGTATGCACCGTGGTACGGTAATCGTGAATAGAAAATGGTAACATCTCATGCCAGTCCTTATAGGTTACTATCATTTTTTGTATGATCTTCTTGATTTTTTGTATGATCTTCTTGATGTTTCTACAACGCCATTCATCTTAGGCTGGTAAGGAGAAGAGTTATGATGTTGGATCTTGAATTACGTGCATAGTGCAATGATCATAGTATTGTTGAGATTGGTACCAATATCTGTAATGATTCTCTCCGGGATACCATACCGATAGATAAGATTCTGTTTAATGAATCAGACCACAACGTTCTTGGTAACAGAAGAGAATGAAGCTGCCTCGACCCACTTCGTGAAGTAATCGATGGCAACCAAGATGAAGCGGTGTCCGTTAGAAGCTGTAGGTTTGATCTCTCTAATCATGTCAATGCCCCACATTGCGAATAACCAAGGAGTAGTCAGGACATTTAGAGGAACCAGAGGCACATGTACCTTGTCAGCATAGATCTGACACTTGTGACAGGTTCGTGAATGCTGATGACAATCTGCTTCCATGGTGGACCAGTAGTATCCTGCCCGTAGGATCTTTTTAGCCATCGCGTGCCCACTAGAATGAGTACCAAAGGGGCCTTAGTGTAGACCAACCATGATTTTGTCTGCCTCACTCTTGTCTATGCACCGGAACAAAGTAAAGTCATGGTTGCGCTTATAGAGAAATCAGTTACTGAGGAAGAACATAGCAGGGAATCTTCTCAGGAATTTATTGTCGTTGACTGAAGCTCCCTCCGGATATTTTTGGACCTCGAGATATCTCTTAATTTCATGGAACCAAGGCTTGTCCGCTACTTTTTCAGTATCGATCTCATGACAGTAAGCTAGTTCGTCCATCCGTTCAATGGTGATCTAAGGAGCCTCATTACCCCACCTGATTCTGAACATGGATGACATAATGGCTAGCGCGTCCGCTAGTTGATTTTCCTCCCGTGGAAAATGCTCAAAGGTAATTTCCTTAAAATGTGGGATTAATGTCAACACATGTTCTTTGTAGGGGATGAGATTAGGATGCTTCGTGTCCCATTCTCCTTTGATTTGACTGATGATTAAGGATGAATCTCCAAATACACTTAAGGACTTGACTCCCAAATCTATGGCAGCTTTGAGACCCATAATACACGCTTCATATTCCGGCATATTATTGGTACAGTTGAAACACAGTCTAGCACTGAAGGGCGTATGGCAACCTTCAGGGGATATGATCACAACTCCTATGCCGTTTCCGAGTGCGTTGGAAGCTCCGTCAAAAACCATGGTCCATCGGGATCCTTGTTCAGGTCCGTCATATGGTTTGAGTTCTTCATAATTATTTACCACCATGATGTCTTCGTCCGGGAATTCGAAATTCATGGATTGATAGTCATCCATAGCCTGATGAGCAAGCTGATCAGCTAGCACACTTCCCTTTATTGCTTTATGGGTAGTGTATTGAATTTCGTATTCAGTTAGGACCATCTTCCATCTTGCTATTCTCCCAGAGAGGACAGGTTTCTCGAATATGTACTTAATTGGATCCATCTTGGATATCAATAAGGTAGTGTGAGTTAACATATACTGTCTTAGCCGGCGAGCAGTCCATTCCAGAGTGCAACAAGTTTTCTCGAGCAGTGAATATCTGGTTTCACAGTCGGTAAAATTTTTGCTCAGGTAGTATATTGCATGCTCTTTTCGGCCAGACTCGTCATGCTGCCCCATCACACACCCCATTGAATTTTCTAAGACAGTTAGATACAAGATCAGAGGTCTTCCCTCAACTGGCGGTATCAAAATGAGAGGTTCTTAAAGGTACTCTTTGATCCTATCGAAGGAAGCCTGGCAGTTGTCATTCTATTCCACCACTTGATCTTTCTTCAGTAGTTTGAAGATTGGTTCACAAGTAGCGGTTAGATGGGAAATGAACCTGGTGATGTAGTTTAGCCGTCCTAAGAATCCCCTAACTTCCTTCTCAGTGCGAGGAGCAGGAATTTCTTGTATTGCTTTTACCTTTGCAGGGTCCACTTCAATACCTTTTCCGCTGACAACGAAGCCTAAGAGCTTGCCGGACCTCACTCCAAAAGGGAATTTATTCGGATTCAGCCTTAATTTGTATTTCTTTAGTCTTTCAAACAGTTTCTGTAGATGGTCAAGATGTTCCTCTTCAGTTTGAGATATGGCTATCATGTCATCCACATAGACCTCTATCTTGTGATGGATCATATCATGAAATAAAGCTACCATGGCATGCTGATAGGTTGCCCCAACGTTCTTCAACCCAAATGGCATAACTTTGTAACAGAACGTGCCCCACTGTGTGACGAAGGTCGTTTTCTCCATGTCCTCAGGTGCCATTTTTATCTGGTTGTATCCGGAGAAACCATCCATGAAGGAAAATACTTTATGTTGTGCGGTGTTGTCAACCAGAATATTGATGTGGGGAAGAGGGAAGTCATCCTTGGGCTTGCCCTATTCAAGTCTCTGTAATCAACACGCATACGCACCTTACCGTCATTTTTAGGCACTGGAACAACGTTGGCGACCCATTATGGATAGGAGGTGACAACTAAGAATCTAGCGCTGAACTGCTTCATGACTTTAGTCTTGATTTTTTGACATTTCTGGCCGCATGCGATGAACCTTCCGTTTTACCGGAGGGCAGTCTTCTTTTGTCGACAGACAATGGACCACGATATCAGTGTCGAGTCCTGGCATGTCTTCGTATGACCAGAAAAAAACCTCAACATAGTCATGTAGTAATTGAGTTAAGCACTTCTTGACACTAGGCTCCAGGTTGGCACCTACCTTGACTTCTTTCTTGTCCTCTTCAGTACCTAAGTTAACTGTTTCAACCGACTCTTCGTGGGGATGTGTGGTCCTTTCTTCCTGTTGTAATAACCTGGCTAGTTCCCCTGGTACCTCACAATCTTCCTTACCTTCGTCTTCAGCTTGGTAGATCAGATTTTTAAAGTCACAATAGGCCATAGAAGAATCGTTACCCATGGGATCCTGAGTGGATGTGGATCTGCATTTCAATATGTAAGTGTGTGTAAGAGCATAACTATCTTTGATAAAACAAAAAGGTAGGAAAAAAGAAAAACAAAGAGCGTAAAATTTGCATGCAAAAACGTCAATGATTTATTGATGACATATGAGGATGAAGCAACAACCCTCATAAGTGGACCATTGTGCCTCAGGTAAGACACAAGGTTTTAAAGTCTAAATTGTTTAAATATTACAAGTCTGACAAGAAAATTAAAAGATAATTACTCTTGGATAAAAGTAATAGGGACAAATTCTTTGGCTTCCCAATTGTTGAGTCCTCCGCTGATGGTTGGAAAAATCCACTCGTCCATGTCACAACTGCCATCATTATATTCCACTGCATTGACTCCCTGATTGTTGATACGTAAAGGTGGTCCCCCAGTGCGAGTTCGTCGAACAACTCTCTGGGCACCCGAAGTAAAACCCAAACCAAATATGTTGTATTTGTAGGGAATATCCGGAAGTTGACCCCAAATGGTGCATCCTCCTTCCTCAACCACTGCTCTAGCATCCTTCAGAGAGGCCATTTTCACTGGAGGTCTGGTAACCTTTGGAGTCTTGGTAGTAGTCTTGGCTGCTGCAACTGTTTGTGGGACCTCTTCAAAATTCTGACATGGGGTCTCAATGAACTCACCATCCATTTCCACGTACCTGAAAGAGTTCAGATGGCTAACCATGTATTCCTCTTCTCCATGGACAATGATGATCTTTCCCTTGATCGGGTACTTCAACATCTGATGTAGGGTAGAAGTTACGGCACCAGTGCCATGGATCCAGGGTCGGCCCAATAAGTTGGAATAGGAAGGGAGGATATCCATCACATAGAAAGTTGAATTAAAAGTCTAAATTCCAACTTTTATAGGGATGTCAACTTCTCTGTGCATTGTCCTTTTAGAACCATCAAAGGCCCTTACCACAATGTTTCTAGGCTTTAAAGTGAGTCCCTTGCAATCTAGCCGGTCAAGAGCATTTTTGGTCAAGACGTTCAACGATGAACCCGTATCCACCAGAACATGGGCTAACGTAGTGCCTCTGCACTCAATGGAAACATGAAAGGAATCATTGTGTTTCCTTCCTTTGGAAGTTAAATCGGCGTCAAAAAACCCAATCCGTTATCAACAATTAGACTGGCCACACAATTCTTAAATTGATCAACGAAAGTCTCTTGGGGCACGTGGGTGGTCTTTAGAAACTTTACCAAGGCTTTGACATGGGCCTCATAACATAAAAGTAAGGCCAACATTGATATTTTCGAGGGGGTATGCCCCAAGTGTTCCACGATGTTGTAGTCACTTTTCTTGATTATTTTTAGTATCTCTTCCATCTCTTTGCTAGAAGCTTAAAGAATGACCTCTGAATGTGCCTTCTTCTAGACAGACTCAAATAATACCTCTTTGCCCCTTATCTCGGCAGCAGGGATAAAAGTAGGATTGTCAACGGGAGTATCATTGGGAATGCTGGTAGGAGTGGTAGTGGGAATAATTACAGGAGTAGCAATGGTTTTTCGATAGACCTCGGGTGAGAAGACTCTTCCACTTCTTGTTATCTTACTTGTCCCAACGATATTGACAACGTCAGGATCAGTGTCTTTTGCAACTTTGTCCTTGATAGCCAATAGATATTTCTTGACGCCATGATAATAAACGTAATCCCCATAGTTCCAGGGAACAACTTTATCCGAAGAATATGGTATTGGCCCCAGAATGGTGATGATTAGGGGAGCAGATTTTGGAACAGATGTAATCCTGACGGGTCTTTTGGTGGAGACCCTGGGAGGATTGTCAGAAATGGTGATTATTGAGACATCTTCATAGGAACTTCTGGCAAGAGGAATTTTTTCAAACATGATTTCTTTGTTAGCCATCAGGCGCTGGACGCCCATCTTCAATAACAAACAACCATTTGGTAGAGACATACATAAGCGACAACTTTCATCACATCCCATAAATAGACCAACTTGTAATAGATTTTGTTTAATAGACAAAAGTGGAGTAGTTAAATCATCCACAGAGGAAACAAAACAATCATAATCAACAACTTTGACACCTTGACCGTGTTTGGGCATTGACGCTTGTGATACAGTGGGAGAACTGACTTGATTATTTTGCGTTTGTATTCACAAATGTTGCGGTTTAGCAAGAGTCGCCACCGACTTTTCTTTTATCCCATAAGGAAAGGTGAAAAAGCACAGGAAATACCTTTAGATATGTTTTCTTGAGTTCGGGGGGGGGGGGGGGTAGATTATGAAAAGGGAAGGTATTAACACCCTTTTCATCCATGGTTTTCCATGGGCTCTTAGTTACTTGCTAGATCACTTGCTCTTGTTTGAAATTGTGCTTTGTGTGGTTTTTGAAAGTATTTTGTAAAGACGCCACCGTTTAGGCAAACTTTGTAATGATTCTCGTTCGTAAGAATGTATACAAAGTGTTGATCTTTTGAAAATGTTTTCAAGTTTTAAAGATGTGTTTTTGAAAGTGATTTTGAAAAGGTGTCTTTTTAGTGATTCTCGTCTCTATAGGAACGCATACAAAGTGTTGTCTTTTGAAAATGTTTCAAAGTGAGAGTGTTGGTGTATAGAATGTTTTTGTTGTGAGCAAGCAAGCAACTAGGAGCGAATCTACCTACTCAAAAGGTCTTAGATGTTCTTTTCCTCCTCCTTTAGATGTTGCTATCTTACCATTTGATTTGGTAAGAAGCCCCATGTTGGATGTTAAGGGACGAGTGTGGGACGTTTGTATAGTCATAGAAGGAAACCCATGGAACATTTTAGCAATGTGGTTTTAGGGACTAGATCGTTTATTGAAGGCAACATCGAGGGTCATCGAGGGACTACGATATTTTATCGAGGGTCTTTTGCTAAAACGCCCATGTTCGAGGGACATGACTAATTTCCGATAAGCAACAAGTGAGATTACCCTAAGGGTGCGTGTGTGCAAAGTGTGTTTGATTGCATGCATTTAGTCTTGCTTTTTAGGTTGTCTATTTGTTGTTTTCATGTCTTGCCATACACACCTTAATTACTAGCATTTACATTTGAAAGCGATAAATTGCGAAAATGTAAAGTCCTATGCTATTACAATATTTTAGGGATGAGGGTACATATTTACAAATGGGGATTGCAAATAAAATTAAATCCTAAGTTACTATTACAACCATATTGAATGGATAAGAATGTACAAGAAAATGTGAAATGAACTTGTTTAGAAAATTGTTTTTTTGTCTTAATGAATTAAAAAAAGAAATAAATTAATTAATAAAAGAAAATTTTTTTATGTCTTTTTTATGTTAAATAAAAAAGGTTAATATTAAAAATCATAGAAAGGAAAATAAATGAAAGATAGAAACAACGTGCTGCTGCAAGCAAAACAACAAGGATCAGAAGTTCTGAAGCCAGGCGCGCTGTGACTCAGAAGGAAACGTCAGTGGGTATCAGAAGTTCTAGATTGGTAAACTCTGAGGTCCTGCAAGAAACATTAAAGGGAAAACACAGAAGTTATAGGTGGTGGGTGCTAAAGCTCTGAATGTGAGAGCAGTGAGAGAACCTTAGAAGCCCTGTGCGTGTTAAAACAGTAGGAAGAACTCAGAAGTTCTGTATGGTGCTAAGACAGTGAATGAACAATCAGTAGTTCAGCGTTTTATCAACGTATGAAAATCAGAAGTTCTAAGTATTAAAACAGTGAGCGAATCATGGAAGTTCTGTGTATTATCAACATGTGAAAATCAGAAGTTCTAAGTATTAAAACAGTGAGCGAATCATGGAAGTTCTGTGTATTATCAGCATGTGAAAATTAGAAGTTCTAAGTATTAAAACAGTGAGCGAATCATAGAAGTTCTGTGTATTATCAACATGTGAAAATCAGAAGTTCTACGTTACATTTCAAATATTTTCTCAAACTAATCAGCACATCAGTAATTTATTCAGTTCTTAACCAAACAACAAATTAGAAGGATAAAGGCACAACAGTTTATAGAAGTTCTAATTCTAATCCTGAGCCTAGCCTTAGTCAAAAGTTCTGATCCACAGCTTTTTACTCATACAACGATATGGACAACATTAATATGATGATATTTACATGTTTAATGATGTTCTAAATGAAAGATGTGAAATCAGAAAGACTTACCTTGAATCTAGAGCGTGTGCATGGAGCTTGAACTGTTGCCTTCAGATGTTCTGGAGTAACGGAAGAGAAAATGCCAAGTTCTTTGACTCAAAGGGAAGAACATAGTTTTTTTGTGTGTTAGGAATTCTGGATTTTTATGAAGGTTTCACAACTTTCTTTTCTCTCTTTTGACAATTCTCTTTTCGGAAGCCAGCCCCTTGAAAGTGTGATGGAGTAACTTATTTATAGATGAATTTGTTGTGGCTTTGGGGGGGGGGGGGGGACATATGGGATTTAAAATTTTTGGCACACTATTCCATTGCTTTTTTTTATCACAACTTTTTGTATTTGGGGAAAATATATGATTTGGGAAAATGCAGGCGTGGACTGGATTAGCCGCTGGTTAGAGTACTATGTTGTAGCAGTGCAACAGGTTGTTTAAACAAGGTCTTGGGATTTGGTGATGTTCTGATCGCAAAAGATTAGAAACGTAACCTCCAAATGCTGAAGGGGCATGTTCTGACCGGAGAATATTGCTTCCATATGTTCTGATTAAAGCGTCATGTTATGAATCGTGTTTGCAACTTCTGACTGCACTTGCGTAGAGGATGGCTCAGAAGTTCTGAAATATCATATTGTCTAGACACTTAGAAAATTTTCTAAATGTTTAGAAATTTGATTTTTTTCAAAATAACTTCTGACTTCTGATTTTTTGATGAAACAATTTCATGCCTTGATGAAATATGATTCTTGGAACTTGATTTTTTTATCCAAAAGTCAAAGTTTGACTTTTTAGTATGCAAATTACCATTTTGCCCTTGTGAATGACTTTCTTGAAAAGTTGTAATTCAAAACTTGAAACTTGATAGAAACAAACCTAAGAGTCCAAGATGATTTTTTGAGAAATGAGAGGGAAAATTTTGGGGTACAACAGTTGCCCCTGTTTAATCTTCTTATGCATGAGGATGTAGATTGACTGATCTGCCTTTTATGATCTGAAGGTGGAAGATAATTAAATACTAGAGTGCCCATAAATTTGCACTCGCATGAAGTAATGCTGATTGGTGATGTAGGGAATGGGCTCACAGATGCCATTTGGAAGGAGACAGAGAATCATCGGAGATGGGCTTTAAAGATACCATCCCGAAAAGATCGGTTTCATAAGAGATTCCTTGGTGAGAATTCCTATTCCTACTGTTGAGGAGGACTTTGCCGAGGAATGTTGATTTATGCCCTGGTCAGGGTCCAGGTTGTACATCGACTTACTGGGCAAATGTGAAATTGAACGTATCTGGTCGGGTCTGGGCTTTACAGTGCTACAAACGATTGCCTGGAGGTAAGGGAGAAGGAACCTGGGTAGTAGGGTTACTTCAAAATGAAAGCCTAGATAGTAGGGCTTGGTGAAGGAACCTGGGTAATAGGGTTACTTCGAGGTGAAAGCCTGGATAGTAGGGCTTGGAGAAGGAACCTGGGTAGTAGGGTTACTTCGAGATGAAAGCTTGGATAGTAGGGCTTGGAGAAGGAACCTGGTTAGTAGGGTTACTTCGAGATGAAATCCTGGATAGTAGGGCTTGGAGAAGGAACCTGGGTAGTAGGGTTACTTCGAGATGAAAGCCTGGATAATAGGGCTTGGTGAAGGCCTGGGTAGTAGGGTTACTTCGAGATGAAAGCCTGGATAGTAGGGCTTGGTGAAGGAACCTGGGTAGTAGGGTTACTTCGAGATAAAAGCCTGGATAGTAGGGCTTGGAGAAGGAACATGGGTAGTAGGGTTACTTCGAGATGAAAGCCTGGATAGTAGGGCTTGGTGAAGAAACCTGGGTAGTAGGGTTACTTCGAGATGAAAGTGTAGATTAGTTGACCCGTTTGGTTTTGGGAATTGAGTTTCCGTTAGTCGTCTGCAGATGTGACTTGCATAACTGCTGGATTTGTTGAAGCTAAACGTCTTTTCCTGAAAAGACATCAGGGTTAGTTATATGCGATGCATGAAATGCAGGGTGAGATGATGTTCTCAAAATAAATGAGATTATGCTGTATATGATATGTATGCGTATGTCATGATGTATGTTTATGAAATGCTATCGGGGTATGCTTGCGTCTGGGAAAATAAATCCCTGACTGTTGCTGGAGATTTGTAAATATTCTGTCGGGAAGAGATGCTGGAGGATAACTCTACGGGGACCAACTTAGGGGAAGAGATACTCTGTTGGTAGACCTGCTGTCTTGGAGGAAATAAACTCAGCTGGGGATGAAATTTACTGACTCGCCCGCGATTATGAACCTCGGCTGGGGATAGTGAATGGAAATGACTGTGCCAGAGATTTATTCTTTGCTGTTTGTGAATATTTTGCCAAGGAGAGACCCTGTATGAGAGTAACTCTGCAGGAGGAATGACTCTGTTGGAAGGTGTACTTCTGTAGCTGAAGTAATAAGCTCTGTTGGGGATTGAGCTTTCGTACCCAAAGAAAATAGACCCTGCTTGGGGAGATGGAAATTTACTGACCCGCTCGCGATTGTGAAATTCGACTGGGGGACATAGGTATCAGGTTTCTGGATGACCCTGGCTAGGGAGATTACTTCCCGTTTTAAGAGAACTGATATTAATGCTTTGATTACCTCTACTCTGTGGGGAGTACATATGTTACAAGGTCACATGTACTGACGACTGTGCTCCAAAGCTGTCTCTGCCCTGGTACCTACTGGATAGCGTAACTGTCTGGTTTTAGTTTTTGTCCCTGTTTCTTAAGTTATGAGCAATTGCCTTTCTTTTTCCCATGCAAATGTTCGTGAACAGTAATCATATTCAAATGCATATGTCAAGAATAAATCATTGGACGTTCTTGCAAAACAAAGCAGAAAAAAGAAAAACAAATAGTTTCGTAAAAATGACTTGTATTGATTTTTTTTGAAGTTGGCTTGTAACAGGCGTTTTTGTACAAGGAAGCTGACGCTCTAGTAAGAGAACACCACCGTAAAGATGGAAGCTATAAACATTATGTACAACGAAAAGAAAACAACCATGCGCAACAATCCCACTGAGTTTCAAATCTTCTATTGCCTTTATATCTTCAAGCGTCTCATCACTTTGCTTCTCGGCCAAAGGTTGATCAGATTGGTTGGCGCCGTCCGAGCTTGATAGTTGATGCCGAAGTCTATTTCCCAGATGATCTAATGAGACATAGTGGTACGCTTTATATCCCTAAATTTTTCCTAGACTTCCCTTTCGAGTTTTCAGTCCATCGGGATACCCCTTTTTGCCCAAGCCGCCCTTTCGGGTTTTCGACTTGTCGGGTGTATAGATTTTTTCATTTTCGTCCCTTACTTTTTCCCGAACCCTTTTGGTTCGCCGGGAAGCCCTTATTTTCACCTAGGCCAGTCAACCTAGCGGGTCTTTTAGTTAGGCGTAGTATCTTTTCACAATGTCTGCATTGACAGGGTGAGGAAGGTCGTCACCATCCATGGTGGTTAGAATCATAGCTCCTTCCGAGAAAATGTTCTTAACCACAAATGGCCCTTCGTACGTGGGGGTCCATTTTCCCCCGGGATCACCGTGCGACAGTATGATGCGTTTGATCACTAGGTCCCCGACTTGATACTCTTGGCGCCTGACTTTCTTGTTAAAAGCCTTGATCATTCGCTTTTGATACGTCTGACCATGGCAAATAGCGGTAAGTCTCTTTTCATCGATTAAATTTAGCTGATCAAGTCGGGTTCGGATCCAGCCGTCTTCGTTCAAACCTACATCCTTTATAATCCTGATAGAAGGTATCTGGACTTCGATGGGTAGGACTGTCTCCATGCCATATACCAAAGAGTAGTGTGTTGCCCCTGTCGATGTTCGTGCTGAGGTACGGTACCCATGAAGAGCGAATGGTAACATCTCATGCTAGTCTTTATATGTCACCGTCATCTTCTGTACAATCTTCTTGATGTTCTTGTTAGCTGCTTCAACAGCGCCATTCATCTTCGACCGGTAGGGAGAAGAGTTATGATGCTGTATCTTGAACTGTTTATAGAGCTCGGTGATCATTGTGTTGTTGAGATTCGTACCATTGTCATTGATAATCCTCTCTGGCACACCATATCGACAGATCAGATTGTGTCGGATAAATCGCGCTACAATGTTTTTAGTAACTGTGGCAAAGGAAGCCGCCTCAACCCACTTAGTGAAGTAATCGATGGCTACTAAGATAAAGCGGTGCCCGTTGGAAGCGATGGGCCTGATTTCTCTGATCATGTCAATGCCCCACATTGCAAAGGGCCACAGAGCTGTCAAAACATTTAAGGGGACCGGAGGTACGTGCACCTTATCAACGTAAATTTGGCACTTATGACAAGTTCGAGAGTGCTGATAACAATCGGCTTCCATAGTGGACCAGTAGTATCCTGCTCGTAGGATCTTCTTAGCCATGGTATGTCCACTAGAATGGGTTTCGAAGGTGCCTTCATGTAGATCTGTCATGATCCTCTCTGCTTCACTCTTGTCCACACACCGTAGTAGTGTGGAGTCATGGTTGTGTTTGTAGAGGATCCCATTACTGAGGAAGAACTTTGCAGCGAACCTTCTCAAGAATTTCTTATCATTGACAGATGCCCCTTTGGGATATTTTTGAGCTTCAAGATACCTTTTGACTTCGTGAAACCAGGGTTTGTCTGCCACTTCCTCAGTATCAATTTCACAGTAGTGTGCTGGTTCATCCAACCTCTCAATGGTGATTTGGGGAGCTTCATTGTCCCACCTGACTTTGAACATGGAAGACATGGTAGCTAGCGCGTCCGCTAACTGATTCTCCTCTCGTGGGAAATGTTCAAAAGTTACATCCTCAAAGTGTGGGAGCAATGTCAGTATGTGCTCTTTGTATGGGATGAGATTCGGATGCTTCGTATCCCATTCGACTTTGATCTGACTTATCACTAAGGCTGAATCCCCAAATACATTTAAGAACTTAATCCTCAAGTCAATAGCAGCTCGAAGACCCATGATACATGCTTCATACTCCGCCATGTTGTTGGTGCAGTTAAAACATAATCGGGCGGTGAATGGAGTATGACAACCCTCAGGAGATATGATTACAGTGCCAATGCCGTTACCCAGTGCGTTTGAGGCTCCATCAAAATACATAGACCATCGGGATCCCTCCTCAGGTCCTTCATCCGGTCCATGTCCTTCGTAGTCAGTCACCAGCATAATGTTCTCATCCGAGAACTCAAAATTCATGGAGTGGTAGTCATCCATGGTCTGATGAGCCAAATGACCAGCCAATACACTTTCCTTGATTGCTTTTTGGGTCGTATATTGTATGTCGTATTCAGTTAAGATCATTTGCCACCTTGCTATCCTTCCGGAGAGAGCGACCTTCTCGAAAATATACTTGATCAGATCCATATTTGATATCAACAAGGTAGTGCGAGTTAGCATATACTGTCTCAGTCGGCGAGCAGCCCATGCCAAAGCACAACAAGTTTTCTCGAGCAATGAGTATCGTGTCTCATAGTCGGTAAATTTTTTGCTAAGGTAATAAATTGCGTGCTCTTTTCGACCAGACTCTTCATGTTGCCCCAACACACACCCCATTGAATTGTCTAGCACTGTCAAGTATAATATCAAAGGTCTTCCTTCAACTGGAGGCATCATAATTATAGGTTCTTAAAGGTATTCCTTGATTCTTTTGAAAGTGGTCTGACATTCATCATTCCACTTTACTACTTGATCTTTCTTCAGAAGCTTGAAGATTGGCTCACAAGTAGCAGTCAGATGTGAAATGAACCTGACGATATAATTCAGACGTCCCAAGAAACCTCTAACCTCTTTCTCTGTACAGGGAACCAGCATCTCTTGTATGGCCTTTACTTTCACAGGGTCTACCTGAATACCCTTGTCACTGACGACAAAACCCAGAAGCTTACCAAATCTTACCCCGAAGGTACACTTGTTCGGATTCAACCTCAACTTTTACGTCTTCCACCTGTCAAACAATTTCTAGAGATGATCAAAGTGCTCTTCCTCAGTCTGAGACCTGGCTATCATATCATCAACATAGACCTTGATTTCATGGTGGATCATATCGTGGAACAAAGCGACCATGGCGCGCTGATAGGTTGCCCCAACATTCTTCAACCCAAAAGGCATCACCTTGTATCAGAAGGTGCCCCAATGTGTAATGAAGGTTGTCTTCTCCATGTCTTCAGGAGCCATCTTGATCTGGTTGTAGCCAGAGAAACCATCCATGAAGGAGAAGATTTTGTGTTGCGCGGTGTTGTCGACCAAAACATCAATGTGAGGAAGCGGGAAGTCATCCTTGGGGCTTGCCCTGTTCAGATCTCTGTAGTCAACATACATCCGTACCTTAGCGTCCATCTTAGGTACCAGAACGACGTTGGCAACCCACTGCGGATACGAAGTGACGGCTAAGAATCCTGCGTCAAACTGTTTCATGACCTCTGCCTTAATCTTCTCTGACATTTCAGGGCGCATACGACCGACCTTCTGTTTAACCGGAGGACAATCTTCTTTAGTTGGCAGGCGATGTACCACAATATCAGTGTCCAAACCAGGAATGTCTTCATAGGACCAGGCCAAGATCTCAACATAGTCGTGTAGTATTTGTATCAACCTTTGTTTGACACTAAGCTCTAGATTTACACCTATTTTAACCTCTTTTCTGTCTTTCTCAGTACCCAAATTCACTGTCTCAACCGGATCTTCATAAGGCTGTATGGCCCTCTCGTCATGTTGTAGTAGTCTAGCAAGTTCTCCAGGTACCTCACAATCGTCCTCGGCTTGGTTGATCAGATTTTTGAAGTCATAATTGGCAATAGTAGAGTTGTTATCAATGGGATCCAGAGTGGATATGGATCTGCAGTATGATACGTGAGTGTGTGTAAGAGCATAGTTGTATTGATAAAGTAAAGGCAGAAAAGAAAAACAGATAGTGCAAAATTTGTATGCAAAGAACGTCCAATGCTTCATTGATGAAATATGAGATGACATATAATAACCCTCACAGATATAACCATCGTGCCTCGGGTAAGACACAAGGCCAAAAAAGTTTAAATTGTTCATTACAAACTCAGAAAACAAGTAAGACAATTACTGCGGAATAAAAGAAACTGGTATAAAATATCTGGCCGTCCAGTTACTCGGCCCACCGTTGGTAGTTGGGTAAATCCAACTGTTAATATCAAATTCTTCCTCACTGTCTTCAATAACATTGACCCCTTGATTGCTGATGCGTAGGGGAGGTCCTCCAACTCAAGCGCGTCGAACAACCCTCTGAGCCCCTGTAGTAAAGCCCAAACCAAATTTGTCAATTTTGTAAGTAAAATCAGGGAGCCGTCCCCAATTGGTACACCCACCTTCTTCAACCACGGACCTGGCGTCCTTGAGAGAAGCCATCTTCAGAGGAGGCTTGTTGCTAATAGTAGTTTCAGTTGATTCTAAGATCTGCGATACCTCTTCGAAGTTCTGACAAGGAGTTTCTATAAATTCCCAGTCCATCTCTATGTAGCGGAAGGAATTGAGATGGCTCACCATATACTCCTCTTCACCCCGTACAGTGACAATCTTCCCTTTTACCGGATACTTCAACATTTGGTGGAGTGTGGAAGTAACTTCCCCAGCCTCATGGATTCAAGGGTGACCCAACAAACAAGAATATGACGGCCTGATGTCCATCACCTAGAAGGTAGACTTGAAATTCTGAGAGCCTATCTTGACAGGGATGTCCACTTCCCCATGCACCATTATTTTCGACCCGTCAAAAGCCCTTACCACAATGTTACTAGGATTTAAAGTCAAACCCTCGCAATCCAAACGGTCCAACGCCTTCTTGGGCAGAACATTCGGCGAAGACCCAGTATCCACCAGAACATGAGCCATGGTAGTGCCCCTGCATTCGATCGAGACATGCAGAGCATCATTGTGTTTTCTCCCTTTTAGAGTTAAGTCAGCATCTGTGATACGGTGGGAGAACTGACTAGGGTTTTGCGTTTGTTTTCATAAATGTTTCGGTTGAGCAAGAGTCGCCACCGACTTTTTATTTTATCCTAAGGAAAGGTTTAAAAAGCACAACAAAAACCTTTGAGATTTTTCTTGGGTTCGGGGAGTAGATTATAGAAAGGGAAGGTATTAGCACCCTTTCTATCCATGGTTATCCATGGACTCTTAGGTACTTGCTTAGATCAACTTGCCTTGGTTTTCAATTGTTTGAAATGGTGCTTGATGTGTGGTTTTGAAAGTGTTTTGAAAAGATGCCTTGCATAGGCTACCCTTGTAACAATTCTTTACTCGAATGTTTTACAAGTGGTGTTTGTCTTTTGAAAAGATGTTTCAAGGTTTTTTGAAAGTTTGTTTTGAAAGTGTTTGTGAAGTGTAGTTTGAAATTAGGCAAGTGCTTTCTTTGCAAATTGACAAGTACTTAAGAGTTTATCTACCCTAAAGTTTTCTCAAAGATTTTTGTCATGTTTTAAACCTTTTTGACAATTTTGTTCCACCATTGCATTTGGTGGACAATCTTGTCTTAGGAGGTGAAAGGGACGGGCGCGGGTCATCGCTTAGACCATAATTGCAATAGTGTTAAATGTCTTTGGGCAATTTTCTTTAAAAGGGACTTGATCATTCATTTAGGCAACATTTTGAGGGGCTATGATCATTTGATTGTTTGTTTTACCCAAAGAAATTCAACATACAATATGGCCCAATTATTTGAAGGCAACAAAGTGGAATACCCTAGGGGTGCAAGTGTGAAATGTGTTATCCATTTTCATGCTTATTTATCTTGAAATTAGGTCCAACTATTTTGTTCGTTTTATTCGCATTCAAACCCTAATTCTAGCATGGTATGTTTAGAAAGCGTTAAAGTGCGAAATTTAAATTCCTACACTATTACAACACAATAATATGGGGAGGGGGGTACAATGTTTCAAATGGGGTATATTTAGACAAGAATTTAAACCTAACTATTACATCATTTTCTTTGAATATTTACAAGACAAATAATTGTATAATTAAATGGAAATTGAAGTAAATATGCAAAATGTAAAAAGGATTTTTATGTGTATGAAAAAAAAAGAATATTATTTATGTGAAAATAAAAAGAGAAATAAAAAGGTATTATTTTTGGAGTATTTTCAAATTTAGAGCAAAACCCTAATTCTATTAAATAAAATATATTATTCATTTATTATGTACAAATATTTATTTATATATACAAAATAAAATAAAATGAGGTATTTGTCCAAAATGTATTTTTATATTAAATATTAATAATAATAAAAAAAAAACAAAAGTGTATATATTTTGTATTTACTCTAAATATATTAATAAATATATGTATATATGTATTATTTTAGATATGTATTATATATATATATATATATATATATATATATATATATATATATATATATATATATATATATATATATATATATATATATATATATATATATATATATATATATATATATATATATATATATATATATATATATATATATATATATATATATATATATATATATATATATATATATATATATATATATATATATATATATATATATATATATATATATATATATATATATATATATATATATATATACATAATAATAATATTTAATATTTGTAAAAAAGTATTTTTTATATAAAGTATTTTCAGAAGGTAAAATAAAATAAAAATGAAAATAAAAGTATTTTTACATATTTCTCAATATTTTTAATGAAATGTATATATTCATTTATTTGTGTATTAATCAAAAGAAAATCACATAAATACCTAATAAATTAAAAAATGGTGAGAAAAAAGATTTTTATATTTTTAATAACATGAGAAAAAATAAATGAATCAATCAAAAAAAGAAAAAGTCAGAAATCATTAAAAATAAACCAAATGGGCTCAGGGGGTGCAGAAGCAATTGTATGGTGTGAAAAGTAGAACAAAAGCTGGCCCAGCCCATGAGACACCTTCTTCAACCTCCAGCCAAAAACGCGCGCTTGTAACAGGGATTCAAACATCCTGATTCTTTGAGCTTTTGCACAAACTTTCAACACAAAATATGTCAAGCATTGAATCACGATTCCAAATATATAAAAAACTCATCCTAACTCTCAGAAATGAGAGAGAATTTTAACAATCCCAAATCCTGACCTAAGTTTTCTGCCATTTTCAAACCTTAAATTCTCACAGCTCAAGCAAAAGAAATGAAAAGTAAAAACATGTACATGTTCAGTGGCATGAGTAGAACATTGTTTATTCACAAACTTAGAGCTAATGATGCCTAATAAGAGAGATACGAATTCAAAAACTTACCTGTTCAGTTGAAGTTCTATCTGGCAATGGAGAAGCTTTCAGGGCAAGATAATGGTTGGTGTAGCTTCCTTGAGGTGTGGTGATGCTGTTCCAATATTTACTTTGCCTTGAGACACCTTGGATTGAGCTGTAGAACTTCAACTGCAAAATGAAAAAGTGAAAATGGTGGAACTTGTTAGAGGGATTACAGGTCGTGTTTCAAGTCATGGTTAGCTTGCATAGATGCTAGAGAATGTGTATGAACTGGTTTGGGCAAGAATGCTTGAAAGGATTGAGAGTTGGAACTCAATCTGCAGAGGTTGCTCTATTTGAGCAGTTTCAAGGTGATTCTGAGTTTTGGGAGGGATTGGAGGTGAAAGGCTCGTGCTTTAGCTTAGGATCAATGTTTGGAATGTGTTTTATAAGTTTGTCTAAGTGTTTGTCAGCTGATATCAGAGTTGGGACAAGTTATGCTATCTTACTTGAACTTGAAGCAAGCAATGGCCACTTGATGATTCTAGCCTGTACAGGCCCTCACACTATGCTGCATACATTGGCCTTGATCAGTGCAATTTGCTCACAAACTTGTGCCAAGAAGATTTGGATTGTACCACTTGGATTGCAAACTTGACATAAAGTTCTCCTTTTCAAAAATGGAAATAGTGCTTTTTCTAGTTTAGGGTTAACTCTCCATGTAATGTCCAAATGCTTAGAATAACAACTTGGCACAATGGTTTTGAATTAAATTATTGAGTGTCAAAGGGTTTTAGGACCTGTAATGTAGCTTAAGCATACTGAGATTGAAATGCATAGTGTTATGAACATGTACATGGCCAAGAAAAAAAGTGACTTTTTCCCATTTTGCAAAATTCGATTCTCCCTAACCATGAGGTTGTTTGAGAAGTTCTTGGACATTTTGGAAAGCTTGGAATGTGTACTACAATCCATCTTTGAAATGAAAATTGAAATTACAATTGGAAGTGTATGGAAAATGGCCTTGAAGTTGGGTAGAAAACCTTGTCAAAATAGGTTAAAATTTCACTAAGTTAAGAATGGTTTAGTGCCCTTATTCAAAAATTTGTAACTTGGGATACAAGCCTCAAATGGGAAAACTTTGTGAATCAAAGTTGTAGATTATGCAACAAGCTACAACTTTCATGTTTTGACTTTTGTTTGAATCCAAATGGATCTTGGTGAAAAAGTGGGGAAAAGTTGGGAAAAAAATTAGGGTTTTTCATAACTTAGAAAAATTCTAAGTTATGAAAAATTCTAATTTCTAACCCTAATTTGCATTTTGTGATTTCTTGATGAACAAGTTTCATGATTTGGCATGTTTTGATGAAAAATGAATCTTGACTCTTGATTTTGACCAAAAAGTCAAAGTTTGACTTTTCAGTATATAGTCAAAATTGATCAATTGACTGGGAAATTCAACTATCAATCTTGTGTACTTGGGATCTTTTGAGTTTTTTGAGCATGTCAAGATAATTCCATTGGGTCTTTGAGTCCATATGTGAGCTTGGTTTGCCATTGGCTTGGTCAAACAGTCAAAAATTGCCTTTGTGCAGTCAAAACCCTAAAAATGACCATTTTGCCCTTTTGGTGATTTGATCAAATTTCTTGTGGAATTGTGGTCCAAACTTGATCAAATGGTTCATATGAGTTCATAATGTTGATGTGGGTCAATTTTCATGAGGTTTGACTGTCAATTGGCCACAGTTGACTTTTTCCCCAATACAGTTGATTTCTAGGTCAACTGTCCAATTGACTGGGCAAAACTTGGAATCAAGGCTTGAAACTTGGTGTGGATAAACTTGGGAGTCCAATATGAAGCATGAAAGTCATCTTAGGCATTTTAGGTCAAAACATCTTTGTGCAAACACAAACCCTAATTTGGGTCAACAGTGCAAGGAGAAGTCTTGAGCAGATGAAACCCTAACAGGATCTTGATCTTCAAGGGTTTTGTGATGAGAAATCAATGAGAAATGGGAGGGAAAATTTTGGGGTACAACAGTTGCCCCTGTTCAATCTTCTTGAATCCGAAGAGTTAGATTGGCAAGTTTTGCCTTTCGTGACTCGAGGGTAAAAGGAGATTGGACACTAGAGTGCCCGGAAATTTGCACTCGTCAAAGCAATGGATGCGGGAATGGGCTTAGAGATGCCATTTGGAGATGGGCTTAATGATGCCATCTGGAAGAGTGACAGAGACTTGTTGGGGATGGGCTTAGAGATGCCATCTGGAATGAGTATCAGGAAGGTGTCCAAGCTTTGGACCATCTCTGAACTGGGGGTCTGAATAAGGAATAGATTGACATCCGTTGTTGGGAGGAATCCGTAAGCTATTTTCAGAAGTCTTGAGAAGTAACTGAACAAGCGATAGGTTAACATCCGTTACTTGGAGAACCCGTAAACTGTTTTTAGAAGTCTTGAAGTTGAATAAGCAATAGAGCAACATCCGTTGTTGGGAAGCGTCCGTAAACTGTTTTCAAAAGTTGCATCTGAATAAGTGATAGATTAACATCCGTTGTTGGGAAGAATCCATAGACTGTTTTCAGAAGTCTTGAGAAGAAACTGAACAAGTGATAGGTTAACATCCGTTACTTGGAGAACCCGTAAACTGTTTTCAGAAGTCTTGAAGTTGAATAAGCAATAGAGCAGCATCCGTTGTTGGGAAGCGTCCGTAAACTGTTTTCAAAAGTTGCATCTGAACAAGTGATAGATTAACATCCGTTGTTGGGAAGAATCCATAGACTGTTTTCAGAAGTCTTGAGAAGAAACTGAACAAGCGATAGGTTAACATCCGTTACTTGGAGAACCCGTGAACTGTTTTCAGAAATCTTGAGGAGGAACCGGTGTAGGGCTTCCTGATGATGAGCTCGTGTAAAACTACATCTGGATAAATTTGGAATAAGCATTAGAATGTTGCCGTGTCTGGGTCACATCTGAACTATTCCTGGAAAGAATCTCGGAAGATAATGATCTTAGTCTTTCGACTGATCTTACCTGAAAAGGTAAAGAGTTAGTTATATGCAATGTTATGATGCATGACACAATGTATGTTATATGATACGAATGTAAATGAATGCGCATGTAAGCTGGAGAGCTGTCTTGCAATGGATGGATGAATCCGAGATGGCTGAAGGTGACAGTATCTCGACTGCTGCCGGGAAGAATAATTCCTGGTTGTTGATGGGGAATAAAGAGCTTGGGTTGTATACCAATCTTCTGGGGAATTCCTGATGACTTTTACTGGGGAGCTCCAATCTAAAAGACTCATGCTGGGGAGGTAAGACTGAGAATCTTTAGCTTTGAGGGAAGTATCTCTGGCGACTTCACTGGGGAACTCAAGATTTTCCTTTCTAAAACTCTGTGGGGAAACGGTTCATTAGTTTGGCTCCGCTGGGGAATAGATAATTTTGAAGCTTTAGCTCAGCTGGGGATACTGAAAATTTGAACTCTGAGGGGAAATGAGTTTTGGAGGATTCTCTGGCTGGGGATGACAAAGATAAACTCCTCTGGGGATTGTATTGATAAGTTATGCTGGGGAATTTTGATGAACTCCGCTGGGGATAGGAAGAATTTTGGCGAGTGCGATCTTCCGTGGTTGTTAGCTGAGGATAACCCAGTTATAAGTCCTTGTGAGGAATAACTTTGAATAAAACTCGGGAGAGACGTCCGTTCTCTATGGGGAATAAGCTTCCAGAATCTGCTGGGGATAGGAAGAATTTTGGCGAGTGCGATCTTCCGTGGTTGTTAGCTGAGGATAACCCAGTTATAAGTCCTTGTGAGGAATAACTTTGAATAAAACTCGGGAGAGACGTCCGTTCTCTGCGGGGAATAAGCTTCCAGAATCTGCTGGGGATAAGCTCCTAAACTTGCTAGGGATATGGATTCCAAATCTCCCGGGGTTTTCCTTTGAAAGGGTGTCAGGTTATCCAACTGTACCTTCGATTTATCAGTAATCCTCTTTCCCGACTCATAAGAGAATGATTATGTTTCAAATGCATATGCCTATTTAACAAAACATTGGACGTTTCTCAAAATAAAATAAATAGTGCAAGAGAAAAGAAAAAGGAAATGACACAAAATTTCTGGGAAAAGTATTTGTATTGATTTTTTATGAGTATATTTGTACAAAGGAGACAATCATCCTAGTAAGAGGATTTTGTCGTAAGTATTTGAAAGGTTTATACAAAATAAGGATGGCTATGTGCAATAATTCCATGGGATTCCATTCCGCTATAGCTTTCACAACCCTGAATATCTGTCCATTCAATGCTTCGTTTGACGATGACTGGATTGATCAGAAGCCTGGAACCGGTTGATGAAGAGATTGTCTTTGAAGTGACCCGACGAGACATAGTCATACGCTTTAATTCCCTAACTTTTGCCTGAATCGCCCTTTCGGGTTTTCGATCCACCGGGAAACCCCTTTTTGCCCAAGCCGCCCTTTCGGGTTTTCAACTTGCCGGGTGTACAGATTTTTTTTGTTTTTTTATCCCTAATTTTTGCCTGAATCGCCCTTTCGGGTTTTCGATCCACCGGGATGCCCATTTTTGCCCAAGTCGCCCTTTCGGGTTTTCGACTTGTCGGGTTATTTTACGCGTAGTATCTTTTGACTATGTCTGCGTTCGCAGGGTGCGGCAGATCGTCACCGTCCATGGTGGTCAGAATCATTGCACCACCAGAAAATATGCTCTTGATCACAAATGGTCCTTCATATGTAGGAGTCCATTTGCCCCTGGGATCACTTTGCGGCAAGATAATCCGCTTGATTACAAGATCTACGACTTGATACACTTGACGTTTGACTTTCTTATTGAAGGCCTTGATCATTCGCTTTTGATACGTCTGACCATGGCATATAGCAACAAGTCGTTTTTCGTCGATCAGATTGAGTTGATCAAGTCGGGTCTGCATCCAATCATCTTCATTCAAACCTGCATCCTTCATAATCCGTAGAGAAGGGATCTGGACTTCCATAGGCAAAACAGCTTCCATGCCATAAACCAAAGAAAATGGGGTTGCCCCGGTTGAAGTACGTACCGTTGTACGGTATCCATGCAGAGCAAACGGTAACATCTCATGCCAGTCTTTATAAGTGACTGTCATTTTCTGAATGATTTTCTTAATGTTTTTGTTCGCAGCTTCAACAGCACCGTTCATCTTCGGCCGATAGGGAGATGAATTGTGATGATAAATCTTGAACTGTTCGCACAATGCAGTGATCATTGTGTTATTCAGATTTGTACCGTTGTCTGTGATGATCCTGTCTGGAACACCATACCGGCATATGAGATTTTGCTTGATAAAGCGGGCAACCACATTTTTAGTGACAGAGGCGAAGGAAGCTGCTTCGACCCATTTAGTGAAGTAGTCAATGGCAACCAGGATGAAGCGATGTCCGTTGGAAGCCGTGGGCTTGATCTCTCCAATCATATCAATCCCCCACATTACAAAGGGCCACGGAGTAGTCAGGACGTTGAGAGGAACCGGAGGAATATGAACTTTGTCAGCATAGACTTGACACTTGTGGCAAGTACGGGAATGTTGATGGCAGTCAGCTTCCATGGTAGACCAGTAATAGCCTGCCCTCAGTATCTTCTTAGCCATTGTATGCCCGCTCAAGTGAGTGCCAAATGTGCCGCTGTGTATATCAGTCATGATCAACTCTTCTTCAGCTTTATCTACACATCAGAGTAATACACAATCATGGCTTCGTTTGTAAAGGATGCCGTTGCTCAGAAAGAACTTTGCAACAAATTTCCTTAAGAACTTCTTGTCATTCACGGAAGCTCCTTCAGGATAATCTCGGGTCTCGAGATACCTTTTGATTTCATGGAACCAAGGTTGTTCCACTACTTCTTCGGTATTAATCTCGTGGCAATGCGCCGGTTCATCCATTCGCTCGATGGTGATTTGGGGAGCCTCGTTATCCCAGTTGAGTTTAAACATGGAAGACATTGTAGCCAAAGCATCTGCTAGCTGATTCTCTTATCGCGGGAAATGCTCGAAGGTAATTTGCTCGAAATGAGGCAACAATGTCAGGACATGTTCTTTGTATGGGATAAGATTAGGATGTTTGGTATCCCACTCTCCTTTGATTTGACTGATAACCAAAGCCGAGTCCCCAAATACGATCAAAAATTTGATCCCCAAGTCTATAGCAGCCTTGAGACCAAAGATGCAAGCTTCATATTCAGCCATGTTGTTAGTGCAGCTGAAGCAAAGTCGAGCCGTGAAAGGTGTGTGACAACCTTCCGGAGAAATGAGTACTGCGCCGATACCATTTCCAAGTGCATTTGAAGCACCATCGAAGTACAAGGTCCATCGGGATCCCTTTTCGGGTCCGTCATGTGGTCCGTCACCTTCAACGTTGTCCAAATTCATGATGTCTTCGTCTGGGAAGTCAAATCTCATGGGTTGATAGTCTTCGATAGCCTGATGAGCCAGATGGTCAGCTAATACACTCCCTTTTATAGCTTTTTGGGTGGTGTACTGGATGTCATATTCAGTTAAGATCATTTGCCATCTAGCTATCCTTCAAGATAAAGCGGGCTTTTCGAAGATATACTTGATGGGATCCATTTTGGAAATCAACAAGGTAGTATGAGTCAACATATACTGTCTTAGTCGGCGAGCATCCCATACCAAAGCGCAACAAGTTTTCTCGAGCAGTGAGTAGCGAGTCTCACAGTCGGTAAACTTTTTGCTAAGGTAATAAATAGCACGCTCTTTTCGACCAGACTCGTCATGCTGGCCCAAAACACACCCCATTGAGTTATCCAAGACGGTCAAATACATGATCAATGGTCTTCCTTCGACGGGTGGCATCAGAATAGGAGGTTCTAGCAAATACTCCTTGATTCTATCAAAAGCAGCTTGATAATCGTCGTTCCATTCCACTACCTGATCTTTTTTCAAGAGTTTGAAAATTGGCTCACAGGTAGAAGTCAGATGTGAGATGAATCTGGCAATATAGTTTATGCGCCCCAAGAATCCTCTAACTTCCTTCTCAGTACGGGGAGCAGGCATCTCTTGTATTGCTTTTACTTTTGCCGGATCGACTTCAATGCCTTTGTTGCTTACAATGAATCCCAGGAGTTTACCAGACCTAACTCCAAAAGTACATTTACTTGGATTCAGCCTGAGCTTGTATTCTTTTAACCTGGCAAACAGCTTCTCCAGATGTTCAAGGTGCTCTTCCTCTGTTTGTGACCGAGCTATCATATCGTCTACGTAAACCTCAATCTCATGATGTATCATATCGTGAAATAAAGCTACCATGGCGCGTTGATAAGTTGCCCTTGCGTTCTTCAGCCCGAACGGCATCACCTTATAACAGAAAGTGCCCCACTGTGTGACAAAAGTTGTTTTCTCCATATCCTCGGGGGCCATTTTGATTTGATTGTAGCCCGAGAATCCATCCATGAAGGAAAACACTTTATGCTGAGCTGTATTGTCGATCAAGATGTCAATGTGAGGTAGCGGGAAATCATCTTTAGGGCTGGCCCTATTCAAATCCCGGTAGTCTACACACATCCTGACTTTGCCATCTTTCTTAGGTACCGGCACAATGTTAGCGACCCATTGAGGATAGGACGTGACAGCCAGAAAGCCAGCATTGAATTGCTTCATTACTTCTGCCTTGATCTTCTCAGACATGTCAGGCCTCATTCGGCGAACTTTTTGCTTGATCGACGGACAATCCTCTCTTGTGGGGAGACGGTGAACCACGATGTCCGTGTCTAAACCCGGCATGTCTTCATAGGACCAAGCGAAGATTTCAACATACTCATTCAACAACTGTACCAAGTGCTCCTTGACTTTTGGTTCCAGATTGGCACCCACTTGAACCTCCTTCCGGTCCCCCTCGGTTCCCAAGTTAACAGTTTCCAATGGCTCTTCATGCGGTAAGATGGCCCTTTCCTCTTGTTGCAGAAGTCTGGCTAGTTCCCCGGGTACTTCACAACCTTCGTCATCTTCATACTCGGCTAGATTGACCAGATCTTCAGAGTTATTGAAAGATATAGCAGAATAGTCACCCATGGAATCCAGAGTGGATGGGTACCTGCATTGGTGAGTGTGGGTGTGTGTAAGGGATAGCCATCCTTAAACAAAAAATGCAAAAGGAAAGAAAATGAACACAAGCAGTTTATCAAATGAAAAACGTCCAATGAATCATTAAACATGGCATATGGATATGGAAAATAATCAAAACCCTTACAAGTGGACCTACATGCCCCGGGCAAGGCAGGAGGTGAAGAGATAGTGTACGGATTGTTTGAAAGTAAATATTACAGACCAAATAAGAAATGTTTAACAGATAAATTACTGATGAATAAAAGTGATGGGGACAAAGTCTTTTGCCTCCCAGTTGCTCAATCCTCCTTTGACAGTTGGATAAATCCACTCTTCAATGTTGCTCTCTTTGTCCTCATCCTCCAAAGCGTTGATTCCGTAGGGAGAAATTTTGACTGGCGCTCTTTCAATCTTCGACCGGCGCATAGCTTTCTGGCCAGCGGCTGTGAACCCTAATCCAAACTTGTCAGTCTTATGCGGAATGTCAGGTAACTGCCCCCATGCTGAATTCTTCCCTTCTTTTATTGCGGCCCTTGCGTCCTCCAGAGATGCCATCCTGGCCATCTGTCTCGGTGCCTCAACTGCCAACTTTGCTACTGCTATTTCAGGAAGGGCTTCTTCAAAATGTTGAAACGGTGTCTCGATGAATTCTCCTTCAACCTCCACATACCGGAAAGAATTTAAGTGGCTAATCATGTACTCTTCTTCGCCATGGACAGTGATGATCTTTCCCTTGACAGGATACTTCAACATCTGATGTAAGGAGGAGGTGACTGCCCCAGCATGGTGTATCCAAGGTCTTCCCAGCAGGCAAGAGTATGACGGACGAATGTCCATCACATAGAAAGTGGATTTAAACACCTCAGTGCCTATCTTGATGGGAATTTCAACCTCTCCATGGACCATTCTCTTCGAACCATCGAAAGCTCTGACAACAATATCACTCGGCTTCAATTCCAATCCTTCACAATCTAGTCGGTCCAAGGCCTTCTTAGGCAAAACATTCAGCGACGAACCAGTATCAACCAAGACATGTGCGAGAGTAGTTCCTCGACACTCGACTGAAATGTGCAAAGCATCATTGTGATTTCTACCTTTAGGAGTTAGGTCGGCATCAGAAAAACCTAATCCATTGTCTGCAGTCAGGCTAGCCATGCAATTCTGAAATTGATCTGCAGAGGTTTCCTGGGGCACATGAGCTGCCTTCAGGAATTTTATCAGGGCTTTAGCATGCGCTTCTGAGCAAAGTAGTAGTGCCAGCATGGAGATCTTGGAGGGGGTTTGCCCCAACTGTTCCACCACATCGTAATCACTCCTTTTGATTATCCTCAAAATCTCGTCCATTTCCTTCTTGGAGGTTTCCGGGATTACCAAGGGTTGAGCCCTCGTCCTGACGGGCTCATCTTGGATTCCCTTACCTTTGTCAGCAGCGGTAGGAGAGACAGTACTAGGAACAACAATGTCTTCAATCAGAGGAGTTCTAGCAGAGAGTTTTATTGGTGCAGGGATGACCTCGTTAGCTGATGAGGGTCCAAAGACTGCTCTTGGGGGGGCAATCTCTGGAGAAAATATTCTCCCGCTCTTGGTGATTTTGCTAGTGCCCGCAATGTTGCTAATGCTGGCTTCATCATCATCTGAACTTTCTTCAATTACCTTGATTTGCTTGATACCATGGTAGTAGATGTCACCGCCATAGTTCCAAGGTATCGACTTCTCAGAAACATAGGGAACCGGCCCTGGCATTGTTATCTTCAAAGGAACAGATTTCGTAGCTGGTGTAATCTTAACAGGCTTTTTGACGGCCTTGGAAAGATTGGCGTGAATGGTTATGATTGAGACATCTTCAGTATGAACTGGAACAGTAGAAACTTTTTCAAACAAAATTTGTAGACTATCCATAAGGCCTTGGATGCCTTTCTTCAGTAGCGGACAATCAAACGACAGAGAGTAACAACAGTAGCAGTCTTCTTTACATCCCGGGAAGATTCCGGCCCTTAACAAATTCAACTTAATGGTTAGCAGTGGAGTAGTCAGATCACTGACATCAGCAACATACAAATCTTCTTCAATGGCATTGACATTTCGGCCGTGCTTCGGCATGGGTGCAGATATCACATTAGGCTTCTCT
The DNA here is from genome assembly GCA_948472305.1 of Vicia faba. Taxonomy (NCBI): domain Eukaryota; kingdom Viridiplantae; phylum Streptophyta; class Magnoliopsida; order Fabales; family Fabaceae; genus Vicia; species Vicia faba. The sequence continues at coordinate 746,568,761 of OX451737.1, forward strand.
GGAGCGTCAAATTCTACCTCCTTAGCCTCTATCAGGTCTTGGATTTTATGCTTGAGTGCCCAAAAATCATTGGTGTCGTGTCCAACACTGCCTGAATGGTAGGCGCATTTAGCATTGGCATGATAATGCGGAGAGGATGTATTCACATTCTTTGGTGCCTCCTTGATGGTGGCGAGATTCAACTTCAATAGATGGGGAAGCACTTGCGCTGGAGTCATATTAATGCGGGTGAACTGCCGTTGTGGCCGTTCCACCCGTTGTTGATTTGGTCTGGACTGGTTATAGCGAGGCTGCTCACTTAGGGTATTTTGAATCATTACGGCCCCCACAGTTGGCCGACACTCCGTCTTCCCTGCTCTTCTCTGAGAATATACCACAGCTGTTTCCTTCTTAAAAGTCGGTAAACCCCGCGGAAGAGTTACCAATTAGATGATTGAAGAATGGCCCAGATAGGGTCCCAAGAAACATATCAACGAGCTCACGATCGGTTAAAGGAGGCTGCACCCTGCCAGCCAAATCCCTCCATTTTTGTGCATATTCTTTGAATCCCTCGCTCGTTCCTAGTGACATACCCTGAAGTTGGGTACGAGTAGGAGCAAGATCAGAATTATACTGGTATTGTTTGTAGAAAGCGGTGGCCAAATCTTCCCAATTTCTGACACTGGTTCCTTCTAGCTGATAAAACTACTCCAACTGAGCTCCCGAAAGGCTGTCTTGAAAGAAATGAATCCAGAGATTTTTATCTGCCGTATAGGGTTGAATCTTTCTCACGTAGGACCTGAGATGCATTTTTGGACAGGACAGCCCATCATACCTCACAAACACTGGCACTTTGAATTTTGGGGGAATCACAATCCCGGCAACCAAACCCAAGTCTTCAAAATCCAAACCTGGTACTCTTTGTAATTCCATGGCGGCCAATATGTCTTATAAACCCTTGTATTTATCATCAGCCGGAGGGTATTGCTGGTCAGAATAATCTCCATCCTCTTCAACCTCTTCTTCTTCCACATCAGACTCGGAAGGCACCGCAGCTCCATCTCTTTTACTGGTCCCTTCATCAGAAGTAGGAGGAAATTCAAGCACTCTCCGAGCTTCTCCGTCAAATCTTCTCCCCAAAGTAGCCACCCCAATCCTCTTTTTCTTCTTTTTTACTGGGTCCTTATTCCCCAATTGAGTCTTGATATCCTCCTGACCCTTAGCCAAGGTCATCAGGAGTTGCTGGAATTGTGCATTCTGAGCTTGTAGGTCTTTGACTGTTTGCTCGAGATCCATCCTACTGAAATAAACAGCAGACAGATAAGGAAACCTGGAGTGAGACCTGCTTATGCACATGATGAATGGTATGCTTATGTATGCAATGTATTCAAGGATTTAGAACATTCAAAATTGTTTCAGACAAAGAAGAATGCACGTCATATTAATAAGAAGAAATTTGTTAGTACATAAATGCCCCATGGGCCAAATATTACAAAATAAACTTCTTAAGGCAGAAAGACATTGCGCATCCTCTTTGGTGCGATGTAGGTGTTGAGGGCCTCTTGCTCGTGGAGTCGACAGGTAAGCTCTAGAACCTTCTTCTCACTGGCGTAGAAGCTAGCTTCAAAAGTATTCCGCTCTTCCTTGAGCTGAATCCAACTTTTCTGCATTTCCTCCCACGATGTAGGCATGTCTGGATGTAGGATGGTGTAGGGGACCTCTCCTTCATTGACGGGCTCTTTAATCACTGGGAGTACATGAGGGTAAGGCATCATTAGACTTTGGGCTCGGGCTCGTACCCACTTGAGATAGGGCTCAAGAGGGATGGAGTTCTTGTGTCCCAGAGTCTTGCTATCAACCTTGTTGAGTTTTCCCCAAGCTCTGATGAATCTCTGGCGAAGTCCTTGTGCATCGTTGTCGAAGTCAAAAACTAGGCTAGGAATCAACATGTCATGAGGGCCATCCCTCTGTGCATATCCAAATTGCCTCAAAGCTAGGCAAGGGTTTTAGGTGATACCTCCCCTGATTCCAAGTAAAGGAACATTAGGAAACTCTCCGCAACGATCGACAATGATGATATTTTCTCTAGACCGAGAACACCAATGCACATCAGAATGAGTAAGATTCATCAACCGTTGGGACCACCTTGTACCTTGGTCATTCTTCAAGACAGATTGCGGAAGGTGCGAAATAAACCACCTTGCAAGAATAGGAGTACAACACATGAGAACACCCCTCTTTCTCATTGTTCGTGTGTAAAACGAGTGAAGGATGTCCCCAAGCAATGTTGGTATTGGATTTCTGGACAAGAAGATTTTGACGGCGTTGACATCTACCAATTGGTCAGGATTTGGGAACAAGACCAACCCGTAGATAAGGAGTTCCACAATCTATTCAAAGGCTTGTAGGTCCAATGAGTTCCAACATTCTTGTGCCTTCTCAAACAAGAACTTTGCTAAGAATCCTTTGACGCCGCTTCTGGTTTCCCAATGCCCCTTGATGTCGGATGGTTGTAGATGTAATGCTCGAGCAACATCTTCCGGCTTTGGTTCCTTTTCCGTACCGTTGAAGGGTAGTCGATTAAGGATAGGGATTCTTAGGAGTTGAGAAAACTCCTCCAAAGTGGGTACCAACTGATAATCAGGGAAAGTGAAGCAGTGGTGAAGAGGGTCAAAGAACTGGAATAACACCTTCATCATGTCTTCTTCAATGTTGGTGTTGACTAAGCTGAGCAGTCTACCATGTCTTTCACTGAAGGATGAATTTTCCGGAATTCTTGAAGTGATCTCCTTGAGTTGAGGAGAGATTCTCACCAGGTTGACTTGAATGGTGTTTCTGCGAGGAACTTCCATGACCTACAAAACAAGAACAAAGATGAAGATCCAAACCCTTGAAATGGTTAGTGAATGCATATGATGCTTCATGATGTTTATGATGTATGCACAAAACATATGTACAAGCAAGTCACACCAAACCCTAGTTTCAGGCTTGCATGGGGTTTCATAGGTAAGTACCCTCTTGAGTGTAGTTGGCTTAAAAACCTGTCCTATAAATAGTAACCGGGTTCTAAGGAGCTCAATATCACTGGATTGTTTTCAATGTTCATTGTTTTGGTTTAGCCACTTAACTAGCGACCAAAATATTCCAAGAAAACAACCCTCAAGGAGTGTAGTATCGAGTATCTACCAACTTCGGACTGCACCAAAGCCGGTCATCTCACTACCCCTAATAAAAGGCCAAGATGGTCAAGTAAGGTTCTAGGTCATTAGTGCTTAGTGACATCACTCAGCGGCCCCGTACTCTCCTTGATTGAACTCAAGGGTTACCGGTACTCACAAATATGTCGCACTAATATAGCTATTGCTTCGACCGTGTCGGTATACCCCGCACAGTTTCCACAACGTATTGCTATCTATGAATGTTTCCCAAAATCCGGGTGTAGGATTGCAAACCCAAACAATAGAGCCAAGATATAAAGCAATCAATTCAAACAATTAGTCATGCAAGAGGGTGATCTAAGCCCTAAGGTTACTCCACTTTTAATATTATCCCCAGCAGATTCGCCAATTCTGTGATCCGGTGGGAGAACTGACTAGGGTTTTGCGTTTGTTTTCGCAAATGTTTCGGTTGAGCAAGAGTCGCCACCGACTTTTTATTTTATCCTAAGGAAAGGTTTAAAAAGCACAGCAAAAACCTTTGAGATTTTTCTTGGGTTCGGGGAGTAGATTATAGAAAGGGAAGGTATTAGCACCCTTTCTATCCATGGTTATCCATGGGCTCTTAGGTACTTGCTTAGATCAACTTTCCTTGGTTTTCAATTGTTTGAAATGGTGCTTGATGTGTGGTTTTGAAAGTGTTTTGAAAAGATGCCTTGCATAGGCTACCCTTGTAACAATTCTTTACTCGAATGTTTTACAAGTGGTGTTTGTCTTTTGAAAAGATGTTTCAAGGTTTTTTGAAAGTTTGTTTTGAAAGTGTTTGTGAAGTGTAGTTTGAAATTAGGCAAGTGCTTTCTTTGCAAATTGACAAGTACTTAAGAGTTTATCTACCCTAAAGTTTTCTCAAAGATTTTTGTCATGTTTTAAACCTTTTTGACAATTTTGTTCCACCATTGCATTTGGTGGACAATCTTGTCTTAGGAGGTGAAAGGGACGGGCGCGGGTCATCGCTTAGACCATAATTGCAATAGTGTTAAATGTCTTTGGGCAATTTTCTTTAAAAGGAACTTGATCATTCATTTAGGCAACATTTTGAGGGGCTATGATCATTTGATTATTTGTTTTACCCAAAGAAATTCAACATACAATATGGCCCAATTATTTGAAGGCAACAAAGTGGAATACCCTAGGGGTGCAAGTGTGAAATGTGTTATCCATTTTCATGCTTATTTATCTTGAAATTAGGTCCAACTATTTTGTTCGTTTTATTCGCATTCAAACCCTAATTCTAGCATGGTATGTTTAGAAAGCGTTAAAGTGCGAAATTTAAATTCCTACACTATTACAACACAATAATATGGGGAGGGGGGTACAATGTTTCAAATGGGGTATATTTAGACAACAATTTAAACCTAACTATTACATCATTTTCTTTGAATATTTACAAGACAAATAATTGTATAATTAAATGGAAATTGAAATAAATATGCAAAATGTAAAAAGGATTTTTATGTGTATGAAAAAAAAAAGAATATTATTTATGTGAAAATAAAAAGAGAAATAAAAAGGTATTATTTTTGGAGTATTTTCAAATTTAGGGCAAAGCCCTAATTCTATTAAATAAAATATATTATTCATTTATTATGTACAAATATTTATTTATATATACAAAATAAAATAAAATGAGGTATTTGTCCAAAATGTATTTTTATATTAAATATTAATAATAATAAAAAAAAAAAGTGTATATATTTTGTATTTACTCTAAATATATTAATAAATATATGTATATATGTATTATTTTAGATCTGTATTATATATATATATATATATATATACATAATAATAATATTTAATATTTGTAAAAAAGTATTTTTTATATAAAGTATTTTCAGAAGATAAAATAAAATAAAAATGAAAATAAAAGTATTTTTACATATTTCTCAATATTTTTAATGAAATGTATATATTCATTTATTTGTGTATTAATCAAAAGAAAATCACATAAATACCTAATAAATTAAAAAATGGTGAGAAAAAAGATTTTTATATTTTTAATAACATGAGAAAAAATAAATGAATCAATCAAAAAAAGAAAAAGTCAGAAATCATTAAAAATAAACCAAATGGGCTCAGGGGGTGCAGAAGCAATTGTATGGTGTGAAAAGTAGAACAAAAGCTGGCCCAGCCCATGAGACACCTTCTTCAACCTCCAGCCAAAAACGCGCGCTTGTAACAGGGATTCAAACATCCTGATTCTTTGAGCTTTTGCACAAACTTTCAACACAAAACATGTCAAGCATTGAATCACGATTCCAAATATATAAAAAACTCATCCTAACTCTCAGAAATGAGAGAGAATTTTAACAATCCCAAATCCTGACCTAAGTTTTCTGCCATTTTCAAACCTTAAATCTCACAGCTCAAGCAAAAGAAATGAAAAGTAAAAACATGTACATGTTCAGTGGCATGAGTAGAACATTGTTTATTCACAAACTTAGAGCTAATGATGCCTAATAAGAGAGATACGAATTCAAAAACTTACCTGTTCAGTTGAAGTTCTATCTGGCAATGGAGAAGCTTTCAGGGCAAGATAATGGTTGGTGTAGCTTCCTTGAGGTGTGGTGATGCTGTTCCAATATTTACTTTGCCTTGAGACACCTTGGATTGAGCTGTAGAACTTCAACTGCAAAATGAAAAAGTGAAAATGGTGGAACTTGTTAGAGGGATTACAGGTCGTGTTTCAAGTCATGGTTAGCTTGCATAGATGCTAGGGAATGTGTATGAACTGGTTTGGGCAAGAATGCTTGAAAGGATTGAGAGTTGGAACTCAATCTGCAAAGGTTGCTCTGTTTGAGCAGTTTCAAGGTGATTCTGAGTTTTGGGAGGGATTAGAGGTGAAAGGCTCGTGCTTTAGCTTAGGATCAATGTTTGGAATGTGTTTTATAAGTTTGTCTAAGTGTTTGTCAGCTGATATCAGAGTTGGGACAAGTTATGCTATCTTACTTGAACTTGAAGCAAGCAATGGCCACTTGATGATTCTAGCCTGTACAGGCCCTCACACTATGCTGCATACATTGGCCTTGATCAGTGCAATTTGCTCACAAACTTGTGCCAAGAAGATTTGGACTGTACCACTTGGATTGCAAACTTGACATAAAGTTCTCCTTTTCAAAAATGGAAATAGTGCTTTTTCTAGTTTAGGGTTAACTCTCCATGTAATGTCCAAATGCTTAGAATAACAACTTGGCACAATGGTTTTGCATTAAATTATTGAGTGTCAAAGGGTTTTAGGACCTGTAATATATCTTAAGCATGCTGAGATTGAAATGCATAGTGTTATGAACATGTACATGGCCAAGAAAAAAAGTGACTTTTTCCCATTTTGCAAAATTCGATTCTCCCTAACCATGAGGTTGTTTGAGAAGTTCTTGGACATTTTGGAAAGCTTGGAATGTGTACTACAATCCATCTTTGAAATGAAAATTGAAATTCCAAGTGGAAGTGTATGGAAAATGGCCTTGAAGTTGGGTAGAAAACCTTGTCAAAATAGGTTAAAATTTCACTAAGTTAAGAATGATTTAGTGCCCTTATTCAAAAATTTGTAACTTGGGATACAAGCCTCAAATGGGAAAACTTTGTGAATCAAAGTTGTAGATTATGCAACAAGCTACAACTTTCATGTTTTGACTTTTGTTTGAATCCAAATGGATCTTGGTGAAAAAGTGGGGCAAAGTTGGGAAAAAATTAGGGTTTTTCATAACTTAGAAAAATTCTAAGTTATGAAAAATTCTAATTTCTAACCCTAATTTGCATTTTGTGATTTCTTGATGAACAAGTTTCATGATTTGGAATGTTTTGATGAAAAATGAATCTTGACTCTTGATTTTGACCAAAAAGTCAAAGTTTGACTTTTCAGTATACAGTCAAAATTGATCAATTGACTGGGAAATTCAACTATCAATCTTGTGTACTTGGGATCTTTTGAGTTTGTTGAGCATGTCAAGATAATTCCATGGGGTCTTTGAGTCCATATGTGAGCTTGGTTTGCCATTGTCTAGGTCAAACAGTCAAAAATTGCCTTTGTGCAGTCAAAACCCTAAAAATGACCATTTTGCCCTTTTGGTGATTTGATCAAATTTCTTGTGGAATTATGGTCCAAACTTGATCAAATGGTTCATATGAGTTCATAATGTTGATGTGGGTCAATTTTCATGAGGTTTGACTGTCAATTGGCCACAGTTGACTTTTTCCCCAATACAGTTGATTTCTAGGTCAACTGTCCAATTGACTAGGCAAAACTTGGAATCAAGGCTTGAAACTTGGTGTGGATAAACTTGGGAGTCCAATATGAAGCATGAAAGTCATCTTAGGCATTTTAGGTCAAAACATATTTGTGCAAACACAAACCCTAATTTGGGTCAACAGTGCAAGGAGAAGTCTTGAGCAGATGAAACCCTAACAGGATCTTGATCTTCAAGGGTTTTGTGATGAGAAATCAATGAGAAATGGGAGGGAAAATTTTGGGGTACAACAGCATCCGAAAAACCCAGTCCATTGTCGGCAGTCAAACTGGCTACACATTCTTTGAATTGATTGACTGAGGTTTCTTGCGGCACATGCACGGTCTTGAGGAATGCAATCAAAGCTTTCACATGGGCCTCGGAGCACAACAGCAGGGATAACATGGATATCTTTGAGGGGGTGTGCCCCAGCTGCTCGACCACATTGTAGTCACTCTTTTTAATTATTTTCAAAATTTCCTCTATCTCTTGCTTAGAGGTTTCCACAAAATTTTTTCTAGGTGCCTCCGTCCGAGCAGGCTCACCTACAGCTTCTTTGCCTCGAATCCCAGATGACTTATCGACAGGGGTAACAGCTGGAGTAGGAACAATAACTGAAGTACTAGCGGGAGCAGAAGATGAAATAACGATAGGCTTAGTGACAGTCTTCGGAGAGATCTCAGGAGAGAAAACCCTTCCACTTCTAGTAATCTTGCTGGTCCCAATAATGTTACTGACATCAGGATCAGCTTCTTCGGTCTTCAAGTTTTACTTAACGCCATGATAGTAAACATCGGCGCCATAATGCCAAGGGACAGCTTTGTCCGAGGTGTACGGGATAGGACCAGGACATGTGATTATCAACAGAGCGATTCTCGTAGTGGGTGTAATCCTAACAGGTTTTATCGAGGAAACCTTGGAAGGACTAGCGGAAATGGTTATAATAGCAATATCTTCACATGGAACAGTTGGAATCAAAGTCTTTTTGAACAAAATTTCTCGGCTGTCCATCAGGCTTTGGACACCTGTTTTTAGCAAATAGAAACCCGAAGGCAGGGATGAACATATGTGGCAATCTTCATCACAACCTGGAAATAAACCAGCCGACAACAAATTCTTCTTAACAGTCATAAGAGGAGTAGAAACTTCATCAACTGAGGTCAAGAACAGATCGATATCAATGGTGTTAACTTCATGGTCGTGCTTAGGCATGAGAGCAGTTATAACATTGGGCTTCTTCGGAGCGTCGAACTCAATCTCCTTGGCTTCAATCAAATCTTGTACTTTATTTTGTAGAGTCTAGCAGTCATTTGTATCGTGACCAGGACTCTGAGAATGGTAGGCACACCGAGCGTTAGAATTATACTGAGGAGATGAGGTATTAGGATTCTTGGGAGCCTCTTTCAAAGTTGCCAAGTTGGATCTCAGCATATGGGGTAGAACCTCTGTCAATGTCATGTTAATCCGAGTGAACTGCCTTTGTGGTCTTTCTACCCTTTGTTGATGGTTGCATTGTGGGGATGCCGCAAGCCTCGATATTATTACAGCACTTACCATTGGACGGTATCTCGCTCTGCTCTGATCTCTCGGGCTATAAATGGCACTGGCCTCCTTCTTACCAGTGAAAGGTTTCTTTGCTGAACTTGACGAGGTATCTTTCTGTATTTTACTGCTCCGAATCCAAGCTTCTACCCTCTCTCTAGTTAATATCAGCTCAGTGAAACCAACTGACGAGCTGCCAATCAAATGGTTGAAGAATGGACCAGACAACGTCCCAAGAAACATGTCAACCAACTCTCTGTCAGATAAATGGGGTTAAACTCTCCCAACCAAGTCTCTCCACTTCTGCGCGTAGTCCTTAAAACCTTCACCTGTACCCATGGACATCCTCTGGAGTTGAGTACGAGTAGGGGCCAGGTCGACATTGTATTGATACTGCTTGTAAAAGAGGCAACCAAATCCTCCCAATTTTGGAAATTGATTCCCTCCAATTGGTAGAACCATTTAAGCTGAGTCCCTGACAGACTGTCTTGAAAGAAATGAACCCACAAGTTTCTATCAACGGTGTGGGGATGGATCTTCCTCACGTAGGAATAAAGATGGAGCTTTGGGCAAGACACCCCATCATACTTTGCGAAAACTGGAGCCTTAAATTTTCATGGGATGACTACCCCGGACACCAACCCTAGTTCTTCAAAATCCAGCCCTGGTATTCTCTAGATCTCCATAGCACTTAACCGATCCTCTAACTGCTTGTACCTATCCTTAGTGGGAGGATACTGCTCATCATTGTAGTCGATATCATTGTCAGAGACCTCAGGATTGGGGTCCTCTTCCATTGTCTGACCCTCTTGATTTTACCCCTCTTTGGATGAGGAAGTCACATCAACTGATTGCTTTAGTGGCCCCCCGAATCTTCTGCCCATATTGAGGGCACCGACGTGCTTCTTCTTCTTCTTCTTCTTCTTCTCTTTTTCTTTCAGGATGAGGGCCTTCAGATCCTCCTGCCCTTTTGCCAGAGTTACGAACATCTGTTGAAATTGGGCATTTTGTGTCTGAAGATCTTTGATGCTTTGTTCAGAAGACATATCTGCTTGAAATAAACAGCGGAGGAGATGAGAAACCTGTAACAGAACCTGCTTATGCAATGTCATGGATGGTATGCGTATGCAATGATTTCAAGGAATTTAGAGATTTAAATTTTCTCAGACCAAAAGAGGAACACACGTTATATTAATAAATCCAAGTTTGAGTACATTATGCCTCTTTGGGCTTACAATGAAAGAAACAAACATACAACAAAACTCCTAAGACAAAAAGGTTGAACGCATCCTCTTTGGCGCAATGTAGGCGTTCAGATTTCGTTCTTCATGAAGTTGCTTGGTGAGTTCCAGAACTTTCTTCTCGTTGGCGTAAAATTGGGATTCAAAGGTGTCCCGCTCTTCCTTCAACTGAACCCAAGCTTTCTGCAAGTCTTTGAGAGAGGTAGGCATGTCAGAATGAAGGATAGTGTATGGAAAGTCTCCTTCAATAACAGGCTCTATGATAACAGGGAGGATGGAAGGATAAGGCATCACGAGTCTCTAAGCATGAGCCCGTACCCACCTAAGGTAAGGCTTGAGAGGGATAGAGTTTTTGTGTCCCAAAATACTACTGTCCACCTTGTTCACCATTCTCCAAGCTCGTGCAAACCTCTGGCGGTAACCTTGGTCTTCTTGGTCATAGTCGAACACCAGACCTTGAATGAGCATCTCATGAGGGCCGTCTCTTCGGGCATACCCAAAATGTAGAAGAGCTAAGCAAGGATTGTAGGTGATACCTCCCCTAATACCAAGCAAAAGCACGTTAGGAAATTCCCCACATCGGTCATTGATAGAGATGTCTTCCAAGGATCTTGGACACCAACAGATGTCAGAATGGGTGAGGGACATCATCCTTTGAGACCATGTCAGTCTTTGCTCCTTCTTCAATATTGGTTGAGGTAGGTGTGAAGTGAACCACTTAGCGAGTAGGGGAATACAACACAAAAGAGTACCTCTTTTCTTCATGGTGCGGGTGTGATACGGTGGGAGAACTGACTTGAGGTTTTGCGTTTGTGTTCACAAATGTTTCGGTTTAGCAAGACTCGCCACCGACTTTTTATTTTATCCCAAGGAAAGGTCAAAAAGCACAGGAAAGACCTTTGAGAAGTTTTCTTGGGTTCGGGAGGTAGATTATGAAAAGGGAAGGTGCAAGCACCATTTTCATCCATGGTTATCCATGGGCTCTTAGTTACTTGTTTAGATCACTTGCTTTTGCTTTTCAATTGTTTGAAATGGTGCTTTGTGTGTGGTTTTGAAAATGTTTTGAAAAGAGGCCATCATTGTGGCAACCTTTGTAATGATTCTTGTTTGAATGTATACAAAGGTGTATTGTCTTTTGAAAATATGTTTCAATGTTTGAATGTTTGTTTTGGGAAATGTTTTGAAATTGTGTTGTGAGGTGTATTTGAAAATAACAAGGATGTCTTTGCAAGTTTTGATCAAGTAACTAAGAGTTGTCTACCCTATCTACTCAAAGATCTTTCCTACACATTTTTAACCCTTTTACATTGTTGTTTTACCATTGCATTTGGTAAACAATCTTGTATTTGGATGTTAACGGGACAGGCGTGGGTCATCGTATTGACCATGATAGCAATAGTGCTAAGTATCTTTAGCAATTTTTTGAGGGACTAGATCATTTTGTATAGGAAACCAAGATAGCGTCATCGAGGGACTATGATCTTTTGTTTTGTTTTGTTTTTCCAAGATACTCAACATGCATACCATAGCCATTTTAAAGGCAACAAGTGGATGAAACCCTAGGGGTGTATGTGTGCATGGTGTTATCATTTTCATGCATTTTTGTCTTGTATTAGGTCTAACTATTTGTTTTGATTTTGGATATTGCATATTGCATACAAACCCTAATCTCTATCATGGCATATTTGAAAGCATAAGTGCGTAAAAGTAATCTAGGCTATTACAACATTGATATGGGGAGGGGGATACAATTTTGAATAGGGGATTATTTTGCAAGAAATTAAAACCCTAAATTATTACAACCAAATTGAATTTCTTTGCTCAAATGGTAAATAAACAATATTTAAATAAGCAATTAAATATAAATAGGCAATACATTATAAATATGCAAAAAAATGTTTTTGTTTATTTTTATGTATGTAAAAATAAAATATTTAATGTAAAAAAAAAGAAAATAAAAAGTTATTTTTGTTAAGGGTAAAAACCCTAATTTTTGGTTTAAGAATATGTATGAAAATTATAATATTTATTCATTTATGTACAATAAAAAATAAAAATATATACAAGTGTCAAAAAATAAAAATATATTAGAAAAAATATTATTTTTAATAAGGGTCGAAACCCTAGTTTTTTTGTTTTAAGATAATATATATTATATTATTTATTTTATGTACAAGAAAATAAATAAAAATATATACAAAGATATTAAGAAATAAAACATGTGAAAAAATATTATTTTATATGTATAAATAATAAAAATAAAAAATATATAATATTTATGAGTTTTTATTAAAGAAAATAAAAGTATATACTGTCATACCCCAATTTTTGACCTAAGATCCCATTTTTATTTTTGCATTTTTAAACATAAGTCAAGGTCACTAAATACAGTCGGTTTTTAACCTCTCACCTTCGAGCATTGATTATGCAGAAATTGTCAAGTGTTTTGAACATTCTTAGCCTATGTATCACTAACTTCTAATCAAGCATGAAATGTGTGTTGTTTGTTTCTTTGATTTCATGTGCTGACAGGTCTCCTTCGATTCAGCCTGCTTCGACTGGACAAGTTCACTGCCTGCAAGCCTGCTTTCAACTGGACAAGTTTACTGCCTGCAAGCCTGCTTCGATTGGACAAGTTCACTGCCTGCAAGCCTGCTTTGGATTGGACAAGTTTACTGCCTGCAAACATGCTTCGGTTGGGCAACATTGCTTCCTTCGAACATGGGCTTTCGATTGGGAAAAATGTTTGTTTCGATCCACATGCTTCGATTGGGCAACATTTCTCCCTTCAGTCACAAGCTTCGATTAGGCAATACAATCTCCCTTCATTCACATGCTTCGATTTGGAAACATTGCTTCCTTCGAACACGGGCTTTCGATTGGGCAAAACGTTTGTTTCGATCCACATGCTTCGATTGGGAAACATTGCTCCCTTCAGTCACAAGCTTCGATTAGGCAATACAATCTCCCTTCAGTCACAAGCTTTGATTTGGCCATGTAGTTTCCTTCGAAGTGACCCCCTTTGATCCACAAGCTGGACATGTGATTTCCTTCAAGGTGGCCTCCTTAGATTCACAAATTGGACCACTAAACCCTTCGAAGCAACGTACTTAGAGCACACATTGTTTGGAAACGAACATTTTTGTGTAATCATGAAGCTGGTTGAAGTGATCAAAACGAAAGGGGGAAGCATTCAAGGAGTTTGTTGACTAAAGTCCCATATACTGCCAAACTCAAGCCAGCTGTGCTGCTATGCAGCAGTCCTGCACCAACCTGCCACTAAGCTCCAAAATACTGATAAGCCTGCGTTGTCTCAGTCCTGTACTTGCACAAAAAAGGAGTGCACAAGAGCTGCACTGAAGAAAACAAGGGGGCAATATACCCAAATAGTTCAAATATTATTTGATTTCCCCCCAAAACCATATCAAAGCTCGCCTATAAATAAAGAGGCTCTAACATATATTTTGAGGAGGATTTTCGGGACCAGAGGAACGAATCCCCCAAATTTTCTCAAACACACAAAACTCTCAAGTTCATCAACACTTGAGAAATAAAAAAAACAGAATCCCACACACTTCAGTCTCCTTCGATTCTGAAGAACACCCCATACATAGTTGTTTTGTTCAAACTCAGAAAGACAACCTTCTGTGACAACCCTTCGAACCAAAAGCAAACCCCCTGTACCTTGTTACCATTCGAATCCAGCAGGAAGAACCTCACGCCTGTTATCCTCTTTTGAATCCAGCATCAAAGGCCAAACCCCTGGTCCCTCCCTTCGAATCCAGAAGCGCTCCAGGCACCCACCTTACTGCCCAGTACACGTCCCAGACTCAAGCAAGGTAAGTCATACTTAGCCTTGGACCTTTCATTTCATGCCATAACATGTAAATAATCTTTTTGTTCGTTTCAAACATGTACATACCACTGTTCCTTTGATTCCACCCTTTTAACATATTTTTTAGAACTGAGCCCTTTCGTTTTGCTTTCTGTTTACCTGAATTAGCTTTAATTATTAAACTGTTTGAAAGATAAGTACCAGCATGGCCTCAGGCCATGTTGTCATTTAATGTTTGAAATGAAAGAAACAGGAAATAGGAAATAGGAAACGAAGCTTCTGGCTTCTACCCCCTTTCTCCAGGTCGAACGAAAGAGACAACCAGGAGGCAAACCATGTCCAATCGAAAGATATTCCCTTAATGCTTTCAACCTCCAATCGAAGAAGGCAACAAGGAAGAATCAGAAGGCTTCGCCATATACTGACTTCCAGGCCCCATTCGAAGGATACAACTTGCTGTTGCCTTTTCCCAATCGAAGGACAGAACCTCGCCCCTGCCAAGGCCCAATCGAAAGACGTGACTTTGCTAATCGAAGGAGGCCAACAGAATGCAAATCGAAGGCTGCTACTGCCTGGGTCGAAAGACACTTACTTTTCTTACTTTTATCTTATTTTTTTCCTTCATATTTTTTATGCCTTTTGATATGTTTGTAATAGCGTAGGTTTTTTTATCTTTCTGCATTTTTTTTACTTTGTACAAATGCTAGTAATTAGGCGTATGGCAAGATAAAATCAACAAATAAACAAACCAAAAAAATCCAAAAAAACACTCTTTAATCCTTACTTGAATATATCTTAAAACTCGCAAAACACCCAACAAATCAAAACTCACCCCAAGGGCATGTTATCTCCGTTCTACCGCGATACCGGTCGTGCCTATTGCTAGAATGCGTGCGTTAGTGTCGCCCACTAAAAAACACAAACAAATCAACTTTTTTCTAGAGGAACTACAGTGTTTTGATTCCTTCATTGGATACGTAGGCAAAGGGTTGCGAAACCCTCACGAACGCAATAATAAAAACTCATTTTTTCCCCTTAAGCAAACATAGTTGTAGATAAATACACCCTTGTATATAACAAACAATTTTAAACCAAAAAACAGATATTTCAAAAGGTTCCTGCGGAGTACCGCATATGGGTGCTAATACCTTCCCATTGCATAACCAACCCCCGAACTTTAGATCTCTTTCAAAAATGCATTGTATTTTCATTGCATGTTTTAGGGTTTTATTTCGCTCTTTTCCCTTTTCCCTTGGAAATAATAAAGCGCGGTGGCGACTCTTGCTTTTGTGAGTCAAGTTAATCAATAGCTTGATCTCCGATTTTCACCGCTACAGAATTGGCGACTCTGCTGGGGACAAATTGACCTCTTGCTGGTCCATCCCTAAGTGGGTTAAGCCTAATTTGTCTTATCTGTTTTTATTATTATTTGTTTGTTTGTTTGATTATATGTATATATTGTGGTTATTTGGGGTGTTGATTATAAAGGATAAGTCCTATACCCGGACTAAGTTACACCTAGGAATAGGACGGGCGGTATAGTCATGTTAACTTTGAGGGAGTAATCCCGAAGAAGGAGGCATGATATCCCCCACTCAGTGGAAGGCCCTTTTGAACGTAATATTTGTTTACCGAGTAATCGGGAAGACATTATTATTTTCGACCTGGGAGCCAGAGAAGCTGAGAACCGTAGAACCCTAACCCATCTTGGCCTTTTAGGTGTAGTGCGGAGATTATAACAGAGTAATCCGGAATTAGTTGTCACGCGATGCTGCACTCCGACGAGTTTCTCTTGAGAATATTGCTGATTACCGAGTAATTGGGACGTCGGTAATATCCGAAGGAGGAATGTAAACTCTGGGAACTTTTAGAACCATGTTTTACAGGTGTGATTAAACCGTTAGTACATACCTTGGGGATGTTTTTTACCTTTGAATCCATGCTCGTGACGTTGAACCTTTCGACTTTGTTTGTGACCTTGCTTGTGGTTGTTGCATAGCCATGCATTCATGCATCCATAAAACCCTTTTCACTTGGTTTTCAAGGAATTTGGAGGTCTTTCTTTGTAAACATCACAAGTTTCGTCAAGCTCAATGGATCTTGGGTGTTGATAGGGTGAAAACCCTAATCCACCAAAATGGATGATTGATCTTGATGATAACTTGATCAAAGCTTTGATCCAATTTAAAATTCATCTTCTATCTTCATACTTTTATGTTTACAACTTAATATCTTGAGTTCCTTGAAAGTCAAATAAAAACTCTCTTTTGCATATCATGCACCATTCTACATTTTTGGTTTCACTTTCAAAGGTCTTTTTCCAAGTCTTATTTTTCCTTTGGTCTCACCAGTACAACACTCACGCTAAGAGAACAATGGAGAATATCAAGCAATAGATTTCTGAACTCCACAAAGAGTTGACTAATTTGAAAGCTAGTGTGGAGCACTTAACTGGTTCGGTTGAAAATTTGGTTGCTGCCCATGTCAACCCCTTTGCTAAAGCATAAGTGAATCTCTGTTGATTTTGGCCTTGAAGTTAAGGAGAGGTTTCCTTCAGCACAAATCCAGATGGAAAGCCTTCCTGGATTATTAACTTATTCATGCTTTTTGCAATTTTTCTTATTTATCAAAACATTGTTTGCATGTAAGAACTTATTTTCATCTGAATGATTATCTTAATACAATGAGTATGTTTGTCTTGAAGAAATTCATTTGTTTCACTCATATTTATTTTCAAATTTTAAATTTCTTTTTGCATTATGATACCAACTTGTTGCCCATTCTCTTGCCTAGGCAAAGATTGAAGGGAGGATGATGATCTAAAAAACACAAAATCTCTGGTTGTATGCTTTTTGAATAAAATCTTGCTGACGATGTACAGGCATTGTTTCAAATCCCTAAACACCAGAGATATAAGGAAGATAATCCCTTGCTAACCCCTTTTGAGCCTTGAAGTAGGAGTTTATTTTCTATACGAAAAAACCCTCAAAGTTTAACCTGGGGTAGGATAGTTTTCAGTTAATCCGATTGAGTGTTCAAAATTCATAAGGAAGATATTTCTGAAGAGAAACTACGAGGGCTATCCTTCATGTATAATGAAGCCATAAGATGTGGAATCACAATGTTATCCCTCATTCATCAAGAAACGAGGCAGTCACAATCCTCTCAACCAGCAAAGACAAGCTAATGTCACACATTTTGTTCAAAAGTCAAAAATCAAAAGAAAAAAAGCCTGCTAAGTCGAAAACTTGAAAACATGCGGCTTAGGCAAAAATTAAGGCATCCCGCTGGACTATCAATTCAAAATAATTAGTCCAGGAAAAAGTTAGGGAAAACAAAAATTGCAAAGAAAGGACTACAAAGAAAAGTCCTCAGCAAAGAACAAATTGGTGACTACAAACACGAAGACATAAGGATGGTTTCTACTCCGAAAGCCTCGTCGTTTCCTTAACCGTCACAAAATCCTTTTGAGAGATGAACGCTCATGTTGAATTAACTGAACATAGGGTTGGAGAACATCACGAAGAATGGGTGGGCACCTATAAATTTTGAGCCTTAAAAATATTTTTTCTAAAAACCATGAACCAGACCACGTTACAACCTTCAAAAGTCCTAATTGAAGCAAGGTTATTTTGAAAGCATACTTCAATGAGATAGTGTTCCTGACTCCCATGAATGTTCTAAATAGTTATGTTGGTATCATATGTTTTTTCCTATACAAAAATAAATGGTGCTCTAACTCGCAAAATTTGTGCGATATCTTTTCAAAACCTTCAAGACTTAGATAACTGTTGCATTAGAATTTGCATTCTCATAATAAACTTTTCTAACTGCAAAACATTTGTTTGATATCAAGGAAGCTCACATATAAGCACTAGTGATGAGTTTATTTTTAAGGCCTGAAACTCTGTTGAGTAATTAGAGAATCATTTCAAGAAAAAATCATATCAGGGGGCATGTCACATGAAGACCTTAAGCACGAACATGTTGCTTCTCCTAGTTAATGCTTTCCCAACTTGTTTACTCTTTTGAGGCAAATTTGAAGACTTTGTTGTGCCAACTACAGTTAATCCGGGGCAATCACGCCGAGATTTGATGAATCTCTCTAAGAGTTTGAAGACACCAGAGCATGGTGAATGCCAGGTCTTTTGTAAAATCCTCTTGAGACGATTTCTCCTTATCAACCATATAGCTTGGGGCATTTTAGAAGTAAAGTTATTCACAAGAATTGTCGTGCAACATGCAGCTTATCAGCAGTAAACTTGGGGCATCCAAAATTAGTCCCAGGGGCAATCCAGATTTGTCAAGATATGTGATATGTTATGGACACATTATCAGAGGGTGGTGTTCCAGTATCTCCAGCTAAGCATGACTTTTTCCAGCTGAAACATTATTTGTGTTGTTATCCTTTCAATGGATTGTTTGCGATAGAAGATTGGACTTTGGGTTTTCTACCTAAAAATATCTTCCTCTCCATAGATATTTAAGCCTTGTAAAAGGACTTTTATCCAATGATGGCTTTTGTTCTATCTCCAGTAATGTTCCCATCTTGTTGAGATTAGCTGAGTGTCGGGTTGTGCTGTGATGTCTTATCATCTTCTGTCTATCTCTTCTATTTGTTTTGTCAGCATATACATGACATTTATTTATTCATTCACACTTGCATCATGCACACACATTGATATTTGTTGATGTTCTT
Organism: Vicia faba; assembly: GCA_948472305.1. Taxonomy (NCBI): domain Eukaryota; kingdom Viridiplantae; phylum Streptophyta; class Magnoliopsida; order Fabales; family Fabaceae; genus Vicia; species Vicia faba. Next base: position 746,587,498 of record OX451737.1, read on the forward strand.
GATCTGTATACTTTGGTTATCGTATTTCCTCTTTCCAAATAGTGTCAACTTAAGCAGAAAGTGCGCCTCCTTTCTAATTCCCCACTGAGTTAACTCTCGTGGAAGAATCTTGCTTTAGCTTTCCTTTTCCATCTCTGGATAGGATAAATCCCCATTTGAGTTGTTTCCTCATTGGGTGGAGTCTTGTTTGACTAGTTTCTCTCCAGTTTATTCCTGGATTGAGCTTTGTCTCTTATGAACGATACCCTGTGGATATCTCTAGGCTGTGAAACCTAGATGGAGAGTGCATTTATTTTGCAATGTAAATACTTGGTCTCCTCAGGAAGGATTTATTCATGGTTCCCCATTGAAGATGAACTTTATTCCATATTAGTGTTATCATAACCTTCTTCTGGAATATCGACGTGACAACAAGCGACTGACTCTTTATTTGAGCAGTTTGATTATTTCTGAATTTCTTTATGACAAATGGCGGTCTCTTCATGAGCAGTTTGTCCATCCCCGAGGAAATTATTGATTCTCACCTCCAGCAATATCTTCACGATACTTTGTTGGTATCTTTGAGAAAATAGCAAGCGGCGGTCTCTTCATGAGCAACTTGTGTGTTATTGTTCTCTTGTAAAATAGCAAGCGGCGGTCTCTTCATGAGCAACTTGTATGTTCTTGTTACCTTTGAAAAAACAGCAAGCGACGGTCTCTTCACGAGCAACTTGTATGTTATTGTCACCTTTGAAAACAGCAAACGGCGGTCTCTTCATGAGCAACTTGTATGTTATTGATACCTTTGAGAAAACAGCAAGCGGCGGTCTCTTCATGAGCAACTTGTATGTTATTGCTATCTTTGAAAAAACAACAAGCGGCGGTCTCTTCATGAGAAACTTGTATGTTATTGACACCTTTGAAAGGAAGCAAGTGGCGGCCTCTTTATTTGAGCAGCTTGTGTATCCCCAACAATAATGCAAACGACACCTCTTCGGAAAAGTTCCATGGGGAAATTTGTATTTTATCCTTTTCAAGCGATATCTTGGTAAAATTCAGAAGTCAGAAATGTTTATTTCCAGTCTCAGTACTGATGTCAATCATTTTCCAGTCTCAGTACTGATGTCAATCATTTTGTTTTCCAGTCACGTGCTGATGTCAATCATTTCTTTTTCCAGTCTCAGTACTGATGTCAGTCATTTTGTTTTCCAGTCACAGTGCTGATGTACATCATTTCCTCCCCAGTCTCAGTACTGATGTAAATCATTTATTTTTCAGTCTCAATACTGATGTAAATCATTCAAGAGTCTCTCATTTGAAGCCTATGACTCTTGTTTCCCCAGCTGAGTTATAATATCTTCCCCTATGTCATTACTGTGCTTGGTTTCTCCAACAGTAGTTTGTCTCATACGGCATCATACCTCATTAAATTCAAAATATTACATTCATATCATATCATAAACATAATTTCGGTATCTTAAGGCCAAAAATTGTGTATTCTATATTTAAGTCCCTTCAATCTCGTCGAAATGAAGATCCCAATCTTAATATCTCCAGATAGAAGAAACTTAAATAGGGGCAACTATCATACCCCAATTTTTGACCTAAGATCCCATTTTTATTTTTGCATTTTTAAACATAAGTCAAGGTCACTAAATACAGTCGGTTTTTAACCTCTCACCTTCGAGCATTGATTATGCAGAAATTGTCAAGTGTTTTGAACATTCTTAGCCTATGTATCACTAACTTCTAATTAAGCACGAAATGTGTGTTGTTTGTTTCTTTGATTTCATGTGCTGACAGGTCTCCTTCGATTCAGCCTGCTTCGACTGGACAAGTTCACTGCATGCAAGCCTGCTTTCGACTGGACAAGTTTACTGCCTGCAAGCCTGCTTCGATTGGACAAGTTCACTGCCTGCAAGCCTGCTTTCGATTGGACAAGATTACTTCCTGCAAACATGCTTCAATTGGGCAACATTGCTTTCTTCGAACACGGGCTTTCGATTGGGCAAAATGTTTGTTTCGATCCACATGCTTCGATTGGGAAACATTTCTCCCTTCAGTCACAAGCTTCGATTAGGCAATACAATCTCCCTTCAGTCACATGCTTCGATTGGACAACATTGCTTCCTTCGAACACGGGCTTTCGATTGGGCAAAATGTTTGTTTCGATCCACATGCTTCGATTAGGCAACATTGCTCCCTTCAGTCACAAGCTTCGATTTGGCCATGTAGTTTCCTTCGAAGTGACCCCCTTTGATCCATAAGCTGGACATGTGATTTCCTTCAAGGTGGCCTCCTTCGATTCACAAGTTGGACCACTAAACCCTTCGAAGCAACGTACTTAGAGCATACATTGTTTGGAAACGAACATTTTTGTGTAATCATGAAGCTGGTTGAAGTGATCAACATGAAAGGGGGAAGCATTCAAGGAGTTTGTTGACTAAAGTCCCATATACTTCCAAACTCAAGCCAGCTGTGCTGCTATGCAGCAGTCCTGCACCAACCTGCCACTAAGCTCCAAAATACTGATAAGCCTGCATTGTCTCAGTCCTGTACTTGCATAAAAAAGGAGTGCACAAGAGCTGCACTGAAGAAAACAAGGGGCAATATACCCAAATAGTTCAAATATTATTTGATTTCCCCCCAAAACCATATCAAAGCTCGCCTATAAATAAAGAGGCTCCAACACATATTTTGAGGAGGATTTTTGGGACCAGAGGAACGAATCCCCCAAATTTTCTCAAACACACAAAACTCTCAAGTTCATCAACACTTGAGAAATAAAAAAAAACAGAATCCCACACACTTCAGTCTCCTTCGATTCTGAAGAACACCCCACACATAGTTGTTTTGTTCAAACTCAGAAAGACAACCTTCTGTGACAACCCTTCGAACCAAAAGCAAACCCCCTGTACCTTGTTACCATTCGAATCCAGCAGGAAGAACCTCACGCCTGTTATCCTCTTTCGAATCCAGCATCAAAGGCCAAACCCCTGGTCCCTCCCTTCGAATCCAGAAGCGCTCCAGGCAACCACCTTACTGCCTAATACACGTCCCAGCCTCAAGCAAGGTAAGTCATACTTAGCCTTGGACCTTTCATTTCATGCCATAACATGTAAATAATCTTTTTATTCATTTCAAACATGTACATACCATTGTTCCTTTGATTCCACCCTTTTAACATATTTTTTAGAACTGAGCCCTTTTGTTTTGCTTTCTGTTTACCTGAATTAGCTTTAATTATTAAACTGTTTGAAAGATAAATACCAGCATGGCCTCAGGCCATGTTATCATTTAATGTTTGAAATGAAAGAAACAGGAAACAGGAAATAGGAAACGAAGCTTCTGGCTTCTACCCCCTTTCTCCAGGTCGAACGAAAGAGACAACCAGGAGGCAAAGCATGTCCAATCAAAAGACATTCCCTTACTGCTTTCAACCTCCAGTCGAAGAAGGCAACAAGGCAGAATCAGAAGGCTTCGCCATACGCTAACTTCCAGGCCCCAGTCGAAGGATACAACTTGCTGCTGCCTTTGCCCAATCGAAGGACAGGACCTCGCCCCTGCCAAGGCCCAATCGAAAGACGTGACTTTGCTGATTGCCAACCCCAATCGAAGGAGGCCAACATAATGCAAATCGAAGGCTGCTACTGCCTTGGTCGAAAGGCACTTACTTTTCTTACTTTTATCTTATTTTTTCCTTCATATTTTTTTATGCCTTTTGATATGTTTGTAATAGCGTAGGTTTTTTATCTTTCTGCATTTTTTTTACTTTGTACAAATGCTAGTAATTAGGCGTATGGCAAGATAAAATCAACAAATAAACAAACCAAAAAAATCCAAAAAAACACTCTTTAATCCTTACTTGAATATATCTTAAAACTCGCAAACACCCAACAAATCAAAACTCCCCCCAAGGGCATGTTATCTCCGTTCTACCGCGATACCGGCCGTGCCTATTGCTAGAATGCGTGCGTTAATGTCGCCCACTAAAAAACACATACAAATCAACTTTTTTCTAGAGGAACTACGGTGTTTTGATTCCTTCATTGGATACGTAGGCAAAGGGTCGCGAAACCCTCACGAACACAATAATAAAAACTCATTTTCCCCCTTAAGCAAACATAGTTGTAGATAAATACACCCTTGTATATAACAAACAATTTTAAACCAAAAAAAAGATATTTCAAAAGGTTCCTGCGGAGTACCGCAGATGTATTGGGTGCTAATACCTTCCCATTGCATAACCAACCCCCGAACTTTAGATCTCTTTCAATAACGCATTGTATTTTCATTGCATGTTTTAGGGTTTTATTTCGCTCTTTTCCCCTTTCCCTTGGAAATAGTAAAGCGCGGAGGCGACTCTTGCTTTTGTGAGTCAAGTTAATCAATAGCTTGATCTCCGATTTTCACCGCAACATATACTATTTAATAATTATTTTTATGTCTAAAAAATAAAAATAAAAATAATAAAAAAAAATGTGAAAATTTATGAAAATGTTTTTGATATTTTTTTATGTTTAGAAAATATAAAATGAAATCAGAAATGAAAAATAAATAGAAAAATACAAAAATATAATGAAATGGGCCAGGGGGGTGCAATCAGCAAAGAGGGGGGTGTCAAAAACAGAAACAAGCCAGCCCAGCCCATTTCCACTTTATCTTCAACCTTTGAACCAGAAAAAACGCGCGCCTGTGTACAAATGTCCAACTCCTGTATACGTGCTCTAAAGCAAAAACTCACAACATAAAAGTTATAGCATTTTTCAACACGTTTCCAACCATATAAAGAAATTAATCTAACTCTCAAAGACCAGAGAGAATTTCTCTGGCCCTTATTTCTAACCTAACTTTTTCAGGAAGTTCATCAATCAAATTCTCTTAGCACACTTAACTTAAATGAAATCTATGCATATGTACAACTTAAGGGCTATGAGTACTACATTTTTTGTTCACAAACCTAAGTCTAATGATTCCTAAATAGAGAGATAGAAAGTTGACAAATACCTGTTTCAGATGAACTCGTGTATGGAAATGTGGAGGTTTTCAATGAGGCCTGAGATGTTTGTGAGCTTGCCAGAACTTCCTCTGACCTTCTCCAATGCTTTGTTTGCCTTGAGCTTGCTTGAATAAGCCTGTAGAAGTCAACCTGCACAAGCTAACATCAGAAATGGTGAAGCTTGCAAATGGAGTTACAGTCAATGGCCAATGGTTGGGATAGTTCAGATAGGTTGTATGGAAGGTATTGGAACTGGTTTGGGACAAAACACACGAGTGGTTTTTGTTTTGGAAATCAAAGTGCAGAAGCTGCCCTGTTTTGCAAGAGGAATGTGTTTTGATGTTCAAGAGTGTTTGAGGGATGGATGGCTCGTGTTTCTGACTCAAGGCAATGTGCAAAACTTGTTTGGAATGGTCACCAAGCTTGGTTATAATAGATACTCAAGTTATGTGATTTTGGCAAGTTGACTTGTTTTGAAAGGAAAGTGTGAAATGATACAAGATAGGCCTGTACAGGCTATCTCCAAGCATGCACAAGATTGCTGTAATTTTTCCTAAGTTTATGGAACTTGTTTTCTGAAAAGAGAGAGGTCCAAGGCTCAAGGGAAGCAAGTTGACATAAAGTTGCCTTTATCAAAATGGAAATGCTACCTTTTTGCCATTTTAAGATTAATTCAATGTGTAAACCTCTATTGATCAGAATAAAGCTTTAAACCAATGAGTTTGCATTCAATTTTTGAGTGTGGAAGGGTTTAGAGACCTGTAATAAAGTACAAAGCAAGTTTGGACAGATTTTGCAACTTGTGTTAACATGAAAATGCCATGGATCAAAGTGAGTTTTTTGCCAAATTCAAACCTTCGATTCTCCCTAACCATAAATGATTTTGGATAGTTCTTTGACATTTTAGAAAGCTTGTAACATTCTCTACAATCCATATTTGAAATGAATTTTGAGATTACAAGTGGAACTATGTGAAAAATGGTCATGAAGATAGGTCAAAATCCTGCCTAAACTAGGGCAAAATTTCACTAAGTTAAAAGTTTCATGGACCCTTGTTCCAAAAATCATAACTTGAGATCCAAGCTTATTTTGGGAAAACTTTATGAATAAAAGTTGTAGACTTCGTGGAGGACTACAACTTTCATGTTGGAAGTTTTGTTTGAATCCAATTGCATCATGGTGAATATGTTGGGCAAAGTTGGGAAAAAATAAGAAAATTTCATAACTTAGAAAAATTCTAAGTTAAGAAATTTTTTCAATCTTAAACCCTAATTTGCAAAATTAGGTTTCTTGATGAACAAGTTTCATGTTTTGACACATCTTGATGAAAAATGACCCTTGACACTTGATTTTGGCCAAAAAGTCAAAGTTTGACTTTTCAGTGTACAGTCAAATTTTGATCGGTTGACTGAAAAATTCATCTGTCAATCCAATGCATTTGAGATCTTTTGAACCTTGTGAATAGGTCAAGATGATGCCATTGAGTCCTTGAATCCGTGCTTGAACCCAATTTGCCATTGGCTAGGTGAAAAATCAGAAATTGCCCTTATACAGTCAAAATCCTAAAAATGACCATTTTGCCCTTTTGATGATCTGATCAAATTTCTTGAGTAGTTGTGGTCCAAACTTGATCAAATGGTTCATATGAGTCTATAATGTTTATGTGGATAAAAAATTACGAGGTTTGACTGTAAATTGGCCACAATTGACTTTTTCCCCAATACAGCTGATTTCTAGGTCAACTATCCAATTGACTGGTCAAAAATTTGATTCAAGGCTTGAAACTTGGTAGAGGAAATCTTATAAGTCCAACATGAATTATGAAAGTCACTTTGAGAATTGAAAGTCCAAAAATCCCAGTGCAAACTCAAACCCTAATTTAGGTCATCAGTGCAAGGAGATGTCTTGAGCAGAGCAAAACCCTAATTTGGTCTGGAGTTCAATAAGTCTTGTAAGGGGAAATCTTGATAAAATGAGAGGGCAAATTTTGGGGTACAACAGCTGCCCCTATTCAATCTTCTTGAACCTGAATAGTTAGATTGGCGAGTTTGCCTTTCGTGACTGGAAGGTAAAAGATGATTGGACACTAGAGTGCCCGTAAATTTGCACTCGTCAAAATGTAAATGAGGGAATGGGCTTAAAGATGCCATTTGGAGATGGTAGAATCTTGCTGGAGACGGGCTTAAGGATGCCATCCAAGACTGTTTGTTGAAAATCAAGAGAATGCCCACCAGAATGGTATTCGTATCTGGAATGTATCTGAGTTGTATCTGGAGATTGGATTTGTATGAGCAAAGGAATGGCGTCCGTGTCTGGAGCGTATCCGAGTTGTAATTGTATTTGATTCTTGAATGAATATCAGAATGACTTCCGTGTCTGGAGTGTATCTGTATAGTATCTGAATTCTGAATGGGTGATAGAAAAACATCCGTGTATGAAGCATCTCTGGACTGGGGATAAATTTCGAATGAGTGACAAAATGGCAACCGTGTGTGGTGCGTATCTGGACTGTATCTGAAGTTGAGACCTGTATGAGTAGCAGAATGACTTCCGCGTATGGAGTGTATCCGTACTGTAACTGGGATCTAGACAAGTGAAAGAATGACGTTCGTGTCTAGAGTGTATTTGAACCCGAGGTTGATAGTTGAATCTGAATGAGAAATAGAATGGCTTCCGGGTCTGGAGCGTATCTAGTCTGTATTTGATTGATGAAGTCTGAATGAGTAGTAGAATGACCTCCGTGTATGGGGTGTATCTATATTGTATCTGAATAAGAGATCCGAATGAGTAGCAGAATGATTTCCATGTCTTGGAGTGTATCCGTACCGTATCTGAAATCTTTGAATAGTTGTTAACGATAGCTTTTAATCTCATCCTGAAAAGGGTAAAATGTTAGCTGAAACACAAAGTTATGTTGCATGATATGTATGATGAAATAAAATGTGTTCTATCAATGTTTATGATATATGAATGTAATGGATGCGCATGTAAGCTGATTAGACGTCTTGCTGAGGAAAATAAATCCTTGATAGTTGGAGATAATGAAATCTTTGACTGCTGCCGGGGAAAATAAATCCTTGACCGCTGTTGGAGATTCAAAATCTTTGATTGCTGAGAATGAGAAATCCTTGGACCACTGTTGGGGATAGAAAATCCTCGGCGACTTGTGGGGATTAACAAGAACTTTGACAACTTCTGTGGGGATGTGAGAATGCTTCATGACTTTCCTGGGGACATAGGGATCCTTTAAGTCTGCTTGGGAAACCTGTTTGAGGAATCCAGAGAATTTTGATGACAATGGCTAGGGAATAAGGAAAACTCTGACGATCTCTACTGGGGAATTGAAACCTTGGAGGCTTCACCCGAGAAATGAGAATGAGAATCTTTGATCTGCTGGGAAGTAACTCTATGGGGAGAATGTTTATTCTGTTGAAGAGTTCTCAAGGGTTTGGGTTGTATGCCAATCTACTGAGGAATTACCCGAAGCTGTCGTCTGGTTAGTTGTCAGGCTTTAAGATAACTTGCAGGGGAATCTTCTGATTTTAAGACAACCCTCTGGGGAATTGGAGGAAACTAGATGGTCTTCAACCGGGGTTTTGAGGGTTAAAGTTTTGGACTCCGTTAGGGAAGAAAGTTTCATCTCCACTGAGGGTTTGCAGTTCAAAGTTTTTCTCCGCTGAGGATTGGGAGTTTGGAAACTTAGTTCTGATGGGGGATTTTGAAACTTAACCCCACCGGGGATATGTATTTTAAGGCTTTAGCTCTGTTGAGGATTTCTCCTAGAATAGCCTAAATACGTTTTCCCATACTTTCAATCTGTCAGTAATTATTCTTTTTCATTTCGTTTTATTTGTAAACAGTGATTATATTCAAATGCATATGCTCATTTAATAAATCATTGGACGTTTTCAAATAAAACATAAGCGTAAAAAGAAAGAAAAGGCAAACAAATTTCTTCACTTTGAAGTATCTTTGTATTAACTTTGTGTAGGTATTTTGTACAAAGGGGACAAACATCCTAGTAAGAGAATGTTGTCATAAAATTGAGAAAAATTTATACAAAGAAAGATGGCTATGTGTAACAATTCCATGGGGTTCCCATTCCGCTATAGCCTTCGTAACTCTGAGTATCTTGTCCATTCGTTTCTTAGTCTGCAGATGATTGGATTGATCAGAAGCTTGGATCTTGTCCGTGAAGAGATTGTCCTTAAAGTGATCCGACGAGACATAGTCATACGCTTTAATTCCCTAACTTTTGACTAGACTACTTTTTCGAGTTTTCAGTTCACCGGGAAACCCTTTTTTGCCTAAGTCGCCCTTTCGGGTTTTCAACTTGCCGGGTGTACATATTTTTTATTTATCCCTAACTTTTTCCTGAACCGCCCTTTCGGGTTTTCGATTCACCGGGATGCCCATTTTTGCCCAAGTCGCCCTTTCGGGTTTTCGACTTATCGGGTTGTTTATGCGTAGTATCTTTTGACTATGTCTGCGTTCGCAGGGTGTGGCAGGTCATCACCGTCCATGGTGGTCAGGATCATTGCCCCACCAGAAAAGATGTTTTTGATCACAAATGGTCCTTCATAAGTAGGAGTCCATTTTCCCCTGGGATCACTTTGCGGCAAGATGATTCGCTTGATTACAAGGTCCCCGACTTGATATATTTGTCTCTTGACTTTCTTGTTGAAGGCCTTGATCATACGTTTTTGATACGCCTGACCATGGCAAACAATAGTAAGTCGCTTTTCGTCAATCAAGTTAAGTTGATCAAGCCGGGTCTGAATCCAATCGTCTTCACTCAAACCAGTATCCTTCATGATTCTCAAGGAGGGAATCTGAACCTCGATAGGTAAAACAACTTCCATGCCGTATACCAAAGAAAAGGGGGTTGCCCCAGTTGAAGTGCGTGCCGTAGTACGGTACCCGTGCAGAGCAAACAGTAACATCTCATGCCAGTCCTTGTAGGTGACTATCATCTTTTGAATGATCTTCTTGATATTTTTGTCCGTGACTTCGACAACACCGTTCATCTTAGGCCGATAGGGAGATGAATTGTGATGTTGAATCTTAAACTGCTCGCATAGAGCGGTGATCATAGTATTGTTCAAATTTTTACCGTTGTCAGTGATGATCCTGTCGGGGATACCATACCGGCATATGAGGCTCTGCTTGATGAAGCGGGCAACCACATTCTTTGTAACGGAGGCGAAGGAAGCTGCTTCGACCCACTTGGTAAAGTAATCAATGGCCACCAGGATGAAACAGTGTCCATTGGATGTTCTAGGCTTGATCTCTCCAATCATGTAGATTCCCCACATTGCGAATGGCCAAGGAGCTATTAAGACATTGAGAGGAACTGGAGGAATATGTACCTTGTCAGCATAGATTTGGCATTTGTGACAAGTACGGGAATGTTGATGACAATCAGCTTCCATGGTAGACCAGTAGTAGCCTGCCCGTAGAATCTTCTTAGCCATCGTAGGACCGCTCGAGTGGGTGCCAAAGGTGCCATTATGTAGTTCAGCCATGATCTTCTCAGCTTCAACCTTGTCCACACAACAGAGTAGGACACAATCAAGATTGCGTTTGTATAAGATACCATTGCTCAGAAAGAACTTGGCAGCGAACCTCCTTAAGAATTTTTTGTCATTGAATGAAGCTCCTTCAGGGTATTCTTGTGCTTCGAGACACCTTTTGACATCATGAAACCAAGGTCGGTCCACTACTTCTTCGATATTAATCTCGTGACAATGTGCAGGTTCGTCCATTCGTTCGATGGTGATTTGAGGTGCCTCATTATCCCAGTTAAGTTTAAACATGGATGACATTGTAGCTAGCGCATTTGCCAATTCATTCTCTTCTCGCGGGAAGTGCTCGAAGGTAATCTGCTCGAAATGTGGAAACAATGTCAAGACATGTTCTTTGTAAGGGATGAGGTTTGGATGTTTAGTATCCCACTCTCCTTTGATTTGACTGATAACCAAAGCTGAGTCCCCAAATACAATCAAATATTTGATTCCCAAGTCAATAGCAGCCTTGAGACCAAAGATACAAGCTTCATACTCGGCCATGTTGTTGGTGCAGCTGAAGCAGAGTCTAGCAGTGAAAGGTGTATGGCAACCTTCTGGAGAAATAAGTACTGCGCCGATACCGTTTCCAAGTGCGTTGGAGGCACCATCAAAGTACAGAGTCCATCAGGATCCTTGTTCAGGTCCTTCATACGGTCTGTTCTCTTCAATGTTGCTCAAAGTCACGATATCCTCGTCGAGAAAGTCGAACCTCATGGATTGGTAATCTTCGACAGCATGATGGGCCAGATGATCGGCTAGCACACTCCCCTTTATGGCTTTTTGGGTTGTGTACTGTATATCATATTCGGTGAGGATCATCTGCCATCTAGCGATTCTTCCAGATAAAGCAGGCTTCTCGAAGATGTACTTGATCGGATCCATCTTAGAGATTAATAAAGTGGTATGTGTCAACATATACTGCCTCAGCCGGCGAGCAGCCCATACCAAAGCGCAACAAGTTTTCTCGAGCAGTGAGTAGCGAGTCTCACAGTCGGTAAACTTTTTGCTAAGGTAATAAATGGCATGCTCTTTTCGGCCAGACTCATCATGTTGGCCCAATACGCACCCCATTGAATTCTCCAGGACAGTCAGATACATGATTAACGACCTTCCTTCGACGAGTGGCATCAAGATAGGAGGTTCCAGCAAATACTCCTTGATTTTATCGAAAGCAACTTGACAGTCATCATTCCATTTAACCACCTGATCTTTCTTAACCAGCTTGAAGATTGGTTCACAGGTAGATGTTAGGTGAGAGATGAACCTTGCAATGTAGTTTAGGCATCCCAAGAAACCTTTGACCTCCTTCTCAGTGCGAGGGGCAAGCATTTCTTGTATAGCTTTGACTTTGGCAGGATCAACCTCGATTCCTTTGTTACTGACGATGAATCCCAAAAGTTTACCAGACCTGACTCCGAAAGTGCACTTGTTAGGGTTCAGTCTGAGCTTGTACTCTTTCAATCTGACAAACAGCTTTTGTAGATGGTCGAGGTGTTCTTCTTCTGTCTGTGAACGGGATATCATATCGTCTACGTAGACTTCAATCTCATGATGTATCATGTCATGAAACAAAGCCACCATGGCGCGTTGATAGGTTGCCCCGACATTCCTCAGTCTGAATGGAATCACTTTATAGCATAGGGTACCCCACTGCGTAACAAAAGTAGTCTTATCCATATCTTCAGGGGCCATTTTGATCTGGTTGTACCCTGAAAATCCATCCATGAAAGAGATTACCTTATGTTGAGCTGTATTGTCAACCAAGATGTCAATGTGCGGTAGTGGAAAGTCATCTTTAGGGCTAGCCCTGTTTAAGTCTCTGTAATCCACGCACATTCTGACCTTTCCGTCCTTCTTAGGTATGGGCACAATGTTAGCAACCCATTATGGATAGGAAGTAACAACAAGAAAGCCAACATTGAACTGCTTCATCACTTCAGCTTTGATCTTTTCGGACCTGTCGGGCCTCATTCGGCGGACTTTCTGTTTGATTGGTGGACAATTGTTGTACCCCAAAATTTTCCCTCTCATTTCATCAACATTTTTCTCATCACAAGACTCTTGGAGCTCAAGATCAAGTTAGGGTTTGCTCTGCTCAAAGACCCCTCCTTGCACTGTTGATCCAAATTAGGGTTTGAGTTTGCACAAAGATGTTTTGACCTAAAATGCCCAAAGTGACTTTCATGCTTCATGTTGGACTCACAAGTTTATCCATACCAAGTTTCAAGCCTTGATTCCAATCTTTGCCCAGTCAATTGGACAGTTGACCTAGAAATCAGCTGTATTGGGGAAAAAGTCAACTGTGGCCAATTGACAGTCAAACCTCATGAAATTTGACCCACATCAACATAATAAACTCATATGAACCATTTGGTCAAGTTTGGATCATAATCCCACAAGAAATTTGATCAGATCACCAAAAGGGCAAAATGGTCATTTTTAGGGTTTTGACTGCACAAAGGCAATTTTTGACTGTTTGACCTAACCAATGGAAAACAAAGCTCACATATGGACTCAAGAAATCAATGGCATTGTCTTGACCCATCCAACAAGTTCAAAAGATCTCAAATGCACAGGATTGACAGATGAATTTTCCAGTCAACTAATCAAAATTTGACTATATACTGAAAAGTCAAATTTTGACGTTTTGGTCAAAATCAAGTGCCAAGATTCATTTTTCATCAAGACATGTCAAATTATGAAACTTGTTCATCAAGAAATCCAAAATTGCAAGTTAGGGTTTAAAATGAAGAAATTTCATAACTTAGAAATTTTCTAAGTTATGAAATTCCCTTATTTTCCCCTAACTCTGTCCCATTTTTTCATCAAGATACAAATGGATTAAAATAAAACTCAAAACATGAAAGTTGTAGTCCATTGAAAAATCTACAACTTTGATTCACAAAGTTTTCTCAAAGGAAGCTTGTAGCTCAAGTTATGATTTTTGGAACAAGGGTGCAAAACATTTTTAACTTAGAAAAATTTGACCTATTCTAGGCAGGATTTTTGTCCAACTTCTTGGCCATTTTTCACATGCTTCCACTTGGAGTTTCAATTTTCATTACAAATATTAATTGTAGTACACATTCCAAGCTTTCCAAATTGTCCAAGAACTTCTCAAACACCCTTGTGGTTAGGGAGAATCGAATTTGCAAAGTTGGGCAAAATTCACTTTTGTTCATGACCAAATGCATGTTCATACAAGTTCCATTTTGAAATCAGCATGCTTGGTACTTGCTTGCAGGCCTCTAAACCAAGTTTTCACTCCATAATTAAATGCCTAACCATTATGTTCAAGCATTGTTTTGTGCATTTGGTCATTACACAAAGAATTAACCCTTAAGTAGAAAAAGCAACTTTGCCATTTTTGAAAAGTAATGCTTTATGTCAAGTTCATGATCTTTGAAGTACAAGCCAAATCTTTGAGGCAAGAGTTTGTAGGAAAATCCCACTGATCAAGAGCAAAGTGTGCAGCATGCTTGAGAACATTGGACATGCCTATATCACACTTACACTATCCTTGCTTACATTAGAAGAAAGCTTGCAAAAACTCTCAATCTCTCATTCCTGTCAACACAGCCAAACACCAACTTTGCAAACATCTTTCATACATCCAAGCAAGCCTAAAGCACGACCAAACCACCGCTCTTCCCTTCTCATACAGAAAATCACAGTTTTTCTGCAAAATAGGGCATCAGTTGCAGTTTGACTTCCACAATCCATTCCACTCGTGCACTTTGGCTAAAACCAGTTCAAATACATTCTATATCATCCATTGGAACTATCCCAAGCCCTAGATACAAACTGTAACACCCCTAACATCACTTGCCATTTTCACTTTTCAGTTTTGCAGGTGAACTTCCATAGCACGATTCAGAGAGTATCAAAGCAAGCTAGGTGTTGGAGAAGCATCCTTGGACTTCAGGCAAGCTGTACAAAAGCTCAAACTCCATTGAAGTTGGCCACATTGCTGTACACGACTCAAGCTGAAACAGGTAAAAACATGAACTTCTATCTCTCAATCTAGGAAGAGTTAGGCTTAGGTTTGTGAATGAAACATGCTCTACTCATAGCCCTGAAGCCATCCATGTATTTACTTTTCATTTATATTGAGTATGCTGTGAGAATTTTGGCCATGAACATTGAATAAAAATTAGGTCAGAAATTAGGGATGAAGAAATTCTCCCTCGTTTCTTAGAGTTAGGTCAAATGTTTTATATGTCTGAATTCGTCTCTTGATGCTCTATAATGTTTGTGTTATGAGTTTTTGTTAAAAGTCAAAGAATCAGGAGATGATGATTGCATAGGAGGCGCGCGCGTTTTCTGTTTGAACATTGCTGGAGGTTGAAGACAAAGCTGGCTTGGGCTGGGCCTGAGTCAGCTTGCTGTTCACACCCCTTTTTTCCATTTACACCCCCTGGCCCATTGTGTGAAATATTTATTATTTTTGCATTTTTCTTTTTGTTTCTAACTTATTATTTTTTGCTCAAATATCAAAAATATTTTTCCATACATTTTTGCATTTATTTGACATTTATTTGTTTTATTTAGCATATATATGTAAATAAATATAAAACCCTTTTTATTTAAAACCCTAAAAATAATACAAAAATAAATATTTTTCAGTTATTATTTTTTGTTTACATTTTGAAAACATTTTCTAAAATATACTTTTTTTTGTAAATAATTAATATTTTATTCTTGTATATATTTAGTATATTTAATATAACATATATAAATACTAGTATATTTTATTAGATATTTAGGACAAAAATATAGAAATAATACATTTTTATTTTTATTAATATATGACACTAAAAAATACCTTTTTTTACAATATACTTCTTTTTTTTTTGTATATAATTAACAAATATTGTATATAATTAATAAATAAATACTATTCATTTAGAAAACTAGGGTTTTGCCCTAAACCATAAAAATATTCAAAATTTGACCCTTTTATTTTTGTTTATATTTTACATTGAAAAATACTTTCACATACATAAAAAATCATTTTTGTGCATAATACATTTTGCATATTTATTATATTTATTTAAATATTGTACAATTAAATATTTGTATATTCAATATGGATGTAATAGCTTTAGATTTAATTTCTTGCCGAATATCCCCCCATTCAAACATTTGTATCCCCACCCCCATAATCATGTTGTAATAATTTAGGACTTTAAATTTCCGCATTTAAAAGCTTTCAAATTATGCCATGGTAGACCTAGTGTTTGTATGCAAATCAAATAACAAATAGCTTGACTAATACAAAGACAAAAATGCATGAAAATGGACAACACCATACACACTTGCACCCCTAGGGTTACTCCACTTGTTACCTTTCAAAAATGGGCCATGTTTGCATGTCAAGTACTTTGGCAAAAAAAAAAACAAATCAAATGATCATAGTCCCTCGATGACGCTTTCGAAGTTGCCTAAACAAAATGATCATAGTCCCTCAAGCAAATTGCCAAAACACTTGACACTATTGCATTCATGGTCTAAACGATGACCCGCGCCCGTCCCGTTAACATCCTAACACAAGGTTGATCACCAAATAAAATGGTGAAACAACACTGTTAAAAGGGTTAAAACATAAGAAAGATCTTTGAGTAAATTTAGGGGTAGACAACTCTTAGTTACTTGGTCAAACTTGCAAAACACACTTGCCTACTTTCAAAACACACTCCACAACACAACTTTCAAAACAAACTTTCAAAAACATTGAAACATCTTTTCAAAAAGACAAACACCTTTGTAAAACATTCGAGTAAAGAATTGTTACAATGGTTTCCTAGACAAGGCATATTTTTCAAAACATTTTCAAAACCACACACAAAGCACTATTTCAAACAATTGAAAGCACCATTTCAAACAATTGAAAATGCAAGGCAAGTGATCTAAGCAAGTAACTAAGAGCCCATGGATAACCATGGATAGAAAGGGTGCTAATACCTTCCCTTTCTATAATCTACTCCCCGAACCCAAGAAAACATCTCAAAGGTTTTTTTCTGTGCTTTTTAACCTTTCCTTAGGATAAAATAAAAAGTCGGTGGCGACTCTTGCTAAACCGAAACATTTGCGAAAATAAACGCAAAACCTCAAGTCAGTTCTCCCACCGTATCACAGAACTGGTGACTCTGCTGGGGACTTCTTTAAAAGTGGAGTAACCTTAGGGCTTAGATCACCCTTTTGCATGACTAATTGTTTGCCTTGATTGCTTTATATTTTGGTGCTCTTGTTTGGGCTTGAAATCCTACACCCGGATTTGGGAAACATTCATAGATAGCAATACATTGTGGAAACTGTGCGGGGTATACCGACACGGTTGAAACAATAGCTATATTAGTGCGACATATTTGTGAGTACCGATAACCCTTGAGTTCAATCAAGGAGAGTATGGGGCCGCTGAGTGATGTCACTAAGCACTAATGACCTAGAACCTTACTTGACCATCTTGGCCTTTTATTAGGGGTAGTGAGATGACCGACTTTGGTGCAGTCTGAAGTTGGTAGATACTCGATACTACACTCATTGAGGGTTGTTTTCTTGGAATATTTTGGTCGCTAGTTAAGTGGCTAAACCAAAACAATGAACATGAAAAACAATCCAATGATATTGAGCTCCTTAGAACCCGGTTACTATTTATAGGACAGGTTTTTAAGCCAACTTCACTCAAGAGGGTACTTACCTATGAAACCTCATGCAAGCCTGAAACTAGGGTTTTTGTGTGATTTGCTTGTACATGTGTTTGTGCATACATCATGAACATCATAAAGCATCATATGCATCCACCAACCATTTCAAGGGTTTGGATCTTCATCTTTGTTCTTGTTTTGTAGGTCATGGGAATTCTTCGCAGGTAAACTAACCAAGTCAACCTTGTGAGAATCCCTCCTCAACTCAAGGAGCTCACATCCAGAATTCCAGAAAGCTCTCTCTTCAGTGAAAGACATGGTAGACTTCTCAACCTAGTCAACACCAACATTGAAGAAGACATGGTGAAAGTGCTGTTCCAGTTCTTTGACCCCCCTCACCACTGTTTCACATTCCCCGACTACCAATTGGTGCCTACTTTGGAGGAATTATCTCAACTCCTGAGAATTCCTATTCTTAATCAACTACCCTACAACGGTACGGAAAAAGAACCAAAGCCTGAAGATGTTGCTCAAGCACTACACTTGCAACCATCTGACATCAAGGGGCATTGGGAAACTAGAAGTGGTATCAAGGGCTTCTTGGCAAAATTCTTGTTTGAGAAGGCACAAGAGTGTTGGAATTCCCTGGATCTGCAAGCCTTTGAAGAGATTGTGGCACTCCTTATTTATGGGTTGGTTTTGTTCCAAAATCCTGACCAACTTATAGATGTCAATGCTGTCAAGATTTTCCTATCCAGGAATCCCATACCTACATTGCTTGGGGACATCCTCCACTCATTTTACACACGAACAATGAGGAAGAGAGGTGTTCTCATGTGTTGCACTCCTCTCCTTGCAAGGTGGTTTATTTCTCACCTTCCACAATCTGTTTTGAAGAATGAACAAGGCTTAAGGTGGTCACAACGGTTGATGACCCTCACACATTCTGATGTACATTGGTGTTCTCAGTCCAGAGAAAATGTCATCATCGTCGATCGCTGTGGTGAGTTCCCTAATGTTCCATTACTCGGCATTAGGGGATGCATTACCTACAGCCCTTGTCTAGCTTTGAGACAATTTGGATATGCACGGAGGGATGACCCTCATGACATGCTGATTCCTGACCTAGTTTTTGACTTCGACAACGATGCGCAAGGACTTCGCCAAAGATTCATCAGAGCTTGGAGGATGCCTAACAAGGTAGATAGCAAGACACTGGGGCACAAGAACTCCATCCCTCTTGAGCCCTACCTCAAGTGGGTACGAACCCGAGCCCAGAGTCTTATGATGCCTTACCCTCACATTCTCCCTTTGATTAAAGAGCCTGTTAAGGAAGGAGAGGTTCCCTACACCATCCTACATCCTGACATGCCAACATCATGGGAGGAAATGCAGAAGAGTTGGATCCAACTCAAGGAAGAGCGGAATACTTTTGAAGCCAGCTTCTACGCCAGTGAGAAGAAGGTTTTGGAGCTTACCCGCCGACTTCACGAGGAGGAGACCCTTAACACTTACATCGCACCAAAGAGGACGCGCAACGTCTTTTTACCTTAAGAAGTTTTTGTAATATTTGGCCCATGGGGCATTTATGTACTGACAAAATTTCTTCTTATTAATATGACGTGTGTTCTTTTTGTCTGCAACAATTTTGAATTTCTAAATCCTTGAATGCATTGCATGAATAAACATATCATTCATCATATGCATAAACAGGTCTTCACGCCAGGTTTTCTTATCTTTCTGCTGTTTATTTCAGTAAGATGGATCTTGAACAGACAGTCAAAGATCTGCAGTCACAAAACTCGCAGTTTCAACAGCTCCTTATGACCTTGGCAAAGGGTCAGGAGGATCTTAAAGTACTGTTAGGAAATAAAGAGCAAGAAAAAGGAAAAAAGAAGAAGAAAAGAGTAGGGGTAGCTACACTGGGAAGACGATTTGAGAATGAAGCTAGGAGAGTTCTTAAATTCCCCTCCACATCTGATGAGGGGACCGGTAAGGGAAAAGGGGCTGCATTACCTTCTGAGTCTGAGGCTGAAGAGGAAGAGGTTGAGGAAGATGAAGACTACTCAGAGCAGCAATACCCGCCAGCGGACGACAAATACAAAAACCTGGAGGATAGACTGGCAGCTATGGAGCTGCAAAGGGTTCCTGGGTTAGATTTTGAAGAATTGGGATTGATTGCTGGGATTGTGATCCCTCTAAAGTTTAAGGTACCAATTTTTGCAAAATATGATGGGCTGTCTTGCCCGAAGATGCACTTGAGGTCATATGTCAGAAGAATTCAACCTCACACATCCGACATAAATCTTTGGGTACACTTCTTTCAGGACAGTTTGTCCGGTACACAGCTAGACTGGTTTTACCAGCTTGAGAGGTCAGAATTGCATAACTGGGAAGACTTGGCAGCTTCCTTTTATCTCCAGTATCAATATAACGCGGACTTGGCGCCAACCCGTACTCAGTTACAAAGTATGGGGATGACCTCAAATGAGGGGTTCAAAGAATATGCCCAGAAATGGCGCGACTTGGCCGGAAGAGTGCAGCCACCTCTTTCAGATAGGGAACTAGTTGATAAGTTCTTGGGGACCCTATCTGGCCCGTTCTTCAACCATTTGATCGGGAGCTCTTCCGCAGGGTTTACTGAATTGATTCTGTCTGGCGAACGGGTGGAAGCTGGTATTAAGAGTGGGAAGATTCAAAGAGATGCCTCTGCCTCCACAACTGTTAAGAAGCCATTTCTAGCCAATAAGGAGGCAGCTGTTATATCCTCTCAGAAAAGATCGAGAAGAACTGAGCGCCGGCCGACTGTGGGGGCCGTGATGATCCAAAATTCATCAAATGATCAGCCTCGTAACAATCAGCCCAGACCTAATCAGCAACAGGTAGAACGGCCACAACAGTAGTTCACCCGCATCAACATGACGCCTGCACAAGTTCTTCCCCATTTGTTGAAGCTAAATCTCACCACTATCAAAGAGGCACCAAAAAATGTGAATACAACTTCCCCGCATTATCATCCCAATGCTAAATGTGCCTATCATTCTGACAGCATCGGGCATGACACCAATGATTGCTGGGCGCTTAAGCATAAAATTAAAGACTTGATAGATGCAAAAGAGGTTGAGTTTGACGCCCCTGAGAAGTCAAACGTAATATCCGCTCCGATGCCAAAGCATGGTCGCAATGTCCATGCTGTTGAAGAAGTTCTGTTTGTTTCTACTGTTGATGATCTGATAACTCCATTACTGACAATCAAGCTGAATCTGTTGAAGGCTGGGATTTTCCCAGGATGTAAAGAAGATTGCTACTTTTGTTCCTCCCTACCGATCGACTGTCCATTGCTGAAGATAGGCATCCAAGGCCTAATGGACAGCCAACAAATTCTTTTCGAAAAGATTCCTGCTACTCTAACCCCTATCAAAGATGTTTCAATAATCACCATTTCGACCAATCTTTCTAAGGTCCCTAAAAAGCCTGTTAATATTACATCCTCTATGAAGATTGTTCCTCTGAAAGTAACCATGCATGGGCCTGTCCCCTACAAATCTGACAAATCGATACCGTGGAATTATGGTGGAGAAATCTACTACCACGGTGTTAAACAAGTTGAGATAACTGAAGAGAGCTTTGACGAAGAAACTACCGACATTGGAAACATTGCCGGTACGAGCAAGATTACCCGAAGTGGGAGAATTTTCTCTCCAGAGATTGCCCCTCCAAAGGCAATCTTTGGACCCTCAGCTGCTGCCAAGGTTACCCCTGCACTGATAAAACTTTCTGCAAGAACTCCGTTGATTGAAGAAGCTGTTACTCCTGTGGTTGTCCCTCCTACTTCTGCTGATAAGGGGAAAGGGATCCAAGATGAGCTCGTCAGGACGAGGGCTCATCCATTGGTCATCCCCGAAACCTCTAAGAAAGAAATGGAGGAGATTATGAAAATAATTAAGAAGAGTGATTATGACGTGGTGGAGCAACTGGGGCAAACTCCCTCGAAGATCTCCATGTTAGAGTTGCTGCTTTGTTCGAAGGCTCATGCCAAAGCCTTGATAAGGTTTTTAAAGACAGCCCATGTGCCCCAAGAAACCTCAGCCGATCAATTCCAGGATTGTGTAGCCAGCCTTACCGCCGACAACGGCCTGGGTTTCTCTGATGCTGACCTGACTCCGAAGGGAAGAAAGCACAATGACGCACTGCATGTGTCAGTTGAATGCTGAGGAACCACTCTCGCCCATGTCTTGGTCGACACTGGTTCTTCTCTAAATGTTCTGCCTAAGAAAGCTTTGGATCGATTGGATTGTGAAGGCTTGGAGCTGAAACCAAGTAATATCATTGTCAGGGCCTTTGACGGGTCTAAAAGAATGGTGCATGGGGAGGTCGACATTCCCATCAAGGTGGGCACTGAAGTATTCAACTCAACTTTCTATGTGATGGACATCCGTTCGTCATACTCTTGCTTGCTAGGGAGGCCATGGATACATAATGCTGGGGCAGTCACTTCCTCTCTACATCAGATGCTGAAATACCCTGTTAAGGGAAATATCATAACTGTACACGGTGAAGAAGAGTACATGATCAGTCATCTGAACTCCTTTAGGTATGTAGAAGTGGAGGGCGAATTCATCGAAACACCGTTCCAACACTTCGAGCAAATTGCTCCTGAGGTTGTAGTAGCAAAGGCAGTAGCTGAGGTACCCAAGCAGGTGGCCAGGATGGCATCTATGAAAGACGCAAAGGCTGCAATGAAGGAGGGAAAGAGCTCAACATGGGGTCAGTTGCCTGACTTTCCCCACAAGACAGACAAGTTTGGGTTGGGATTTACCGCTGCGGGGCAAAAAGCTATGCGTCGCTCAAAAATTGAAAGGACACCCATCAAGATTTCTCCTCATGGAATCAATGCTTTGGAAGATGAAGACGAAGAGGCCAACATTGAAGATTGGATCTTCCCAACCATCGAAGGGGGACTACACAACTGGGAGGCGAAAGACTTCGTCCCCATTACTTTCATTAATCAGTAATTTATCTTTCGAACATTTCCTGTTGGTCTAAAATAATTACTTTTAAACAATCTGCACACTATTTTTCACCTCATGCCTTGCCCGGGGCATGTAGGTCCATCCGTAAGGGTTTTGATTCTCTTCATATTCATATGCCATGTTTAATGAATCATTGGACGTTTTTCATTTATAAACTGCTGTGTTCATTTTCTTTCCTTTTGCATTTTTGTTTGTTTAAGGATGGCTATCCCTTACACACACCCACACTCACAAATGAAGGTACCCATCCACTCTGGATTCTATGGGTGACTATTCTGTTGTATCCTTCAATAACTCTGAATATTTGGTCAATCAGGCTGAGTATGAAGACAACGAAGATTGTGAAGTACCAGGAGAGCTAGCCAGACTTCTACAACAAGAGGAAAATGCCATCTTGCCTCATGAAGAGTTGTTGGAAACTGTCAACTTAGGAACAGAGGAAGACCGGAAGGAAGTACAAGTGGGTGCCAATCTGGAACCAAGTGTCAAGGAGTGCTTAATACAACTATTGAATGAATACGTTGAAATCTTCGCCTGGTCTTATGAAGACATGCCAGGGTTAGACACGGACATCGTGGTTCACCGTCTCCCTACAAGAGAGGATTGTCCACCGATCAAGCAAAAAGTCCGCCGAATAAGGCCCGACATGTCTGAGAAGATTAAAGCAGAAGTAATGAAGCAATTCAACGCTAGTTTTCTGGCTGTTACATCCTATCCGCAATGGGTTGCTAGCATTGTGCCCGTTCCTAAAAAAGACGGCAAAGTCAGAATGTGTGTGGACTATCGGGATTTGAACAGGGCTAGCCCTAAAGATGATTTTCCGCTACCGCATATCGACATTTTGATTGACAATACAACTCAGCACAAAGTGTTTTCCTTCATGGATGGATTCTCGGGCTACAACCAGATCAAAATGGTCCCTGAGGACATGGAGAAAACAACCTTTGTTACACAATGGGGTGCCTTCTGCTACAAGGTGATGCCGTTCGGGCTGAAGAACGCAGGGGCAACTTATCAACGCGCCATGGTAGCTTTGTTTCATGATATGATACATCATGAGATCGAAGTTTACGTAGACGACATGATAGCTTGATCATAAACAGAGGAGGAACACCTTGAACATTTGCAGAAGCTGTTTGCCAGGTTGAAGGAGTACAAACTCAGGCTGAATCCAAGTAAGTGCACTTTTGGAGTTAGGTCTGGTAAACTTCTAGGATTTATTGTCAACAACAAAGGCATTAAGGTCGATCCAGCAAAAGTGAAAGCTATACAAGAAATGCCTACCCCCCGTATTGAAAAGGAGGTTAGAGGGTTCTTGGGGCGCTTGAACTATATTGCCAGATTCATCTCTCATCTGATGTCTACCTGTGAGCCAATTTTCAAACTATTGAAGAAAGATCAGGTAGTCGAATGGAACGACGATTGCCAAGCTGCTTTTGATAAGATCAAGGAGTATTTGCTAGAACCTCCTATTCTGATGCCACCCGTCGAAGGAAGGCCGCTGATCATGTATCTGACTGTTTTGGACAACTCAATGGGGTGCGTACTGGGCCAGCATGACGAGTCTGGTCGAAAAGAGCATGCCATTTATTACCTTAGCAAAAAGTTTACCGACTGTGAGACTCGCTACTCACTGCTCGAGAAAACTTGTTGCGCTTTGGTATGGGCTGCTCGCCGACTAAGACATTATATGTTGACTCATACCACTCTGTTGATTTCCAAAATGGATCCTATCAAGTATATCTTCGAGAAACCTGCTTTATCTGGAAGAATCGCTAGATGGAAAATGATCCTGATTGAGTATGACATCCAGTACACTACCCAAAAAGCTATAAAAGGGAGTGTACTAGCTGACCATCTAGCTCATCAAGCTATCGAAGATTATCAATCCATGAGATTCGACTTCCCGGACGAGGACATCATGACTTTGGACAACATCGAAGGTAACGGACCGTATGACGGACCTGAAAATGGATCCCGATGGACCCTGTACTTTGATTGTGCTTCAAATGCACTTGGAAACGGTATCGGTGCGGTACTCATTTCCCCGGAAGGTTGCCATACACCTTTCACGGCCCGACTTTGTTTCAGCTGTACAAACAACATGGCCGAATATGAAGCTTGCATCTTTGGTCTCAAGGCTGCTATAGACTTGGGGATCAAATCTTTGGTCGTATTTGGGGACTCGGCTTTGGTTATCAGTCAAATCAAAGGAGAGTGGGACACCAAACATCCTAATCTTATCCCATACAGAGAACATGTTTTGACATTATTGCCTCATTTCGAGCAGATCACCTTCGAGCATTTCCCGCGAGAAGAGAATCAGCTAGCATATGCTCTGGCTACAATGTCTTCCATGTTTAAACTCAACTGGGATAATGAGGCTCCCCAAATCACCATTGAGCGAATGGATGAACCTGCGCATTGTCATGAGATTAATACCGAAGAAGTAGTGGAACAACCCTGGTTTCACGAAATCAAAAGGTATCTCCAAACTAGGGTATATCCTGAAGGAGCTTCAGTAAATGACAAGAAGTTCTTAAGGATATTTGCTGCCAAGTTCTTCCTAAGCAATGGCATCCTTTATAAGCGCAGCCATGATTGTGTTTTACTTCGTTGTGTAGACAAAGCTGAAGCAGAGTTGATCATGACTGAGATACACAGCGGCACATTTGGCACCCAATTGAGTGGACATACAATGGATAAGAAGATTCTAAGGGCAGGCTATTACTGGTCTACCATGGAAGCTGATTGCCATCAACATTCCCGTACTTTCCACAAATGTCAAGTCTACGCCGACAAGATTCATATTCCTCCTGTTCCTCTCAACGTTTTAACAGCTCCTTGGCCATTTGCAATGTGGGGCATTGGCATGATTGAAGAGATCAAGCCCACAACGTCCAATGGACATCGCTTCATCCTGGTCGTCATTGACTATTTTACCAAATGGGTCGAAGCAGCTTCCTTCGCCTCTGTTACAAAGAATGTGGTTGCCCGCTTCATCAAGCAGAACCTCATATGCCGGTATGGTGTCCCCGACAGGATCATTACAGACAACGGTACGAATCTGAATAATACTATGATCACCGCTCTATGCGAATAGTTCAAGATTTATCATCACAATTCATCTCCCTATCGGCCGAAGATGAACGGTGCTGTTGAAGCTGCGAACAAAAACATCAAGAAGATCATTCAGAAAATGACAGTTACCTACAAGGACTGGCATGAGATGTTACCGTTTGCTCTGCATGGATACCGTACCACGACACGTACTTCAACAGGGGCAACCCCATTTTCTTTGGTATATGGAATGGAAGTTGTCCTGCCCATGGAAGTTCAGATTCCTTCTTTAAGGATTATGAAGGTCGCTGGTTTGAGTGAAGACGATTGGATTCAGACCCGACTTGATCAACTCAATTTGATCGACGAGAAGCGACTCACTGCTGTTTGCCATGGTCAGACGTACCAAAAACAAATGATCAAGGCTTTCAACAAGAAAGTCAGACGTCAAGTATACCAAGTCGGAGATCTTGTAATCAAGCAGATTATCTTGCCGCAAAGTGATCCCAGGGGTAAATGGACTCCTACTTACGAAGGACCATTTGTAATCAAGAGCATCTTTTCTGGTGGTGCAATGATTCTGACCACCATGGGCAGCGACAATTTGCCACACCCTACGAACACAGACATAGTCAAAAAATACTACGCATGAAACAAACCCGACAAGTTGAAAACCCGAAAGGGCGACTTGGGCAAAAATGGGCATCCCGGTGAACCGAAAACCCGAAAGGGCGGTTCAGGAAAAAATTAGGGATAAAACAAAAAAATCTGTACACCCGGCAAGTCGAAAACCCGAAAGGGCGGCTTGGGCAAAAAGGGGTTTCCCGGTGGATTGAAAACCCGAGAGGGCGATCCAGGCAAAAGTTAGGGAATTAAAGCGTATGACTATGTCTCGTCGGATCACTTTAAAGAACAATATCTTCATCAACAAGCTCCGAGTTTCTGATCAATCCAATCATCGGAGGACGAAGCAGTGAATGGGCAAGATATTCAGAGTTGTGAAGGCTATAACAGAATAGGAATCCCATGGAATTGTTACACATAGCCATCTTTCTTTTGTATAAAATTTTCAATATTTTACGACAACATCCTCTTACTAGGATGCTTGTCTCCTTTGTACAAAGATACTCATAGAAAGTTAATACAAATACTTTTCCAAATACAGAAATTTGCTTTGTCTTATTTTTGCTTTTCTACACTTATGTTTTATTTGAGAAACTTCCAATGTTTTATTAAATAGGCATATGCATTTGAACATAATCATTTCCTTACAAATCAAGAAAGATGATTGCTGATAGGTTGAAGGTACAGATAGATATCTTGACGCCCTTTCAGAAGGAATCCCTAGCAGAATTAAACTCCAAATTCCTCAACAAAGTCAAAATCCAGAACTTAATTCCCCAAACAGAGTTAAACTTCAGGATCCTCAGCAGAACAAAAGCTTTCTCAAAACTGATTTCCCCAGCCAGAGAGACTTCCAGAACTCAATTCCCCTCAGAGTTAAGTTTCAGTATCCCCAGTGGAGCCTTAAAAATCTGAAAATCCTATCCCCAGTTGAAGTCAAAACTACCAATCCCCAGCGGAGCTAAAACTTCCAACTATCAATCCCCAGCAGAACCAGACTAGTGAACCTTTTCCCCACAGAGATACTTCCCACCAGACTGAAGATTCTCAGTCTTACTTCTCCAGCATAAGTCTACCAGGTTCTGGACTCCCCAGTAGAGATCATCAGAATTCTCTTGCCCCGCAAGTCACCAAGGAGTTTCAATCCCCAACAGTGGTCCTAAGATCCCCCAACAATTGAAGATCTTGAATTCCCCAAGCAGTCAGCAGTCAACAAGGATGTCTCATCTTCAGCAATCGAAGATTCTTGCACTCCCCTGCAGCAGCAAGGATTCACCTTCCATGGCAGCAGTCAAGATTCTATTGTCTCCGGCTATCCAGGATTCATCTATCCTCAGCAAGATAGCTCATCAGCTTACATGCGTATTCATTACATTCATATCATAAACATTGATATAACATATACTGCATCATACATTTCATGCAACATAACGTTGTGTTTCAGCTAATATTTTACCCTTTTCAGGATAAGATTAATAAGCTTCAACTTCTGAAAACAGTTTACGAGTTCTCCAGACACGGATGTTAACCTATCGCTTGTTCAGATTCAAGACTTCTGAAAACAATTCACGGGTTCTCCAGTTACGGATGTTAACCTATCGCTTGTTCAGATTCTTCAAACTTCTGAAAACAGTTTACGGATTCTCCAAACACGGATGTTAATCTATCGCTTGTTCAGACTCAACTTTTGAAAACAGTTTACGGATGCTTCCCAACATGGATGCTGATCTATTGCTTATTCAACTTCAAGACTTCTGAAAACAGTTCACGGGTTCTCCAGATACGGATGTTAACCTATCGCTTGTTCAGATTCTTCAAACTTCTGAAAACAGTTTACAGATTCTCCAAACATGGATGTTAATCTATCGCTTGTTCAGACTCAACTTTTGAAAACAGTTTACTGACGCTTCCCAACATGGATGCTGATCTATTGCTTATTCAATTTCAAGACTTCTGAAAACAGTTCACGGGTTCTCCAGATACAGATGTTAACCTATCGCTTGTTCAGATCCTTCAACTACTGAAAACAGTTTACGGGTTCTCCAGATACGGATGTTAACCTATCACTTGTTCAGGTTCCAAGACTTCTGAAAACAGTTCACGGGTTCTCCAGTTACGGATGTTAACCTATCGCTTGTTCAGATTCTTCAACTATTGAAAATAGTTTACGGGTTCTCCAGATACGGATGTTAACCTATCACTTGTTCAGATTCCAAGACTTCTGAAAACAGTTCACGGGTTCTCCAGTTACAGATGTTAACCTATTACTTGTTCAGATTCTTCAACTACTGAAAACAGTTTACGGGTTCTCCAGCTACGGATGTTAACCTATCGCTTGTTCAGATTCTTCAACTTCTGAAAACAGTTTACGGATTCTCCAAACACGGATGTTAATCTATCGCTTGTTCAGACTCAACTTTTGAAAATAGTTTACAGACGCTTCCTAACATGGATGCTGGTCTATTTCTTATTCAATTTCAAGACCTCTGAAAACAGTTTACAGACGCTTCCCCAACACGGATGTCAATCTATTGCTTATTCAGACCCCCAGCTCAGAGATGTTCCAAACATGGATACCTTTCTGATACTCGCTCACCCATCAACATCATACAGTTCAAAAAGCATTCCAGATGGCATCTTTAAGCCCATCCCCCGACAAGATTCTATCACATCTCCAGATGTAATCTCTAAGCCCATCTCCAAATGGCATCTTTAAGCCCATTACCGCACCCATGCTTTGACGAGTGCAAATTTACGGGCACTCTAGTGTCCAATCTCCTTTTACCTTCGAGACGCGAAAGGCAAACTTGCCAATCTAACTCTTCAGGTTCAAGAAGATTGAACAGGGGCAACTGTTGTACTTCAAAATTTGCTCTCTCATTTCATCAACATTTTTCTCATCACAAGACTCTTGGAGCTCAAGATCAAGTTAGGGTTTGCTCTGCTCAAAGACCCCTCCTTGCACTGTTGATCCAAATTAGGGTTTGAGTTTGCACAAAGATGTTTTGACCTAAAATTCCCAAAGTGACTTTCATGCTTCATGTTGGACTCACAAGTTTATCCATACCAAGTTTCAAGCCTTGATTCCAATCTTTGCCCAGTCAATTGGACAGTTGACCTAGAAATCAGCTGTATTGGGGAAAAAGTCAACAGTGGCCAATTGACAGTCAAACCTCATGAAATTTGACCCACATCAACATAATGAACTCATATGAACCATTTGGTCAAGTTTGGATCACAATCCCACAAGAAATTTGATCAGATCACCAAAAGGGCAAAATGGTCATTTTTAGGGTTTTGACTGCACAAAGGCAATTTTTGACTGTTTGACCTAACCAATGGCAAACCAAGCTCACATATGGACTCAAGAAATCAATGGCATTGTCTTGACCCATCCAACAAGTTCAAAAGATCTCAAATGCACAGGATTGACAGATGAATTTTCCAGTCAACTAATCAAAATTTGACTGTATACTGAAAAGTCAAATTTTGACTTTTTGGTCAAAATCAAGTGCCAAGATTCATTTTTCATCAAGACATGTCAAATTATGAAACTTGTTCATCAAGAAATCCAAAATTGCAAGTTAGGGTTTAAAATGAAGAAATTTCATAACTTAAAAATTTTCTAAGTTATGAAATTCCCTTATTTTCCCCTAACTTTGTCCCATTTTTTCATCAAGATACAAATGGATTAAAACAAAACTCAAAAAATGAAAGTTGTAGTCCATTGAAAAATCTACAACTTTGATTCACAAAGTTTTCTCAAAGGAAGCTTGTAGCTCAAGTTATGATTTTTGGAACAAGGGTGCAAAACATTTTTAACTTAGAAAAAATTTGACCTATTCTAGGCAGGATTTTTGTCCAACTTCTTGGCCATTTTTCACATGCTTCCACTTGGAGTTTCAATTTTAATTACAAATATGGATTGTATTACACATTCTAAGCTTTCCAAATTGTCCAAGAACTTCTCAAACACCCTTGTGGTTAGGGAGAATCGAATTTGCAAAGTTGGGCAAAATTCACTTTTGTTCATGACCAAATGCATGTTCATACAAGTTCCATTTTAAAATCAGCATGCTTGGTACTTGCTTGCAGGCCTCTAAACCAAGTTTGCACTCCATAATTAAATTCCTAACCATTGTGTTCAAGCATTGTTTTGTGCATTTGGTCATTACACAAAGAATTAACCCTTAAGTAGAAAAAGCAACTTTGCCATTTTTGAAAAGTAATGCTTTATGTCAAGTTCATGATCTTTGAAGTACAAGCCAGATCTTTGAGGCAAGAGTTTGTAGGAAAATCCCACTGATCAAGAGCAAAGTGTGCAACATGCTTGAGAACATTGGACAGGCTTATATCACACTTACACTATCCTTGCTTACATTAGAAGAAAGCTTGCAAAAACTCTCAATCTCTCATTCCTGTCAACACAGCCAAACACCAACTTTGCAAACATCTTTCATACATCCAAGCAAGCCTAAAGCATGACCAAACCATCCCTCTTCCCTCCTCATACAGAAAATCACATTTTTTCTGCAAAACAGGGCATCTGTTGCAGTTTGACTTCCACAATCCATTCCACTCGTGCACTTTGGCTAAAACCAGTTCAAATACATTCTATATCATCCATTGGAACTATCCCAAGCCCTAGATACAAACTGTAACACCCTTAACATCACTTTCCATTTTCACTTTTCAGTTTTGCAGGTGAACTTCCATAGCACGATTCAGAGAGTATCAAAGCAAGCTAGGTGTTGGAGAAGCATCCTTGGACTTCAGGCAAGCTGTACAAAAGCTCAAACTCCATTGAAGTTGGCCACATTGTTGTACACGACTCAAGCTGAAACAGGTAAAAACATGAACTTCTATCTCTCAATCTAGGAAGAGTTAGGCTTAGGTTTGTGAATGAAACATGCTCTACTCATAGCCCTGAAGCCATCCATGTATTTACTTTTCATTTATATTGAGTATGTTGTGAGAATTTTGGCCATGAACATTGAAGAAAAATTAGGTCAGAAATTGGGGATGAAGAAATTCTCCCTCGTTTCTTAGAGTTAGGTCAAGTGTTTTATATGTCTGAATTCGTCTCTTGATGCTCTATAATGTTTGTGTTATGAGTTTTTGTTAAAAGTCAAAGAATCAGGAGATGATGATTGCATAGGAGGCGCGCGCGTTTTCTGTTTGAACATTGCTGGAGGTTGAAGACAAAGCTGGCTTGGGCTGGGCCTGAGTCAGCTTGCTGTTCACACCCCTTTTTTCCATTTACACCCCCCTGGCCCATTGTGTGAAATATTTATTATTTTTGCATTTTTCTTTTTGTTTCTAACTTATTATTTTTTGCTCAAATATAAAAAATATAAAAAATATTTTTCCATACATTTTTGCATTTATTTGGCATTTATTTGTTTTATTTAGCATATATATGTAAATAAATATAAAAACCTTTTTTTTTAAAACCCTAAAAATAATACAAAAATAAATATTTTTCTGTTATTATTTTTTGTTTACATTTTGAAAACATTTTCTAAAATATACTTTTTTTTTTGTAAATAATTAATATTTTATTCTTGTATATATTTAGTATATTTAATATAATATATATAAATACTAGTATATTTTAT
This sequence comes from Vicia faba, assembly GCA_948472305.1. Taxonomy (NCBI): domain Eukaryota; kingdom Viridiplantae; phylum Streptophyta; class Magnoliopsida; order Fabales; family Fabaceae; genus Vicia; species Vicia faba. The sequence continues at coordinate 746,619,025 of OX451737.1, forward strand.
TAGATATTTAGGACAAAAATATAGAAATAATACATTTTTATTTTTATTAATATATGACACTAAAAAATACCTTTTTTTACAATATGCTTTTTTTTTTGTATATAATTAACAAATATTGTATATAATTAATAAATAAAAACTATTCATTTAGAAAACTAGGGTTTTGCCCTAAACCATAAAAATATTCAAAATTTGACCCTTTTATTTTTGTTTATATTTTACATTGAAAAACACTTTCACATACATAAAAAATCATTTTTGTGCATAATACATTTTGCATATTTATTATTTTATTTAAATATTGTACAATTAAATATTTGTATATTCAATATGGATGTAATAGCTTTAGATTTAATTTCTTGCCGAATATCCCCCCATTCAAACATTTGTATCCCCATCCCCATAATCATGTTGTAATAATTTAGGACTTTAAATTTCCGCATTTAAAAGCTTTCAAATTATGCCATGATAGACCTAGGGTTTGTATGCAAATCAAATAACAAATAGCTTGACTAATACAAAGACAAAAATGCATGAAAATGGACAACACCATACACACTTGCACCCCTAGGATTACTCCACTTGTTGCCTTTCAAAAATGGGTCATGTTTGCATGTCAAGTACTTTGGCAAAACAAAAACAAATCAAATGATCATAGTCCCTCGATGACGCTTTCGAAGTTGCCTAAACAAAATGATCATAGTCCCTTAAGCAAATTGCCAAAACACTTGACACTATTGCATTCATGGTCTAAACGATGACCCGCGCCCGTCCCGTTAACATCCTAACACAAGGTTGTTCACCAAATACAATGGTGAAACAACACTGTTAAAAGGGTTAAAACATGAGAAAGATCTTTGAGTAAATTTAGGGGTAGACAACTCTTAGTTACTTGGTCAAACTTGCAAAACACACTTGCCTACTTTCAAAACACACTCCACAACACAACTTTCAAAACAAACTTTCAAAAACATTGAAACATCTTTTCAAAAAGACAAACACCTTTGTAAAACGATCGAGTAAAGAATTGTTACAATGGTTGCCTAGACAATGCATCTTTTTCAAAACATTTTCAAAACCACACACAAAGCACCATTTCAAACAATTGAAAGCACCATTTCAAACAATTGAAAATGCAAGGCAAGTGATCTAAGCAAGTAACTAAGAGCCCATGGATAACCATGGATAGAAAGGGGTCTAATACCTTCCCTTTCTATAATCTACTCCCCGAACTCAAGAAAACATATCAAAGGTTTTTTTCTGTTCTTTTTAACCTTTCCTTAGGATAAAATAAAAAGTCAGTGGCGACTCTTGCTAAACCGAAACATTTGCGAAAACAAACACAAAACCTCAAGTCAGTTCTCCCACTGTATCACAGAACTGGCGACTCTGCTGGGGACTTCTTTAAAAGTGGAGTAACCTTAGGGCTTAGATCACCCTTTTTCATGACTAATTGTTTACCTTGATTGCTTTATATTTTGGTGCTCTTATTTGGGCTTGAAATCCTACACCCGGATTTGGGAAACATTCATAGATAGCAATACGTTGTGGAAACTGTGCGGGGTATACCGACACGGTTGAAACAATAGCTATATTAGTGCGACATATTTGTGAGTACCGGTAACCCTTGAGTTCAATAAAGGAGAGTACGGGGCCGCTGAGTGATGTCACTAAGCACTAATGACCTAGAACCTTACTTGACCATCTTGGCCTTTTATTAGGGGTAGTGAGATGACCGGCTAGTTAAGTGGATAAACCTTACTTGAGGGTTGTTTTCTTGGAATATTTTGGTCGCTAGTTAAGTGGATAAACCAAAACAATGAACATGAAAAACAATCCAATGATTTTGAGCTCCTTAGAACCCGGTTACTATTTATAGGACAGGTTTTTAAGCCAACTTCACTCAAGAGGGTACTTACCTATGAAACCTCATGCAAGCCTGAAACTAGGGTTTTTGTGTGATTTGCTTGTACATGTGTTTGTGCATACATCATGAACATCATAAAGCATCATATGCATCCACTAACAATTTCAAGGGTTTGGATCTTCATCTTTGTTCTTGTTTTGTAGGTCATGGAAATTCTTCGCAGGAAAACTAACCAAGTCAACCTTGTGAGAATCCCTCCTCAACTCAAGGAGCTCACATCCAGAATTCCAGAAAGCTCTCTCTTCAGTGAAAGACATGGTAGACTTCTCAACCTAGTCAACACCAGCATTGAAGAAGACATGGTGAAAGTGTTGTTCCAGTTCTTTGACCCCTTTCACCACTGTTTCACATTCCCCGACTACCAATTGGTGCCTACTTTGGAGGAATTTTCTCAACTCCTGAGAATTCCTATTCTTAATCAACTACCCTACAATGGTACGGAAAAAGAACCAAAGCCTGAAGATGTTGCTCAAGCACTACACTTGCAACCATCTGACATCAAGGGGCATTAGGAAACTAGAAGTGGTATCAAGGGCTTCTTGGAAAAATTCTTGTTTGAGAAGGCACAAGAGTGTTGGAATTCCCTGGATCTGCAAGCCTTTGAAGAGATTGTGGCACTCCTTATTTATGGGTTGGTTTTGTTCCCAAATCCTGACCAACTTATAGATGTCAATGCTGTCAAGATTTTCCTATCCGGGAATCCCATACCTACATTGCTTGGGGACATCCTCCACTCATTTTACACACGAACAATGAGGAAGAGAGGTGTTCTCATGTGTTGTACTCCTCTCCTTGCAAGGTGGTTTATTTCTCACCTTCCACAATCTGTTTTAAAGAATGAACAAGGCTTAAGGTGGTCACAACGGTTGATGACCCTCACACATTCTGATGTACATTGGTGTTCTCGGTCCAGAGAAAATGTCACCATCGTCGATCACTGTGGTGAGTTCCCTAATGTTCCATTACTCACTGTGGTGACCACAACGGCATGTCTTTGTAGGACCAGGCGAAGATCTCCACATATTCATTCAACAGTTGAACTAAACGCTCTTTGACACTTGGTTCTAGGTTGGCACCCACTTTAACCTCTTTTCTGTCTTCGGAAGTACCCAAGTTAATAGTCTCTAATAGATCTTCATGGGGCAGAATAACCCTTTCTTCCTGTTGCAAAAGTCTGGCCAACTCTCCAGGCACTTCACAGTCTTTATCACCTTCGTATTCGGCATGATTGACCAGATCTTCAGAGTCACTGAAGGCCATAGCAGAATTGTTACCCATGGAATCCGGGGTGGATGGGTACCTGCATTTTGTGAGCGTGGGTGTGTGTAAGGGATAGCCACCTTTAAACAAATAAAATGTAAAAAGAAAGAAAATGAACACAAAAGTTTATATATGAAAACGTCCATGATTCATTAAAAATGGCATATGAAGATGAAAAATCAAGCCCTTACAATGGACCTACATGCCCCGGGTAAGGCATAAGGCAAAAAGTGTACGAATTATTTAAAAATTATTACAGACCAATAAAAAATGTTTAAAAGATAAATTACTGATTGATGAAAGTGATGGGAACGAATTCTTTCGCCTCCCAGTTGTTCAGTCCTCCTTCAATAGTTGGAAAGATCCAATCTTTAAAATTGCTCTCTTCTTCATCATCCTCTAAAGCATGAACTCCATGATGAGTGATTTTCAATGGCAGTCCTCCAGCCCGGGAGCGACGCACAACCTTCTGACTAGCAGCAGTGAAACCCAAGCCGAACTTATCTGTCTTGTAAGGAAAATCCGGCAGTTGACTGTAAGTCTCAGAGTGCCTAAGAGGGGGGGGAGGGTGAATTAGGTCTTATAAAAATTTACTCGGTTTTATGAGAATGCTTGGTAGTAATTTTTGGTTAAGTATTTGAAGGTTTTGATTATATCTTTATCTTTTCTCGATTATGGTGATGAAAGTGATAAATGCGGAAAAGTAAAGAACACGGTGATATATCCTGGTTCCCCTCATAATCCGAGAGTACTCCGGTCCCCTTTCCAACACGAAAGAGATTTCACTATAGTTAGAATGATTGTACAACCTATGCTTACTATCTAACCTATAGGGTGATCAAAGGTTCTTAACACCTTTAAGACCAAACAAACACTAATGTGAATGAAGAACAATCCTCTTCAAATCACAACACTTACTTCCAACAATCCTGGATAGTAAGGGAAAATCTTTAAGTAATACAATGATTAATTTTGAAGTATATGGAGAGCTTTATCAATCTTCAATTGATCTTCTTCTTCAAGATAAAAACAATTCTCAACAATGTATATAAATGTTCACAATGTATGTATGAAACTTGAAATGATAATGAAAGTGTATATGGCAAGTTTCACAAAATTATGAACACATGAAAGTTTAAATTCAAATGTGAGTAAAAGAGAAAATTGTTAATGAAGAAGTATATTTGTTAATTTGAAAATTGAAGTATTGAACATTGTTTGAAAATAAGAAAATCTGCATTTTATAAAGTTGTAAGAACCTCTTCATTCATGCCAATTCATATGAAAAGTTGCAATGCATTCATGAAAAGATACCACTTGAAAAAATGTTCAAAAAACAAAGTAAAAGCTGCATTGGTTCGCTAGGAACTGGTTCCGACACTGACAGAACCCGGTTCTTAGTGAACGTTATAAGTTGGAATTCAAATTTATCACGCAGGAACCGGTTCCCCTATTGGTACAACCCGGTTCCTGGTACAAAAACCAGGGACATGTTTTTTGAGAAAAGCTGGAACCCGGTTCCCTATTAGGGAGGAACCGGTTCCTAAAGGTTTATTTTCAAAAATACATTTTGAAAGATATTTCAAACAAAGTTTTTCTTGATGTTAAAGATATGGAATATGTATATGTTGATGAATGCACATTGTGAACATCTATATTCAATATTTAAAGAATTATTTATACCATATTGACATTTGATGATTTCTTCAATAATTCTTCAATAATCTTCAACAATCATCAAGACTTTTTTTTTGATGTTGATACGCTTTTTGCACATCCTTTGAAAGTTGATGTCCAAGTTGTCTTCATCAAAACACATCCTTTGAATATGACTTGAGAATCTTGCAATTAAATTCTCCCCCTTTTTGATGATGACAACCAAGTCTTGAAAATGATTTCTTGAAATGTTCATGTTGTTTTGTGTAGCGAACATGTTAAGCAAATGCAAGGCTCCCCCTAAATTGTATGCTCCCCCTAAGTCCATGATTCTTTAAATTTTGGAGAGAGTTTGATATTTATTTGGGCCTGCAATTTCTTGAAACAAAACAACATACATGCATACTCTTCTCCCCCTTTGTTAACATCAAAAAGGATGGGGGAAAAGAGTGAAATAGATACATTTAAAAATTAAGACAAGTATCTTAAGAGAAACATTAGATATCACCTTCATCCAAAATACCAAGTTCTCTTCGGATTTTGAAGAAAGGTTCTCAAGCAAGCGGTTTAGTGAAGATATTCGCGAGTTGGTTATGAGTATCCACAAAAGTGACTTCGACATCTCCTTTAAGTACATGATCACAGAGAAAATGATGTCGAATATCTATATGTTTGGTTCTTGAATGCATGACCGGATTCTTTGTAATATTGATAGCACTTGTATTGTTGCATCGTAGAGGAATGCATCCGAGATCAAGTCCGTAATCACGGAGTTGTTGCTTGAGCCAAAGAATTTGTGCGCAACAACTACCTGCTGCTATGTATTCTGCTTCGGCCGTGCTAAGAGCAACACATGCTTGCTTTTTACTAGCCCATGATACTAATGCATTTCCAATAATGTGACAAGTACCACTTGTGCTTTTACGATCAGTTTTACAACCTGCATAATCTGCGTCAGAATAACCAATTAAAGTGCAAGTACTACCTTTTGGATACCATAGGCCGACATTGATTGTTCCTTTAAGATACTTCATGATCCTTTTAACTGCCATGAGGTGTGATTCCTTTGGATTTGCTTGAAAGCGAGTGCAAAGACAAACACTAAACATGATGTCAGGACGGCTTGCCGTCAAGTACAATAAAGAACCAATCATACCTCTGTACTTTGTAATATCAATTGGAGTACCGGATTCATCTTGATCAACATATGTATCGGAGCCCATTGGAGTGTTCATGGCTTTACAATTGTCCATATCAAACTTTTTCAATAATTCTTTGCAATACTTAGATTGATTGATGAAGATTCCATCTTCTAGTTGCTTGATTTGTAGTCCAAGAAAGTAGTTCATCTTTCCCATCATAGACATCTCGAATTCTCCTTGCATCATCAATGAGAATTCCTCACACATTTATTTGTTAGTCGATCCAAAAATGATATCATCAACATAGACTTGAACCAATAAAGTATTACTTTGGATTTTCTTAATGAACAAGGTTTTATCAACCTTACCCTTTTTGAAACCTTTTTCACACAAAAAATTGCTAAGTCTATCATATCATGCTCTTGGTGCTTGCTTTAAGCCATAAAGAGCCTTTCTCAACTTAAAGACATGTGAAGGATGTTTGAGGTCTTCAAATCCCGGGGGTTGTTTGACATAGACTTCTTCATTGATGTATCCATTCAAGAATGCACTTTTGACGTCCATTTGAAAAAGCTGAAAATTTAATGAACAAGCATAAGCAAGTAAAAGACGTATAGCTTCTAACCTTGCAACCAGAGCAAATGTTTCTTCAAAGTCGATTCCTTCCTCTTGATTGTAACCTTGGGCAACCAACCTTGCTTTGTTTCGAACAATTAGACCATTCTCATCAAGTTTGTTCTTAAACACCCATCGGGTACCTATGATGTGTTTACCACTTGGTCTAGGAACTAGTTCCCAAACTTGATTTCTCTCGAATTGATTTAATTCTTCTTGCATAGCAATAATCCATTGATCATCTCCTAAGGCTTCATCAACTTTGGTAGGTTCAATTTGAGAAACAAACGCCATGTTTAAGCAAGCATCTTTTAGATTCAATCTTGTTGATACTCCTTGGCTAATGTCACCAATAATTTTGTCAATAGGATGGTCTCTATGAGTTCTCCATTCTTTTGGTAGATCATTGGTGTTTGAATCTTGTTGAACAATGTTTTTTGAATTTTCCGGTGATTTCACAATTTGATCAATTGAAAGATCTTCTGAGGGTAAATCTATAGGATCATCATCATCACAAACAACTACTTCCTCCTTAGAGGGGTTAGTTTCATCAAAAGATACATGCATAGATTCTTCAATAGTTAAAGTTCTTTTATTATAAATTCTATATGCTTTACTAGAAAGCGAATAACCAAGAAATATACCTTCGTCGGATTTCTCGTCAAACTTACCGAGATTATCCTTGTCATTGTTAAGAACAAAGCACTTGCATCCAAAAATGTGAAAGTGAGCAATATTTGGCTTTCTTCCTTTGAAGAGTTCATATGGAGTCTTCTTTATTATAGGTCTAATGATAACTCGATTTCCAACATAACATGCCGTACTAACCGCATCCGCCCAAAAATATTTAGGAAGATTTGCATCACTAAGCATTGTTCTTACAAGTTCCACTAGAAACCTATTCTTTCTTTCAACTACTCCATTTTGTTGTGGAGTTCTTGGTGCTGAAAAATTATGAGAGATACCATGTTATTCACAAAATTCTTCAAATTGACCATTTTGGAATTCTCCACCATGATCACTTCTTATGGATACAATCTTTAGTGATTTTTCATTTTGGATTTGCTTAGCATACTTCTTAAAGGCTTTGAAAGCATCACTTTTCTGCACAAGAAACAAAGTCCAAGAATATCTAGAAAAATCATCAATAATGACTAAAGCGTATACATTACCTCCGAAGCTTTTTGTTCTTGATGGACCAAAGAGATCCATATATAACAATTGTAGTGGTCTTGTAGTAGACACCACATTCTTAGATTTGAAAGTTGTTTTGGTCTGTTTGCCCTTTTGGCATGCATTACATAATTTGTCCTTGATGAACTTCATCTTTGGTAGACCAATAACTAAGTCATGCTTAACCAATTTGTTCAAGTGCTCCATGTGAATGTGAGCGATCCTCTTGTGCCATAACCAAGCGTCATTGTTGTTTACCATAAGACATTGTACCTTCAGAGACAAATCATCTAAAGTAATCATAAAAATATTGTTAGTTCTTATACCTTTGAGTTTTACCTCATTGGTTGCCTCATCCATAATGAGTCATTCATCTTTGTTGAATTTGATCTTGAACCCTCTATCGCAAAGTTGACTTATGCTAAGAAGATTATGCTTTAATCTTTCAACATAGAGAACATCCTCAATTTGAATGGATGGAAGTGTGCCAACTATTCCAACGCCAAGAATCTTTCCTTTGGTGTTGTCTCCATAGGTGACATACCATTTGGCTTTATGTACTAGATATGAAAATTGGTGTACATCTCCTGTCATATGCTTTGAACATCCACTATCAAGATACCAAACATTTGATGTGGATTTCAAGCATACCTACACAAACAAATTATTCTTTGTTAGGTACCCAAGTTGCCTTGGGTCCTTCGTAGTTAGTTCCCTTTTTCACCCACACATAATGCCCACTTGCTATACTAAAGTTTCTAACATAGCAAGCATTAGGTGTATGGCCTTTAATACCACAATAAAAACAAGTAGGTTCAAAGTTACTTCTATATCTAGAAGGATAAGATTTCTTCTTAGGAAATGTTTTCTTTTTCGATACATTAGCCTTTTTCTTTTGATGATTATGAACAACTTGCTTCTTTTATACTTTCTTGGGATTGGAACTATTACTAGCCTTTACAAAAACAGTGGGATTGTTACTTGGTTTCTTAGAATTCACATAACCAAGACCCCTTTTATCATTTGGATAACGTTGTTGGCTTAGTAATCCTTCCAATCCTATTTGTCCTTTTTCATATCGTTCAATGACTCTTTTTAATTGAACAATTTGAAATACATTTGATTCACACTTGGAGCATGCAAATTTTTCTTTTTCTTTAATAAAATTATGTTTTTGAAGATCAAAATCTTTAGTCATGGTGTCAATTTTTTCTAAACAACTTAGAAGTTCTTTTTCTTGATTTGACACCTTTTTGTATAAACTTTTGCATTCTCTCAAGAGTTCATCAATAGCATCTTGAACATCATCATCAAAAAGATTAAATTCATTACTAACCTCTTCTTCATTGTCGGAGTGATGTGAAGCCATTAATGCTAGATTTGCACATTCCTCGCTTTCCAAATCGGATGAAGAACTTATCTCATTATCTTCCCATGCAACATAAGCCTTTTTGTTCTTGAACTCCTTTTTGCCTTTGAATCCATTTTTCTTGGAGAGTTTTGGACAATCCGGCTTTATGTGACCTTGCTTTCCACATTCATAACATGTGACATCTTGTGTTGATGTGGAGGCTTCTTTATCTTTATGATTATAAAATTTCTTCCTCTTGACAAAGTTAGCATTATGAAGATTATTTTTATGACCAAAATATTTTCCTAACCTTTTTACAAGAAGCAAGAAGTTTTCATCTTCCTCCGATGCATCTTTATCTTGAATTTCCTTTGAATCAACTTTCAAGGAAATGCCTTTGGATTTCTTCTCTAAATTTTCATGTTTTTCAAGTCTACCGAGTTCCGTTTCATATTCTTGAAGTTTTCCAAATAATGTAGCGGAAGTCATTGCAGAGAGACTCTTCTTTTCCGAGATTGTCGTTACCTTTGGTTGTCATTCCCTAGTCAATGATCTAAAGATTTTCAAGTTGAGTTCATCATTTGTCAAGGTTTTACCAAGAGCATTTAAGTGATTTGTCAAATGCACAAATCTCTTTTGTAAGTCAAGAATGGATTCTCCGGGCTGCATTCAAAATAGTTCATATTCTTGACTCAAGGTATTTAGCCTTGATCTTTTTACTTCAGCCGTTCCTTCATGAGTTTGAACCAGGGTATCCCATATTTCTTTTGCTGTCTTGCAGTTCGAGACACGGAAAAATTCGTCCATACTGAGTGCACCTTGAAGAAGGTTTATTGCCTTTTTGTCATAGAGAACTTTCTTTTTATCATCGTCGTCCCATGCAGTTTTGGGTTTTACTGAACCAATGCCATTGATTACTGATATTAGGATAAATGGACCATTTTCAACAGCATCCCATACTTCCTCTCCTTGTGCTTCTAAATGTGCCTTCATGCGTATTTTCCAGAAGTCAAAATATTCACCACAGAATAGAGGAGGCTTGTTGTTACTACCACCATCTCTGAAGACTGGTTGATGATTTGCGGAAGCCATTCTGGATCTTTAGGAATAAGTTACCTATAACTTTCTCTGATACCAATTGTAAGTCTCAGAGTGCCTAAGAGGGGGGGGGGGGGGGGGTGAATTAGGTCTTATAAAAATTTACTCGGTTTTATGAGAATGCTTGGTAGTAATTTTTGGTTAAGTATTTTAAGGTTTTGATTATATCTTTATCTTTTCTCGATTATGGTGATGAAAGCGATAAATGCGGAAAAGTAAAGAACACGGTGATATATCCTGGTTCCCCTCACAATCCGAGAGTACTCCAGTCCCCTTTCCAACACGAAAGAGATTTAACTATAGTTAGAATGATTGTACAGCCTATGCTTACTATCTAACCTATAGGGTGATCAAAGGTTCTTAACACCTTTAAGACCAAACAAACACTAATGTGAATGAAGAACAATCCTCTTCAAATCACAACACTTACTTCCAACAATCCTGGATAGTAAGGGAAAATCTTTAAGTAATACAATGATTAATTTTGAAGTATATGGAGAGCTTTATCAATCTTCAATTGATCTTCTTCTTCAAGATAAAAACAATTCTCAACAATGTATATAAATGTTCACAATGTATGTATGAAACTTGAAATGATAATGAAAGTGTATATGGCAAGTTTCACAAAATTATGAACACATGAAAGTTTAAATTCAAATGTGAGTAAAAGAGAAAATTGTTAATGAAGAAGTATATTTGTTAATTTGAAAGTATTGAACATTGTTTTAAAATAAGAAAATCTGCATTTTATAAAGTTGTAAGAACCTCTTCATTCATGCCAATTCATATGAAAAGTTGCAATGCATTCATGAAAAGATACCACTTGAAAAATGTTCAAAAAACAAAGTAAAAGCTGCATTGGTTCGCTAGGAACCGGTTCTGACACTGAAAGAACCCGGTTCTTAGTGAACGTTATAAGTTGGAATTCAAATTTATCACGCAGGAACCGGTTCTCCTATTGGTACAACCCGGTTCCTGGTACAAAAACCAGGGACATGTTTTTTGAGAAAAGCTGGAACCCGGTTCCCTGTTAGGGAGGAACCGGTTCCTAAAGGTTTATTTTCAAAAATAAATTTTGAAAGATATTTCAAACAAAGTTTTTCTTGATGTTAAAGATATGGAATATGTATATGTTGATGAATGCACATTGTGAACATCTATATTCAATATTTAAAGAATTATTTATACCATATTGACATTTGATGATTTCTTCAATAATTCTTCAATAATCTTCAATAATCTTCAAGACTTTTTTTTTTTATGTTGATACGCTTTTTGCACATCCTTTGAAAGTTGATGTCCAAGTTGTCTTCATCAAAACACATCCTTTGAATATGACTTGAGAAGCTTGCAATTACATTGATCCCATACTGCGCTTCCTCCTTCCTCGATCACAGACTTCGCATCTTTAAGGGATGACATCCGGGACACAGGTTTGGTAATGATGGGCCCAGAAGTCATTGTCTTGGCTACCGCAACTTCAGGAGAAACCTCTTCAAAGTTCTGAAAGGGGGTCTCGATGAATTCACCATCTAATTCAACATAGCAGAACGAATTCAGATGGCTTATCATATACTCCTCCTCGCCACGAACTGTCACAATTTTCCCCTGGACTGGGTACTTAAGCTTCTAATGCAGAGCGGACGTAACGACCCCAGCATGATGAATCCAGGGTCTTCCTAACAAGCATGAGTAGGAGGGACGGATATCCATGACATAAAATATGGAGTGGAAAGTTTCAGTACCCATTTTAATTGGGATGTCCACCTCCCTGTGGACCATCCGCTTAGAACCATCAAAGGCTCTTACAATGAAATTGCTAGGCTTTAAGGTTAAACATTCACAGTCCAATCTGTCCAATGCTTTCTTAGGCAAGACATTTAAAGACGACCCGATATCAACCAGAACATGAGCAAGAGTAGTCCCTCTGCATTCCACTGAGACATGTAGCGCGTCATTATGCTTTCTCCCCTTAGATGTTAGATCGGAATCAGAGAAGCCAAGACCATTGTCGGCGGTTAAGCTGGCTACACACTCCTGGAACTGGTCCGCAGAGGTTTCTTGAGGCACATGGGCCGTCTTCAGGAATTTGATCAAGGCTTTGGCATGGGCTTCAGAACAGAGAAATAGGGCCAGCATAAAGATTTTTGAAGGGGTTTGCCCCAGTTGTTCTACGACATCATAGTCTCTTTTCTTAATTATTTTTAAAATCTCCTCCATTTCCTTTTGAGTGGTCTCGGGGATGACCAAAGGCTGAGCCCTTGTCCTGACGAGCGCTTCTTGGATCCCCTTACCTTTATCAGCAGTAACAGCAGAGGGTACAACTTCGGGAGTTATAATTTCTTCAATCACTGGAGTTTATACAGATGTGTTGACTGGCACAGGAGTAACCTTAGGAACATTTGGGGGTCCGAAGATTGCCCTTGGAGGAGCAATCTCCGGAGAGAAGATTCTTCCGCTGCGGGTGATCTTACTTGTCCCCGCAATATTTCCTACATCAGGAGTCTCTTCATCAGAACTTTCTTCAACTGATTCGATCTGCTTAACACCGTGGTAAAAGATATCTCCTCCATAATTCCATGGTATTGTCTTGTTGGACTTGTATGGGATAGGCCCCAGCATAGTTATCTTCAGAGGTACAAACTTTGGATCGGGTGTAATCTTAACAGGTCTTTTGGAGACCTTGGAAAGATTGTCGGAAATGGTGATTATAGCAACATCGTTGATTGGAGTAACAAGAGTAACATGAGTTTTCTTGAAGAGGATTTCTTGATTATCCATCAGGCGTTGGATGCCTAACTTCAATAGCGGACAGTCGGATTGCCAGGTCAAACAATGGTAGCAATCTTTTTCACAGCCCGGGAAAATCCCGGATTTCAACAGATTCATCTTGATCATTGGTAATAGAGTCATTAAGTCATCAACAGCAGCAACATAAAGATCTTCTACAACAGCATGGACATTATGATCATGTTTTGGCATTGTATCGGATATCACATTAGGTTTTTTAGGTGCGTCAAACTCCACCTCCTTGGCATCTATTAAATCCTAGATCTTATTTTTGAGGGCCCAACAATTGTTGGTGTCGTGCCCCACGCTGTCTGAATGATAGACACACTTTGCATTTGAATGGTAGTAGGGAGAAGAGGTATTTGGGGTTCTTCGGCGCCTCTTTTAAGTTTGTAAGGTTTAACTTCAACAGATGAGGGAGAACCTGAGCAGGTGTCATATTGATCCGGGTGAATTGCCGTGCAGGCCTTTCCACCCTTGCTTGGTTGGTTCTGGGTTGACTATTTCGAGGTTGATCAGCTGTGGAATTCTGAATTATCACAGCCCCTACCGCTGGTCGGCGCTCCATTCTTCCTTGATTTCTCTGGGAGTAAACAGCAAAGACTTCTTTCTTGGCTGGAAAAGTTTTCTTGATAGCAGCGGAAGCAGATGCATCCTTTTGAATTTTACCGCTTTTAATGCCAACTTCAACTCTTTCACCAGTCAAAATTAACTCGGTGAACCCTACAGATGAGCTCCCGATCAAGTGATTAAAGAATGGACCTGACAGGGTCCCCAAAAACATATCCACAAGCTCTATCTCGGACAAAGGTGGCTGCACCCTTCCAGCCAAATCCCTCCACTTCTAGGCATACTCCTTAAAGCCTTCATTAGAGACCATACCCATACTTTGTAATTGAGTGCGAGTGGGTGCTAAGTCTGCATTATATTAATATTGTCTGTAGAAGGCAGCAGCCAAATCTTCCCAGTTGTGTACATCAGATCTCTCAAGCTGATAGAACCAATCCAATTGCGTACCTGACAAACTATCTTGAAAAAAGTGGACCCACAGATCCTTATCAAAAGAATGAGGTTGAATCTTTCTGACGTAAGACCGCAGATGCATCTTCGGACAAGACAAACCATCGTACTTAGCAAATGTAGCCACCTTGAATTTAGGGGGAATCACAATCCCAGCAACCAACCCTAGCTCTTCGAAATCCAGCCCATGCACTCTTTGTACCTCCATGGCTGCCAAACTCTCTTCCAGATTCTTATACTTGTCGTCTGCAGGAGGGTACTGCTGCTCAGAGTAATCTTCATCCTTTTCTTCTTCTTCTTCAGCCTCAGACTCGAAGGGCACTACATCTCCCTTTCCTTTGCCAACCCCTTCATCAGACGTCGAGGGGAAATCCAGGACCCTTCTATCTTGGTTCTCAAATCTTCTTCCCATAGTGTCCACACCAACTCTTTTCTTTTTCTTTTTCTGCTTTTCTTTTTCAAGTAAACCTTTGAGCTCCTCTTGACCCTTTTCCAAGGTCATGAGTAGCTGTGGGAACTGTGAATTCTGCGCCTGTAGGTCTTTGACCGTCTGCTCTATATCCATCTTGCTGAAATAAACAGCAGAGAGATAAGGAAACCTGGTGTGAAGACCTGCTTATGCATATGATGAATGATATGTATTCATGTAATGCATTCAAGGATTCAGAAATTCAAATTTGTTGCAAATAAAAAAGAACGTACGTCATATTAATAAGATAAAATTTGTTAGTGCATAAGTGCCCCATGGGAAAAATAATACAAAATTCTAATGTAAAAAGACATTGCGCATCCTTTTCGGTGCTATGTAGGTGTTGAGAGTCTGATCTTCTTGGAGTCAACGAGTAAGTTCCAAAACCTTCTTCTAACTGGCGTAGAAGCTGGCTTCAAAAGTGTTTCGTTCTTCCTTGAGCTGTATCCAACTCTTTGCAAATCTTCCAATGATGTTGGCATGTCAGGATGTAGGAGGGTGTATGGAACCTCTCCTTCCATAACATGCTCTTTGATCATAGGAAGAATGTTGGGGTAAGGCATCATAAGACTCTGGGCGCGGGTTCGTACCCACTTGAGATAAGGCTCAAGGGGGATGGAATTCTTGTGCCCCAATGTCTTACTGTCCACTTTGTTGGGCATCCTCCAAGCTCGGATAAACCTTTGTCGAAGTCCTTGAGCGTCGTTGTCAAAGTCAAAAACCAAGTCTGGAATCAGCATGTCATGAGGGCCATCCCTTCGGGAATACCCAAATTGTCTCAGAGCCAAGCAGGGGTTGTAGGTAAGGCTTCCTCTAATGCCAAGTAGTGGGACATTAGGGAATTCCCCATAATGATCAATGATGATGACATTTTCTCTGGACCCAAAACACCAATGAACATCAGAATGTGTAAGAGTCATCGATCGTTGTGACCACCTCAAGCCTTGCTCATTCTTCAAGACTGATTAGGGAAGGTGAGAAATAAACCACCTTGCTAGAAGAGGAGTACATCACATGAGAACACCTCTTTTCCTCATTGTTTGTGTGTGAAATTAGTGGAGGATATCCCTAAGCAATGTAGGCACAGGATTCCGAGATATGAAAATTTTGACGGCATTCACATCTATAAGCTGATCAGGGTTTGGGAACAAGACCAGCCCATAGATGAGAAGTGCTACAATCTCTTCAAAAGCTTGCAGATCAAGAGAATTCTAGCAGTCTTGTGCCTTCTCAAACATAAACTTTGCCAAGAAACCCTTGACACCATTTCTAGTTTCCCAATGACCTTTGATGTCGGATGGGTGCAAGTGTAGGGCTTGAGCAACATCTTCAGGCTTTGGTTCTCTTTCCGTACCGTTGTAGGGTAGTTGATGGAGAATAGGAATCCTCAGGAGTTGAGAAAATTCCTCCAAAGTAGGCACTAGTGGGTAATTAGGAAATGTGAAGCAGTGGTGTAGGGGGTCAAAGAAATGGAATAGAACTTTCACCATGTCTTCTTCAATGTTGGAGTTGACCAAATTGATAAGTCTACCATGTCTTTCACTGAAGGGAGAATTCTCTAGAATCTTGGAAGTAAGCTCCTTGAGTTGAGGAGGGATTCTAACAAAGTTAACTTGAATTGTTTTCTTGCGAATAGATTCCATTACCTACAAAACAAGAACAAAGATGAAGATCCAAACCCTTGAAATGGTTAGTGGATGCATATGATGCTTTATGATGTTCATGATGTATGCACAAGTATATGTACAAGCAAGTCACACAAGTTCCTAGTTTCAGGCTTGCATGGGGTTTCATAGGTAAGTACCCTCTTGAAGTTAGTTGGCTCAACCTGTCCTATAAATAATAACCGGGTTCTAAGGAGCTCAATATCACTGGATTATTTTCTGTGTTCATTGTTTCAATTTATCCACTTAACTGGCGACCGAAATATTCCAAGAAAATAACCCTCAATGAGTGTAGTATCGAGTATCTACCAATTTCGGACTGCACCAAAGCCGGTCATCTCACTACCCCTAATAAGGCCAAGATGGTCAAGTAAAGGTTCTAAAAGTCCATTAGTGCTTCATGACATCACTCAGCGGCCCCGTATTCTCTTTGATTGACTCAAAGGCTACCGGTACCCACAAATATGTCGCACTAATATAGCTATTACTTCAACCATGTCGGTATACCCCGCACAGTTTCCATAATGTATTGCTATTTACCTATGAATGTTTCACAAATCCGGGTAGAGGATTTCAAACCCAAACAATAGAACCAAGTGTAAAGCAATAAAAGCAAACAAGGTAAGCATGTAAAGGTGATCTAAACCCTAAGGTAACCCCACTTTTTAGATTAGTCCCCAGCAGAGTCGCCAGTTCTGTGATGCGGTGGGGGAACTGACTTGAGGTTTTGCGTTTGTGTTCGCAAATGTTTCGGTTTAGCAAGAGTCGCCACCGACTTTTTATTTTATCCAAAGGAAAGGTCAAAAAGCACAGGAAATACCTTTGAGATGTTTTCTTGGGTTCGGGGGGTAGATTATGAAAAGGGAAGGTGCAAACACCCTTTTCATCCATGGTTATCCATGGGCTCTTAGTTACTTGTTTATATCACTTGCTTTTGCTTTTCAATTGTTTGAAATGGTGCTTTGTGTGTGGTTTTGAAAATGTTTTGAAAAGAGGCCATCGTTGTGGCAACCTTTGTAATGATTCTTGTTTGAATGTATACAAAGGTGTATTGTATTTTGAAAAGATGTTTCAATGTTTGAATGTTTGTTTTGGGAAATGTTTTGAAATTGTGTTGTGAGGTGTGTTTGAAAACAGCAAGGATGTTTTTACAAGTTTTGATCAAGTAACTAAGAGTTGTTTACCCTATCTACTCAAAGATCTTTCCTACACATTTTTAACCCTTTTACATTGTTGTTTTACCATTGCATTTGGTAAACAATCTTGTATTTGGATGTTAACGGGACAGGCGCGGGTCATCGTATTGACCATGATAGCAATAGTGCTAAGTATCTTTAGCATTTTTTAGAGGGACTAGATCATTTTGTATAGGCAACCAAGATAGCGTCATCGAGGGACTATGATCTTTTGTTTTGTTTTGCCAAGATACTCAACATGCATACCATGGCCATTTTAAAGGCAACAAGTGGATGAAACCCTAGGGGTGCATGTGTGCATGGTGTTATCATTTTCATGCATTTTTGTCTTGTATTAGGTCTAACTATTTGTTTTGATTTTGGATATTGCATATTGCATACAAACCCTAATCTCTATCATGGCATATTTGAAAGCATAAGTGCGTAAAAGTAATCTAGGCTATTACAAAATTGATATGGGTAGGGGGATACAATTTTGAATAGGGATTATTTTGCAAGAAATTAAAACCCTAAATTACTACAACCAAATTGAATTTCTTTGCTCAAATGGTAAATAAACAATATTTAAATAAGCAATTAAATATAAATAGGCAATACATTATAAATATGCAAAAAAATGTTTTTGTTTATTTTTATGTATGTAAAAATAAAATATTTAATGTAAAAAAAAGAAAATAAAAAGTTATTTTTGTTAAGGGCAAAAACCCTAATTTTTGGTTTAAGATTATGTATGAAAATTATAATATTTATTTATTTATGTACAATAAAAAATAAAAATATATACAAGTGTCAAAAAATAAAAATATATTAGAAAAAATATTATTTTTAATAAGGGTGGAAACCCTAGTTTTTTTTTTGTTTTAAGATAATATATATTATATTATTTATTTTATATACAAGAAAATAAATATAAATATATACAAAGATATTAAGAAATAAAACATGTGAAAAAATATTATTTTATATGTATAAATAATAAAAAAAATAAAATAATATTTCTATAATATTTATAAGTTTTTATCAAAGAAAATAAAAGTATATACTATTTAATAATTATTTTTATGTCTAAAAAATAATAAAAAATAATAAAATAAAATGTGAAAATTTATGAAAATGTTTTTGATATTTTTTTATGTTTAGAAAATATAAAATAAAATCAGAAATGAAAAATAATTAGAAAAATAGAAAAATATAATGAAATGGGCCAGAGGGTGCAATCAGCAAAGAGGGGGGGGGGGGGGGGGGGGGGTGTCAAAAACAAAAACAAGCCAGCCCAACCCATTTCGACTTCATCTTCAACCTTTGAACCAGAAAAAACGCACGCCTGTGTACAAATGTCTCACTCCTATATACGTGCTCTAAAGCAAAAACTCACAACATGAAAGTTATAGCATTTTTCAACACGATTCCAACCATATAAAGAACTTAATCTAACTCTCAAAGACCAGAGAGAATTTCTCTAGCCCTAATTTCTAACCCAACTTTTTCAAGAAGTTCATCAATCAAATTCTCTTAGCACACTCAACTTAAATGAAATCTATGCATATGTACAGCTTAAGGGCTATGAGTACTACATTTTTTATTCACAAACCTAAGCCTAATGATTCCTAAATAGAGATATAGAAAGTTGACAAATACCTGTTTCAGATGAACTCGTGTATGGTAATGTGGAGGTTTTCAATGAGGCCTGAGATGTTTGTGAGCTTGACTGAACTTCCTCTGACCTTCCCCAATGCTTTATTTGCTTTGAGCTTGCTTGAATAAACCTGTAGAAGTCAACCTGCACAAGCTAACATCAGAAATGGTGAAGCTTTCAAATGGAGTTACAGTCAATGGCCAATGGTTGGGATAGTTCATATAGGTTGTATGGAAGGTATTGGAACTGGTTTGGGACAAAACGCACGAGTGGTTTTTGTTTTGGAACTCAAAGTGCAGAAGCTGCCCTATTTTGTAAGAGGAATGTGTTTTAATGTTCAAGAGTGTTTGAGGGATGGATGGCACATGTTTCTGACTCAAGGAAATGTGCCAAACTTGTCTGGAATGGTCACCAAGCTTGGTTATAATAGATACTCAAGTTATGTGATTTTGGCAAGTTGACTTGTTTTGAAAGGAAAGTGTGAAATGATACAAGATAGGCCTGTACAGGCTATCTCCAAGCATGCATAAGATTGCTGTACTTTTTCCTAAGTTTATGGAAATTTTTTTCTGCAAAGAGAGAGGTCCAAGGCTCAAGGGAAGCAAGTTGACATAAAGTTTCCTTTATCAAAATGGAAATGCTACCTTTTTGCCATTTTAAGATTAATTCAATGTGTAAACCTCTATTGATCAGAACAAAGCTTTAAACCAAAGAGTTTGCATTCAATTTTTGAGTGTGTAAGGGTTTAGAGACCTGTAATCAAGTACAATGCAAGTTTGGACAGATTTTGCAACTTGTGTCAACATGAAAATGCCATGGATCAAAGTGAGTTTTTTTCCAAATTCAAACCTTCGATTCTCCCTAACCATAAATGATTTTGGATAGTTCTTGGACATTTTGGAAAGCTTGTAACATGATATACAATCCATATTTGAAATGCATTTTGAGATTACAAGTGGAACTATGTGAAAAATGGTCATGAAGATAGGTCAAAATCCTGCCTAAACTAGGGCAAAATTTCACTAAGTTAAAAGTTTCACTGACCCTTGTTCCAAAAATCATAACTTGATATCCAAGCTTCTTTTGGGAAAACTTTGTGAATAAAAGTTGTAGACTTTGTGGAGGAATACAACTTTCATGTTGGAAGTTTTGTTTGAATCCAATTGCATCATGGTGAAAATGTTGGGCAAAGTTGGGAAAAAATAAGAAAATTTCATAACTTAGAAAAATTCTAAGTTATGAAATGTTTTCAATCATAAACTCTAATTTGCAAAATTAGGTTTCTTGATGAACAAGTTTCATGTTTTGACACATCTTGATGAAAAATGACCCTTGGCACTTGATTTTTGCCAAAAAGTCAAAGTTTGACTTTTTAGTGTACAGTCAAATTTTGATCAGTTGACTGAAAAATTCATCTGTCAATCCAATGCATTTGAGATCTTTTGAACCTTGTGAATAGGTCAAGATGATGCCATTGAGTCCTTGAATCCGTGCTTGAACCCAATTTTCCATTGGCTAGGTGAAAAATCAGAAATTGCCCTTATACAATCAAAACCCTAAAAATGACCATTTTGCCCTTTTGATGATCTGATCAAATTTCTTGAGGAGTTGTGGTCCAAACTTGATCAAATGGTTCATATGAGTCTATAATATTGATGTGGATAAAAAATTATGAGGTTTGACTGTAAATTGGCCACAATTGACTTTTTCCATAATACAGTTGATTTCTAGGTCAACTATCCAATTGACTGGTCAAAAATTTGATTCAAGGCTTGAAACTTGGTAAAGGCAATCTTATAAGTCCAACATGAAGTACGAAAGTCACTTTGAGCATTGAAAGTCCAAAAATCCCTGTCCAAACTCAAACCCTAATTTAGGTCATCAGTGCAAGGAGATGTCTTGAGCAGAGCAAAACCCTAATTTAGTCTGGAGTTCAAAGTCTTGTGAGGGGAAATCTTGATAAAATGAGAGGGAAAATTTTGGGGTACAACAACGGGTATGAAGGAAATGCAAGATGTCTCCCAGAAAGGTAGGTGCAGGACTGCGAGAGAGAAAGACTTTGATGGCGTTAACATCTATGAATTGGTCCGAATTAGGGAACAGAACCAAACCATAAATGAGAAGAGCCAGGATGTCTTCAAAAGCTTGGAAATCCATGTCTTCCAAGAATGAAAGAGCCTTCTCTAATAGAAACTTGGCTAGGAAACCTTTAACCCTGCTTCTTGTCTCCCAATTAGCTATGATGTCAGCTCTTTTCAGATGCAAAGCCTCGGCGATGACTTCAGGTTTTGGAATCCCTTCTAGACTGGTGAACGGTATCTGATCAAGCACGGGTACCCCTAAGAGTAGAGAGAACTCTTCCAATGTAGGTACCAACTGATAGTCCGGGAAAGTGAAACAATGATGTACGGGATCAAAGAATTGGGACAACACACACATCATCTCTTCTTGAAAACTGGATGACCTAAATAAATAGGAGTCGACCATATTTCTTGGTAAAAGGAGAATCCCCGGGCACTCTTAAGGCTAATTCTTGAAGTTGAGGGTGTGCTTTTATAAAGATGATTCAGATGGTGTTCCTTCGGACGGAATTCATGACCTAAAAAACAAAAAACAAAGATAAATTTCTAAATCCTTGAAATGCTTAATGAGCATGCGTATGATGCTTATGATGTTTATGATGTTATGTACAAGTAGATATATATACACACAAAGCAGACAAGTCCCTATGTTTTATGCTTGCATGAGGTTTTATAGGTAAGTACCCTCTTGAAGTTTAGTTGGCTCAACCTGTCCTAGTAATAATGATCGGGTTCTAAAGGATCTCAATATCACCGACCTTTCTCTTAGGAATTGTCTCAGCATAATAAATCTTTTCTTGCGGCCGAGATATCCCAAAGGTCCAGCCTCAATGAGTGTAGTATCTAGTATCAACCAATTTTCAGCTCTACACCGAAACCGGTTATCTCACTATGTCCTAATGGCCAAGTTTGTTCAATTAGGGTTCTAAAGTCAATTAGTGCTTCACGACGCCACTCAGCAGCCCCGTATTCTCCTCGATTCACCACGAGAGATACCGGGTACCCACAAATGCGTCACACTAAGTAGCCATTGTTTCAACCATATCAGTCTATGTCGTACAGTTTCCACAATCTCTTGCTACTTACCTAAAAAGGTGCCCCAGATCCGGGTGGATGATTAAAAAAAAACCCAAACAATGACCCAAAAATGTAAAGCAAGCAAGCCAAACAAATAAAGCAAATAGATGTGATCTAACCCTAAGGTAACCTCACTTTTAAAATAATTCCCCAGTAGAGTCGCCAGTTCTGTGATACGGTGGGAGAACTAACTTGATTGTTTTGCGTTTGTATTCATAAATGTTGCGGTTTAGCAAGAGTCGCCACCGACTTTTCTTTTATCCCATAAGGAAAGGTGAAAAAGCACAGGAAAGACCTTTAGGGATGTTTTCTTGAGTTCGGGGGGGTAGATTATGAAAAGGGAAGGTATTAGCACCCTTTTCATCCATGGTTTTCCATGGGATCTTAGTTACTTGCTAGATCACTTGCTTTTGTTTGAAATTGTGCTTTGTGTGGTTTTTGAAAGTATTTTGTAAAGACGCCATCATTTAGGCAAACTTTGTAATGATTCTCATTCGTAAGAATGTATACAAAGTGTTGATCTTTTGAAAATGCTTTCAAGTTTGAAAGATGTGTTTTTGAAAGTGATTTTGAAAAGGTGTCTTTGTAATGATTCTCCTCTCTATAAGAATGCATACAAAGTGTTGTCTTTTGAAAATGTTTCAAAGTGAGAGTGTTGGTGTATAGAATGTTTTTGTTGTGAGCAAGCAAGCAACTAGGAGCGAATATAACTACTTAAAAGGTCTTAGACGTTCTTTTCCTCCTCCTTTAGATGTTGTTATCTTACCATTTGATTTGGTAAGAAGCCCCATCGTTGGATGTTAAGGGACGAGTGTGGGACGTTTGTATAGTCATAGAAGGCAACCCATGGAACGTTTTAGCAATGTCATTTTAGGGACTAGATCGTTTATTGAAGGCAACATCGAGGGTCATCGAGGGACTACGATCTTTTATCGAGGGTCTTTTGCTAAAACGCCCATGTTCGAGGGACATGACTAATTTCCAATAGGAAACAAGTGAGATTACCCTAAGGGTGCATGTGTGCAAAGTGTGTTTGATTGCATGCATTTAGTCTTGCTTTTTAAGTTGTCTATTTGTTGTTTTCATGTCTTGCCATACACACCTTAATTACTAGCATTTACATTTGAAAGCGCTAAATTGCGGAAATGTAAAGTCCTACGCTATTACAATATTTTAGGGATGGGGGTACATATTTACAAATGGGGATTGCAAATAAAATTAAATCCTAAGTTACTATTATAACCATATTGAATGGATAAGAATGTACAAGGAAATGTGAAATGAACTTGTTTAGAAAATGGCTTTTTTGTCTTAATGAATTAAAAAAAGAAATAAATTAATTAATAAAAGAAAACATTTTTATGTCTTTTTTATGTTAAATAAAAAAGGTTAATATTAAAAATCATAGAAAGGAAAATAAATGAAAGATAGAAACAACGTGCTGCTGCAAGCAAAACAACAAGGATCAGAAGTTCTAAAGCCAGGTGCGCTGTGACTCAGAAGGAAACGTCAGTGGGTATCAGAAGTTCTAGATTGGTAAACTCTGAGGTCCTGCAAGAAACGTTAGAGGGAAAACACAGAAGTTCTGGATGTTGCGTGCTAAAGCTTTGAATGTGAGAGCAGTGAGAGAACCTTAGAAGCTCTGTGCATGTTAAAACAGTATGAAGAACTCAGAAGTTCTGTATGGTGTTAAGACAGTGAATGAACAACCAGCAGTTCAACGTGTTATCAGCGTATGAAAATCAGAAGTTCTAAGTATTAAAACAGTGAGCGAATCATGGAAGTTCTGTGTATTATCATCATGTGAAAATCAGAAGTTCTAAGTATTAAAACAATGAGCGAATCATGGAAGTTCTATGTATTATCAGCATATGAAAATCAGAAGTTCTAAGTATTAAAATAGTGAGCGAATCATAGAAGTTCTGTGTATTATCAGTATGTGAAAATCAGAAGTTCTACGTTATGTTTCAAATCTTTTCTCAAACTAATCAGCACATCAGTAATTTATTCAGTTCTTAACCAAACAACAAATCAGAAGGATAAAGGCACAACAGTTTATAGAAGTTCTAATCCTAATCCTGAGCCGAGCCTTAGTCAAAAAGTTCTGATCCACAGTTTTTTACTCATACAACGATATGGACAACATTAATATGATGATATTTACATGTTTAATGATGTTCTAAATGAAATATGTGAAGTCAGAAAGACTTACCTTGAATCCAGAGCGTGTGCTTGGAGCTTGAACTACTGCCTTCAGATGTTCTGGAGTAACGGAAGAGAAAATGCCAAGTTCTTTGACTCAAAGGGAAGAACAAAGGTTTTTTTGTTTTTTTTGTGTTAGGAATTCTGGATTTTTATGAAGGTTTCACAACTTTCTTTTCTCTCTTTTGACAATTCTCTTTTCAGAAGCCAGCCCCTTGAAAGTGTGATGGAGCAACTTATTTATAGATGAATTTGTTGTGGTTTTTGGGGGAAAACAGATGGGATTTAAACTTTTTGGCACACTGTTCCATTGCTTTTTTTTTATCACAACTTTTTGTATTAGGGGCAAATACAGGATTTGGGAAAATGCAGGTGTGGACTGGATTAGCCGCTGGTTAGAGTATTGTGTTGTAGCAGTGCATCAGGTTGTTTAAACGAGGTCTAGGGATTTGGTGATGTTCTGATCGTAAAAGATCAGAAACGTAACCTCCAAATGCTGAAGGGGCATGTTCTGACCGGAGAACATTGCTTCCATATGTTCTGATTGAAGCATCATGTTCTGAACCGTGTTTGCAACTTATGACTGCACTTGCGTAGAGGCTGGCTCAGAAGTTCTGAAATATCATATTCTCTAGACACTTAGAAAATTTTCTAAATGTTTAGAAATTTGATTTTTTCAAAATAACTTCTGACTTCTGATTTTTTGATGAACCAATTTCATGCCTTGATGAAATATGATTCTTGGAACTTGATTTTTTGATCCAAAAGTCAAAGTTTAACTTTTTAGTGTGCAAATGACCATTTTTCCCTTGTGAATGACTTTCTTTAAAAGTTGTAATTCAAAACTTGAAACTTGATAGAAACAAACCTAAGAGTCCAAGATGATCTTTTGAGAAATGAGTGGGCAAATTTTGGGGTACAACAACGTTGTTATTACATTAGGTGTTTCTGGGGGGTCAAACTCAATCTATTTCACATCAATAAGGTCTTGTACCTTATTCTTCAAGGCCCAACAATTTTTTGTATCATTCCCCGGGCTTTCATAATGATAGGCACATCGAGCATTCAGGTTGTAGCGAGGAGAAGCAGTATTGAGGTTCTTGGGAGCTTCCTTTAGGGTCACTAGATTGGACTTCAAAAGATGTGGAAAAACTTGGGACAAGGTCATGTTGATCTGGGTGAATCTTCTCATGGGAGCCTCGGGCCTACGTTGATAGTTTCACTGTTGATTTGGTACAGGATTGGAAATCATAACAACCCCTACCGTCGGACGACGTTCAATTTTGTTTTGATTTATGTGGTCATATGCAACACTGACCTCTTTCTTTCCGGTAAAGGGTTTCTTCATCGTGCTCGAGGATACATCTCTTTGAATTTTGCCACTTTTTATACCGGCTTCTACCCATTCATCAGTCATGATTAGTTCAGTAAATCCAGTTGAGGAGCTTCCGATCAGATGGTTGAAGAATGAACCAGATAACATGCCTAAGAACATATCTACCAATTCTCTATCATATAGAGGGGGTTGGACTCTTCCCGTGAGATCCCTCCATTTTTGAGCATAGGTTTTGAAACCTTCACCAGTACCCATAAACATGCCTTTCAATTGTGTTCGAGTTGGAGCTAAGTTAGCATATTACTAGTATTGCTTATAAAAAGCGGCAGTCAAATCTTTCTAATTGCGAATATTGGTTCCTTCCAACTGATAGAACCAATCCAACTGTGTCCTTAACAATATTTCTTGGAAGAAATGTACCCATAGGTTCCTATCAGTAGTATGGGGTTGAATCTTTCTGACGTATGACCTTAAATGCAGCTTTGGACAAGAGACATTTTCATATTTAGCAAAAGTGGGAACCTTGAATTTATGCGGGATGACAACCCCTGAGACAAGTCGTAGCTCTTCAAAATACAATCCGAGAACCCTCTGGATTTCCATAACATTGAGGCGATCCTCCAGCTGCTTGTATTTATCGTCAGTTGGGGGATACTGTTCTTCAGAGTAGTCCACTTCTTCCTCTTCTTCAGACTTTGGGTGGTCATTTACTTCCTTGTTTTTCCCTTCTTGATTATCTCCTTCACCCGATGAGGTTGCGAAATCTAGAGTTCGTCTGGCTGGTCCTTTGAACCTTCTTCCCATATCAAAACACCGACTAGTTTCTTCGCTTTCTTCTTCTTCTCTTTGATCAACAAAGTCTTCAAGTCCTCTTGTCCTTTAGCCAGAGCCAAGAACATTTGTTGGAATTGAGCGTTCTACGCTTGAAGAACCTTTACCGTCTGTTCAATATCCATCTGACTAAAATAAACAATAGAAAGATAAGGAGACCTGTTGTAAGAAACTTGTTTGTGTTATGACGAATGAAAATGCACATGCAAATGATTTTAAGGAAATTAGAGATTTAAATTTGCTTTGACAGAAAGGAAACACACGTCGCATTAATAAATCCACGTTTGAGTACATCATGCCTTTTTGGGCTTACAATGAAAGAAATAAAATACAAAAACTCCTAAGACAAAAAGGTTGAACGCATCCTTTTTGGCGCGATGTAGGCATTCAAACTTCGCTCTTCATGAAGCTGCTTGGTGAGTTCCAGAACTTTCTTCTCACTGGTGTAGAATTGGGCTTCGAAAGTGTCTCGTTCTTCCATTAGCTGAATCCAATCCTTTTGTAAGTCTTTGAGAGAGGTAGGCATGTTGGGATGAAGGACAATATACGAGACATATCCTTCAACAACAGGCTCTACGATAATAGGGATGATAAAGGGGTAAGACATTACGAAACTCTGAGCAGGAGCTCGTACCCACCTAAGGTAAGGCTCAAGGGGAATGGAATTTTTGTGTCCTAATGTCCTAATATCCACCTTGTTTACCATCCTCCAATCTCGTATAAACCTCAGACGGTAGCCTTGATCTTCGATTTCATAGTCGAACACCACACCTTGGATAAGTGCATCATGTGGACCATCTCTTAGTGTGTACCCAAACTGTCGCAAAGCTAAGAAAGGGTTATAAGTGATACCTCCTCTAATGCCAAGCAGAGGGACATTAGGGAATTCCCCACAACATTCGGTGATAGTAATGTCCTCCAAGGATCGAGAACACCAGTAGATATCCGAATATCCGAGTGACATCAGCCTATTGGACCATCCCAAGCCTTGCTCGTTCTTCACAATGGATCAGGGGAGATGTGAAACAAACCATTTAGTCAACAGAGGAGTACAACATATGAGGGTTCCTCTTCTCTTCATGGTGCGAGAGTGGAGAGAATTCAAGATATCTCCCAACAAAGTAGGCACTGGATTGTGAGATAAAAAGATTTTGACAGCATTCACATCTATAAGTTGGTCAGGATTTGGGAATAGTACCAACCGATAGATGAGAAGAGCCAAAATTTCTTCGAAAGCATGTAAATATAGATTGTTCCAACAGTCTTGAGCTTTTTCCAATAAGAACTTGGCTAAGAACCCTTTGACACCACTTCTTATTTCCTGATTAGCCGTGGCGTCGGATTTTTCAAGTATAAAGCTCGGGAAACCTCTTCAGGGCTTGGGTCTCTTTTAGTACCGTTGAAAGGTAGTTGATTGAGAATAGGAATTCCCAAGAGTTGAGAGAATTCTTCCATAGTAGGTACAAGTTGGTAATCGGGGAAGGTAAAGAAATGGTGCAAAGGTTCAACAAACTGGAAAATAACCTTCATCATATCTTCATCAAAGCTTGAGGTAACCAAGTTGAGAAGTCGTCCATGTCTTTTAGTGAGTGGAGAATTCTCAGGGACCCTTGATGCTAACTCTTTGAGCTGAAAAGGTAATCGTACAAGGTTGACTTGGATTGTGTTCCTGTGAGTGGGAGTCATGTCCTATAAAACAGAACAAAGATGAATCTCAAAATCCTTGAAACAGTTACTCTAAAATGCTATGGTATGATGTCATGATGTTATGTACAAGCATATGCACAAGTTAAATCAAACAAATCCTTAGGTTTAGGCTTGCATAAGGTTTATAGGTAAGTACCATCTTGAAGTTTAGATGGTTCAACCCGTCCTAGAAAGTAAATGGGTTCTAGGGAATCTCAATATCACTAATCTTTCTTCATCGAGCATTGTTTCAGCACAAGCCTCTTTATTAGCGACCAAAATATCCCGAAAGTACGATCTCAATGAGCGTAGTATCGAGTATCAACCAACTTCGGACTGCACCAAAGCCGGCTACCTCACTACTTCCTAATGACCAAGTTGTTCAAGTAAAGGTTCTAAAGTCAGTTAGTGCTTCATGATACCACACAACGGTCCCATATTCTCCTTAACTACTCAAGGGCTACCGGTACCAACAAATGTGTCACACTAACCTAGCTATTGCTTAGACCATGTCGGTATACCCCGTACAATTTCCATAACTTATTTCTACTTACCTAAAAAGGTGCCCTAGATCCGAGTAGAGGATTAAAATAAACCTAAACAAGGAACCATAATATAAAGTAAACAAATCAAACAATGAAAAGCAATTAAAGGTGATCTAGCCCTAAGGTAACCCCACTTTTAAGTAAAGTCCCCAACAGAGTCGCTAGTTCTATAACACGCTGGGAGAATTGACTTGGGAGTTTTATGTTTGGTCGTAATTGTTGCGGATAGCAAGAGTTGCCACCGACTTTTCTTTTATCTAAAAGGAAAGGTTAAAAAGAACATGAAAGACCTTTCTATATTATTTCTTGAGTTACGGGGGTAGGTTATGAAAACGGAAGGTGTTAGCACCCTTTTCATCCGTAGTTATCTACAGGCTCTTAGTTGCTTTCTAGATCACTTTATTTTTTTGTTTGAAAGTGTGTTTGTGATGTGGGTTTTGAAAGTATTTTGAAAAGGAATGTATTTGTAATGGTTTTCATCTCTATAAGAATGTGTACAAAGTGTTTTGTCTTTTGAAAAATGTTTCAAAGTAAAATTGTGGGTGTATAAAATGTTTTTATTGTGAGCAAGCGAGCAACTAGGAGCATCCTACCTACTCAAAAGGTGTTAAACGTTCTTTTCCTTCTCCTTTATATGTTGCTATCTTACCATTGATTTGGTAAGAAGCCCCATCATTGGATGTGAAGGGACGGGCGGGGACATTTGTATAGTCATAAAAGTTAACCTATGGGACGTTTTAGCAATGTCGTTTAGGGACTAGATCGTTTACCGAAGGCAACATTAAGGATCATCAAGGGACTACAATCTTTTATTAAGGGTCTTTTCTAAAACGCCCATATTCGAGGGACATGACTATTTTTCGAGGCAACAAGTGGAATTACCCTAAGGGTGCATGTGTGGATAGTGTGTTTGATTTGCATGCATTTACTCTTTGATTAGAGGTTGTCTATTTGTTGTGTTTATCTTTCCATACATACCCTATCTTACTAGCAATTATATGAAAAGCGGTAAACTTACGGAAATTAAAATCCCACGCTATTACATCATTAGGGGGATGGGGATACAGTTTGCAAATGGGGATGAAATAGGTGTCTAATTATTACAACCATATCGAATAAGTGGATAGTAATGTAGTATATATATATATATATATATATATATATATATATATATATATATATATATATATATATATATATATATATATATATATATATATATATATATAATGCAAAAACAATATAAGAAGAAGGAAAAACTGCATTTTGAACTATTATGTGTCGACACATGCTGTTATGCATCGACACATAATTTTCCTTGCCCCTGCAAAACTAAATCAACTCAGTATAAGTCGATACATAATGGGATGTGTCGACTCATTTCCTGGTTGTGTCGACACGTACGCGTTTTGTGTCGACCCATGCATCTTCCATATTTTTGTTTTGGGCCCTGGACAACAGTATGAGTCGATGCATAAGGCCATGTGTCGACTCATACCCTGATTTTTAACTTAGAATGATTCGACCCATGTGGGTATGTGTCGAATCATGTTACATTTTTTTGCCTCTATCACCATTCTTTTGCATGTATCAGTCAATTTTCAACATATAAATGATAATAATGAACATCAAGGAAATGATTAACTTCAAGAGTAGTGATTACTTTATCTTATCTTCAGAAATAAACCAAAAATGATGTATGGAACATGCAAGGTTAAGATGACTTACCTTGCGACTGAACTTTAGGTTTTGAGTCAGAAAACCTTCAAGATGTTGTGTGGACCTTAATGAAACTCCAAGAAGCTGCTAGACTTCCCTTTGTGTTGAAGGTTGCTGAACCAACTCTAAACAATCAAGTTTATGCAATACTGTCTTTTGTTTAGAAGATGAGAATAAGAGCACTACATAAACTGTTCTTGAGCTTGAGCAATATCTATGTGATATGAAGTGTTTAGAGGGTTTATGGGAGAGTTTACAAGGTCGTATAATAGTGGGTTGAGGACCTTTTTCTGTTTTGTGAGTCAAAACAGAGTTGAAGATGAACAGAGTTTTTATGGATGAACTGGGTTTTACGAATGAACTGGGTTTTATGAATGAGTAGAGTTTAACAAAAGTTTTGTTTTTCTCTTTTCTCCTTTTTTTCTCAGAAAAAATCCCCCTTATGTCTTATGAAACAACCCCTTTTGTAGTCCCTTGACTGAGGTTTATGAGGGAAACAAAATAAGTTATTTCGAACTGTTTTTGCCTACTGCTTTGATACTGTTTCCACACAATTTTCTTTTTCCATTTTGGTGCAATTTTGTGGCTGTTATGATGCAGGTTGGAGCAGACTGCATAGAGCAATTTTGGACTGGTTTTCTGGACAAATTTTGGACTGTATAGGGCAACATATACATGTTTTGTGACAAGTTTATGGTGCAACATATCACAAGGTTTTGTAGGACAGTAATTGAGCAGGGTTTTGGAGTGTTGTGGCAATGTATAGAAGTAACATATCATTTTTTTGTTCAGTAATAACTTGGACAACATAGTTTGCAGCATGAAACAAGTTTGGTTTATGGAGCAATTTATGCACATTGTATCAAAGACAAAGCATTATGGCAAGGTTTTGAGTCAAAGGAAAAATTCCAAGCAATACAAAGTTTAGGATTTGTAGACTTGCAAAAATGCCACTTTGTAATAACTTGAATTATTTGTAACATCTTGAACTATTTTTAATTGTAGTGACAAGATGTCATGAAGCAATGAACTTAACTTAGAAAAATTTCCAAGTCTTGCAAAAGTTAGATTTTTGACTTTCTTGATTTTTGATGATCAAATTTCATATTTTGGATGTCTTGATGAAATATGATTTTTGGGACTCAATTGTGGCCAAAAAGTCAAAGTTTGACTTTTTAGTGTACAATTGACTTTTCCCACCAGTTGACCGAATTTTGTCTATTAATCTACTGATCTCAGGAGATGAATTGAAATATGTAATTAGGTCAAAATGACGTGCTCAGATCCTTGAGATCATACTTCCACCCAATAAGCCAGGTATTAGGTCAAAAATCAAAGTTCGGTCATTTTCAGTCAAAACCCTAATTTTGCCCACTTTTCCCTTTTTGTAATTTGAATGACTTTCTTGGAACATTGTGATCTAAGACTTGAAACTTGACAAAAATAATCCTGAGGGTCCATAATGATCCATGAAAGTCAATTGAAACATTATGAATTCCACAACCTTTGTACAAACTCAAATCCTAATTTGAGGTATCAGTGTTGAGGAAATTATTTGACCTAGTCGATACTTGCGCAAACTTGAGGCATTGAATATCTTTGTAGGGAACATCTTCAGAAATGAGAGGGAAAATTTTGGGTTACAACAGATAGCTCTTGGAAGATGAAGCTCAGGTGATTGCGACGTTTTAGAAAATATGGTCGATCATGAAAGCTGTTAGTGTTGAGTTACCATTGTGTATGATATTGACGTTTTGAATGGTGATATAATGATGATATACTGTAAATGTTGTGGTTGGAGTCAGGTAAGTAATTGTCAGGTGTTGTTGATGCTTTTGGGTGATTGTGAATTGCGAGTCAGAGTCGAAACTCAAAGATACTAGTAGTCTTGTGAGAAGAATCATAGTTTTGATGTTTGGAAAATTAAGGTCTTGGTAACGTAATATGTCTTTTGAGTTATAAGAAGAATGACGTTTTGGGTAGTTTTGTAGAAAGAATTAGAATTTTGATATTTTGGAAACTGAATTTTCAAAGAAAGTAATGTGTCTCTCGAGTTGTAAGAAGAATGGGGTTTTGAATAGATGTTAGAATGGATTTTGTACAGAAAATGACAAAAAAACTGCTTCTGTTCCGTCGGTACTCGGTTACCATATATGGGTACCCGAGTACCCTATGATGGAAATCAGCAGAACTTCAAAAATTCATAACTTGAGTTCTGGACATCTGATTTGAGTTCCATTCAGAGTGTTAGAAAGCTAACACAATGAAATTTGTTTTTAAAAATGGTTCCAACAACTGGAAGTGACTTATTTGTCACGTGGTGATGTGGAATGGGAGGTGAAGTTTTACTTTTGATCTTGTCTTCTGTATCCAGATTGTTTCTATGGCACCATACAGGATGTCATTCCAAAAGTTGGGAGAATTGGAGAAGTTATTGGAAGATGCACGGAGAAATAGATTTGTAAAACCAAATATATCATTTTGGGATCTTTGATGTTATTATTTAAGAAAAAAGAAAGTAGTATGAAACTATATATGGATTACCAATAACTGATTAAAATAGTGGTTGAGGTTACATATCTACTTTGGATGATTGATAACTAGATGGACCAACTGGTAGGCGAGTATGTTCTCAGTATAATTGAATTGGGGTCGGATTATCTTCGGATACGGATGAAGAGTTAGGATAGTTAGAGGACATCTTTTAGAAATCAGTGAAGTTATTTTGAATAATTGAATCAGTTTGTTACGATGTTTCTTGAGGGAATTTTGGTTTAGTCTGAGTCAGAAGAAGGAAATGTTGAATGTCGTGACTCGAATTACAGTGTCGAAAGGGAAGGAAACGTATGTTAGGATGTCAGGATGTAGATCATGATTTGAAGAGGTGAATTTTCTTGAACATGCTATTCCGAACGAAGATATTTATTGAATCTATTCAAAGTAAATAGAGGTTTATATCGAGAGACTCTAAAATTGGTTATGAGACTAGAACTTTTCAGGAATTAACTAGTTATTATCGCAACTTGCTTGAGATGAGGTCAAGTGAAATAAGTTGTTAGTTAATGAATTAAGGGAATGAAATGTTTGACATTAGTAAAGATGTGAATGTATTAGATAAGTGCATAGAGATGTAACTTATGCTGATTAAGTATGATTAGAGTGATGGTAGCGTTGAAATTATGATTAGAATGTGATCCAAATGCGAGAATAAAGGAAAGAGTAAGGATTCATTGATGTGGTCAAAATATTCTAACTAGATAAGTACTTATTTTGGAATGAGACGATTTGGATTATACTTGGTGTAGTAGTTTTCCTGTATTAGAATATACTTAGCAATTGTGCTATGCTGCGTGCGCATAAGGGAGACTATGAAATGGAGTTTTGGCGTTTATGTATCATTGACGAGGTAGAAATGAAGAAAATTAAGAAGAACTTTTGTAAGCCTTGGAGATTTTGTTGGACATTATCCTCAGGTAACCTTGAGCACAAGGGGAAATACGCTATTATAGTTGGGTAACGATGATTTATACCACCTTTATGGTTGCCGGCTACCTATTGACAAATTGAGAAACTGATCACTCTTAATCTCTTGTTGATAGTAGACGGGATCTTGTAGATGGGATATACGTCTCTTACTAACTTGATGGTGTGTAAAGTGATTGACATTTTATCAAGAGGATAATTGTTCACCATTTTGTGTGAACCTAATGCAAAAAGTGGCTATGAAAGAGTTGGGATTCATGAAGCAGTTTAGAGACTTGAGTTGGTATGCGAGTTAACGCCATAGAGTAGACGGTTGAGGATGTCGAAAAGTGAACAATGATTTTCTGGTGGTTACTAAGGAGAGATTTAAGATAAATGTGAAATTTTTAGATCTGATGGTTGGTGGAAATCCAAATGAAGACATTGACTTAAGATATATGATCAGAGTAGCGCAATAGAAGTGTAGTGTGGAACAATTTGTTATGCGGGTATGACTTTGGAGTCAAAGATTAAACATTAGAAGTTGTGGGATAATGAAAACTATTAGACATTCCATGATGGAATTGTTTGGTGAAAGGTTACCTATATTATTCGTGTTATCACCATGTCAATATATGCATTGAATTGCATGATCAATTTTTTAGATATAGCATGGTGGCACTAAGGTTGCATTGATGTTCTTAGAATAGTATTGTTGTGTGGTGTAATAATATATACCGTGTTCATGTCATGAGACTCTGCGTCCTTAAGCTATGTTGTTGTATCGTTTCCTATGGCAAGGACTCGAGGGTGAGCATATTTTTCCTTATGAAGAGAAATTAGAGAAGCGTTACTTATAGTGACTGAAAAGACCTCGTCGTGTTCCGGTTCAAGCGCGAACAATATCATGAAGTAATAGATCTTGTATCGTAGGGTGATGGGACAAGGAGAAAATGGATATGTGCATTAATAACTCGGTAGTAATGCATCTTGTTAGACTGTTGTAGTTGACGATATATAATGTTAGATAGTAGTATTCAAAAGATTTCCAAACATGATGTTGGAGTTATAGGGCGGGATGCTAGAGTCGTATCCGGAGTTGTTCGCAATAGGTAATTTTCGAGGATGAAAATATTTTAAGTGGGGGAGAGTTGTAACACCCTAAATATCTAGATTAATTATTTAATTAATTTAGTATGAATATTAGTGATTATTGGTGAATATATGAATTATGGAGAATTAGTTGATGCAATATATTTGTATGAGTTGATAAATGATATGATGTGCTTATATGTGTTGATGATCTTATGATGCATTTTTATGAAATTGTTAGAAGGATAGATGTGATATTAATTAAAGAAGTTAGGGGTGTATGGATAATAATGTAGAGACGTGGGGTGAATGAAGAATATTAGCAACATTAGTATTATTATTATTATTATTATAATTACTATTATATTTTTAAGAGATAAATGGTAATTTATAATATTAATAATTAATAAATAAAATAAACCTAGTAATAAGAGGCGGGGTAAAGTTGGTATATAGATTTAGGGGTCTAAAGTGTATAGTTAGAACAACAGAAGAAATAACACGAGGAATATATTGTAGAAGTGTGAAGAGAAGAACGAAGAGAAGAACATTCAAGCTAGGGCGAGGAATTTCCGGTAGAGAACTTAGAATCATCAAAACCTAAGGTAAGGGTGAGGTTTTGACTCTCTAATAGGTGGTTTAATTATGGGTAAAAAGGATAATTAATGTTAGGTTTTTGGGGTAAATTATTATGAAATTGATTGTGTAATTGCTTATAAATGATGAAATTGATGTGTTAATTGTGTTGGGGTTATGGTATATGATGTGTGTTGATGATTTAAAATAATTGATGTGTTTGATCTTTCATAAAAAGTGGTTTTTGGATGAAGAGAATGGGATTTCGTAGCAGAAAATTTTGATTTTTGGGTTTATTCATGATGGGTAATCGGTTACCAGGAATGGGTAACCGGTTACCGCTGTTTGTTGTTTTGGAACATTGGTTACTGACTTGCAGTAACCGGTTACCGTGAGAAATTTTGAATAAAAGCAGGGTTACTATCTTGTAGTAATCGGTTACTGTAACTGGGTAACCGGTTACCGCTGAAGCTGGCATAATTTTTGGAAACTTTGAAAAATCATAACTTTCGCCTCGGGTGTCCGTTTGATGCACCATTTGTGTAAGTGTTTGTTGGCAGCAATTTTGGTAAAACAATGACTTATTAATGTTTTGCTAAATGTCTTAACATTTGGAGCAAAACTGTTTTGAATGATGTCAAGGAAGATGTCTTGACATCTGCCTACTGAACTGATCTCAGCCCAAAATCAGTTAAGTCTTTTGTTTCCTGATTTATAGCATTCTATAATTCAGGATTTGTGATCTATAGGCTGCGAAAAATATGGAGGAATATTTTTCAAATTGCATAATTTTATCTTGGCATGTTTTTGTGGAAATATTAAAAAGATTTGAATATTTATTTTTAAGCCCAAGCCCAAAACTTCGCATATATAAGGACTTGCTTCCTTATTCAAAGACAAGCAACTTTTGAAGAAGAATACTTTCTTTCTGATTAGAAGTATAGGCTTTTTATTTGTAATACACTCTAAGTATTAGTTTAAATACTTGAGTTGTTATTTGGGTTGTTAATTGTGTATCGTTCATAAGATTTTAAGCATTATATGATTGAAGTATTTCAAACTTATTAATTTTGTTAAGTTCTTCAATGTAAGTGATTGAAAGGATTTGAGGATGGCCTCATACCTAGGTGAGTCTTAGGTAGAAGTTTAGCTTGGGTAGTGATTAAGTGATTAGATCATAAACTGGTTGTTTACTGAGGGTCTATGAATTGATACTATTTAGTGAACTTGTCTCTGGCTTGGTAGCCCCCAGAGTAGGTGTTGTTGTACACTGAACTGGGTGAACAATCTCTTGTGTTTTTACTTCTTTTGATTTTATTGCACCTTACTTGCAAACAGATATTTATGTCTTGACATCTCATTTGACATCACATATCTGATACCAGAATTTCAATTGGTATCAGAGCATGCATCCTTCTCTTTATCTGGGTGAGATCCAGGGAAGATACTTTCTGTTACTATGGACAAGGAAGGAGGATTTATAAACAGACCACCCATTTTGGATGGAAGCAATTATGACTACTGGAAACCACGTATGGTTGCCTTTTTAAAGTCCTTGACAGCAGGGCCTGTAAAGCTATTTTAAGAGTGTGATATAGTGGGAGAACTGACTTGAGGTTTTGCATTTGTGTTTGCAAATGTTGCGGTTTAGCAAGAGTCGCCACCAACTTTTATTTTATCCAATAAGGAAAGGTTAAAAAGCACAGGAAAGACTTTTCGAGATGTTTTATGAGTTCGGGGGGTAGATTATGAAAAGGGAAGGTATTAGCACACTTTTCATCCATGGTTTTCCATGGGCTCTTAGTTACTTGCTAGATCACTTGCTTTTGTTTTATTGTACTTTGTGGTGTGGTTTTTGAAAGTATTTTGAAAATGTAAGTTTGTAATGATTCTCGTTTCTATAAGAACGCATACAAAGTGTTTGATTCGAAAATAGTTCAAAGATTTGTTTGTGAGATGTGTTTTTGAAAGTGATTTTAAAAAGGGTTTCCTTTGTAATGGCTCTCGTCTCTATAAGAACGCGTACAAAGTGTTTATCTTTTGAAAATGTTTCAAAGTGAGAGTGTTGGTGTATAAATGTTTTTTTGTTGTGAGCAACCGAGTAACTAAGAGCGAACCTACCTACTCAAAATGTCTTAGATATGCTTTTTCCTCCTCCTTTAGATGTTGCTGTCTTACCATTGATTTGGTAAGAAGCCCCATCGTTGGATGTGAAGGGATGGGCGTTTGGTCATTGTATGACCATGATAGCAATGTTGTGAGATGACTTAGCACTTTTCTTTAGGGACTAAGAGCATTTCGAAAGGCAACTTTGATAGCGTCATCGAGGGACTATGATCTTGTATTTTGTTTGTGCTAAGACACCCCACATGCATAACATGGCCAATTTTATAAGGCAACAAGTGAGATTACCCTAAGGGTGCATGTGTGCAAGTGTGTTCGATTTGGATGCATTTAATCTTTGATTAAGGTTATCTGCTTATTGATTTTATCTTGCCATACACGCCTAATTACTATACAGTATATGAAAGCAATAAAAGTGTGGAAATGTAAAGTCCTACGCTATTAAACCATTAGGGGATGGGGTGTACAATTACGAATGGGGATTGCAAGTAAAAATAATCCCTAAGTTATTATTACAACCATATTGAAATGTATAATATAAGAAAGAAATAGACTTGTTTAGAAAATGTTTTTGTCTTTAAGGAAATAAAATAAAAGAAAATATTTTTATGTTTTTTATGTTAATAATAAAAAAAAAGATAAAAAGGAAAATAAATGCAAAATAGAAAAAAGCGTGTTGCTGCAAACAAAGAAACAAGGATCAGAAGTTCTGAAGCCAGGCGCATGACTCAGCAGAAAAAGTCAGTGGGATCAGAAGTTCTGAATTTGTGCACTCTGAGGTCCTGCAAAAAACGTCAGAGGGAAAGGGAACAAAGGTTCTGGATGGATACACTCTGAAGTCCAGCAAAAAACGTTAGAGGGAAAACACAGAGGTTCTGGGTGGTGTCCAACCAGTGAACCAAAAGTCAGAAGTTCTGCTATTACATTGAAACAGTGAGCAAACGTCAACAGTTCAGTGTATTTGACATGTAAGGAGAACTCAAAAGTTCTGTGTTGTGCTAAGATTGTAAGTGAACATCATAATTTCAGTGTGTGTTAATAGTGAGTGACATCAAAGGTTCAGTGTGTGTTAATAGTGAGAAAAATCATGGAAGTTCTGTGTGTTAAAATAGTGAAGAGAACTCAGAAGTTCTGCATACTTAAACAGTGAGAAAATCCTACAAGTTCAGTGTGTTAAAATGATGCGTTAAAAATAGAAGTTATGTGTTACATTTCAGCTCTTAATCAGCATAACAACAATTTATTCAGTTCAACAAATCAGAATAATCACAGCACAACAAATCCAGAAGTTCCAATCCTAAGTTTGAACCTAGCATTATTCTAGAAATTCTGATCAATAGTTTTTCTATTCATACAATGATATGTACCACATTAATACTATGATATTTACATGTTAATGATGTTCAGAATGAAAAGAAAGTAAAGTCAGAAAGACCTATCTGGAGCGTGCTTGGAGCTTTGAGTGGCTGCCTTTGGATGTTCTGGGATCAGCAAGAGTAATGGAAGAGGAAACGTCAGACTCTTTGATTCAAAAGGAAGATCAAAGGTTTGTTTTTGTGTATGAGGAATCTGGATTTTTATGAAGGTTTCACAACTTCCTTTTCTCTCTTTTGGAAAATCTCCTTCTTCAAAAGCCAGCCCCTTGAACGTGTGATGGACCCAAGTATTTATAGGTGAATTTGTTGTGATTTTGGGGGGAAAAGCAAGTGGGATTTGAACCTGTTTGGCATCCTGTTTTTTTCCTTCTTTTTCATCACAATTTTTGTATGCTAGTTTGGTGTAATCATGGGATGCAGGCGTAGGATGAACCAGATGTTGGTCATAGGTCTGCAGCAAGTTGTATAAGCAATGTTTTGGGATTTGGTCAAGTTCTGACTAAAGCGTTGAAAATAGCCTTCACGTGCTGAAGCGCTGTCTTGTCTTTGAAGCAAGCATGGTGGCTATCAGCAGGAATTAAGGAAAAGCAAAAGCAAAGTTGCTATACCAAGACAGTAGAGGTACACGTGGTGAAAATCCTTTGGATAAAGATTCAGAAGGTGGTTGTGAGCATTAAATGAGCATTAAATGATGATGAGACTTATCACA
This sequence comes from Vicia faba, assembly GCA_948472305.1. NCBI lineage: Eukaryota > Viridiplantae > Streptophyta > Magnoliopsida > Fabales > Fabaceae > Vicia > Vicia faba. The sequence continues at coordinate 746,658,838 of OX451737.1, forward strand.
ACCAAAAATCCTGCAACGTGAAACTCTACACCAAAGCTTAGTTCTAGATCAAAATTTCTGCTTCAGCGTGGCATCTCATCTTCTGATCCTCTTATCTTCTGGCTCCAGCATGTTCTAAAGGAGAACATTGCTTCCACATATTATGATTAAAGTGTCATATCCTGACCCATGTTTGCAACCTCTGGCTGAAACTTTTTTATGAAAACTTGCTCAGAAGTTCTGACCAAACTCTGCCTTGAGAGTGTCCAGAATTTGCTGATCGTTATGGTAATAACCTGGTCAGAAGTTCTGACTTTATCCTATTTTCTTAAACACTTAGAAAAATTCTAAGTATTTAGAATTTTGACCTCTTGGATTTTGATGAAACAAAACTTCATATTTCAACGTGTCTTGATGAAATATGATTCTTGAAGCTTGATTTTGATTCAAAAGTCAAAGTTTGACTTTTCAGCGTGCAAATGACCATTTTGTCCTTGTGGATGGTTTCCTTTGGAAAATTTGATAATTCAAGGTTTGGAATTGGATGGAAGCAAACTTGAGGATCTAGGGTGATTCCTTGAGAAATGAGAGGGCAAATTTTGGGGTACAACAGCTGTGCGTGTTCAATCTTCTTACACCTGAAGAGTTAGATTGGTAATTCTACCATTCGTGACTTGAAGGTGGAAGATGATTGGACACTAGAGTGCCCAGAAAATTTGTGCTTGAAGATTTGTTAGTTGATTATGTGGGGAATGGGCTTAAAGATTCCATTTAGAGAGATGATAGAATCTGGTTGAAGATGGGCTTGAAGATGCCATCCAAGAATGCTTGTTGAGATGTAATTTGAACATCAGAATGGCGTCCGTGTCTAGAGCGTATCTATTATGTATCAAAAGGTTGAATCAGAATGAGTATCAGAGTGGCTTCCGCATCTGGAGCGTATCCGAACTGTATCTGAAAGGTTGTATCTAAATGATTATCAGAATGGCATCCGTATCTGGAGCGTATCTGAAATTGTATCTGAAGGTTGAATCAGAATGAGTATCAGGATGGCTTCCGCATCTGGAGCGTATCCGAACTATATCTGAAAGGTTGTATCTGAATGAGTATCAGGATGGCTTCCGCATATGGAGCGTATCCGAACTGTATCTGAAAGGTTGTATCTGAATGAGTATCAAAATGGAATCCATATTTGGAGCGTATCTGAAACTGTATCTGAAGGTTGAATTAGAATGAGTATCAGGATGGCTTTCGCATCTGGAGCGTATCCGAACTGTATATGAAAGGTTGTATCTGAATGAGTATCAGGATGGCTTCTGCATATGGAGCGTATCTGAAACTGTATCTGAAAGTTGGATCTGAATGAGTATCAGAATGGCTTCAGTATCTGGAGTGTATCTGAAACTGTATTTGAAGGTTGAATCAGAATGAGTATCAGGATGGATTCTGTATCTGGAGCGTATCCGAACTGTATCTGAAAGGTTGTATCTAAATGAGTATCAGGATGGCTTCCGCATATGGAGCGTATCTGAAAGTTGGATCTGAATGAGTATCAGAATGGCTTCTGTATCTCGAGCGTATATGAACTATATCAAAAGGTTGAATCAGAATGAGTATTAGGATGGCTTCCGCATATGGAGCGTATCTAAAATTGTATCTGAAAGTTGGATCTGAATGAGTATCAGAATGGCTTCCGCATCTGGAGCGTATCTGAACTGTATCAAAAGGTTGAATCAGAATGAGTATCAGGATGGCTTCCGCATATGGAGCGTATCTGAAATTGTATCTGAAATTTGGATCTGAATGAGTATCAGAATGGCTTCCGTATCTGGAGCATATCTGAACTGTATCAAAAGGTTGAATCAAAATGAGTATCAGGATGGCTTTCGCATATGGAGCGTATCTGAAATTGTATCTGAAAGTTGGATCTGAATGAGTATCAGAATGGCTTCCGTATCTGGAGCATATCTGAATTGTATCAAAAGGTTGAATCAGAATGAGTATCAGGATGGCTTCCTCATATGGAGCGTATCTGAAACTGTATCTGAAAGTTGGATCTGAATGAGTATCAGAATGGCTTCTGTATCTGGAGCGTATCTGAACTGTATCAAAAGGTTGAATCAGAATGAGTATCAGAATGGCTTTCATATCTGGAGCGTATCTGAAACTGTATCTCAGCAGGATGATGAAGGAATCTTGATGACTACTACTCCAAAACGTAATGACTTTTATCTGTCGATCGATCTTTCCTGAAAAGGTAAAGAGTTAGTTGTATGTAATGTCATGATGTATGCATTGTGTAAAGGTGTTCTCAAAATAAATGAGATTTGTGTCACGTGTACTTTGTATGCATATGCTATGAATGTTGTTGCAATGTAATTTTGTCTTGGAGAATAAATCCTTGACAAGTGTCGGGAAGTTATTAAATCCAGGATTGTTGTGTGTCTTCAAACTTTGCTTAGAATGTTTCCACTTGGGATTCCTGTTTTGTTGTTTGAGGAAAACTCCGCTGGGGAATGTTGAAAACTCTGGGGAGAATTTTTATTCCTGCTTGGGGAAAAGAGTTCAGGAGTCTCGGTTATCCGTTGCTCTACTGGGGAATTGAGGTTGAACTGATATCTTGTCGGGTCCAGGTTTCACAGTAACTTGTTGGGGATACGGAAGTTAACTATTATCTGGTCGGATCCAGGCTTCGAAGTAACTTGGAAATTGTGCTAATATCTGGTCAGATCCAGGCTTCATAGCATCTCTTAGAAATAATAAAGGCTTTGCTGATGACTTTACCGAGGATTAGGGGTTGTGGCCCTGTGATTTGTAGTAGTCGGAGAGGCCACCTCAAGCTGGGGATTCCTGTCGTTTGTTGGGGAAATAAAACCTATTGCCGATCTGCTAGAGAGGAGATGACTTCGTTGGGGTAAGTCCTTGAGGATTCTTGAAGTTATCTCGGCTGGAGAAAGGTTTTCAGAGATTAAACTCTTGCTGGGGAATCATGCTATGAGAAGGATTTTATGGAGATTTGTCACTACCCCTAGTAGCGAGTGTTTGTGGCACTGCCTGGAAATGTTTGACTGTATGTAACCATTTGTCGGGATTGACGTTCAATGCCCCAAGTGACGGAGATGGAGACTTGCCTCTGGTTACTCTGCAATTCTTGAGAGATTTCTTAAAATCTTGACTGGACTGCCCCCAGGTGTGCTGGATAGTGACATGTCCCCATGTTGATAGGAGTTTTGACAATGGGAGTGCCATCCTTCTTGAATTGATTTTGTTCACTGAGAGAGCTTTCGTTCACTGGATATTCATTGTGTGAATTTCTCTGCTGTCAAACAATTAGCCATATGCAAACAGTGATATTCAAGTAATGCAAAGTTTATGTTTGTCTTGAAGTTTTGAAAAATGCGTTTTTAGCAAGTAAAGAAGTTTGTAATTTAACTCCGGATTTTGAGTAAAGCCTTACAGGAGTCAGGATACCTTTTGTAACAATATGCTTTCGAACTAACCCATGCTTCAATTAGGACTTTTGAAGGGTTGTAACGTGGCTTGGTTCAAAGTTTAAGAAACAAAGGATAAAAGGCTCAAATGTATTTGTACCCACCCATTCTTCGTGATGTACTTCAGTCCTAAGCTCAACTAATTGTGCGTTTGAACTCCAATTGAGTCTGGAATGACATTTTGGTGATGGTTCAGACAGGTTAAGTTTGTCGGAAGGCAGTCATTCTTGCAACATTTTTTTCATGTTGTTGAGGATTTGTAATGACCTCTTTCTTTTGATTTGTTATCCCTGATTTTTGCCTGACTGTTCTTGTTTTGAGATTACAATCAGCGGGATGCCCTAGTTTTCTTAAGTCTCCTTTGTAGGTTTTGACTTAGTGGGCTTTTCTTTTTGAGAGATAATGACTATGTGATAGGGAACTATCACCGTTTTCTGATTCCAGAGGAATGTTTCTTGATGTCATTCACTGTATTAGGAGATGAGAGTTTGCGGCTTAACGCGCATTTGGATTAACTGAGGGACTACCCTGCCCCAGGTTATGATTAAGGGTTTTAAGTTGTGTGAAAATAAAAACTCCTACTTCTTTGGCTCAAAGGGGTTGACTAGGGATTATCTTCCTTATAACTCCAATGTTTAGGATTTTGAAAGAATGCCTGTACATCGTCAGCAAGGTCTCTTCAAAAGCATACTGTAGGAGATTATGGCATTGTTTTCGTCATCCTCCCTCTAAAGGCTTGTGACTTTTAGCAAGAGTTGAATGTCATAAAGTGAGTAAAAAGCATAGTTTAAATGTAATGAAAATTGAAATTCTGGCTGCAGATACTCAATGTCACGTTCAATGTTATGACACCGTATTTGACTTTTTACAAGACAGTAAATACAAAAACAGTAAAGAACACAGTCAATTGTTTACCCAGTTCAGTGTGCAACAACACCTACTCTGGGGGCTACCAAGCCAGGGAGGAAATCCACTATAAGAGATATTAATTCAGGAATAAACCAACCAGTTTATCTCCTTCACTTAAGACCTACCCAATGCAACTTCAATCTAAGTACAACTTAAACCTGAGTTCCTACTCACTCCCCCTCAATCACAGCAGTGATACTTAAAACAATTGACTAATGATTTAATGAAGACACTCTTCAAAACATACACTTGATTATGCTTCACAGCTTTTTAATCAAGCACCACAAACACTCTTGCTTCACAGCTTTGAGTGATACATAAACCTAACTTGACTTTGCTTCAAAGCTTTAGTCAAGAGACACAAAACACTCTTGCTTCAAAGCTTTGAGTGATACAAAAACCTTTACAATTAAAACCTATTCCAAGTCACTTATCACAATGATACTTGCTTGGATTACAGTAGTTAAAACTATCAGCTCCTAAATGATCTTCTATCAAAAAGGATGAATTCCAAACAGCAGCCCTGTTGAATATATAGCAGCTGCTTCTTCAGTTAGGGTTTCCACAAAAAGCTAGGGTTAATTAGGTTTAACCTTAAGACTTGGTCACAAGACTTTATCAACCAGATTAGGGTTGAGCTAGGTTAACCCAAAGACCACGCAGGATTCTGTTCTGGAAGGAATCACTCAACTTCCTGAAAAAAACTCAGAATTAACGAAACTGCAAAACTGTTATATCAGTACAGGATGTCTTAATATTTGTTATGACATCTGAATTCCTGTTTACTGATTTTGGTAAATGTGATCATTTTGCAAAATGCTCAGATACACATTCATAAACAGCAGTACCTGTATGCCACTATTTTTCTGCAAAGGTACCTAATAAATCAGTACCTAATAAACTAGAATGTTATGACATCAGTCATGACATTCACACACCTGGTTTTACCAAAAATGCATGCCAATAACTAAACACCTACAAACTCCCCCTTTGGCAGATTTTTGGCTAAAGCCCCTAAGCAATCAGAGAATAGATAGCAGCAGAATAAATATGACTGCAGAAAAATAGAGTCTAATAATGTCTACCAAAATATATCTCCCCCTCTTTAGCCACAAATGGGCCAAAGATACATGTTCTTAAAAGTTATACAGTCATCCCAAAAGTAAAAAAAAACAACAACTAAAATCCGAACACACTTGCAAACTCCACCAGCATCAACTCCACCAACCTTTAAGCACTGTCATCAGGCTCAGAAGGTTCGGGCTTCTTCCTTTTCTTGTGAGCAATATCAGCATTCTTCTCTTTGTCTGATGTCTCAACATCCTTAGAGACATCTGGATTTGTTTCAACATTTGATCTTTCTTGATTTAAAGGAACAGAAATGCCAGGAACTAAGTGGTTCTCATTCAGAATTCTTGTAACAATTTTAGCTATTGCTTGACGAACATAGGCTGACCCTTCCCTATTTGCAATTTCAGAGGGAACAGAAGAAGAAGGATGAGAGGGATTACCAGAGGCAGTAGCTTGGGACCTTCCTGCATGCCTTGTTCTCAGCTCTTTGACCTTGGTGGGGTTAGTTTCCACTTCTCTAAGTGGAGCAATCTCCAGGGCTTCAGAATCCAGGCAAGATGAGATTGCCCTAGAATCTTGATCAGATGAAGAGGATGAAATAGTCGTATTGGATGATGATGGTGTTTGAGACATTTTGATAGTCTTAGAAGACCAATAGCAACTGGAGAGAAAATTCTGATTGAGAGACTGGGTTTTGATGCGGAGACGAGAGGGGAAGGAAGAAAAAGAGTGTCTATTCAACTTCTTAAAAAATTTGAAGGAAATGGGAAAATATAAGTTTAACCCAATCAGAACAGACTTAACAAGCATTACTCCTTCAACCCTTGTTTTAAGCAAAATTAATTGCTACAATTCCTCATGTTGGCAAATACCCAACTTACCCCTCAAGTTTTCAAATTGATTTGCATCAAGTGCCTTGGTAAAAATGTCAGCCAGCTGTAGCTCAGTGGTAACATGTTCCAGTTTAATTGTCTTCTCTTTTACAAGGTCTCTGATAAAGTGATGTCTTATGTCAATATGTTTGGTCCTACTATGTTGAATGGGATTCTTGGAAATGTTGATTGTACTCAGATTGTCACAGTACAATGTCATAACATCTTGTGTGACATTATACTCAGTAAGCATCTGTTTCATCCAGATCATTTGAGAACAGCTACTACCAGCTGCAATGTATTCAGCTTCAGCAGTAGAGAGAGACACACAATTCTGTTTCTTGCTGAACCAGGAAACCAGATTATTTCCCAAGAAGAAACATCCTCCAGAGGTGCTTTTTCTATCATCAGCACTACCAGCCCAATCAGCATCACAATAACCAGTCAGAGTTGGTTCACAGCCATGAGAATATAGCAAACCATAGTTGTAAGTTCCACTCACATACTTCAAAATTCTCTTTACTTGGTTGATATGACTGACTTTAGGATCAGCTTGGTATCTTGCACAAACTCCAACTGCAAAAGCAATGTCAGGTCTGCTGGCTGTTAAGTACAACAAGCTTCCTATCATGCTTCTGTACAGACTTTGATCCACCTTAACCCCACTTGAATCTTTGGAAAGCTTTAAATGAGTAGGAGCAGGAGTCCTTTTGTGACTGGCATTCTCCATACCAAACTTCTTTACAATGTTCTTTGCATACTTGCTTTGAGATAAAAAGATTGAGTCCTCCATCTGTGAGACTTGCAGTCCAAGAAAATAAGTCAGTTCTCCCATGAGACTCATTTCGAATTTAGCCTGCATCTGGTCAGCAAAATGTTTAACCATAGGTTCTGACATTCCTCCAAACACTATGTCATCAACATATATTTGGGTTACCATCAACTTCCCTCCTTCAGTTTTGACAAAGAGGGTTTTGTCCAAGCCTCCTTTTCTGTATCCTTTGTCTGAGAGAAATTTTGTTAACCTGTCATACCATGCTCTAGGAGCTTGTTTCAGGCCATATAGAGCCTTTCTCAATTTGTAGACATGATCAGGGTGGTTTGGATCCACAAAGCCTTTAGGCTGTTCCACATAAGCTTCCTCATTCAAGTACCCATTTAAAAAGGCACTTTTCACATCCATCTGAAATAACTTGAACTTCAGAAGACAAGCAATTGACAATAGGAGTCTGATTGATTCCAGCCTGGCTACAGGTGCAAAGGTTTCATCAAAATCAACCCCTTCAACCTGAGTGTATCCTTGAGCAACAAGTCGTGCCTTATTCCTGGTGACAACTCCTCCAGCATCTGATTTGTTCTTGAAAATCCATTTTGTGCCAATGATGTTAGTTCCTTCAGGTCTAGGAACTAGTTCCCAAACTTCATGTTGCTTGAATTGGTTCAATTCATCTTGCATTGCTCCAATCTAGTATTCATCAGTTAAAGCTTCCTTGACATTTCTAGGTTCAATTTTAGACACAAAACAAGAGTTTGAGATGATTTCTCTAGATCTTGTAATGACTCCACTGTTGGGATCTCCTATGATGAGCTCTTTTGGATGATCCTTCTGAATTCTGATGGAAGGGATCTTGCTAGCTTCCTTTGATTCAGATTCTTCTGTGGTGGTGTTGGGTAGATCATTCTGTTGAGTTGAAGTCTCAAAGAATGTCTCAACATTACAAGGGACATCTGTTTCCTCATGATAATCATCAATTATGACATTTATTGATTCCATCATGGCTTTGGTCCTGGAATTGAATACCCTATAAGCTCTGCTGTTTGAGGAGTATCCTAGAAATATGCCTTCATCACTTTTAGGGTCCAGTTTTCTTCTTTGTTCACGATCTGCCAGAATATAGCATTTGCTACCAAACACATGGAAGTACTTCACAGTTGGTTTTCTTCCTTTCCAGAGTTCATATATGGTGGATGAGGTTCCCTTTCTCAAGGTGACCCTGTTATGGACATAGCAGGCTGTATTCATAGCTTCAGCCCAAAAATACATAGGAAGTCTTTTGGCATGTATCATTGCTCTGGCAGATTCCTGTATGGTCGTGTTTTTTCTTTCCACAACTCCATTTTGCTGAGGAGTTATAGGAGAAGAAAATTCATGACTAATTCCTTCTGAGGAACATAATTCATCAAACTTGTTGTTTTCAAATTCCTTGCCATGATCACTTCTGATTCTGACAATACGCCCTTCCTTTTCTCTTTGAATTCTTTTGCACAATTCTTTAAACACTTCAAATACATCATATTTTTCCCTAATGAAGTTAATCCAGGTGAATCTGGAAAAATCATCCACAACAACATAGGCATACCTTTTTCCACCAAGACTCTGCACCTGCATTGGTCCCATCAGATCCATATGAAGAATTTCTAGAACCTTAGAGGTGGTCAGATGTCTTGACTTTGGATGTGACATCCTAGTCTGCTTACCAACCTGACATTCACCACAAACTCTCCCTTCATCAATTTGCAGTCTTGGAATCCCTCTGACTGCCTCCATGGAGATAATCCTTTTCATTCCTCTTAGATCAAGATGGCCAAGTTTCTGGTGCCACAGTTTCACCTCTTTTTCTTCTTTGGCAATGGAACACACAGTGGAGAAATTAGTGTTCTCAGGCTCCCACAAGTAACAGTTGTCTTTAGATCTGACTCCTTTCATTACAACTTCTTGTTTTTCATTAATTACAAGACATTCAGATTTTGAGAAATTGACCTTGAATCCTAGATCACACAATTGACTGATACTAATGAGATTAGCAGTCAGGCCTTTTACCAGTAGTACTTCATTCAGGTTTGGAACTCCAGGGCAGTCCAAATTACCAACTCCTTTGATTTCACCTTTAGCACCATCTCCAAAGGTCACAAAACTAGTGGTGTGAGGTTTAACATTATTGAGGAGGTTCTTGATTCCAGTCATGTGCCTAGAACACCCACGGTCAAAGTACCAGTCTTCCTTTGCAGAGACCCTCAGGGCAGTAGCCTTTTTCTTCCATTTAGGAGAATGTGGTACCTTTTTAGACTTAGGTTTGACACCTGAGTTCTAATTAGGGTATCCATGCAATCTGAAGCAGAAAGGCTTTATGTGGCCATACCTTCCACAATGATGACATCTCCATCTTTGGTACCTTTTCTTCATATGTCTCTGTTCTTGATGTTGAGAGTTATGTTGAGACATCTGCTTTGACATTTGTTTATTAGACCTGATCTTGTTGTCTGCACCTGATTTCTTTGCTGCCACAAATCCTAGACAAGACTTGTTTCCCACAGTTTGTCCAACCTGAAGGATTTCTTCCAATTTGTCTGTTCCATTTGTCAGCATCTTGACAGATTTGGTCATCTGGTTTAGTTTTGAGTTCAGCATTTGAACTTCCCCTTCTAGATGACTTATAGTTTCAAGGTCTGCCCTTTTTTCAGCCTCCAGCTTTATGATGAGTTTTGATTGTTTCTCATTTTGCACACAGACTTCAGTACTTCTTATACACAATTTCTTGTAAGTATCAGCCAGTTCTTCAAATGTCACTTCCTCATCACTAGTGTCACTTTCAGAGGTACAAACACCAGTTAGAGCAGTAACTAGTTTGGCAGATTCTTCTTCAGAATTACTTTCTGAATCACAGTCAGACCAAGTAACAGTCATTCCTTTCTTTTGTTTCTTGAGAAAGGTAGGACATTCAGCTCGAATATGCCCATATCCTTCACAACCATGGCATTGAATTCCTCTGCCTTGATTTCCCTTCTCTTCTGACCTTGGTCTTCTGCTGGAACTGTCAATGTCAGAGGGAATGTTATGAACATTAGACCTTGACTTTGGATCTATTCTTTTGATGAGTTTGTTGAATTGTCTTCCAAGCATGGCTATAGCTTCTGAAATATTTTCTTCTTCATCCTCCTTGTTTTCATCTTCAGTGTTGGATATAAGTGTTATGCTCTTGTTCTTCTTGTCAACATTTTCAGTGATCCCCATCTCAAAAGTCTGAAGAGACCCAATGAGTTCATCCACTTTCAACTTGCTGATATCCTGGGCTTCCTCTATAGCAGTTACCTTCATTGCAAATCTTTTAGGCAAGGATTTGAGAATCTTTCTCACCAGTTTTTCTTCTGACATCTTTTCTCCCAATGCTCCTGAGGTGTTGGCAATCTCCAAGATGTTCATGTGAAACTCATGAATGGTTTCATCTTCCATCATTTTTAGATTCTCAAACTTGGTAGTCAGCATCTGAAGCCTTGACATTTTTACTTTGGAAGTGCCCTCATGGGTAGTTTTGAGAGTGTCCCAAACTTCCTTGGCCAGTTCATATTGATGTACTAGTCTGAATATGTTTCTATCAATTCCATTGAACAAGGCATTTAAAGCTTTGGAATTACCCAGAGCTAACTCATCTTCTTCTTTACTCCATTCTTCCTCAGGCTTCAGACTGATTGTCCTATCTTTCTCAGTTATGGTGGGATGGTTCCATCCTTTGTCAGCAGCTCTCCAAGCCTTTTTGTCCAGAGATTTTAAAAAGGCAATCATACGAGGTTTCCAGTAGTCATAATTTGTTCCATCCAGAATGGGTGGTCTATTTCCAAAAACTCCTTCTTTGTCCATAGTGACAAAAAGTGATATCCCTAGATCTCACCCAGTAATACAGGCAGGGTGCCTGCTCTGATGCCAATTGAAATTCTGGCTGCAGATACTCAATGTCACATTCAATGTTATGACATCGTATCTAACTTTTTACAAGACAGTAAATACAAAAACAGTAAAGAACACAGTCAATTGTTTACCCAGTTCAGTGTGCAACAACACCTACTCTGGGGGCTACCAAGCCAGGGAGGAAATCCACTATAAGAGATATTAATTTAGGAATAAAACAACCAGTTTATCTCCTTCACTTAAGACCTACCCAATGCAACTTCAATCTAAGTACAACTTAAACCTGAGTTCCTACTCACTCCCCCTCAATCACAGCAGTGATACTTAAAACAATTGACTAATGATTTAATGAAGACACTCTTCAAAACATACACTTGATTATGCTTCACAGCTTTTTAATCAAGCACCACAAACACTCTTGCTTCACAGCTTTGAGTGATACATAAACCTAACTTGACTTGGCTTCAAAGCTTTAGTCAAGAGACACAAAACACTCTTGCTTCAAAGCTTTGAGTGATACAAAAACCCTTACAATTAAAACCTATTCCAAGTCACTTATCACAATGATACTTGCTTGGATTACAGTAGTTAAAACTATACAGCTCCTAAATGATCTTCTATCAAAAAGGATGAATTCCAAACAACAGCCCTATTGAATATATAGCAGCTGCTTCTTCAGTTAGGGTTTCCACAAAAAGCTAGGGTTAATTAGGTTTAACCTTAAGACTTGGTCACAAGACTTTATCAACCAGATTAGGGTTGAGCTAGGTTAACCCAAAGACCATGCAGGATTCTGTTCTGGAAGGAATGACTCAACTTCCTGAAAAAAACTCAGAATTAACGAAACTGCAAAACTGTTATATCAGTACAAGATGTCTTAACATTTGTTATGACATCTGAATTCCTGTTTACTGATTTTGGTAAATGTGATCATTTTGCAAAATGCTCAGATACACATTCATAAACAGCAGTACCTGTATGCCACTATTTTTCTGCAAAGGTACCTAATAAATCAGTACCTAATAAACTAGAATGTTATGACATCAGTCATGACATTCACACACCTGGTTTTACTAAAAATGCATGCCAATAACTAAACACCTACAAAAATGAGTGGATCAAATCAAGACAAAGATATGAAATGCATTAATGAAACAAAGTTTGACATTAATAGATAATTGTTTGAATAACAAAAGAAATTACAAATGAAAATTCGAATGAACAGACAACTCTTTGTTGGAACTTGTCACTGTAGATGGTGAGCCTTTGATGGACGACTTAAACACTCAGTCTGGCCATCTTGTGTGAACTCCAGCATTCCTTCGTCGACCAGGTTTTGAATCTTATACTTCAACGCCCAATAATCGTTTGTATCATGCCCAGGGCTATCAGAATGATAAGCACACCTTGCCTCCGGATTGTAGTTAGGATAGGAAGCCTTCGGGCTCGGATGAGGGTTTATTACCATAATCAGATTCATCCTCACCATGTGTTGTAATGCTTGTGACAATGGCATGTTAATTTGGGTGAACTACCTTTGAGGTATTTCCACCCTTGGCTGATTTTCGATTTGATGTTGACAAAGTCGTTGTTGGGCTCGCGACGTGGCAACAAATTGGGATGGTCTCCCGGCATCTTGTCTCGTGGGAGACTGAGCAATGACTTGATTCCCAACCCTGATTGTTTGCCCCATATGGTTGCAACCTTCTTGACGAAGTTGGTTGACAAGAACTTTCAACTCTTCTTGCCTTTGAGCTAGATTTTGGATAAGAGCCATCTAGCCCACCGGCTGTCTCATCATTTGGACTCTCATTATGGCTATTTCAGTTTTTAGCCTTTCCAACTGATCATCCTTGGTGCCCTCCGGACTCCCATGGTCATGCCCCTAGTGAGGAGCGCCTTGACCTCTTCTTGCCCCTTGGATAGGGTCAAGAACATCTCTTGAAGTTGAGAGTTTTGAGCCTGGATGTCCTTGATAGTTTGCTCAAGAGCTATTGCTGGAATAAACAGCGGAGGAGATGAGAACCCTGTTATGAATCCTGTTATGAAATGATATGTATGATATATATGCAATGTTTTCAAGGATCTCGTGGAGTAAATAAGACACTGTTAGAATTTGATTGCAGATTGATTGAAGAAACTTCATGTCGTTCAGAGTCCTTCTTCAAGAGTCAAGCTCACCATGTCGAGTGGGTCATAGCCCAGGACTCAGGTTTGTTGTACTTGATTTTTACGACATTTGTTTAGAGGGAAATAAATCCTCTTGTCTCTTGATAGACGTCTTCGTTCAACGTGACCCTGCATCAAAGACCCTCGAGATCCTTGAAATGGTTATCGAAAATGATATGGTATGATGTTACGATGTTATGATGTTATGATGTTATATACAAATATGCGAGGTGAGCAAGTTTATATACAAATAATCATATTCACACAAAGCAGACAAGTCCTTAGGTTTAGGCTTGCATCAAGTTCGTAGGTAAGTACCCTCTTGAAGTTAGTTGGCTCAACCTGTCCTAGTTAATAGTAACCGGGTTCTAGGGGATCTCAATATCACTGATCTTTCCCCCAAGTTTCGTTCAATAAGCGATTGACTCGCAACTAAAAAAAACTCAAGAGTCAAACCTTAATGAGTGTAGCATCGAGTATCAACCAACTTTGGACTGCACCAAAGCCGACTATCTCGCTACTTCCTAATTGCCAAGTTGGTCAAGTAAGGTTCTAAGGTCAGTTGATGCTTCATGACACCACGTGGCGGCCCCGTACTCTCCTTGATTCAACTCAAGGGTTACCGGTACCAACCAAAGTGCCACATCAACGTAGCTACTACTTCAACCATGTCGGTATACCCCACACAGTTCCCTCACAGTCTATTTCTACTTACCTAAAAGGTGTCCCCAAATCCGAGTGTAGGATTTAAAACAAACCCAAACAAGGAACCAAAATGTAAAGCAAACAAATCAAACAATATAAGAAATTAAATGTGATCTAACCCTAAGGTAACCTCACTTTTACAAGTTCCCCAGCAGAGTCGCCAGTTCTGTGATACGGTGGGAGAACTGACTTGAGGTTTTGCGTTTGTGTTTGCAAATGTTACGGTTTAGCAAGAGTCGCCACCGACTTTTCTTTTATCCAATAAGGAAAGGTGAAAAAGCACAGGAAAGACCTTTCGAGATGTTTTCTGAGTTCGGGGGGTAGATTATGAAAAGGGAAGGTATTAGCACCCTTTTCATCCATGGTTTTCCATGGGCTCTTAGTTACTTGCTAGATCACTTGTTTTTGTTTGATTGTACTTTGTGGTGTGATTTTTGAAAGTATTTTGAAAATGTAACTTTGTAATGATTCTCGTTTCTATAAGAACGCATACAAAGTGTTTGTTTCGAAAATAGTTCAAAGATGTGTTTGTGATATGTGTTTTTGAAAGTGATTTTAAAAAGGGTTTCCTTTGTAATGGCTCTCGTCTCTATAAGAACGCGTACAAAGTGTTTATCTTTTGAAAATGTTTCAAAGTGAGAGTGTTGGTGTATAAATGTTTTTTTGTTGTGAGCAAGCGAGTAACTGAGAGCGAACCTACCAACTCAAAAGGTCTTAGATATGCTTTTTCCTACTCCTTTATATGTTGTTGTCTTACCATTGATTTGGTAAGAAGCCCCATCGTTAGATGTGAAGGGACGGGAGTTGGGTCATCATATGACCATGATAGCAATGTTGTGAGATGACTTAGCACTTTTCTTTAGGGACTAAGATCATTTCGAAAGGCAACTTTGATAGCGTCATCGAGGGACTATGATCTTGTATTTTGTTTGTGCTAAGACACCCCACATGCATAACATGGCCAATTTTATAAGGCAACAAGTGATATTACCCTAAGGGTGCATGTGTGCAAGTGTGTTCGATTTGCATGCATTTAATCTTTGGTTAAGGTTATCTGCTTGTTTATTTTATCTTTCCATACACGCCTAATTACTATACAGTATATGAAAGCAATAAAAGTGCGGAAATGTAAAGTCCTATGCTATTACAACATTTAGGGGATGGGGTGTACAAGTACGAATGGGGATTGCAAGTAAAAATAAGCCCTAAGTTATTATTACAACCATATTGAAATGTATAATATAAGAAAGAAATAGACTTGTTTAGAAAATGTTTTTGTCTTTAAGGAAATAAAATAAAAGAAAATGTTTTTATGTTTTTTATGTTAATAATAAAAAAAAGATGAAAAGGAAAATAAATGCAAAATAGAAAAAAGCGTGTTGCTGCTAACAAAGAAACAAGTATCAGAAGTTATGAAGCCAGGCGCATGACTCAGTAGAAAAAGTCAGTGGGATCAAAAGTTCTGAATTCGTGCACTCTGAGGTCCTACAAAAACATCAGAGGGAAAGGGAACAAAGGTTCTGGATGGATACACTCTGAAGTCCTGCAAAAAACGTTAGAGGGAAAACACAGAGGTTCTGGATGGTGTCCAACCAGTGAACCAAAAGTCAGAAGTTCTGTTATTACATTGAAACAGTGAGAAAACGTCAGCAGTTCAGTGTATTTGACATGTAAGGAGAACTCAGAAGTTCTGTGCTGTGCTAAGATTGTAAGTGAACGTCAGAAGTTTAGTGTGTGTTACTAGTGAGTGAACATCAGAGGTTCAGTGTGTGTTAACAGTGAGAAAAATCATGGAAGTTCTGTGTGTTAAAATAGTGAAGAGAACTCAGAAGTTCTGCATACTTAAACAGTGAGAAAATCCTAGAAGTTCTGTGTGTTAAAATGATGAGTGCAAAACTGAAGTTCTATGTTACATTTCAGCTCTTGATCAGCATAACAACAATTTATTCAGTTCAACAAATCATAATAATTATAGCACAACAAATCAGAAGTTCCAATCCTAAGTCCGAACCTAGCATTATTCTAGAAATTATGATCCATAGTTTTTATATTCATACAATGATATGTACCACATTAATACTATGATATTTACATGTTAATGATGTTCAGAATGAAAAGCAAGTAAAGTCAGAAAGACTTATCTGGAGCATGCTTGGAGCTTTGAGTGGCTGCCTTTGGATGTTCTGGGATCAGCAAGAATAATGGAAGAGGAAACGCCGGGCTCTTTGATTCAAAAGGAAGAACAAAGGTTTGTTTTTGTGTATGAAGAATCTGGATTTTTATGAAGGTTTCACAACTTCCTTTTCTCTCTTTTGGCAAATCTCCTTCTTCAAAAGCCAGCCCCTTGAACGTGTGATGGACCCAAGTATTTATAGGTGAATTTGTTGTGATTTTTGGGGGAAAAGAAAGTGGGATTTGAACCTGTTTGGCATCCTATTTTTTTCTTCTTTTTCATCACAGTTTTCGTATGCTAGTTTGGTGTAGTCATGGGATGCAGGCGTAGGCTGAACCAGCTGTTGGTCATAGGTCTGCAGCAAGTTGTATAAGCAATGTTTTGGGATTTGGTCAAGTTCTGACTAAAGCGTTGAAAATAGCCTTCATGTGCTGAAGCACTGTCTTGTCTTTGAAGCAAGCATGGTGGCTGTCAGCATGAATTATGGAAAAGAAAAAGCAAAGTTGCTATCCCAAGACAGTAGAGGTAAACATGGTGAAAATCCTTTGGATAAAGACTCAGAAGGTGGTTGTGAGAATTAAATGAGCATTAAATGATGATGAGACTTATCATTACCAGAAATCCTGCAACGTGAAACTCTACACCAAAGCTTAGTTATGGATCAGAAGTTCTGCTTCAGCGTGGCATCCCATCTTCTGATCCTTTTATCTTCTGGCTCCAGCATGTTCTGAAGGAGAACATTGCTTCCATATATTCTGATTAAAGCGTCATATCCTGACCCATGTTTGCAACCTCTGACTGAAGCTTTTTTCTGAAAACTTGCTCAGAAGTTCTGACCAAACTCTGCCTTGAGAGTGTCCAGAATTTGCTGATCGCTATGGTAATAACCTGGTCAGAAGTTCTGACTTTATCTTATTTTCTTAAACACTTAGAAAAATTCTAAGTATTTAGAATTTTGACCTCTTGGATTTTGATGAAACAAAACTTCATATTTCAACGTGTCTTGATGAAATATGATTCTTGAAGCTTGATTTTGATCCAAAAGTCAAAGTTTGACTTTTCAGTGTGCAAATGACCATTTTGTCCTTGTGGATGGTTTGCTTTGGAAAAATTGATAATTCAAGGCTTGGAATTGGATGGAAGCAAACTTGAGGATCTAGGGTGATTCCTTGAGAAATGAGAGGGAAAATTTTGGGGTACAACAAAGAGGATGGAAACACCCTGTCAAATTGGGAGAGAATGGAGAACCTACTTCTGAATTAAAACCTGAAGAAGATTGGTCTAAGGAAGAAAATGAAATTGCTCTTGGAAATTCTAAAGCATTGAATGCTATATTCAATGAAATTGACAAGAATATTTTCAGATTGGTGAATACATGTGAAGTTGCTAAGGATGCATGGGGAATTCTTCAATCTACTCATGAAGGCACATCCATAGTTAAGATGTCAAGACTTCAGCTGCTCACCACAAAATTTGAGAATTTGAGGATGAAAGATGATGAAAGTATAAATGTCTTCCATATGAACAACCTTGAAATTGCTAATGCCTCCAGTGCTTTAGGAGAAAAAAATACCTGAAGACAAATTGGCGAGAAAGATGCTCAAGTCTCTTCCCAAGAGATTTGATATGAAAGTAACTGCTATAGAAGAATCCCAAGACATTGACAAAATGAAGTGGATGACCTTGTTGGATCCCTTCTAACATTTGAATTAAGCATAAATGAAAGATCTGAGAAGAAAAACAAAAGCATAACCTTTATATCTAATACTGAAGATGAATAAGAGGACTGTGATCTTGATGCAAATGGTTGAATATCAAATGCCCTAGCTAGACTTGGAAGACAATTTAATAAAGTGATAAAAATAATGGACAGGAACCAAAGGTCAAATGTCAAGAACATCCCATCTGACATCTATAAGTCAAATGAGGTGGGAAGGAAAAGGGATGAAGAAAAATCGTCTCAAGGGAAGGGAATACAATGTCATGAATGTGAAGGCTTTGGTCACATTAGAGTTGAATGTACTACATATCTAAAGAAACAAAAGAAGAATTTATCTTTTACTTGGTCTAAAGAGGACTCAGAGAGTGATCTTGAAGAATCTGCCAAATATGTGAAAGCATTGACAAGCAAATATTTATCTGATGAATATTCTAGTGATGGGGAACTAACCTTTGATGAGTTAGCTGCTTCATACAAAGAATCATGTCTCAGAAGTGCAGAAGTATGTATTGAAGGGGAGAAACAAAAAGCCCTTATAACTCAACTAAAGGAGGAAAGGGAAGAGCATCTTAAAACTATTTTTGATCTGGAAAGTGAAGTGTCCTCTCTAAATTCAAATCTCGATAGAATGGTCAAATCTCTCAAGATGCTGAATAATGGGTCTGACACATTAGATGAAATTCTCCAAGCAGGAGAGTGACAAGAGATAAGAGTGGTTTAGGCTTCAATGAGAAAAAGGACTCCAACTCATAACAGCCTGCATCTGTATCCACACATGCAAAAGCTAAACCAAAGATGTCGAATCATATGTCTCAACATGTGGGCAAACATCATGATAAGAAATGTCATCTTGGGAAACCATGTGAAGAAAGGACATCATAGCAAACCTCATGGGAAGAAAAAGATTAATCACACCAGAGAAAATCCCCAGCCCTGGAAATGTCATTATTATGGAAGACTTGGACATATAAGGCCCTTCTGTTTCAAGCTATATGGGTATCCTAAAAATACCCCTCTTCCCAAAACTAATAAGTTTCCCCAAAATAGCAAAAATAAGGAACAATGGGTTCCCAAGTCTAATGTTAGAAGTCTCATTGCTCACACCTCTCTCAGAGTATCAACCAAAGATGACTGGTACTTTGACAGTGGCTGTTTTAGACACATGACAGGTGTCAAGAATCTATTGGTGGATGTCAAATCTCATTCCACCAGTTATGTGACTTTTGGTGATGGAGAAAAAGGAGAAATCAAAGGTGTTGACAAGCTTGAATATTCAAGAGTTCCTAAGCTTGATAATGTGTTACTTGTAAAAGGGTTAATAACTAACCTGATAAGTATAAGCCAACTATGTGATCAAGGATTCAAAGTTAACTTCTTCAAGGAAGAATGTCTTGTGTGAAATGAAAAGAATGAAGTTGTCATGAAAGGAATCAGATCTAAAGACAACTGTTATCTATGGGTTCCTCAAGAGTTAAACCTCTCCTCAACACGCGGTTTAGCCAAAGAGAATGAAGTTAAACCATGGCATCAAAAATTGGGGCACTTGCATTTGAAAGGCATGAAGAGAATTATTTCTGAAGAAGCAGTGAGAGGGATTCCTTAGCTCAAGATAGAAGAAGGAAGGGTATGTGGTGACTGTCAAATTGGAAAACAGACTCAGATGTGACATCAGAAGATTCAATATCTTACTACATCAAAAGTTTTGGAACTTCTTCACATGGACTTGATGGGACCTATGCAGGTTGAAAGTCTTGGTGGTAAGAAGTATGCTTATGTTGTTGTGGATGACTTTTCTAGATACACATGGATAAACTTTATTAGAGAAAAATCAGAAAATTTTGAAGTATCCAAAGATCTTTGTCAAAAACTTCAAAGGGAAAAGGAAAGCCATGTCATAAGAATAAGAAGTGATCATAAAAAGGAATTTGAGAACAACAAATTTGCTGAGTTTTGCTCTTCTAAAGGAATCATCCATGAATTCTCTTCTCCCATTACTCCTCAACATAATAGGATTGTAGAACGCAAGAATAGAACTCTCCAAGAATCTGCCAGAGCCATGATTCATGCTAAAAAGCTACCCTACCATTTCTAGGCTGAAGCTATGAATACTGAATGCTATATTCATAACAGAGTCACTCTAAGGAAAGGCACTTCAGCTACTTTGTATGAAATATGGAGGGGAAGAAAACCAACTGTAAGATACTTTCATATTTTTGGAAGTAAATGTTATATCTTAGCTGATTGCGAACAAAGGAGGAAGATGGAACCCAAGAGTGATGAAGGAATATTCCTGGGCTAATCTACAAACAGTAGAGCATACAAAGTTTTTAACTCCAGAACCAAAGTTATGATGGAGTCAATAAATGTTACTATTGATGATAGAGGATGGAATGTTGAAGAAGATGTCTCAGAAGATGTTGGAACATCTTTTCCTGATAGTCCAACTGAATCAAATGACACAAGTATTGATTATAATCCTCCTCAAGAAGATCCCCAGCCTAGTCAGCTTAATAAAGGACCTTTAATCATAACTCATAAAGATCATCCTAAGGAGCTCATAATATGAGATCCAGACAAGGGAGTTACTACCAGATCAAGAGAAGGGATTTCTAACTCTTGATTTGTATACAAAGTTGAGCCTAAAAATGTCAAAGAGGCCCTAACTGATGAGTTCTGGATTAATGCTATGCAAGAGGAGCTGGAACAATTTAATAGAAATGAAGTTTGGGATCTAGTTCCAAGACCTGAAGGGACAAATTTGATTGGCACTAAATGGGTATACAATAATAAGTCTGATGAAAAAGGGGCGGTCACTAGAAATAAGGCAAGGTTAGTTGCTCAAGGATACACTCAAATTGAAAGAGTGGACTTTGATGAAACCTTTTCTCCTGTGGCTAGACTTGAATCAATCAGACTACTGTTGGGAGTTGCATACACTTTAAAATTTAAATTATTTCAAATGGATGTTAAAAGTTCCTTCTTGAATGGGTACCTGAATGAAGAAGTTTTTGTTGAACAACCAAAAGGGTTTGTTGATCCAAGTTTTCCTAAACATGTTTATAAACTGAAGAAAGCTCTGTATGGATTGAAGCAAGCTCCAAGAACTTGGTATGAAATACTGACATAATTCCCTGGGGAGAATGGATATAGGAAATGTGGCATAGACAAAACCCTCTTTGTCAAATAAGAAGAAGGGAATATTATGATTTCTAAAATCTATGTTAATGATATTGTATTTGGAGATATGTCAAATGAGACGGTGGAACATTTTGTCAAGCAAATGCAGTCTGAATTTGAAATGAGTCGTGTTTGAGAATTAACCTATTTTCTTGGTCTGCAAGTTAAACAAATGGAAGACTCCATATTTTTATCTCAGAGCAAGTATGCCAAGAATATAGTAAGAAGTTTAGGATGGAGAATGTCAGTCAAAAAAGAACCCCTGCTCCCACACATCTGAAGCTGAATAAAGATGAAAAAGGAGTAAGTGTAGATCAAAGTCTCTACAGAAGCATGATAGGCAACCTTCTATATCTCATAGCTAGCAGACCAGACATTGCCTTTGCTGTAGGGGTGTGTGCAAGATATCAAGCTGATCCCAAAGTTATCCATGCCAACCATGTGAAGAGGATTCTTAAATATTTGAATATGATAAGTGATTATGGTATGTTGTACTCTCATGGATAAAATTCTGCCTTAACTGGTTTTTGTGATGCTGATTGGGCAGGAAGTGCTGATGATAGAAAGATTACATCAGGAGGATGCTTATTTCTGGGAAATAATCTCATATCTTGGTTCAACAAGAAGCAAAATTGTGTGTCTCTGTCCACTGCTGAGGCTGAGTACATTGATGAAGGAAGAAGTTGTTCTCAATTGGTTTGGATGAAACAAATGTTATCAGAATAAAATGTCAAACAAGATGTCATGACATTATTCTGTGAAAATTTAAGTTCCATAAACATATCGAAGAATCCCATTCAACACAGCAGGACCAAGCATATTGACATCCATCATCACTTCATAAGAGAGCTTGTTGAAGAAAATATTGTTGCCTTAGAACATGTAGCCACTGAATTGCAACTGACTGACATCTTCACAAAAGCTTTGGATGCTAATCAATTTGAGAACTTAAGGGGGAAATTAAGGATATGTTTATATGAGGGTTTGTAGCAATTAAAAGTGTGTGGGAATATCATTAAAGTGATATTATGTTATTTTTGTTTCCAACAAATAAATTTTAGAAAACAATCATTACAAGATTGCCTCAAATTTTTTCCCACACGCTACTACATTTCTTCTCTCTACTTTCACAAACTCTTCATTCTCCTCAACAGAAGAATAACCCTTGCCATTCCTCATCTCCTTGCTATAAATTTTTCAAACATGTCTCAACATCACACATCATCTTACTCAAAATCTACAAATGAAAAATCTTTCTCTTGACAGAGTACTAAATGTTACTCCTCTATCAACGATCCCTCCGCTTGATAAAAAGCTCAAGAAACCTATATCATCACGAACTAAGAAATCTAAAGATGATAAAGGTAACTCTTCTACTGCTAATGACAATAGAACTAAAGAAGAAATTGTCAATGTTGATAGAAGCATCAGAAGGCTTGTGGACAGGGTATTAAATGAAGGATTTGTTGTACCTGGGATTTCTACTCCCCTTGCTTGCATGCATCCTCCTGCTGACAAAGGAAGTACTCCTAAAATGATGCTGCTGAATCATCCAAGAATGATGCTGCTGATAGCAAACTTGAGAAGCTTACTACCTCTTCCCTAAGAGATGTGGAAGAAGAAAATGTTGATCAAGATGTTGAGGAAAATGTTAAACAAAATGTTAAAGAAAAATCTCCTTCTAAAGAAGATGATGCTACCTCCGAGGATGGAAAATGTCACAATGTTGTGAATGTAGTCAATGTTGAAGAGCTCTTTGATAATGAGCTCATCACTAATGTTGTACCTGGTTTTACTAGAAGGCTAAAGTCCAAGAGAGTGAAAGATGCAAGTACCACACCCCCTCCCAAAACAGTCAAGAAGAAAACCATGTATGGACCCCCAAAAGCAGGAAGTAAAGGGGTCCCTCCTTCTAGCAAGAGAAAAGCTAGATCTGTTACCTCTACTGATGACGACGAGGATGCTGTAAAAAGGACCAAGAGTAAGAAGAAAGTTGTTCTAATTTAAGAGACTGCTGAGTATGATGTCGAGCAAGATGTCCATAAAATCTCTCCTATCAAAAAGTCTGCAAATAAGAAATTGTCTGTTAGGGTTCCTGATGCCTCACTTGATAACATCTCCTTTCACTCTGTTGGGAATGCTGAGAAGTGGAAGTATGTGTATCAAAGAAGGATTTTCCTGGAGAGAGAACTAGGAGATGGTACCTTGGAATGTAAGGAAATCATGGAGCTGATCTCCTATGCTGGATTGATGAAAACAGTTACCAGGTTTGCAAATTGCTATGAAACTCTTGTTAAGGAGTTCATTGTTAATATTCTTGTTAATTATGCTGACCTTAAGAGTAAGGAATATAGAAATTATTTTGTTAGAGGGAAGTGTGTAGAATTTTCTCCTGCCATTATAAACAAATTTCTAGATAGGTCTGAATGTGTATGTTATGAGCTGGAAGTAACAGACAATCAAGTGTGGAGAGCCATTACTGCTAATCAAGTAAGTGAGTGACCAATGAAAAACAAACTTCCTATCAGCAAATTGAGTGTAAAATATGCAATTTTACATAGGATTGGAGCTGCAAATTGGGTTCCCATTAATCACACTTTAACCATCTCCATTGTTTTAGGAAAGTTCATTTATGCTATTGGAAACCAAAAACTTTTTGATTATGGGACTTATATCTTTGATCAGACCATCAAACATGCAGGAACTTGTGCCATAAGATGCCAATTGCTTTTCCTTCCCTCCTCTGTGGAATTATCCTAAATCAGCATCCTGGAATCCTAACTAGAAATGATGTTGTGTGCAAGAGGGAGTCTGCCTTGACCCTCCATTTTAAGCTCTTTTCAGGAAAACATGTCCCAGACATTGTTTTAACATCTGCTCCTGCTGAAAAGGCCTCCACTAAGGATGAAATGATCAAAGAACTAAGGGAAGTCTGCAAGGAATTAGATGATGTGATTAGAGTGAGCTCAGCTAGGAAGCAAATCTTTGAAAAGATGATCAAGGACCTACAAAAGGATAGCAACCTTGATGATGCAGTAAGCTCTGAAGGTGAAAACTCTAGTATGGAAAAAAGTTCTGGTTCAACCAAGTCAAATGGTCTGGATAACAGTTAGACTACCTGATGTTTCTATGAACACTTTGTTTCCTTTTTTTTGGCACTTGCATGTGCTTGACATTTGAATTTTATGGTTTGTACCCTAATACTGATATTCCTTTGATTGCATCTTTTCTTTGGCATATTATGACTAAAAAGGGGGGGGGGGAGAAAGTGAGTGAGTGACTGACTAACCACTGACCATTGATTGAGGGGGAGCTCAATACTTGAGGGAGAGCCTCATGTCCCAGAAGATGTTTTTACATCTTCCTATGCTAACAACTAACATCTAACTTAATGTATGTCTTGATTGCCTTTCTTTTGCTGCTTCCTTGATAATGCTATGATAATTGTGTTACTGCTCTGATAATATGCTTTAACAATATTTTAGCCAAAATTTTCCAAAGGGGGAGTTTGTAAGTGTTTATTGGGAGCAATTTTGGTAAAATAATGACTTGTTAATGTTTTGCTAAATGTATTAACATTTGGAGTAAAACTATTTTTGAATGATGTCAAAGCATATATCTTAACATCTGCCTACTGAACTGATCTCAGCCCAAAATCAGTTAAGTCTTTTGTTTCCTGATTTCCAGCATTATATAATTCAGGATTTGTGATCTACAGGTTGCGAAAAATATGGAGGAATATTTTTCAAATTGCATAATTTTATCTTGGCCTATTTTTGTGGAAATATTCAAAAGATTTGAATATTTATTTTTAAGCCCAAGCCCAAAACATCGCATATATAAGGACTTGCTTCCTTATTCAAAGACAAGCAACTTTTGAAGAAGAATACTTTATTTCTGATTAGAAGTCTAGGATCTTTATTTGTAATACACTCTAAGTATTAGTTTAAATACTTGAGTTTTATTTGGGTTGTTAATTATGTATCATTCATAATATTTTAAGCATTGAATGATTGAAGTGTTTCAAACTTATTAATTTTGTTAAGTTCTTCACTGTAATAGATTTAAGGATGGCCTCATACCTAGGTGAGTCTTAGGTAGAAGTTTAGCTTGGGTAGTGATTAAGTGATTAGATCGTAAACTGGTTGTTTACTGAGGGTCTATGAATTGATACTATTCAGTGAACTTGTCCCTGGCTTGGTAGCCCATAGAGTAGGTGTTGTTGTACACTGAACTGGGTGAACAATCTCTTGTGTTTTCACTGCTTTTGATTTTCCTGCACCTTACTTGCAAACAGATACTTGTGTCGTGACATCTCATTTGACATCACATATCTAATACCAGAATTTCAGTTTGGATCGTTGAAAAGCTAAAATTTTTTTCTACAATGTGATAATAATTTTTATAACAGTAGGTGAATTATTTTTGGGTTAAAGGCTTATGCCTTGGGTGTTAGTGTCAGTTGTTATAAATTAATTGAGATTGTCCTATTTTAATGATGAATTGTTGTCATCATGAAATTAATCACGAGTATTTTGATGTTGATGTGATGTGATATTTTATATCTTATGATGATTACCTTGGTGAAGGCTTATGCCTTGTGTCTTAATGTTGTATGAAGTGTGATGCATATTGTTGTGATTAAACGTGATGGTGTTCTACGAGTGATGTATGAATGTATTGAATAATATATTGCAATATAGAGAAGATGGTTTTGTGGGCCTATAATTGGTATGAAGTTCATGGTATGCTTGGAATTACATAATTTTGGTTGTAGCATGTCGCATTTCATGCATCGTTGAGGGCTTATGCCCTGGCCTTTATAGCAAATGTTGAGGGCTTATGCCCTGGCCTTTATGGAAAATGTTGAGGGCTTATGCCTTGGCCTTTATGACAAATGTTGAGGGCTTATGCCCTGGCCTATATGGAAATTTGTTTAGGGCTTATGCCCTGATGGTACCACATGCATTTTGCATCGGAGTCAGTTGCACTGCATTTGTTGAATTGTTAAATTGTGGAATTGTTGAATTGAAGACTTGTTGAAATGGTGTGACTAATAATTGTAAAACTTGAATTCTTGCATGATATATCTATTGTTTACTTATAATTATATAACCTATTATATTGTTATGATATCTCACCCTTATTGTTTGAATGTTACCTCCACGTGGATAACATGCAGATAACTAGGAGTAGTGCGAAGTCGCGGAGTCTAGAAGAAGTTGCTTTCTCTTATTGAGTGGGTGTCATTGCTCTGATACGTAACACCGGGGGATGAACACTCGATTGTTTTATTTAATTGATGTCTTTTAAGGTTTTGTGAGTGTTGTAGACTCTCTTTTAATTTGTTAAATTGTTGATTTTATAATGGTTGAAGATTTAAGAATAATTATGAAATTCTTTCCCCTGTGTTAATAAAGTTGAAGTTTGAAGATTATGTTGAAATGTTATCGGTTCATCTGAAATGTATGTTATGTATCTGTCTTATCTTAAATGAGCAAATTTGAATATGTTAAATGATGTGACATCCTATTTTGGAGTTTTATTTTACTCTGATTTTTATTAAAATTTACCGTTGGAAAAATAGAGTGTTACAAAGGTCAACACATGCATCATACATTTCGACACATACTGAAGCTTTTCTGAAATTGCAAAAAAACTTATTTTATGTTTCGACACATATGGATTTCAGGTCGACACATTTACTGTTGTTTTAAATCCTGTAGCTTCTGACTTGTTTCGATCGACACATTCATCTTTTCAGGTCGACACATACAACTGAAACATGACGTATGTGTCGACACATACAATTTTTAGGTTGATACATACTGTTTATTTAGGTCAACTTTTCAATTCCAAAAATCTCCTTTTTGCATCTAAACCTCCTCAACTATAAATACATTGTTTATGCATCATTCAAACTTGATTATACCATAAAACTTTCTTGCAATTTCTCTTTACCTTCAACCTCCAACCTATGCATACACAGTAAAAAATCATCGTAATAATATTTTGTTGGGGGTGCCATCTAGACGAGGTTCGATAAAGTCCAATTAGGCTCTTGTGTAGCCGAGAATATTGTTTGATATTTATAGGGGTCTTTCATCCAGAAAAACCACAGTTTTGTCCTCCAAGATCATTGGTTGATTTAGGGGTTTTCATGCGAGACGTTCAAGAGAGGATTGCGGCCTAGTGAAAGCCTTTGGAGATAAATAATGCAAAGGATCCTCTGGATATAAAGAATGCAAAGGAAGTAACGTGAGAATAGCGAATCAAATAGAAGTCTTGTGTTGAAATAGTTGAAATTAATGGTGCGCGAAAACTTTAGAGATAAAGTACACAAAGGAGTAGCAAGATCCAGATTATCAATTTGCAGCTATTGGGTCTTGGTCTTTCTCAAGGTCAAAGGAAGAGAAGGGGTTGAATCATAAACAAACGTTAAGTTTTGTGGAGCTGCTCTTGGAACACTTCTCTTGTATCAAACTTTTTTCATAGTAAGAATTATCCTAATTCCATTGAAATTAGGGCAGACATAGCTACACGCAAGGATGAAAGTGGGGAACTATGAAGACAAATCCTCATGTCTCTTTTTTGTATTGTTTTACTTGCTTTATTTTTCATTAATCAATTTGTCTAATAGCGTTGCATAATCGTTTGACTCGTAGGAATTTTTCCAGACTATTTTTGTTTGAATCAAGTGTTGATATTGCTTATAATCACTTTTGATTATAAGTGCTTTTTGTATCAACATAACTCAAAGGAAAATTCTGAAAATTCAATTTCACACCATGTATTCGACAAATTGTTTTGTTAGTTCTTTTGATAATTTCCATTGGAAATAGTATTGCTAGTAACTTACTATAAACGATTGATAACTTGTTACTTAATTGAAGTATACTTAATTCAGATTATTGTATTAATTCCATAATCAATTTTATATTTGCATATCCGACTTCCAATAAAATAGTTCGTATATACAAAATATTTTGAAAACCTTCCGCTTGCACTCTTTTACTAAACATTTTTTAAAACCAGATTTTTATCTGGAATTTTGGATTGGTGATCTATTCACCCCCTCTAGATAAGGCCCCGTCATCTAAAAAGTGACATCAAGAACCCAGTTCTTTCCGGCTTCGAAACTTATTTTAAAATGACATACGGACCTAAAGGGGATTATAAAATAGCCCCAATTTTCACGGGAGAAAATTATAGTTATGGGAAAGCTTGTATGCAAATTCATGTAAACTCATATGACAAAGGTGTGTGGAAAGCCATTCAAAATGGTCCAACACCGGTGACATATGAGGTTGATGGTGTTGTTACACCTAAGTCGGAAAACTTATGGAATAAGGACGATAACTAGAAGTGGTCACTTTATCGGAAATCTAAAAATATTATCATATTCGCTCTTAGTGTTGATGAGTTTTATCACATTTCTCACCGTGAGACCGCTAAAGCTATGTGGGATACTTTACAAGTTACCTATGAGGGAACTAATGAGGTCAAACAAGCTAAGATTATTACACTTTAACCAAGAGTTTGAACTCTTTAGCATGAAGCATGGAAAAACCATTACTCAAATGCAAAAGCGGTTCTCGCATCTAATTAATCGTTTAAATTTGCTAGGTAATCCTATTTCCAATGCTATTGTCACTAGCAAGTTTTTGAGATGTCTTACTAGGAATTATAAACCAAAGGTCACCACCATCAAGGAAGCCAATAATCTTGCAACACTTAATCTCACCGCTTTGTTTAGAAAGTTAGAAAAACACGAAAAATAACTCAATTGCTTGGAAAAATATGAAAAGAAGCTTGAGAAAAATAATAAAAAGGATAAAGAAACCAATAAGAAGGAAGGATTAAAGTCCAATGATAATTATTCTTGTGATGAAGAAGATTTGGATGATGAACAAATAGGATTATTTGTGAAGAGATACAATTGATATATTCAGAATAGTAATGTCAAACACTCCGACAATAATCTTGTGAAATTTAGAAGATAATCCACATCCTCTAAAGATGAAAACAACAAAAGATATAAGGGAAAATGTATACGCTATTAATGTGGAAAGTCAGGTCATCTCTTGCTAATAAGAAAGGAAAGAGCCAATCGAATAACTCTAGGAATTATGGAAAAGCCTATGTTACTTGGGATAATGATAACAATGTCTCAAGTGATGAAAGCTCAAGTGATATTGATGAACAGGCAAACTATTGTTTCATGGAAAATCAACGTCAAAGCAAGAAAAATAATGTAAGTCATTCTAAATATACTAATGTTGATCAGTTTTCTTTTATGGAGTTAAAAATTGTTTTTAATAATCTACAAAAAGAAACAATATATGCTTCTAAGAAACTTGCTTCCAATAAAAAAGTTTTTACATACTTAGAAGCAGAGGTTGAAGAAACCAATAATAAATTTGAAGAATTAAAGAGGTCTATTGTAGATTGTCAAAATTAGGAAAATGAGGATAAGTAACCTTTGTCGGTTCGGTTGTGAAACTTGTCAACAAGAAGTGAGTACTCTTGAAGCACAAGTGAACAAGGCATCACATCCTCATGATATTTTTGCTATTAATTATCCAAAGGTTGAAAATCCTCACAAACATTATAATTTGATCAAGAGAGATTAAAATAGCAAAAGTAAACATCATCATAGGTTGTTTTGTCACTATTTTTTCAAGAAAGGTCATACTATTGAAAAATGCAAATTTAGGTGTTTCTTAGTCCCTAAAGAAAATTTCCAATGGTTTCCCAAAGGAAACAATTCTTTCACTCACTCCCAATGACCCAATGAGAATTGGGTACCTACCACTTTTATTTTTAGTTTTGTAGGTTGAGTGTCTTGACACTATGACAGGAAAATGGATTCTTGATAGTGTATGTTCAAGACACATGATGGGAGACATATCTATTTCTCCGACTTTGTGGCGAATAAGGGTTTTGTATCCTACAGTGATAAAAACAAATGCTAAATACTTGGAAAAGGTAGTATAGGTAATCCCTCAACTATTACTATCTCAAATGTTATGCTAGTTGAAGGCCTTAGACATAGTCTTCTTAACATTAGTCAATTATGTAACAATGGGCATAAGGTGACTTTTGCCAAAGATTGTTGTATAATATAACATAATGAAAAGAAGGATTGTATGTTTAATAGTGTAAGGGTCAATAATATATATATGCTTGACTTAAGTTAAGTTTCCTTGAATAATGGAAAATTTCTTGTTACCATGAGTGAAGACTCTTGGTTATGACATAGAAGTTTGCCATATGTTAATTTTGATCTACTTAATAAAATAGTTCCAAAGGATTTAGTAATTGGTCTACCTAAAATAAAGTTTTCAAAAGATCACCTATGTGATGCATTTCAAAAGGGTAAGTAAACAAGAATCTCTTTTAAATCTAAAAATGTTGTTTCAATATCGACCTCTTGAGCTCCTTGACATGGAATTGGTTGGACCTTCACGGACCAAAAGCATAGCTGGTAATTACTATGGTTTTATTATTGTAGACGATTATTCAAGATTTTGTTGAACTATTTTTTTACTTAGTAAAGATGAAACATTCTCGGCTTTTACACGTTTCACCAAGTTATCTTAAAATAAATTGAATTCTAAAATAGTTGTCATTTGAAGGCATGGAGGTGAATTTGAAAACCACCTCTTTGAAGGATATTATGATAAATTTGGTATTGAACATAACTTTTTAGTTCCTATAACTCCACAAAAAAATGTGTTGGGGAATGCAAAAACCGTGTTTTAGCGGAGTTGGAAAGAGCAATGCTGAATAATTGTAGTCTACCAAATTTTTTTTGGGCCGATGCTATTAGCATGACTTGTGTATGTCGTGAATAGGATACTTATTCGTCATATAATTGACAAAACTCCTTACGAACTCATAAAGGGTAGAAAACCAAATTTATCGCATCTTTATGTATTTGGATGTAAATGTTTTGTTTTAAATAAGGGAAAAGATAATCTTTGAAAATTTGATGAGAAAGTCGATGAAGGTATATTTATTGGATACTCATGATAGTAAAGCATTTAGAGTTTATAACAAAATATTAATTATTGTTGAAGATTCGATTCATGTTACTTTTGATGAGACTTGCCCTAATAGTGTTGGGAAAGGTATTTATTTTCATGGTGTAGGTATATCTACGAAAGACATGCTCAAAGACACCGATAAAGGAGTTGTTCAACCTAAAACGATGGAAATTGGTAAGGAGTAAGATGACAACCAAGAAAGGAAGGATGATGAAATTCAAAAAGAAGATGATGGTTTTCCATTGGAGTGGAGAACCTCCAAGGATCATCTGATTGACAACATTATTGGTGATATCACCAAAGGGGTAACAACGAGCTCTAAGATAAGTAATTTTTGTTATCACCACGCGTACGTATCACAATTTTAACCTAAAAATCATAAGGATTCCTTACTTGATGAGCATTGGCTTATGGCTATGCAAGAAGAATTGAATCAATTTGAAAGAAATGGCGTTTGAGACCTTGTCCCTCTTCTACAAAATCATCAATTTATAGGATCTCGATGGGTATTTAGGAATAAACTTGACGAACATGGTGTGATAATGCGAAATAAATCCCGCCTTGTGGCTCAAGGGTATAACAAAGAGGAAGACATTGATTATGAGGAGACTTATACTTTGGTTTCCCGGCTCGAGGCTATATGCCTTTTATTAGCATATGCATGCTCTAAAAACTTTAAATTATATCAAATGAACGTTAAAAGTGTGTTCCTTAACAAATACATAAATGAAGAAGTGTATGTTTCACAACCTCTCGAATTTGATAATTATGAGTTTCATAATCATGTTTTTAAGCTAAAACATGTTTTGTATAGTCTTAAACAAGCCCCAAGGGCATCGTATGATCGACTTAGAAAGTTCTTGCTTGATCAAGGATACTCTAGAGGGAAGGTAGACACTACACTCTTTATTAAACGTCAAGGAAAACAAATTTTACGCTTTTAAATTTATATGGATGATATCATTTTTGGATCAACTAACACGCACCTTGTCAAGGAGTTCTCTAAGCTTATGCAGGGAGAGTTTGAAATGAGTCTAATGGGGGAGTTGAATTACTTTCTTGGACTACAAATTAGCAACTCAATGAAGTAACATTTGTATGTCAAACAAATTATTGTCTCGAATTACTTAATAGATTCAGCATGGACGGTGCAAAGGAAATTGACACACCTATGGAAACAAATGGCAATTGGGATAGAGATGAAAAGGGTAAGGATATTGAGGTCAAAAAGTATAGAGGTATGATTGAATCTCTTTTATATCTTACCAAATCTAGACCTGATATTATGTTTAGTGTTTGTATGTGTGCACGATATCAATCTCCCTCCAAGAAATCACACTTAAAAGGGATTAGCATATTCTTAGATACCTTATAGGTACCTCTAAGTTTGGATTTTGGTATTCCAAGGGAAACAATTATAGCTTTGTTGGTTACTCTGATTCCAATTTTTTCGATTGAAAATTGGAT
This sequence comes from Vicia faba, assembly GCA_948472305.1. Classification (NCBI taxonomy): domain Eukaryota; kingdom Viridiplantae; phylum Streptophyta; class Magnoliopsida; order Fabales; family Fabaceae; genus Vicia; species Vicia faba. The sequence continues at coordinate 746,691,304 of OX451737.1, forward strand.
AGGAAAAGTACTAGTGGAACTTGTCACATGTTTTCAAAATCCTTGGTTAATTGACATAGCAAAAAGCAAGGTTCTATTTCTTTGTCAATGGCCGAGGTGGAATACGTGTCAGCCGGTAGTTGTTGTGCACAAATTTTGTGGATTAAGAAATAATTACTTGATTTTGATATTAAACTTTCACGTAATCCTATCATGTACGATAACACAAGTGCTATTAAAATAACCAATAATCCTATGCTACATTCTTGCACTAAACATATCGAGATACATCACCACTTCCTTCATGATCATGTTGAAAAAGGAGATGTTGTGTTCAAGCATGTTGATCGTAAAAATTAACTTGCCGATATTTTCACTAAACCTCTCACAACTGAACCATTTATCAACATACATGAGGAATTGGGGATCATCAATATCTCCAATGTTGCTTAATCTTATCTTGTTGCTTGCACTTTATACTTTCACTCTAACTCTTTGTTTGAGTATTTTACATCATTAGAGTGCAACTTCCGTTCCATAAAGAGTGGTGGTAATATCGTTTAAATTTCTCCTTGAAAGCAAGATTTTCCTTAATTCATGTTACTTGTTCATTTCCAAAAATGCTTAATATTCTCTCAAATGATAAAAACCATGAATGTTCGTTTCCAAAAATTTCTGATTGATAACCATTGTGTGTTCTTAATCTATATGTTTATAATGACTTCATGTATTAATCCTTTCACATTTGTATAAGTTTATTCTTGTTATGCGAGCATGTATTTTTATTTTAAACTTATTTCTTGCATTCATGCTTGAGTTCATTGTATGCGTGTTTGTTGTAATATGCATTTCATGTTGTATCCGGTTACATGTTATGACATCTTCATTTTGGTTTAGTAGTGACATGTTCTTGTCACAATGCAAGGCATGTGTCTGTGTGGCATTGGGGGTTCCATTATGATGTATTACATAATCGTGACGCTATAGATACAACTTGAAAAATTTGCTCTTACTTGCATTATTTATTCTTTATGCATTTACATTACATATGTTTTAATGTTGTTTGCCGATTATTTATCAATTTCGCAACATTACATATATATATGGGGATATGTGATCGTTACTATTCTATGCAAAAACGCCTCTGAATTATATATTTTTATTTGTTTTGGAACATAATACTTCTCATAGTTTGCCATCTTTCTTTTTGATGTTGTCAAAGGGGGAGAAGCATATGCGAGATGAAGTTGGGAAGCACACAGTCAAGGGGAGCCTTCGATAACTACATGAAATGCATCTTTACAATTTTTTCCATCATAAAAAATGGGAAGTATGTGAGTACAACTTCACTATTAGATGTTTTGCATGATGTCAAAACTAGGAAAAGTTAGCATTTCTGTATATTGGACGGTATCTCTATGTCTTGTGGCACTCCTTTGCATTAGGGGTCTTAGGAACCATTAAAATCCACTTTGAAGTTGATCTAAGTATTTAGAAACAAATTTCTACATAAATTTTCATTTCACGTGTCGACACATACGTATTTCAGGTCGACACATGCAACTCAATTTTGAAGCCTGTAGCTTCTGGAAGGCTCAGATCGACACATGCATCATACAGGTCGACACATACTGAAGCTTTTATGAAATTGCAGAAAAACTTATTTTATGTGTCGACACATACGGATTTCAGGTCGACACATCCACTTTGAAATTGATCTAAGTATTGAGAAACAAATTTCTACATAAATTTTCATTTCATGTGTAGACACATACGTATTTCAGGTCGACACATGCAACTCAGTTTTGAAGCCTGTAGCTTCTGGAAGGCTCAGATTGACACATGCATCATACATGTCGACACATACTGAAGTTTTTATGAAAATGCAGAAAAACTTATTTTATGTGTCAACACATACAGATTTCAGGTCGACACATTTATTGTTGTTTTAAATCCTGTAGCTTATGACTTGTTTCGGTTGACACATTAATCTTTTCAGGTCGACACATATAGCTGATATTTGACATTTGTGTCGACACATACGATTTTCAAGTCGACAAATACTATTTGTTTAGGTCAATTTTTCAATTCTTTTTAATTCCGAAAATCTCATTTTTTCATCTAAATCTCCTCAACTATAAATACATCATTCATGCATCATTCAAACATGATGATACCATAAAAATTTCCTACATTTGCTCTTCACATTCAACCTCTAACCTATGCATACACACTAACAAATCATCGGAATAATATTTTTTTGGTGTGCCATCTAGACGAGGATTGATAACATCCAATTAGGCTCTTGTGTAGTCGAGAATATTTGATTGAGATTTGCAGTGGTCTTCATCCGAAAAAACCATAAGTTTGTCCTCCAAGATCATTGGTTGATTTGGGGGTTTTCATGCAAGACGTTCAAGAGAGGATTGCGGCCTAGTGAAAGCCTTTGGAGATAAAGAACGCAAAGGAGCCTTTAGAGATAAAGAACTCAAAGGAAGTAACGTGAGAACGTCGAATCAAATTGAAGTCTTGTGTTGAAATAGTTGAAATTGATGGTGCGCAAAAGCTTTGGAGATAAAGTATGCAAAGAAGTAGAAAGATCTAGATTATCAATTTGCAGCTATTGTGTCTTGGTCTTTCTCAAGATCAAAGGAAGAAAATAGGTTGAATCAACAACAAATGTTGGGGTTTATAGACTTGCTCTTGAAACACTTATATTGTATCAAACTTTTTGCATAGTAAGAATTATTCTAATTTCATTGGGTCTAGGCCCAGACGTACCCACACGCGAAAACAAAAGTGGGGAACTATGAATACAAATCCTCGTGTATCTTTTTCGTATTGTTTTACTTTCTTTATTTTTCATCAATCGATTTGTCTAATAGCACTGCATAATCGATTAACTAGTAGTTCCAGAATGCTTTTGTTTTGTATTAAGTTTTGATATTGCTTTTAATCACTTTTGATTATAAGTGCTTTTTGTATCAACAGAACACAAAGGAAAATTCTGAAAAATCAATTTCACACCATGTGTTCGACAAATTGTTTTGTTAGTTCTTTTGATAATTGCCATTGGAAATAGTATTGCTAGTAACTTGCTATAAATGATTGATAACTTGTTACTTGATTCAAGTATACTTAATTCAGATTATTGTATTGATTCTATAATCAATTTTATATTTGCATATTCGACTTCCAATAACACAGTTCGTATATACGACATATTTTGAAAACCTTCTGCTTGCCCTCTTATACTAAACTTTTTTAAAACCAGATTTTTATCGACATCAAGATCTCGATTCATTCCAGCTTCGAAACTTATTAGAACATGGCGTATGGACTCAAAGGGGATTATATAAGAGCCCCAATTTTCACGAGATAAAACTATAGTTATTGGAAAGCTTGTATGCAAATTAATGTCAACTCATGTGACAAAGGTGTGTGGAAAGCCACTCAAAATGGTCCAACACTTGTAACATATGAGGTTGATGGTGTTATTACACCTTAGCCAAAAAACTTATGGAATGAGAATGATAATAAGAAGTGGTCACATGATCGGAAAGCTAAAAACATTATCATATTCGCTCTTGGTGTTGATGAGTTTTATCGCATTTCTCATTGTGAGATTGCTAAAGCTATGTTGGATACTCTACAAGTTACCTATGAGGGAAATAATTAGGTCAAATAAGCTAGGATTAATACACTTAATCACGAGTTTGAACTCTTTCGCTTGAAGCATGGTGAAACCACTGTTCAAATGTAAAAGCGGTTCTCACGTCTTATTAATCGTTTAAGTTTTCTAGGTAATCATATTTCCAATGCTATTGCTACTAAAAAGGTTTCGATATGTCTTACTAGGAATTGGCAACCAAAGGTCACCACCATCAAGGAAGCCAATAATATTTGAACACTTGATCTCACAGTTTTGTTTGGAAAGTTAGAAGAACATGAGCAAGAGCTAAATTGCTTGGAAAAACATGAAAAGAAGCTTAATAAAAAGAATAAAAAGGATAAAGACACCAATAAGGAGGAAGGATTAAAGTCTAAAGCTCTTAGGACTTCAAGTTCGAAATCCTCAAAGGATGAGCACACTAATGATAATAATTCTTGTGATAAAGAAGATTCGGATGATGAACAAATGAGATTATTTGTGAGGAGATATAATCGATACATTCAGAAGAATGATGTCAAACACTCCGACAATAATCTTGTGAAATTTAGAAGATAATCCACATCCTTTAAAGATGAAGACAACAAAAGAGATCAGGGAAAATGTATATGTTATGAATGTGGAAAGTCGAGTCAATAAGAAAGGAAATAACCAACAAAACAACTCTAGGATTTCTAGAAAATCCTATGTTGCTTGGGATAGTGATAATGACAACTCAAGTAATAACGATGAAGAGGCAAACTATTATTTCATGGAAAATCAACGTCAAAGCAAGAAAAAGAATGTAAGTCATTATAAATATGCTAATGTTGAAAAGTTTTCTTTTATGGAGTTAAAAATTCTTTTTGATAATCTATAAAAAGAAACATTATATGCTTTTAAGAAACTTGCTTCCAATGAAAACATTTTTACATACTTAGAAGCAAAGGTTAAAGAAACCAATAATAAATTTGAAGCATTAAAGCAATCTATTGTAGATTTTCAAAATTATTAAAATTAGGATGAGGAACCTTGTCGTTTCAGTTGCAAAATTGTCAAAATTGGCAACCAGAAGTGAGTACTCTTGAAGCCCAAGTGGACATGGCATCACAACCTCATGATATTTTTGCTATTAATTCTCCAAAGGTTAAAAAACCTCACAAAAATTATAATTGGATAAGGATAGATTCAAATAGAAAAAGTAAACATCATCATAGGTTGTTTTGTCATTATTGTTGCAAGAAAGGCCATACTATTGAAAAATGCAAATTTAGGTGCTTCTTAGTCCCTAAAGACAATTTCCAATGGTTTTCCGAAGGCAACAATTCTTTCACTCATTCCCGAGGACCCAATGAGAATTGGGTACCTACCACTTTTGTTTGATTTTTGTAGGTTGGGTGTCTTGTAATTATAACAGGAAAATGAATTCTTAATAGTGTATTTTTAAGACACACGACGTGAGACATATCTCTTTTCTCCGACTTTATGGCGAAGAAGAAATTTTTTTTATCCTACGGTGATCACAATAAAGGTGAAATATGTAACGCCCCGATATTTAATTATTTATTTAATTAAATATTTTTGAATATTCTATATTATTTCGAATTTTTATCATCGAAGTCAGAATTATTTTATTTAGTGGCATGATAAAGAATCAGATTTAATTTGGTGGAATTAAGTTGAGGTATTATTTTTATTATTAAGCTTAAATATTATATTGGGCTTAGTTTGTGGTGTTGTGAAGTAATAAGGGGGTATGTCACTTAAGCCCATTTAGATTTATTAAGTAATATAATAATATTATTGTATTAGAAATAGAGTTGGAGAAGAAAGAGAGTTAGTGTTATCAGGAAAAAGAAGGAAAAAGAGAAGAGAAATAGGAATAGGCTTTTGAGAGGGGAAGAAGACACAATAGAAGGTTGCTAATAGTGTCAAATTCCCAGAAATTCCATTAAAATTTCTTAGAGCTGCACTCAATCCAAGTTAAGGGTGGGGTTCTTGCTAAATAAATGGAAGTATGATGAATTTTGATTTGGGTTTAGGGTATTAGTTTCACTACTATGTTGTGCTAAGATTTGTTTGTGTTTCTATTGAAATTAACAATTTATTTGAGTTGTGTTGTTATTTGTTGTATTTGAACTATGATGGGTTAATGCTAAGCTAGGATAAATGGGTGAATTGAAACAAGAATGAACAAGAACAAGGCATATGTGTAAAGGGAGGCAAAACTGGTTTTTAAGCTTCAGGCATTCTGACACGGTCGTTTCATCTAACACGGTCACCCGTTTTATCCCCTGCACTCCATGCCATTCCCCTTTCATTCTCCTGACACGGTCGTGTCAGGCAACACAGCCACCGATGTCAGCTGCTGTAGCAAATTTTCTGAACTTAGATTTATGCGATTTTTCTGACCCGATTCGTCCTGTTTGATTCTTATGCAAACCAAAACATAAAATATGATGATAGGGAATAAAACATCAATTAGTTGAGAGAAACAATGATTAAGTAACTACTAAATTCTGGTGTAGGACCATTGATCAGTAGCCGAATTAGGCGGTATAATTAGTTGTCCGGAATTTAACGAAATTTGACTGTGTAACTAAGTTTAATTAGTAGGTAATCATGGATATGTATTTTTGTTGAAATTATGTCGATTATGCCGAATTTCCTGTACAGTTGGTTAAGTCATTTCGTCTGGTTTATGGACATTGTTGATTATAGGTCTTATGACCAATGTTGTGTTATTTTGTGTTGATCGATGAATGTGTTGTTGTTGCGAGATATCATTGAGTATATATGGAATTCACTATTGATAATGTGATTATGAATTATTTCTGTGGGTAGCCTTATGGTGTGAATCCTAGTGAATATATAATGAATATGTTGTTGCCATGAATGGTTGTTGATTACGTTGATGACGTTGTAGGCTTATGGCCAGTGAAGTAGTGATATAGGTGTATGCCTCGTGAAGTGTTTAATGATGTTGTTGTGTGTGTTGTACATTCATACATTTGGATCTTATGAAGGTCTGTATTGGCGGATTTTGTGAAGGCCTGTATTGGCAAAAATGAATTATGAAGAAGGTTTATGCCTTGTGCCTCAGAATTACTGGCAAATATTTATGTTGGGAGTTCTGCTTCAATGGTACCACATGCATTTGCACAGTTGAGTCGCATTTGGATTCGTTGTTTTGTTGTTTAATTGAAGTGTTTTTTATGCTTGGCGATGTTCTAAGTTTAATTGATGTGTAAGTGAATTGTGTTGCTTTATGTTGTTATTGTGTGAAGTGGTGAATCATATATTCTTTGCCTAATATATTATTTATCATAACCCTATTTATATAGTTTGATATCTCACCCCTTCTGTTTGAATGGTGCCCTTTTTTGGTAACGTGCAGGTAACCAAGATGAGTAGTCAATAGCCTTGTTAGTTCAAGTTCGGTGTCATTTGCTCTGATACGTAGCACTCAGGGGGAAATGAATGCTTGTCTGTTTTGTTGTTTAACTATTGAACCTTATGTTGTTATTTGAGGAGTTTATTGTATTGATGTTGTTTCATGATTCAAAAGATGTTATATCTTGTTTAGAGAATTATTATGAATCCGCTGCGTAATTAATCAAAGTTTGGTTTATGTTATGGAGACTATATTTATGAGTTGTGTTCATTCCGCTTCTTTAAGTGTTATGTATCTATTTTAAAAGCATGACATGTTTATGTGTTTTGTTGAATATGTGACATCCTGATTATATTGGAGATTTTTATACTATGATTTTCTGATCAATTGCTTGGGGTAGAATTGGGGTGTTACATTAGTGGTATCAGAGCCTGGTTGGTCCGTCCGACCAAGTTGTCTAATGTTGTTTATTCCTTTGTTCGCGACAAGTGTGTGAAACACTGTCGGTGCTTGCTTGTTTTTCTAATCTCTTTTAGGTAGGATTTGGTTTGAAGATAAGCGAGGGAGAAACTTTGCTTCTCAGATATATTTTGGTTGTAAGATGTTAGTTCGATATGCTGTTGATAGCGACAGTGCAAGTATTGCTGAAGTTTTGTTGTTTCCCGAATCCGAAGATGACATAGATTCAAGATTTTATTTGTTAATCAAGTTGGAACGTCTTGAGGGAGGATGATCAGACATTGTTAATGTTTACTTCTCTATGGATGAGGAGCAATGTAACGATTGTTGATATACGAGTAGATTGTAAATCCCTGATGTTTCTGAAGGTGATTTCTAAGTAACAAGGACAATTTTTAGAAGATGGAATTTGGAAAGTTGCGATGTTTCAGCGCTGGTGGTGGACTGTGAAGTTATCAGTTTGAGTAGCCCTTGCATAAGATGTCGACATTTGAATGGTGATAGAGTGACATATTTATGTAGACCATGTCGTGCGATCCTTGTGTGTGATCGTAAAAGTTGTTGAAGTTGTTGGAATATTTTGAATCACGAGTCAGAGTCAGAAATGCGAGGAGATGAGTATGATTTCAAGAATGGTAAGTGTTGGTACTTGTACAAAGAAATTTTGTTCTGATGTTATCGTAAGGTGTGTGATAGTATGTCACTGCATGACGTCGGTGTTCACATTTTCGGATAACTTTGGAAATTCCTATCTTGTGTTCTGAGTATCAGATTAGTGTTTTGTTTGAACCTATAAGGAGATAGAAATATATTCTATCATTTGAGAGTGTTTTCAAATATGGTTGATGCATTCCCATATGGAGGAACTCTGAATTCGTTTATGGAACTAGAGGCTTTTTGGGCATGATTGGTTATTATCGTGATTGTTCGAGATGAGGTCAAGCATAATATGTTGTTGGCGAATAAGTTGAGAAATGAGATGTTCGGCATTAAAAAGGACAATCGTTCATCATTTCAAGTATGGGATGTTACATGTGAAGAAATATTTGTAGAACTAAAGAAAATATTGACGACTGCTCCGGTATTGATTTTGCCTAAAACGAGTGAGTCATTTGTAGTGTATTATGAACGCGTCTAAGATGGGACTTAGTGGTGTTTATGTTGAAGATTTGGAGACATTGTCTTTTTGGTTCTAGATTTGAAATATTTAGCGACCGTAAGAGTTTAAAGTATTTATTTGATCAGAAGGAATTGAATAGGAGACAACCAACCTGGTTGGAGTTATTGGAAGATTATGATTTTAGTTTGAATTATCATCTAAGGTAAAGCTAATATGGTGGCTGATGCGTTAAGTCGAAGGACTTTACATATATCGGCAATGATGGTTAAAGAATTGGAATTAATTGAATAGTTCAGAGATGTGAGCTTAGTTTGTGGAGTGGAACCGAAGAGTGTTATGTTGGGGATGTTGAAGATTAACAATGAGTTTTTGGACAGTATCAAACAAGCTCAGAAGCTAGATGTGAAATTGGTAGATTCGATGGTTGGACTTGATCAGTCTGAGATTGATGATTTCGAGTTAGATACGCAGGATGTGTTGAGATTCCGTAATCGAATTTGTATTCCTGATGATGCGGAGATGAAGAAAGTGATTCTTGAGTTGGAGGATACTTAACCTTCGTGTGAGGTTAAGTGAGTGTAATATTGACCGTGTAATTTGTTGAGCGTTGGTGTCTCATCGACAAAATTGAATGAGAGGGAAACTATGGAAGTATTTGTAAACCTCATTGCAAATTATTGGATTATGGCGCGTTAGGTGACTTGAGTACAAGTTCTAAAGGAACACTCTTATAGTTCGATAATGATGGTTTATACTCTATTATGATTGTCGGTTATCCATTGACAAATTGAGGAACTGATCACCCTTAATCTCTTGTTGATAGTAGACGAGATCGTGTTGGATGGTATAGACTTGTCTTGCTATCTTAATGGTGAGTGAAGTGGTTAATGTTATATCATGAGGTAGTCGCTCACCAGTTTGTGTGAAGTAATAGAGGAATTTCTAGGAAAGAGTTGTGACGTATTGAACAATTCAGAGTAGCGGGTTTATATGCGAGCTAACGTTGCAAAGTGAAAGATTTAGAATATCGAGTGAATAATGGTTTTATGGTGGATGTTGAGGAAAGTCTGAAACTGGAATTAGAATTGTAAATTGCATAGTTGGCAAAAACTTTAATGAGGACGGTGACTTAAGATGGATTATCAGAGTTGCGCAGCTAAAGCGTATGTGGCGCAGTTGCTATGAGTATATGACTCTACATGCTTGATTTGGTAGATTGTTGATGTAGGGATGATGTGCCAAGGTGTTGTGATATCTCGGAGATATTTGTTGATCCTATAAGGAATTTATTGTGGTTGTTAGTTGATGGTGAGTTGTGTGTATATTTGTTGAGTTATATTGTTAAGTTGATGTTATAATAATTTTGTCCCTGTTGTTGTGATGTTGTTGTTAGTTACCGTAAATGATGGATAGTACTCCATAATATGACAAAGTTGACTATGTTGGATATGTTGATGTCACTATAAGGGTGATACAATGATATGAATGGAGTTGTTGATATTGTGTTGATAATTGACATACATATGTATATATGGGAATAAAATTGTGGATGTGTTTTTGGTGTTGAAAATATTGTTAAGATGATAATGTGATATTGTATATCCAAGTATAAGTGTGTTACCAATTTAAATGTTGATATGTCAAAATATTGTTAAAGTGGTTGATAAGTTATTAACGATTATGTCGCGAAGATGTTGAATGATTAGCACGTGTGGATTTGAATTATATCATGTTGATCGTTGTTATGTCGAGAAAGTAGTAGTCAAAGTGTTGCCAAATGCAAATTGAAGATCATAGAGTTGGATGCGAAATTCTCATTAAGAGTGACCGTATCAAGTAGATTTTCGAGGAAGAAAATATTCTAAGTGGGGGAGAGTTGTAACGCCCCGATATTTTATTATTTATTTAATTAAATATTTTTGAATATTTTATATTAATTCGATTTTTTATCATCGAAGTCGGAATTATTTTATTTAGTGGCATGATAAATAATCGGATTTAATTTGGTGGAATTAAGTTGAGGTATTATTTTTATTATTAAGCTTAAATATGATATTAGGCTTAGTTTGTGGTGTTGTGAAGTAATAAGGGGGTATGTCACTTAGGCCCATTTAGATTTATTAAGCAATATAATAATATTATTGTATTAGAAATAAAGTTAGAGAAGAAAGAGAGTTAGTGTTATCAGGAAAAAGAAGGAAAAAGAGAAGAGAAAGAGGAATAGGGTTTTGATAGGAGAAGAAGAACAAGAGGAGGTTGCTACTAGTGTCAAATTCCCCGAAATTCCATTGAAATTTCTTAGAGCTGCACTCAATCCAAGGTAAGGGTGGGGTTCTTGCTAAATAAATGGGAGTATCATGAATTTTGATTTGGGTTTAGGGTATTAGTTTCACTACTATGTTGTGCTGAGATTTGTTTGTTATGTTATTGAAATTAACAATTGATTTGAGTTGTGTTGTTATTTGTTGTATTTGAACTGTGATGGGTTAATGCTAAGCTAGGATAAATGGGTGAATTGAAACAAGAATGAACAAGAACGAGGCGTATGTGTAAAGGTAAACAAAACTGGTTTTTCAGCTTCAGGCCTTCTGACACGGTAGTGTCATCTAACACGGTCACCCGTGTCACCCCCTGCAGTCCACATCATTCCCCTTTCCTTCTCCTGACACGGCCGTGTCAGGAAACACGACCACCCGTGTTAACTGCTGCAGCAAATTTTCTGAACTTAGATTTATGCGATTTTTCTTACCCGATTCGTCCTGTTTGATTCTTATGCAAACCAAAACATAAAATATGGTGATAGATGTGATACGGTGGCAGAACCGACTATTTATATACTGGTTTTGCATTTGTGTTCGCAAATGTGTGGTAAGCAAGAGTCGCCACCGAATTTTCTTTTATCCAACAAAGGAAAGGGTGAAAAGAATAGAAAAAGACCTTTTCGAGATGTTTTATGAGTAAGGGGGGTAGATTATGGAAAGGGAAGGTGTTAGCACCGTTTCCATCCGTGGTTTTCCACGGGATCTTAGAGGTTTGCTCATTTTTGAAATACTTTTGTGCTTTGTGCGTTTGAAAATGTTTGAAAAACTTCCTTAGTACGACGAACTTTGTAAGGTTTCTCGGGATAGTAAAGAAAGTATACAAAGTGTTTTGAAATTGTTTTTGAAAAGTAGTTTTTCTGTGTAAGTGCAAAATGTTTGAGCAAACTTCTAACAACTATCTACTTTATTACTCGAATAGGGTCGTTCTTTTCCTCTTTTCCTTTAGAAACTGCTATCCTACTATTAGTGAGTAGGTAGCCTTATTGTTGGATGTGTGAAGGGGAATCAGAGGGACGTTACAGTCACGAAGGCAATTTGTGGAGATGCTTTAGAAATTCTGTTTTAGGGACTAGATCATTTACCTAGAAGGAAACTGTAGGGTCATCGAGGGACTATGATCTTTTGATTTTATGGGTCTTTGCTAAAGCATTCTTGCCCCATGACTATTCTATTGAAGGAAACCGAAGTGGGCGTACCTTAGAGGTGCTTGTGTGCAATTGTGTTGTGTTTCAGTTATTTTATCTTTAAACATTTAGGTGTTCTACCGTTTGTTTTCAGATCTTGTCATGCAATCCTAGTTAGCATACATCTAAGCAATTAATATATGTACAATAATTTAAAGTGCAGGAATTGTAAATCCTACGCTATTACAAGGCTTTAGGGAGGGGATTTACATTATACAGGGGTAAAGGGGATAAAGAAGTAAAGTGTAAAAGTCCTAATTAAGCTATTACAAACCAGTAGGCATTTACAATAAAATAAACGCTCGCGAATTTGAAATAACGTCTAAAAATCCTAAGAATAAAATCTTTTTGTTGTTTTATTTTATTTTGGGAAAATGATCTAAATCTTTTTAATTTTAGTTTTTTTTTTAAGAAAATGTTAAGATAATTAGATGATTAATTAATAAAATTAATTTAGTAGGAAAAAAACTAGCCTAATGTTTTTGTGGTTTTTTGATTGATTTTATGTTGATTAAAAAAAGAAGAAGAAAAAAATAGTTAAAACAAAGCTGAAATCAAATGAACAAGCAGTAAATCGAAGAAGGAGTAATTCTGAAGGCCTGGATCGAAAGAGTCTTGGGCTATCTTTTGATCCAGCGAAGAGGCTTGATCAAAGGTGCATGAGGGGCTGCACTCTGGGGGTGTTCGATCTGGATATGTCATCCTTCGATCTGGGAACCCTAGATCCAATTCGAAGCTGAGCTACTTCGAAGCTCTGAACAAGGTTCTGAGGATATGTTTATTGCAAAACGAAACAAATGTTAGATATCCAAGGGGGAATTTACCCCCTGATTCGAATCTCCTCCAAATTTGACTCCTTCCTCAATTCGAATCTGCTAAGTCTGGGTCTGGGTTCGTTTTATCCTGGGATTCAAAGGAACAACTTAGATCATGCCCCAGCAATGGCACGATCACATCTCCGCGCTTTAGCTTACATGCAGCATAATCAGTAATAATAATAATATATGTGCAATGTGTATTTAAATGTCATGAAGGTGCAATTTTGGTTTTGTAAACCCTTATCAATCGAAGATGATGATCTGTGGCCCTGGGTGTGGAGATGTTTGCTTAGGAGTTGGGGTAGACTCTTGGATGAGGGAACCTGCAAAAGGTGTTTTGATTGTGAGGCTTTTGGGATTTTTAAGAAGTGCCTGTGTGTGGTTTCTTTGTGTGCAGTATGTATGCATGTTCGTCTCACTACGCCCTCTCTTTCGTCCCCCTGGTACTGTGTGATTGCTCTTGTATTTATAGGAGTGTGTTGGCCTATAATAACGGTAAGAGACAGCCATTTAAACAGGCCCTTAAAGTCAAGAGACAAGAATCAGACAAATTAAAAGCATTCCTTTTTGAAACATTCATGTCTCTTTGGAAATCTTGGATGAACCTGGACACTTGACTCCTTCGAACACCCTTCAACATTTCTCTTCGATTGGCCTATGAGTTGCCTCCTTCGAATGGACTTCTTATGCATGCTTCGAATGGGCTTCTTATGTACCCTTCGAATGGGTCTTCTGAATACCTCTTCGAGTGGAACTCTTATACACCCTTCGAATGGATCTTCTGATGCATGCTTCGAATGGGCTTCTTATGCACCCTTCGAATGGAACTCTTATGCACCCTTTGAATGGGTATTATGAATGCATCTTCGAATGGACTTCTTATGCACACTTCGAATGGGTCTTCTGAATACCTCTTCGAATGGATATTTACATGTTCTCCGAATGAGTCATTGTTACTTCCTTCGAGTGGCCTTCTTTGCCAGCTTTAAAGTCCAATTCGAATTTATTCAGAACATTCCCTATTAGACAACTTCGACCAGCCCTTGTCCTTGTGATGAGTCTAAGTTCTGACTCGAAGTGTTTAGAAATTGCTTCATCAGAGAATCTTAGATTAAGACAAACTCTACATCGAAATGCCATTCGAAGGTCATTTCATTCTGATGTTCTGATTGAGGGAACCTCTGAAGTTCCAGTCGAAGGACACTCTGGAGTTCCAGTCGAAGGACACTCTGAAGTTCTAGTCGAAGGACCTTTTGGAATTCCAATCGAAAGGCCTTCATCCATATCAATCGAAAGCCTTGTTGAAATGCCAATCGAAGGATCTTGTTACAAGGCCAATCGAAAGGCTTTGTTGAAATGCCAATCGAAGGATCTTGTTACAAGGGCAACCGAAAGGCTTTGCTCAGAAGCCAATCAAAGTACCTTGTTGACCGATCGAAAACTTCGTTTTGCTCTCTTCGATTTCCTTCAGTTTGGACCAATCGAAGTGACATTAAAATTCCAATCAAAGATGCCTTTGTTCAGGTGCCAATCGAAAGACATTGTGTTGACATGCCTTCGAAATACACTCCATCAAAGGACACTTTGACCAACTTCAAAATTTTTTATTTTTCTTCAACCAAGTGTTTGTAGCCACCCATGTAAGAGAATATCTTGTAAAAAATAAGAGGGAAAATTTTGGGGTACAACAGCTGCCCCTGTTCAATCTTCTTAAACTTGAGGATGTAGATTGGCTGGTCTGCCTTTCGTGATCTGAAGGTGGAAGATGATTGAACACTAGAGTGCCTAGAAATTTGCACTCGTCTGAAGTGATACTGTTGGCGAATAATATCGGGAATGGGCTTACAGATTCCATTTGGAAAAGTTGATGGGAGGTCGTCGAAGATGTGCTTAAAGATGCCATCAGAAGAAAGTTGATTTCATGAGATATTCCTTTGTGGGAATCCCTATTCCTGTTTTTGAGGAGGACTCTGCTGAGGAATGATGATCCTTATCTTGGGAAACAGAGTTTAGGAGCTTCAGTTGTCCATTACTCTACCAGGGATTCATCTCTTGATAGAAGAGACGGAAGTGGACTGCTATCTGGTTAAAATCCAGGCTTCACAGTGACTTATTGGGGAAATGAGATTAAGCTGTTAAGAAATCAGCAATGAATCCATGGTCGATTCAAACTGAACCAGCGGAGGTCTTGAATTAACTTTGACCGAATAAGAATCAGAAAAATCTTAGGGTTAATTTAAATGAACCAATAAAGGTCTACCGAAAAAGAATTAGTAACAAATCAATGGTCGACTCGAACTGAACCAGGAAAGGACTTGGATTAACTTTGACTGGATAAGAATCAGAAAAATCTTAGGATCGATTTAACTGAACCAGACAAAAGTCTTGGAACATCTTCAACTAGAATAAGAATCAGAGAGATCTTAGAGTCGATCTGACTGAACCAGAGAAGGTCTTGGATTAACTTTGACCGGCTAAGAATCAGAAAAATCTTAGGATCGATTTAACTGAACCAGACGAAAGTCTTGGAATATCTTCAACTGGAATAAGAATCAGGGAGATCTTAGTGTCGATCTGACTGAACCAGAGAAGGTCTTATGAGGCATCTTTCTGAGGAAACTGCTGAAACAACCCTTCATTAGACATAGTTTTTGAGAGGACTACCAGGTCACATAAGTAGTCAACGATGTTTGTTGATTTGTCTTTCCCTGAAAAGGTAAAGAGTTAGTCATATGCAATGTCATGATGTAGGTAATACATTGCAACGATGTTCTCAAAATAAATGAGATTATGTTGTACCCGATGTGTATGCGCATGCCATGATGTATGAATATGGGATGATATTGAGATGTTTTAGTCTGGGAAAATAAATCCCGTACCGCTGCTAGAGAGTATTGGGAGGCTGAATCCTTCATTTTCATTGGGGATGGTGAATGGATATGATTTGCCGGGGATTTCCTCCTTCTGTTTGAGGATGTTCTGATGGGGATTGATTCTGCTTGAGAATTGATTCTGCTCGAGGATAACTCCGTAGAGAGAGATGCTTGTTGGAAGATTCTTCCGATGTAGAGAAATAAACTCTGTTGAGAAATGAGCTTTCGTAGTTAGAGAAATAGTCCCTACCTGGGAGGAGGTTTTATAACTATTTAAACTGTGCTGGGGAAAACAGACTTCAGTTAGAGAAGGTAATCCCTGCTTGGGGAAGAAGAGGGCAAAACTCTGGTTGTTTCTGCTCTGTGGGGAAAATAGATGTCACTGGTGTATGCTGAGGATACAGTGATGACTTCGCATCAGGGCGTTTCTTCCCCTGTGCTTGCTGGAGGTTTTCTGGATGGATCTATGTCGTGATTGTACTTGAACATGTATTGATTGATTGTCAGGATGACATCCATCTCTGGATCATATATGCACTGTACTTGAAACATGTGTTGAATGAGTGTTAGAATGACATCCGTCTTTGGATCGTATATGCACTGTACTTGAAAGATGGTCTGAATAAGTATCAGGATGACATCCGTCTCTGGATCGTACCTGAACTTTTGCTAGAAGATAATCTGGAATAAGTATCAGGATGACATCCGTCTTTGGATCATACCTGAACCGTTTCTAGATGAGAATCTGGAGTAAGTATCAGGATGACATCCATTCTTGGATCGTACCTGAACCTTTTCTAGATGAGAATCTGGAGTAGGTGTCAGGATGACATCCGTTCTTGGATCGTACCTGAACCGTTTCTAGATGAGAATTTGGAGTAAGTGTCAGAATGACACCCTTCTCTTAATTGTATCTGAACCGTTTCTAGATGAGAATATGGAGTAAGTGTCAGGATAACATTCGTTCTTGGATCGTACCTGAACCATTTCTAGATGAGAATCTGGAGTAGGTGTCAGGATGACATCCGTTCTTGGATCGTACCTACACCGTTTCTAGATGAGAATCTGGAGTAAGTGACAGGATGACATCTGTCTTTGGATCGTACCTGAACCATTTCTAGATGAGAATGTTGAGATAAGTGTCAAAATGACATCTGTCTCTAGATCGTATCTGCACTGTACTAGGAGAGAATCTGGAGTAGGTGTCAGGATGACATCCGTTCTTGGATCGTACCTGAACTGTTTCTAGATGATAATCTGCTTTATTCAGAATGTTTCCGTTGGGAATTCTTGTTTTGTTGTTTTGAGAAGAAATTCGTTGAGGAACATTGATTTTGCTTGATTGCACGTGATTCATTGTCGGAATTCATGTCTAATTCCCCAAGTGATTCAGATGGAGATCTTCCCCTGGTCGTTTGGCATTTTTGAGAGATTCCTTGAACCTTGACTTGGCTTCCCCAGAAGATGGACAATGATCATGTTGTGCCCCTTGGTTGGAAGTGTTTTTCCACTTGAGGTGCACCTTTTCAATGAGAAAGTTTTTATTCACTAGATATTCGTCATGTGAATTTCTATGTTGTCGAACAGATAACT
This sequence comes from Vicia faba, assembly GCA_948472305.1. NCBI lineage: Eukaryota > Viridiplantae > Streptophyta > Magnoliopsida > Fabales > Fabaceae > Vicia > Vicia faba. The sequence goes on from OX451737.1 coordinate 746,708,694, forward strand.
ATACGCAAACAACGATATTCAAATAATGCAAAGTTTATGTTTGTCTTGAAACTTTGAAAATTCATTTTTTAGTAAAACATTTTGCAAAAGGGTGACATCAACTCAGGATTTATAGCAAGTCCTACAAGAGTCAGGATACCTTTTGTAACAATATGCTTCAGAACTAACCCATGCTTCATCTAGTACTTTTAAGGGTTATAATGTGGCCTGGTTCATGGTTTAAGAAACAAAGGATAAAGGCTCAAAATTTATTTATACCCACCCGTTCTTCGTGATGTTCTTCAGTCCTATGCTCAGTTAATTGTGCATTTAAATCCCGATTGAGTCTAGCACCTTGTCCTTGATGTTCTGGTGATGGTTCAGATACTGAAAGTTTATTTTGAAGAGTCAGTCATTTTGTAATCTTTTTTGTCGAAGATTTATAGTAACCTCTTTTTTTTGTTTTCGTTATCCCTTCTTTTTCCTGAACTGTTTCTTTTTGTGATTACAGTTAGCGGGATGCCCCAGTTTGTTTCTTAAGTCTCCTTCACATGTTTTGACTTAATGGGATTTTCTTTTGAAAGATAATGACTGTCTGTTTTGACGATTATGCGGAACCGTCACCGTCTTTTGATTTGGAAGGACGTCTTCGATTCCATTCATTATGTACGAAGCGGAAGATTGTGACTGAATGCGCGTCTGAATTGACTGAGAAACTACCCTGCCCCAGTTTATGATTAAGGGTTTTAATTTCAGTGAAAAGAAAAACTCCTAATTCTTTGGCTCAAAGGGGTTGACTAGGGATTATCTTCCTTATAACTCTACTGTTTGGGATTTAAAACAACGCATGTACATCGTCAGCAAGGTCTGTTCAAAAGCACATTGTATGGATTGTGGTATCGTTTTTGTCATCCCCCCTCTAAAGGCTTAGAGCTTTTGATCAAGAGTTGAATATCATAAAAGGAAAGCAGTTTAACAGTTTAAATAAAAGGACAATGAAATCATTCAAGACAAACATATGCAATGCATTAATGGGAAAACCAAAGTTCGGCATAACAATAATTGTTTGAACAATAAATGAAATTACAGATGAAAAATAAAAATGAACTGGATGTTCTCAATGATTTGGCCTAGGAGCAGTGATCACTTTGCGAGTCTCAAGAGGGTCGAATTCAACCTCTTTGGAGTCAATCATATCCTGAATTTTGTTCTTCAGAGCCCAGCAACCATTTGTATCATGTCCAGGACTATCAGAATGGTACGCACACCTTTCGTCGGGGTGGTAACTAGGAGCAGAAGTATTGGGATTTCGCAGAGGAGCCTTTAACGTGATCAACCCTGCTTTCAACATGTGTTGTAACGCTTGAGCTAGTGACATGTTGATTTTGGTGAATTGTCTCTTAGGCGTGACCTCTTTATGCTGGTTCCCCTGTTGGTGTCGTCGCATAAGTGTAGAGTTAGAGACCAGTATTTCCCCACAACTTGATTGTGGTCGTCGGCCTTACTGCAACCCTTCTGGACGTATGCAACATTGGCTTCCCTCTTACTAGAAAATGGCTTCCTCTCAACATTAGAAGATGCAACCATCGGGATCTTCCCACTTTCAATACCACTTTCGATTCTTTCTCTAGTCAGAACTATCTCTGTGAACCCGGATGAGGAACTCCCATTCAGCAGATTAAAGAACGAGCCTGTCAGAGTGCCCATGAACACGTCGACCATTTCACGATCATTCAGAGGAGGTTGTACCCTGCCAGCTAGATCCCTCCATTTTTTCGCATATTCCTTGAACCCTTCTCTTGAGCTCATGGATATATTGTGCAGTTGCACTCGAGTTGGTGCTAGGTCAGCATTGTATTGGTACTGCTTGTAGAAAGCAGTAGCCAAGTCTTCCCAGGTATGGATTTCAGTTCCTTCTAGTTTATAGAACCAATCCAGTTGAGTGCCAGCCAAACTTTCTTGGAAGAAATGGACCCATAACTTCCGGTCAGCAGTGTGAGGCTGGATCTTTCTGACATATGACCTCAAGTGAAGCTTGGGACAGGAAACACCGTCATATTTTTTAGAAGATGGGGACCTTGAACTTAGGTGGGATGACCACCCCTGGAACGAAACCTAATTCTTCGAAATCCAAACTGGGTACCCTTTGGATCTCCATGGCATTGAGCCGATCCTCCAGCCGTTTGTACTTATCGTCAGCAGGAGGATATTGCTCCTCAGAATAGTCAGGTTCATCTTCTTCATATGTTGTATTTTTGTCTCCTTCATCTGATTCCTCGTCTTCTTCTTCATGATTACCCCCTCCCTTTGATGAGGTTGCGGAATCTAGAGCTCGGTTAGCCGGTCTTCTTCTTCCTACACTCGAAACACGAATTGGTGTCTTTGCCCTTTTAGCATTCTTTTTGACGATCAGAGCTTTCAGGTCTTCTTGCCCCTGGGTTAGAGTCAGGAACATTTGTTGGAACTGAGCGTTTTGAGCCTGAAGGTCTTTGATTGTTTGTTCGAGAGACATTTCTTTACTTGCTGAAATAAACAGCGAACAAGATGAGGACCCTGCTTTGAAGCCTGTTTATGCAATAACATGTATGATATGCATATGCAATGTTTTCAAGGACTTGTGGGGTAAACAAGAAAATTCCAGAAGTTGAAATTTGCAGCCTTGATTGAAGAACTTCGTATCGTTGAAGGTCCTTCTGCAAGAGTCAAGCTCACCGTATCAAGTGGGTCATAGCCCCTGACTCAAGTTGTCGTGTTTTGGTCTTTTGACGGCATTGGCTAGAGGAAAATAAATCCCCTTTTGCCCCTTGATAGACGTCTGATTACCATAACCTGCATCACAAACCCTTGAGATCCTTGAAATGGTTAAGGAAATGTTGTGGCATGATGTTATGATGTGTATACTATGCGTTAAGCAAAAGTGTAAGGTGATGTAAGCAAATAAGCCCTGCAAGAAATCCAGGTTATTGGATAATGACTGTAAACAAATCCTGCAAGGAAATCATGTTGTCAGAAAAAACCCTACAAGTAATTCAAGTTGAAAGCAAACAAGTCACACAAGCAGCCTTAGGTTTTAGGCTTGCATGGGTTTTGTAGGTAAGTACCCTCTTGAAGTTTAGTTGGCTCAACCTGTCTTAATAATAGTAAACAAGTTCTAAGGAGCCTCAATATCACTGACTTTCCCTTTAGAAATTGTTTCAGCTTCGCACCAAAGTATTGCAGCCAAAAAATCCTGAAAGTCCAGCCTCAATGAGTGTAGTATCGAGTATCAACCAATCTTCGGTCAGAACCAAAGTCGGTTATCTCACTACTTCCTAATGGCTAGGATGAGTCAATTAAAGGTTCTAAAGGTCAGTTAGTGCTTAGTGACACTATGAGGAAGCCTAATGTTATCCTTAACTTACTCAAGGAACATTAGTACAATCTAAAGCATCACGCTAGCGTAGCCACCACTTCGTCTGTATCGTTCTATTCCGTACAACCTCCATGGTTTATTGCTACTTACCTAATAAGGTGCCCCAGATCCGAGTGTAGGATCTTTTAGTAACAACCCAAGCAAACCCTTAAAGATAAAGCAAGCAAACACACAATAGCTTTTAAAATGATGAACTAACTCTAAGGTAACCCCACTTTTTATTTTTCCCCAGCAGAGTCTCTAGTTCTGTGATACAGTGGCAGAACTGACTGTTTATATACTGGTTTTGCATTTGTGTTTGCAAATGTGCGGTAAGCAAGAGTCGCCACTGAATTTTATTTTATCCAATAAAGGAAAGGGTGAAAAGAACAGAAAAGACCTTTTTGATAAGTTTTCTGAGTAAGGGGGGTAGATTATGGAAAGGGAAGGTGTTAGCACCCTTTCCATTTGTGGTTTTCAACGGTCTCTTAGAGGTTTGCTCATTTTTGAAATACTTTTGTGCTTTGTGCAGTTGAAAATGTTTGAAAAAATGCCTTAGTACGACGAACTTTGTAATGTTTTTCGGGATAGTAGAGAAAGTATACAAAGTGTTTTGAAATTGTTTTTGAAAAGCAGTTTTCTGTGTAAGTGCAAAATGTTTGAGCAAACTTCAAACAGCTATCTACTTTATTACTCGAAAAGGGTCGTTCTTTTCCTCTTTTCCTTTAGACAATGTTATCCTACTATTAGTGAGTCGGTAGCCTTATCGTTGGATGTTTGAGGGAGAATCAGAGGGACGTTACAGTCACGAAGGAAATTTGTGGAGATGCTTTAGCAATTCTATTTTAGGGACTAGATCATTTACCGATAAGGCAACTGTAGGGTCATCGAGGGACTATGATCTTTTGATTTTACAGGTCTTTGCTAAAGCATTCCTGCCCCATGACTGTTTTATTGAAGGTAACCGAAGTGAGCGTACCTTAGAGGTACTTGTATGCAATTTTGTTATGTTTCAGTTATTTTATCTTTAAACATTTAGGTGTTCTACCGTTTGTTTTAAGATCTTGTCATGCAATCCTAATTAGCATACATATAAGTAATTAATATATGTACAGTAATTTAAAGTGCGGGAATTGTAAATCCTACGCTATTACAAGGCTTTGGGGAGGGGATTTACATTATACAGGGATAAAGGGGATAAAGCAGTAAAGTGTAAAATTACTAATTAAGCTATTACAAACCAGTATGCATTTACAATAAAATAAACGCGCGCGAATTTGAAATAACGTCTAAAAATACTAAGAATAAAATCTTTTTGTTTTTTTATTTGATTTTGGGAAAATGATCTAATTCTTTTTAATTTTAGTTTTTTTGAGAAAATGTTAAGATAATTAGATGATTAATTAATAAAATTAATTCATTAGGAAAAAAACTAGCCTAATGTTTTTGTGGTTTTTTGATTTATTTTATGTTGACTAAAAAAAAAGAAGAAAAAAATAGTTAAAACAAAGCTGAAATCGAATGAACAAGCAGTAAATCGAAGAAGGAGTAATTCTGAAGGCCTGGATCGAAAGAGGCTTGGGTTGTCTTTCGATCCAGCAAAGAGGATTGATCGAAGGTGCATGAGGGGCTGCACTTTGGGGGTGTTCGATCTGGATATGTCATCCTTCGATCTGGGAACCCTGGATCCAGTTCGAAGCTCTGAACAAGGTTATGAGGAGATGTTTCCTGCAAAACGAAACAAATGTTAGAGATCCAGGGGGGACTTTAACCCCTAATTCGAATCTCCTCCCAATTCGACTCCTTCCTCAATTAGAATCTACTGAGTCTGTGTTTGGGTCTAGGTTCATTTTATCCTGGGATTCGAAGGAACAACTTAGATCGTGCCCCAGCAATGGCACGATCCCATATCTACGCTTTAGCTTACATGCAGCATAATCAGTAATAAGAATAATATATGTGCAATGTGTATTTAAATGTCATGAAGGTGCAATTTTGGTTTTGCAAACCCTTACCAATCGAAGATGATGATCTGTGGCTCTGGGTGTGGAGATGTTTGCTTAGGAGTTGGGGTAGACTCCTGGATGAGGGAACCTGCAAAAGGTGTTTCGATTGTGAGGCTTCTGGGATTTTTGAGCAGTGCATGTGTGTGGTTTCTTCGTGTGCAGTATGTATGCATTTTCATCTCATTATGCCCTCTCTTTCGTCCCCCTGGTACTATGTGATTGCTCTTGTTTTTATAGGAGTGTGCCGGCCCATAATAACGGTAAGAGACAGCCATTTAAACAGGCCCTTAAAGTCATGAGACAAGAATCAGACAAATTAAAAGCATTACTTTTTGAAACATTCATGTCTCTTTGGAAATCTTGGATGAATCTTGACACTTGACTCCTTCGAACACCCTTCAGCATTTCTCTTCGATTGGCCTATGAGTTGCCTCCTTCTAATGGACTTCTTATGCATGCTTCAAATGGGCTTCTTATGTACCCTTCGAATGGGTCTTCTGAATACCTCTTCGAGTGGAACTCTTATGCACCCTTCGAATGGATCTTCTAATGCTTGCTTCGAATGGGCTTCTTATGCACCCTTCGAGTAGAACTCTTATGCACCCTTTGAATGGGTCTTCTGAATGCATCTTCGAATGGACTTCTTATGCACCCTTCGAATGGGTCTTCTGAATACCTCTTCGAATGGATCTTTACATGTTCTTCAAATGAGTCATTGTTACTTCCTTCAAATGGCCTTCTTTGCCAGCTTTAGAGTCCAATTCGAATCTATTTAGAACATTCCCTATTAGACAACTTCGACCAGCCCTTGGCCTTGTGATGAGTCTAAGTTCTGACTCGAAGTGTTCAGAACTTCCTTCATGAGAGCATCTTAAATTAAGACAAACTCTGCACTGAAATGCAATTCGAAGGTCATTTCATTCTGATGTTCTGATTGAGGGAAACTCTGAAGTTCCAATCGAAGGACACTCTGAAGTTCCAGTCGAAGGACACTCTGAAGTTCCAGTCGAAGGACACTCAGAAGTTCCAGTCGAAGTCCTTTTGGAATGCCAATCGGAGGGCCTTCATCCATATCAATCGAAAGCCTTGTTCAAATGCCAATCGAAGGATCTTGTTACAAGGCCAATCAAAAGGCTTTGTTGAAATGCCAATCGAAGGATCTTGTTACAAGGCCAATCGAAAGGCTTTGCTCAGACACCAATCGAAGTACCTTGTTGACCAATCGAAAACTTCGTTCTGCTCTATTCTATTTCCTTCAGTTTGGACCAATCGAAGTGACGTTAAAATTCCAATTGAAGACGCCTTTGTTCAGGTGCCAATCGAAAGATATTGTGTTGACATGCCTTCGAAATACACCCCATCGAAGGACACTTTGACCAACTTCAAAATTTGTTATTTTTCTTCAAGCAAGTGTTTGTAGCCACCCATGTAAGTGAAGATCTTGTAAAAAATAAGAGGGCAAATTTTGGGGTACAATAATAGGGAATAAAACCTCAATTAGTTGAGTGAAGCAATGATTAAGTAACTACTAAATTTTGGTGTAGGACCATTGCTCAATAGCCGAATTAGGCGGTATAATTAGTTGTCCGGAATTTAACGAAATTTGACCACGTAACTAACTTTAATTAGTAGTTAATCATGGATATGTCTTTTTGTTGAAATTATGTCGATTACGCCGAATTTCTGGTACAGTTGGTTAAGTTATTTCGTCCGGTTTATGGACATTATTGATTATAAGTCTTATGACCAATGTTGTGTTATTTTATGCTGATCGATGAATATGTTGTTGTTGCGAGATATCATTGAGTATATGTGGAATTCACTATTAATAATGTGATTATGAATTATTTCTATGGGTAGCCTTATGGTGTGAATCCTAGTGAATATATAATGAATACGTTGTTGCCATGAATGGTTGTTGATTACGTTGATGACGTTGTAGGCTTATGGTCAGTGAAGTAGTGGTATAGGCATATGCCTCGTGAAGTGTTTAATGATGTTGTTGTGTGTGTTGTACATTCATACATTTTCATCTTATGAAGGCCTGTATTGGCGGATTTTGTGAAGGCCTGTATTGGCAAAAATGAATTGTGAAGAAGGCTTATGCCTTGTGCCTCAGAATTACTGGAAAATATTTATGTTGACAGTTCTGCACCAATGGTACCACATGCATTCTCATAGTTGAGTCTCATTTGGATTCGTTGTTTTGTTGTTTAATTGAAGTATTGTTTATGCTTGGCGATGTTCTAAGTTGAATTGATGTCTAAGTGAACTGTGTTGCTTTATGTTGTTGTTGTGTGAAGTGGTGAATCGTATATTCTTTTCCTAATATATTGTTTATCATAACCCTATTTATATAGTTTGATATCTCACCCCTTCTGTTTGAATGTTTCCCTTTATTGGTAACGTGCAGGTAACCAAGATGAGTAGTCGATAGCCTTGTTAGTTTGAGTTCGGTGTCATTTGCTCTGATACGTAGCACTCGGGTGGAAATGAACGCTTGTTTGTTTTGTTGTTTAATTATTGAACCTTATGATGTTATTTGAAGAGTTTATTGTATTGATGTTGTTTCATGATTTAAAAGATGCTATATCTTGTTTAGAGAATTATTATGAATCTGTTGCGTAATTAATCAAAGTTTGGTTTATGTTATGGAGACTATATTTATGAGTTGTGTTTATTCCGCTTCTTTAAGTGTTATGTATCTATTCTAAAACCATGACGGGTTTATGTGTTTTGTTGAATATGAGACATCCTGATTATCTTGTAAATTTTTATACTCTGATTTTCCGATCAATTGCTTGGGGTAGAATTTGGGTGTTACAAAATACTGGGAAAAGGTAGTATAGGTTATCCCTCAACTATTACTATCTCAAATGTTAAGTTAGTTGAAGGTCTTAGACATAGGCTTCTTAGCATTAGTCAATTATGTGTATAAGGTAACTTTTTCCAAAGATGGTTGCATAATATAACATAATGAAAAGAAGGATCATATGCTTAATTGTGTAAGGGTTAATAATATCTATATGCTTGACTTAAGAGAAGTTTCCTTGAGTAATTTCCAATGTCTTGTTACCATGAGTGAAGACTATTGGGTATGACATAGAAGTTTGCCACATTTTAATTTTATCTACTTAATAAAATAGTTTCAAAGGATTTACTAATTGGTCTAACTAAAATAAAGTTTTCAAAGGATCACATATGTGATGCATGTCAAAAGGTAAGCAAACAAGAGTCTCTTTTAAATCTAAAAATATTGTTTCAACATAGAGACCTCTTGAGCTCTTTCACGTGGATTTGGTTGGATCTTCACGGACCAAAAGCATAGGTGATAATTATTATGGTTTTATTAATATATACGATTATTCAAGATTTTGTTGGACTATTTTCTTACGTAGTAAAGATGAAACATTCTCGGCTTTCACACGTTTCGCCAAGTTATCTCAAAATAAATTGAATTCTAAAATAGTTGTCATTCAAAGTGATCATGGAGGTGAGTTTGAAAACCACCTCTTTGAAGAATATTGTAATAAATTGGTATTGAACATAACTCAACTCCTTGAACTCCATAACAAAATGTGTTGTGGAACGCAAAAATCATGTTTTAGCGGAGTTGGAAAGAACAATGCTCAATGACTGTGGTCTACCAAAATATTTTTGGGGCGATGCTATTAGCACGACTTGTTATGTCGTGAATAGGATACTTATTCGTCATATACTTGACAAAACTCCTTACGAACTCTTAAAGGGTAGAAAACCAAATTTATCGCATCTTCACGTCTTTGGATGTACATGTTTTGTTTTAAATAATGGAAAAATAATCTTTGAAAATTTAGTGCGAAAGCCGATAAAGGTATTTTTCATAGATACTCACAATATAGTAAATCATGTAGATTTTATAACAAAAGATTACTTATTGTTGAAGAGTCAATTCATGTTACTTTTGATGAGACTTGCCCAAATAGTGTTGGGAAAGATATTTCTTTTCATGGTGTAGGTACATCTACGGAAGACATACTCAAAGACACCGATAAAGGAGTTGATCAACCTAAAACGGTGGAAATTGAGAAGGAGGAAGATGACAACCAAGAAAGAAAGGATGATGAAAGCAAAAAAGAAGATGATGATCTTCCAATGGAATGGAGAACCTCCAAGGATCATCTGATTGACAACATTATTGGTGATATCACCAAAGGGGTAACAACGTGCTCTAAGATAAGTAATTTTTGTTATCACCACGCGTGCGTATCACAAGTTGAACTTGAAAATCATAAGGATGCCTTACTTGATGAGCATTGGCTTATGGCTATGCAAGAAGAATTGAATAAATTTGAAAGAAACGGTGTTTGAAACCTTGTCCCTCGATGGATATTTAGGAATAAACTTGACGGATATGATGTGATAACGCGAAATAAAGCCCGCCTTATGGCTCAAAGGTATAACCAAGATAAAGGAATTAATTATGAGGATACTTATGCTTTGGTTGCCCGACTCGAGGATATATGCCTTTTATTAGCATATGCATGCTCTACAAACTTCAAATTATATCAAATGGACAGTAACGTGTGTTCCTTAATAAATACATAAATGAAGAAGTGTATGTTTCACAACCTCCCAGTTTTGAAAATTATGAGTTTACTAATCATGTTTTTAAGCTAAAACGTGCTTTGTATAGTCTTAAACAAGCTCCAAGGGCATGGTATGACCGACTTAGCATGTTCTTGCTTAATCAAGGATACTCTAGAGGGAAGGTAGATGGTACACTCTTTATTAAACGTCAAGGAAAACACATTTTACTCGTTCAAATTTATCTTAATGATATCATTTTTGGATCAACTAATTGTTGACAAGCAATTTTCGACTAGGGAAATAAACCTTTAAGTTGTAAGATTTCTTTGGCTAAAAAGGCATGAGTTTGTAGGAAACAATAGGATGTGTCAACCGAGTTAAAAGACATCTACCAGAAGAGATAGTCGATGAGGACATGGGATTCAGAAGCAACCATCGATGGGCATAGAGGTCGACGAGCAAGGATATATGGTGGCAGGAACAGTTATCAACATGCAAGCCAGTAAGAACATGGGGATGTTCAAAGCAGCTTAGGGAAGTTCTCTACAAAGGCCCAATACGGGACTAGTAACCGTCGATAGTTACACTTTTATATTTTCTATTTAAGAAAACATTTGTATCTGTGTCAAAGGTCGCATTTCTTCACATTTAGAGCATTACACTCAAATTACTCACATCTAAGAGAGAAACGAGTTCAGGATTAACGATGTATGAATTCTTCCACATTTAAATTCATAGAAATTTCCAGTTTTTTTCACTTTAATTTACAAGTCTTGTCATTTAATTTGTTTAATCTGCAATTGTCTTTTACTTTTGCCCTTTTATCCAATATCAACCAGTTTCAACCCAAAAAGCACTCAAAAACACTAAGTCTAGGATTATTGTAGCCGATCCCACAAGTAACTTTTAATAAGAGGCTAGTGATTGTTTCATGGAGAAACAAATTGGCACACCTGGTGGGACACATTGTGTTTGAGTATTCTCATTTCATGCATGAAATTGAGAAGTGGTAGAAAATGGTAGATCCTAGAACTCCTGAAAGGGATCAAAACCTGGGAGGAAATACCAGCGCGACGACGAGTGTGGGTTCTAATTCAATGGTCATATCTTTGATGACACCAAACATAGGTACCACAATACAACCAATAACTGCAAGACCACCAATGGTCACAACTTCTAGGTAGTATGTGCCTAGTTTTGCAAGAGAGACACACGATAGTGTGATCCCAACTTATGGGAAGTATGTGCCTAGTTTTGAAAGAAATACTCATGAATATGGAATGCCAACAATAATGATGGAAGGACTACATCATAGTAGTCCAGCATCTGGTGAAAATTTTGCATCAGCATTTTCTACATATCATACTTCAGGGCCATTGGTAAATCAATTTGGTCGTTCGACTGTATTGTGATTTTCCAACCAAATCATGCCTACTTTCACCCCAAGTATTATTGCTATCATGAGGCAACAAATGGATGGAAGTAACCATGAAATGGTCTATATGCTTACTCAACAGATGAGTCTCACATTAAGACCTTTGATTGAGAATTTGGTGTAGATTTATCAGACTTTAGCAACTTAAATGACTCGCATCGGAGATTTCCTTGGTGCCCCAAGAGTGCCAGTTCGACAAGCTGCGCCTCCCCCACATGAGGAACCAGTGTAGTACGAGGAGATGGTCGACAAAGCAGTCGAACAAGAACCACCGACTCTCCAGCGTGTCGATCCTATACTTAGGGTAGTACAGAAACCCCTAGTAGTAATAGCAATCTGAAACCAGAATGTCGACCAAATAGTCAGGCAGGTTCGACGAGAAGCAATGGCTGCGGAACAAAACCTATAAGCCATTGTCGAACGAATAATGGTTAGGAATGGAATGAATACTGACTGTCAGAGGACTCCATATGTGTCGCCATTGCCAGATTTTGTTACAAATGAAGTTACCAAGAGGTTGTAAACTCCAAAAATTCACTAAGTTCGCAGGGGATGTCGAAGAATCCACTGTCGAACATGTCTCCAGATACCAAACAGATCTTGGAGATTTAGTAGTGAATGGGGATTTAAGGATACATTATTTTCCAAATTCCCTCACAAATAATGTGTTTACTTGGTTTACAATGCTTCCCCCACAATCGGTCCAAACATGGATTCATTTAGAGAAATTATTCCATGAATAATTTCTTATGGGGCAGCCCAAAATAAGCCTAACAGAATTTTCCAGTGTCAAATGAAAGAGCATTGAGTCAATAGACCAATACCTTAACAGGTTTAGATTTCTAAAAACGCGATGCTTTACACAAGTCCCTGAACACGAGTTAGTTGAAATGGCTACAAATGGTTTAGAGTATTATATTAGGAAGAAATTGATAGATACTCAGTATTTGAAAGATATGGCCCAGTTAGCTATCAAAGTTCGACTGATCGAACGTTTGAAAGCTGAAAAAACCAAGCCAAACAAGTACAACGAAAAGGAAAGGTTGCTTACATGGCAACTGATGAGTGTTTTTCTTAGGAAGATGAGTTAGGGGAGGAAACATAGGTTAATGTGGCTGAACTCCATCCTAGACCTCCTTATGCGTGTAAACTTTTGAAACCGTCGAACGGGAAAAACCCCGTCAAAATTGAAAATAATGGCAAAGCCATCACCAATACTTATAATTTCTACATAACAAAATATGATGAAATATTTGATTTGTTAGTAGCTTATGGTCAAATTGTGGTCCCTAAGGGCCTGAAGAATTCCCCACTTGAACAAAAGAAGAAAAGGGGATTATGAAAATTTCATAATTTTCTTGGTCATAAAACTTCTCAATGTGTTCTTTTCATGGATTTGGTGTAGAAAGATTTGAAATAAGGTAGGCTTCAATTTGGAGAAAAGCCAAAAATGTAAGTCGACACTGATCCTTTGAAGGTGGATGTGGCTTTATACTCAAATCCTCTGGATTGCATGATGGTCAAAGCTATCGAGGGCCTCGGCAGAGAAGTCATAATGATTGGTGACATAGAAGTTATGATGGTTGGAACTAAGGATAACTTCGACATTAAGGTGGAAGAGGGATTGTAGACAGTGTACCCTCAACCTGAAGAGAGTTTGACTGACTTTCAGAAAAAATGCAGAGGGAAAAGGTCGAAGGCAAAATTGTTCCCAAGATGCAACATTGTGTATGTTGAAGAAGTAGCTGAGAAATATGAAGCTGTCAAAAAAGAGGCTCTTAAGTAAGAGAAGCCTCTAGTTCCAAGGTTTGTTTTCGATAAATAAGGAATCCCTTGATGCAACAAAGAGTATAAATATTGTTCCAGCAACCTCGTCTAAAAACCTTTCGCCCTTCGCGGACACCCCACAAGAAAAATGGGCGGAACCACTAACCCAAAAGGGGGGAAAAGGCGAAAGTGGAAGGTGATTGTACATGAAGCTGAGGCCCAATAAAAGAAGGCTGAGTTAAAGGGTTATCAAGTTTCTCTTAATTATAAGGGAAAACAATCCAATGATAAGGATGCATTGGAGGCTTATCAGAGGAACAAAAAAGCTGCAAATGAGGCCTCGACTTCCCAGTCAAAACCTGTCAAAAATAATAGGCGTATCAAAAGCATGCAAACAATGGAGGTTACAAAGCTTGGCGAAGGTCCAATTCGGAAAGAATCCTATCCAAGGTCAAGATTGATTGAAAAGGAAAAGATCACTACTAATCAATGGCTGGCTATGAGGGTAGCTCCTTTAGGTAACAAAGAGTTGGTAGCAACACAAAGTGTTGTATATAATTCAACCCATGAGTATACTCCTATATCTTAAGGACAAGAAAAGGAAGAACTTGATTGTGAACCTTCGCCAGAAGATGATATGGTGGATGATGATTATAGTGAAGACTTCATCATTAATAATGGAATTGTGTCGATTCTGCCTGCAGAATATGATAGAGTGTCAGAAGTATCAGAAAATGAAGAAGACTTCACCTTCAATGAGGCGACTGGCGAAAAGCCTCTATGCTACTATGTGATGAATAATGGCATGGTCAAAGAACAAAAGGATGTGTTTGAGAAACCAAGCCCAGGGATGTTGTATCATCTTAAGCCTTTATTTATAAGAGAAAAGGTAGATGGCATGCCCGTGAGCAAAGTGTTTGTTGATGGTGGGGAAGCTGTAAACTTAATGCCACATGATCTTTTTAAGAAAATGGGGAAGTGTGGGTAAGATCTTCGACCTCACAACATGGTTTTATCAAACTATAAAGAAAAACCAGTAGTATATTGGGGGTCATTCAGGTCGAATTAGATGTCGGAACAATAACCAAGTCGTCATGGTTCATGGTCATAAATTCTAAAGCAAACTTCAATTTATTACTTGGCCGTGAATAGATCCATTGAATAGGTGCAGTCCCGTCGACTTTACACCAAAGGATTTCCATTTGGAAGAAAGATGGTGTAGTGGAGAATATAGAAGTTGATCAGAGCTACTATAGGGTCGACGATTTTAAAGGTGGAAAGAAATATTTCGACCAACACTTAGAAAATGTGGCGCCTTGTGATGATGACAATTACACTCCTAATGAAAAATAAAATAGTTTTCAAAGCTTGGATCTTGGTCGTGGTTTTATATGGGATTCTAAAGAGGCAACAATGTCTAGGGAGTCGATCCCACCTACAAGGTGGCCTGTGATTGACAAAGATGGTCATTGAATGAGAAGTTTAGGTTGACAATTGGCCTATGGCTGAACGTATCATAAATATTTGGCTTTGGTAGCTGAAAGATAAGTAGTTGAAGCCAAATCAACAAAGAGGCAAGCATGTCCTAAAACAACAGATTCAAAAAGCCGGAGGCAAGATACAAGCCTTTGGGGCTTAAAAGCCACTTGCTAATAGGTGCATAAACTAGGTGTATCATGATATAGTATGCCTAGATTTTTATGTCTCATTGTATTAAGCCTAAAAGATTTGTATTTTAAAGTAGTTAATGCTTGTGGTTTATATTAATGTTTATGGTTTCGCCAAAATGGTCACGCCCTAAAACCGAGGAGTAATCATGAGAAGTGATTGATTGATATGGGAAACGGTTGCGCGAAAAGGAGTCATGATTACACATGATGTCATTGTTGACATGCGGTCGAAAACTTGGAAGAGAAAATGCCAAAGTTCTCCCATCGACAAAGGCTCCATCGAACATGCTGTTTTGGGGGGTAATTTCTTGACAAGTAATTTCTGACTAGGGAAATAAGAATTTAAGCTATAAGATTTCTTTGGCTAAAAAGGCATGAGTTTGTAGGAAACAATAGGATGTGTCAAACGATTTAAAGGATATAGACCAGAAGATCTAGTGTACGAGGACTTGGGATTCAGAGGCAGCCATGGATAGACATAAAAGTCGACAAGCAAGGATATATGGTGGCGGGAACATTTATCAACATGCAAGCCATTAAGAACGTGGAGATGTTCAAAGCAGTTTAGGGTAGTTCTCCACAAAGCCCTAACGTGGGATTAGTAACCGTCGACAGTTACACTTTTAGATTTTCTATTTAAGTAAACATTTGTATTTGTGTCAAAGGTCACATTTCTTCATATTTAGAGCATTACTCTCAAAGTACATGCATCTAAGAGAGAAACAAGTTAAGACTTAACAATGTATGAATGCTTCCACATTTAAATTATAGCAATTTCCAGTTTTTTTCACTTTAATTTATAAGTCTTGTCATTTACTTTGTTTACTCTGCAATTATCTTTTACTTTTTCCCTTTTATCCAATATCAACCAGTTTCAACCCAAAAAACACTTAAAACTTTAAGTCTAGGATTATTGTAGCCCATCCAGTAAGTAAACTTTAATAAGAGGCTAGCGATTGTTTCACGGAGAAACACTAATATGCATCTTGTCCAGGAGTTATATAAGCTTATGCAGGGAGAGTTTGAAATGAGTCTAATGGGGGATTTGAACTACTTTCTCAAACTACAAATTAAGTAACTCAATGAAGGAACATTTGTATGTTAAACCAAGTATTGTCTCGAATTATTTAAAAGATTCGGCATGGACAGTGCAAAGGAAATTGACACACCTATTGCAACAAATTGCAATTTGGATAGAGATGAAAAAGGTAAGGATGTTGAGGTCAAAAAGTATAGATTCGATATTACCGCATCTTGACCCGATATTATTTTTATCCTTTGTATGTGTGCACGTTATCAATCGACTCCCAAGAAATCACACTTAAAAAGGGTTAAGCGTATTCTTAGATACCTTATAGGTACCTTTGAGTTTGGACTTTGGTATTCCAAGGGAAACAATTGTAGCTTGGTTGGTTACTCTGATTCTAATTTTTCCGATTGCAAATTGGATAGGAAAAGTACTAGTGGAACTTGTCACATGTTGTCAAAATCTTCGGTTAGTTAACATAGCAAAAAGTAAGTTTTTGTTGCTTTGTCAACAAACGAGGTGGAATACGTGGCAGCCGATAGTTTTTACGCGTAAGTTTTGTGGATTAAGTAAAAATTAATAGATTCTGATACTAAACTTTTACGAAATCCTATCATGTGCGACAACTCTAGTGCTATTAATCTAACCAATAATCCTATGCTACATTCTCGCACTAAACATATCGAGATATGTCACAACTTATTTTGTGATCATGTTGAAAAAGGGGATGTTAAGTTCGAGCATGTTGCTGTACCCCAAAATTTTCCCTCCAATTCTCTTCAAGACATGCTCACAAAGGTCTTAAATACTCAAGAATCTCAAGGGTTTACCAGCCAAGATGCTCCTCATAAGCAAGGGGTCCACAACTAGGGTTTAATTTTGCACAAAGAAGAATATATTTCAAAGGTCTCAAGTGGTTTACATGATTCTCCATAGGTCTTCAACAATGCTCGTGTCAGTTTCAAGTCTTGCATCACAAGTTTGCTCAGTCAATGGCTCAGTTGATTGAAAATCAACTGTATTGGATAAAAAGTCAACTATGGTCAACATATAGTCAAACTTCAAGATTTTTGGTCAACATCAACATTTTGAAGTGATATTCATCATTTGATCAAGGGTTGATCATGATTCCTCAAAGAAAGCCCTCAAATCATCAAAAGTCCAAAATTGCCAAATTAGGGTTTTCCTTAGGAGAAGTCAACTGAACTTTGACCAAGCATAACTTTCACATGCTTCATCAACCTTTTCCCAACCAAAGACCATTTTTAAGGAAATTCAATTATCTACAAATTTGTATTTATGCTCA
Source organism: Vicia faba (assembly GCA_948472305.1). Taxonomy (NCBI): domain Eukaryota; kingdom Viridiplantae; phylum Streptophyta; class Magnoliopsida; order Fabales; family Fabaceae; genus Vicia; species Vicia faba. Next base: position 746,725,844 of record OX451737.1, read on the forward strand.
AGTCCAAAAAGTGATTCATGTAAAAGATATGAGCTAATACATTACATGTCATTTCAAAAGTTGACAAAAAGACACTTTTTTGTCAAGACAACTTACATCAAGATAAAGTCTCCAAATACAAAAATGGTAAAAAGATAAATTGTAGAAGACATCTGGAGATTTTCAAAAAGTCCAAGATCACCTTCGAAAGATGAAAATTGAGAGAGTTATGATAGATGCAAGTTGGACAATATTTGAAGAATGCATGAAACTTCAATTGGATAATGTTGAATTTTTGGGCTTTTTTTTCAAACATGCTCATGACACCTTAGAGGACCTCTAAGTCCATTCATACCTTGCCTTGATTTTTATTTATATTTACTTTTATTTTTATACAAATAAATACAAAGTAAATTAAATAAGATCACAAAATAATGGATTAATGCATATGGGCTTGGTCTTTGATCAGATTTGAAGCCCATAAACATGATGGCCAGCTAGCAAAACCGTGTAGGCCAAGAAGGGAGGGAAATCTTCACAAATTTGGAAACATTTCAAATTATTTTGGAATAAAATCACACCTTAATTCCATTTGATTAGGCACCATATTTGTTAACCTAATGCAATGCCTTATCTAAACACAAGCTTCAGATCACAAGAGGACAAAAAAAACACACGCAACTGCTGCCTCTAGGCCTAAACTTTGTTCACAAAATTTTCAAAAAAAGACAAGCATCAAATCCTAATTTCTAGAGGTTCTCATCCTAAACCACTAATCAAACATCATTCCTGAGATTCTAAGGAGTCTCATCAAGCCCATTAGCACGTCCCACTGTGCCCAGAACATCGTACTCGACAACACCGGTTTGGTAAGGTTTCAAGTTTTGAATCTTTGATTTTTAATCACATTTCATGGCATACTAACATTTGATTGAGTTTATGTGAACTTATAGATTAGGTATGGGTGGTTAGATGAAAGATTCCACATTAGGATTGAGAGGTGCCATAGCTAGGGAAGTCCAATGCAATTTCTTTGCATCTCATGCCACAAGCATTATTAGTCAAAACAAACCCCATATTCGAACTCGGGAGGGTCAAATTAGAGGGAATGTGTCATTTTATATCATTAACATCTTGATTTGTGCAGGTTTTGTGTTACATCTTGCCGGAGAAGACGACCGGAGCTAGGGCTCAGACGCTTCTCCGGCCATATACTTTATTTTATGTTTTTGTTATTTTTGTTTAGTTTAGGTATCAGATGTACTGGCCTCCCCAGCGACAAGCGTGTGTGTGTTAAGGTCTTAGTGTACCAGGGCAGGGGTTTGATCCCTGCCTCTGGCATGTTATTTTTCAATGTTTTTTATTTCATATCCAATGAAAGTTAGGTATACGCACTCATCACGTGGGCTCACATAAATACCATAAGATTTCAATGGATCCAGATCTAGTGAATCAAGCTTCACGCCCATGTTAGACTCCTCAAGGAGGAATTACACTGGATCATACACAACAGTTGGGCTGTTTGACTTGGGCCTCACATATTTACTTTCTCATACCCCCCATTTACTTGTTTTCAGCAGGCCCATTTGATTTCTTTTTTTGTTTTAATTAACTATTTTCTCTGTTTATTTAATTTTATAAAAATCAGAAAAAATCACAAAATCGTTAAAGAAAATTAGATTTAGGTTTTTGATTAATTAATTTAATTTTTAATAAATAAAAAATGATATAATTTAATCACATTTTGGTTTGATTTTATTAATTAATTAGTGAAATAATTAGAATTAGGGTTTACTATTATTTTACACTAAAAATATTTTTCTAAACAAAACAACAAAAATATTTTCCTAAATGCTTAGAAATTTTTAGGTTTTTAATATCTTTCCTTTTTTCAATCTCCGTATGCTTATTTATTTTCCAATATTGTAACTGCTAACAGTCTGTAACAATGTTTTAAAACCCAGACCGATGATCGACTCGGTAAAGTTACTGGGTCACTGGGTTACTGGTCGGACCAGTGGGTCACTGGTCAGACCGCATGACCTTTGACCCGGTTTCTATAAAAAATATATTCATTACCTGAAATTTGTAACTATAATAATATAGAAAATTATAAATTAAAATAATTTAGAATAAACAAAAGTATTAGTAACAATCAAAATAAGTGATAGAAACTTAATGTAGCAAATTATAAATTCAAAGAAGTGATAGAAACTTAACAATTCATAAGTTATAGTATTATAATAAGTCACAAAAATCCATACTCAACGATCCATAATTTTTTATGTCCATGAAGTCAAATTGTCATAATCTTGATATCCATATCCATCTTCAACTTCATTGTCTTCTCCACCAACTTCATCTTCTCTGGTGTTGCTTTTTTCTTGATTCACAGTATCAACAATAGTATCTTGTGCATTACCCATATCTCCATCTTCATCCTCATCTAAATCTATTTAATCTATAACAATATTTTAAAAAATAATTAACAAAAAAAATTTAGAGATGGTAAATATGAGACATTAAATTGATTCACAACCACAAACTATATTATGCTCATATTAGAACATACCAATATCACTTGAAATTGGTTGGATGATCATATTTGCAAGGTCATTCCATAATGCTTCCAACTCTTCATTGGTTAAGAGAGGTGGTGAATCCTCTAATACCCAACTAGAATGGTCGGCAATTATTTCAATATTGATAGAATCATAACTCCCACTTCTTATTTTCCTAAGCACACATGAATTAAATCTAAGTATATGTATTTAAATATAAAAATATAATGATCATAGAAAAATAACCATAATAATACCTATTTTGAAGTCTCAAGTTGTAACGAACAAGCACTAAATCATTAAGCTTTTGGTGCTCCAATCTATTTCTATTTTTGGAATGAATATGCTCAAATATACTCCAATTGCATTCACAACCCGAAGCACTATAAGTTTGGCTTAAAATACGAATAGCTAACCTTTGCAAAGTTGGTGTACAAGTGCCATAAGTTTCCCACCATTGATCTGTTTATACCATGTGATTAAATAAATTTATAAATATATTGAAATATAAAATAAAATATATATCAAGAGTTAGAAGTTACAAAATTACCTGCCCTCACAATACATCGTTCATCCACGACTGATTTCCTTCCAAAATCTAATTCACTGTCTTTGAATATTCTCATCTCATCTGTTAACTTCAATCGAAGTTCAGAATTTCCATTAGCATGCTTTTCAATGACATCTAAAAGTCCTGATGTTGTGGATGCATGTTTTTCAAATTCTACATCATTATATCTACAAGTTGGATTCAACCAATAACCAGCAACATGAAGATTTTTGCGGAGCTGTGAATCCCAACGTTTATCTAAGATTTTCAAGTAAGGATCCACTTTCTTCTTATTTCTTTGAAACCTCCTCACCATCTCCTCTCTAGCTTTAACTATAGATTTGTATAGAATGCCCATAGAAGTTTTATCTTCATTATGAACAATACGCAACACACGCACAAGTGGTTCAGTGAGTTTAACTACATCAGCATATTTACTCCAAAATCCAGAATCTAAAACTTGATCCACAAACTGTTTTGCCTTTGCTTCTTTGGCATATGCTGAGCTTGTCCATTCTTTAGATGTTACCATGGCTCTTAGTGAGTTTTTGTGAGACAAAATACTTTGCAAAGCAATGAAATTAGTGGCAAACCGAGTTGGAGCAGGACAAAGGATTTCTCTTCCACCTGTTTGCTTTCTCATTATATACAATGTATAACAATGGTTATAAATATATTTGGTAACATTAGAAGCATGTGACACTGTCTAACTTACTTCCTCTAATTTTCCCATGTCTTGCAACATCAAGTTAATGCAATGTGCCGCACAAGGAGACCAAAATAAAGTAGGAAACTCATTTTCTAATAACCTTACAGCAGCAACATAATTTGCAGCATTATCTGTCACTATGTGAACTACATTTTCAGGCCCAACAAATAAAACCACCTCTCTAAAAATCTTATACAACATATCTGCAGTTTTTGAAGCATGAGAAGCATCAACGGATTTTAGAAAAATAGTACCTTTAGGACAATAAACTAGAAAGTTTATAAGAGTTCTTCTTTTTCGATCAGTCCATCCATCGGCCATTAGAGTACAACCATTTTTCTTCCAAATCTCACGATACCTCCTCTATCAATTTGTTCACATCTTCAACCCATTTATTTAACAAATAGCCACGAAGACTATGCATGGTTGGAACTTTATACCCCGGACTCATGCTGCAAAGTGCATCAGCCATAAATTGAAAATACGCAGAATTAGCTGCATTGAATGGCACATAAGAATCAATGAACCATCTTGCAATAGCTAGATCACACTTCTCCACCAATTCCTTACTTTGTAACACACTTTTTAAAGAAGGTTGAGCTCCAGGAGTTGTTCTAGGCATAAAATAATTACCAATACGACTAGTATTCTTTCTCTTTTGAGACACAATCACCGAATTTGATCTTGATTGTTCTACATCCATTTCTACTACACCACCCTCTTGAGTAGTAAGATCAACATCAAAATTTTGTGCTTGAGTCTTTCTTCTCTTATTTGCACCTTCATCAAGATTTTGTTTCATTTGATATTGAACATCTGGAGACACCTTTTTACATGTTTCAACTTGGCCTTTTATTTCAGCCAAATGGAATTTGAACCTATTAATCCCCCCTCCTATAATAATTTTATCACAGTAAATACACAAATTAACAAGTTTTCCTTTCTCTTCAATTTGTTTACAATGACCCCAAGCTATATCAGTTTTTCCCCTACTGCTCTGGAGTTGGGTTGGATTTTGAGATATAACTTCTTCCGAAGTTATTACTTCAGCGGGTGATGCCATATCTAATATCAATCAAAATTTAAAAATACAAAACTATATTACAAAAATATTAACAAAACACAATTCTAAACAAAAATTATTAAATTTATAAAAACATTATAAGAAACAATAAATATGTAGCATATCTAAATCCAAAATATATGAATATGTTGTTGTATATTACATATATGCTACCAAGCATCGTTATTGTGCATCACCATATACAATAAAAAAATAGAAACTTTGCTTTCCAGCCTTTGTTATATATTTTAGATTAATAAAATCCTGAAACTTTTCTTTGTTATATAATTTAAATTAATAAAAAACAGAAAACTTTGTCTTACTATATAATTTAGATTACATAGTTTTAAATCCAATTTCTATCTTCATAATATATACAACGACTATTATAGTAATATATATCTATCCCAATTTCTATCTCCAATATACAACAACTTCATTACCAGCCTATAATAATTTAATTCATAAAAGTATAAAACTGCTTCATTCATACAATTTCTATCTCAATTTGTTAAACTAAAAGACCCAATTTTATAGAAAATGATCAAATTTAATCATTTATTTTCTATATCAATTAATCAACAAAATGAAACAACAATATTCATATTGAAAAACATCAATGCAAATTAGACCAAGTAAAAAAGAAATAACCTATTTTTGATGTTTTGATGAAATTTTTAACGGCAAACAAGGAATGTCGAATAACAGCAGCAAGTGGGAGTTTTTGTTGGTAGAGAAAATTGAGAATATGACTTCAATTAGAAAAAGAAAAGACAGAATAAAAAAGAAAACCTTTCAAATGCCTAGGTTTGGGAAACGAGGAGGCAAAGCGTTTATGTTAGTTTTTTTTCAAAAGCCCTAAAAAATAAAATAAATAGTCAAACCCGCCGGTTCAGTAAAAACCGCCGGTTCACTGGCTTAACCGGTGATCCGGCCAGTTCACACCGGTTTCATCCTGTCTAAATGTAATTCCGGTCTTATCCCTTAATCGGACTGCCTGGCCCACCGGTTCTCGGTCAGACCGGTCCGACCGGCCGGGTCGGGCTGGGTTTTAAAACACTGGTCTGTAATAGCTTTAACCATGGTTTCTTTACTTTTCCCCATTTTATGGTTTGTACTCCCCATCCCCGAAGCATTGTAATAGCGTAGGTTTTATTTTCCCGCATTTTCCTTTTTGCACTTATATATATATATATATATATATATATATATATATATATATATATATATATATATATATATATATATATAACTGCTAGTTTAACAAGATTGTATGGCAAAGACTAAAAGCAAACGTTAGATAACCATAAATCTAAGACAAAATAACTGAATCTCAACACACTTGGCACATGCGCACCTCCAGGGTGACCCTCACTTGTTGCCTCAGATGAAAAAACATTCATGTCCCTCGAACATGGGACGCTTTAGCAAAGACCCTCGGTTAAGAGATCATAGTCCCTCGATGACCCTTCGATGATTCCTCGGTAAATGAACTTAGTCCCTTACGAAAATTGCTAAAGCGCCCTACGAGTTGCCTTCTATGATTGTATGATGACCCGCACCAGTCCCTCAAACATCCAACGGTAGGGCTTCCTACTAACTAATGGTAGGACAACATTATCTAAAGGAAGAGGAAAATAACGCGAAAGACTTTTTGAGTAGGTAGGTAGCTTGTAGCCGCTTGCTCACAAACAAAAACATTTTTCACACATACAATCTTTTCTAAAATATTTTCAAAAACAAATACTTTGTATGCATTCTCAACGATACGAGAATTATTACAAAATTTGCCGCACTTAGGCATTTTTCAAAATATTTTTCAAACACACATTCACAAAGAATTTTCAAAGTGAGCTAGCGACTAAGAGCCCGTAGATAACTACAGATGAAAAGGATGCTAATACCTTCCCTTTTCATAACCTACCCCCCTTACTCAGAAAATTATCAAAGGTATTTCCTGTTCTTTTCACCCTTTCCTTATTGGATAAAAGAAAAGTCGGTGGAGACTCTTGCTATCCGCAACATTTGCAATTAAACACAAAACCAAAAAGTCAGTTCTCCCATCGTATTATAGAATTGGAGACCCCGCTAGGAAAAATCTAAAATTGGGGTTACCTTAAGAGCTAGATCACCTTTAATTTGATTTTCTTGTTTGATTTTCCTGATTTATTTTTAAGTGTTGTTTGGCTATTTCTTGTAAAGATCCTATACCCGGATGTGGGGCATTTTAGGTAAGCAGCAATAGATTGTGAATATTGTATGGAGTATACCGATACGGTTGAAGCGATGGCTACGTTAGTGCGACACATTGGTAGTGTCGGTGTCCCTTGAGTTAAGTCAAGGAGAATGTTGGGCTGCCGCGTGGTGTCATAAAGCACTAACTGACCATAGATCCTTAGTTGACACAACTTAGCCATTAGAAAGTAGTGAGATAGCCCACTTTGGTGCAGATTGAAGTTGGTTGATACTCGATGCTACACTCAATGAGGTATGACTCTCGGGATATTTTGGTCGCAAATCAGATGCTTGTGTTGAAACAATTCCTGGGAGAAAGATCAATGATATTGAGACTCCTAGAACCCAGTTACTTCTTTTAGGACATGTTGAGCCAACTAAAACTTCAAGATGGTACTTACCTACAAAATCCATGCAATCTTAAACCTAAGGCCTTGTGTGCTTTGTTTGTGTATGATTAATTGCTCGAACATGACATCATAACATCATGACATCATAACATATCATTTTCACTAACAATTTCAAGGACCAAGGAATTTATCTTTGTTCTGTTTTGTAGGCTATGGCCTCCGCTCATAGAAACACTATTTGGATCAACTTTGTAAGAGTTCCTCCTCAGCTTAAGGAGTTAGTCTCAAGGGTTCCCGAAAGTTCTCCATTCATCAAAAGGAATGATGAGTATTCTATTCCAGTTCTTTGACCCTGCACATCACTACTTCACCTTTCCCGATTATCAATTGGTACCCGCAATGAAGGAGTTCTCTCAATTACTGGGAGTACTTGTTCTTGATCAGACACCCTTCGCCAGTTTAGAAGAATCTCCGAAGCCAGAAGTTATTGCAGCAACCTTACATCTGAAACGATCCGACATTATATCCAATTGGGAAACAAGAAGTGGAGTCAAGGGTTTTCTGGATAAATTTCTGATTGAGAATGCTCAATTATTTCTGGATGCTATTAGTTTTTAGGCTTTTGAGGAGATCTTGGCTCTTCTAATCTATGTGTTGGTACTATTCCCCAATCCAGGCCAACTCATAAATGTGAGCACCATCAAAAAATTTCTTGCTCGTAATCATATGCCTACCTTACTCGGAGACATTTTGCATTCTCTTCACACTTGAACTATGAGAAGGAGAGGAACTCTCATGTGTTGTATACCTCTGATATCTAGGTGGTTTATTTCACACCATCCCTGATCAGTAATCAAGAATGAATAAGGTTTGAGGTGGTCGCAAAGAATAATGTCACTTTCTCATACAAAATCTACCGGTATTCCCGATCTCATGAGGATATCACTATCGTTGTCCTCTATGGGGAATTCCCTAATGTTCCACTCCATGGCATTAGGGGAGGTATTACTTACAACCCTTCTCTGGATCTACATCAATTTGGTTATGCTCAAAGAGATGGTCCTCATGACGCACTTATCCAGGGTATTATGTTTAATTATGAAAATGATCCTCAAGGTTATCATCAAAGGTTTATACATTCTTGGGGCATGGTAAGCAAGATTGATAGTAAGGATTTAGGACATAAGAACTCCATCCCTCTGGAGCCCTATTTCAAATGAGTGCGAGTTCGCGCTCAAAACCTCAGGATGCCATATCCTTCTATCTTACCAATAATCGTGGAGCCTGTTGCCGAAGGAGACGTTTCTCACACCATCCTCCATCCAGACATGCCCACTGACCTTGAAGAATTGTAGAACTCCTAGATTCAACTCAATAAAGAAAGGAATACCTTTAATACTCAATTCTATGAAAGTGAGAAGAAAGTGTTGGAGGTCACAAAGCAACTTCACGAGGAGCAAAGCCTTAATGCATACATCAACACAAAGAGGAAGCATCCGTGGGAGACTTGAGTCTTAGGTTTTAGGAGTTTATATTGTTGTCTCCTTGAGACCCTTTTGTTTTCATTGTAAGCCTAAGAGGAAATTGTAATTTTGAACTTACTAATAAAAGTCTTTGTTTTTTCCTCTCGGTTAGAGAATTTAAATCTCCTAAGGTCCTTGAAAACATTGCATCTACATATCATGCATCATTTCATAAACAAGTTTTCCAATACAGGTTTTCTTATTTACTTACTATTTATTTCAGTATAAGATGGCTCTCAAACAAACTGTCAAGGATCTCCAGGCTCAGCAAGCACAATTTCAAGATACTCTTTTGAATCTGGCACAAGGGCAGAAAGATCTGATGGCGCTCGTCGCCAAGAAAAAGAATACTAAGAAGTCGACTGTTATACTCAATATGGGTAGAAGGTTCAAAGGTCCTTCTCAACCAGCTCAAGTGGACGATATTTCCTCTGAGGAAGACGACAACCAGGAAGAAAATGGTAGAAGCATCAAGCTGAAAGGTAGAAATAATCAGGTTTCTAAAGATGAAGACTACTCCGACGAACAATACCCTCCCGCAGATGACAAGTACAAGCAGTTGGAAGACCGACTCAAAGCTATGGAAATACAGAAGGTGCCCGGATTAGATTTTGGAGAATTAGGTTTGATCTCGGGGGTGTTCATCCCTCACAAGTTCAAGATCCCCATCTTTTCTAAATATGACGGGGTCTCTTGTCCAAAACTTCACCTGAGATCGTACGGTCGAAAGATTCAACCTCATACCACTGACCGGAAATTATGGGTCCATTTCTTTCAGGAAAGTATGGCTGGCACTCAACTTGAATGGTTCTATCAGCTCGAAGGGACCAACATTTACGCCTAGGAAGACTTGGCTTCTACTTTCTACAAGCAGTATCAATATAATGCTGACCTGGAACCGACTCGAGTACAACTACAAAACATGTCCATGGGCTCAAACAAAGGGTTCAAGGAATATGCACAAAAGTGGAGAGATTTGGCTGGAAGGGTGAAACCTCCCTTGTCTGACCAGGAGCTAGTAGATATGTTCATGGGTACTCTAATATGCCCATTCTTTAATCCGTTGATTGGAAGCTCGTCGTCTAGTTTTACGGAGCTGATTCTGACCGGAGAAAGAGTTGAAAATGGTATCAAGAGTGGGAAGATTCTGATGGCTATATCTTCTAGTGCTGTGAAGAAGCCATTCGGTAGCAAAAAAGAAACCAATGTTGTCTATAGACAGAAGGGGCGTAGTAAAAGTGACTGCCATTAGTCTGTGGGAGAGGTGTTGATCTCTAATCCAGCATCTATGTTGTACCCTAATTTTTTCCCCTAAGATTCCTTCATCATACCATATTGTTTCAATCACCACAAAATCACATTAGGGCTTTTGGTTCCTCTCCCTATCTTTAGCCTTGCTCTTTGAGGAGTTACCAAGCACCTTGACTTGTTTTCTTTGGTGATCATGGATATTTTGCTTTGATTTTCTCTCTAAATTAACAAATACAATATTGGTTTGTCTTACTTGTTAATAATGTAGGTAAAGGCAATGAGGTTTAGCAAGTTGCATCATGGGTTCATGAGTTTATTTCCATGCCTTAGTCAAAAGCTTGAGAGATCCAAACCTCACCATTGAAGTTGTTTTGAAGTTGGTATGAAAGTAGTTTTAGTGGCCATGAGTCCTCATCATCATCCTCAACAAATTCTATTCACAAAGGAAGAATATTGGCACAAAAAGTTTGTTCAAACTTGGCAAAGTTCCACCAAGCATTCTCTTGATCTAGAAGCGAGGGTTTTGGACTTCAGAGGGGCATATCTTGCTCATCTTTTTGTATTTTTGAGTGATTCCAAAAACATTCTTCTATTCAAAGAGTTACCAACAAATCACTTCAAAAGTTCCAAGGAGTTTTCATATGGAAGGAACTTAGTGAAGAAGAAAGATTACAAGTCATCCAGATGAATCCCTCATTTTTCATAATGTGATTTCTAACGATCATAACTTGGTTAATTTTTATCACCTTGAGCCCATTCTTTTTTCATGATAACCCTAAGGATGTGTACTTCATGCCTTCTTTTATGTGCAAAGTAATAAAATGGATGGAAGTTGCCTTAAGAATGCAAGAGATTATAGGTCATTTCATGATTTTTGGCCAACTTCAACAAGTCATAACTTGCTCAATTTTTGGAGATTTTTAGTGGTTCAAATTTCAAAATGTCATTCAAGAGGTCTACTTCATTCCATCTTTTTTGGTCAAGAGAAAATTCTAAGTGGAAGGCGGTGTTTGGATTCAAAAGATTATAGGTCATTTTTAAAGAAGAATTTGAAATTTTTCTAAGTATGGAAAGTCAACTCTTTTTCTTCAACTTTGACTCCATGTAACTTTCAGATCAAGCATCCATTTGATTTCATTTTTTTTCCATTGCAAATCTTGTAACCTCGTCTTTCTAAAGCATCAAGAATTATGCCCTAAGACCCCTTGAGGTGGAAATGCCATAGATTTGAATTTGGTAGTTTGAAACTGAATTTTGCACAAAGTCAAAATTTTGAAATCTTTGTTTTGGCTTCTAATCAGAGGATTTCCATGCGTTTTTGTTTCTAATCATGTTTAGCGACTTGCCAGAAGTGATTAGCATTATGAAATGCACAATTTGGCTGAGTTTTGATCAAGTTTGAGTCACACTTTCTTCATGATGCAGACCCACACGAATTACCTCCAAAACGCATCATTTGCTATTCCTTTTGATCCCATTTGCTTCCCTATAAATAGAGGGTCATCCCCCATTCAATTTTCCAAGCTTAGAGATCCAAGAACACCCTGCCAAAACTTCACACGAACCCACTTTTATTGAATTCAGTTTTTGAAATTTAAGCTTCCTTTTCCAAAATTCCTTGCGCATTCATCATCCTTGAACTTCATACAAACTCTCCAGCACTTAAACCAATCAAAACGACCCATAATCCAAGCTACACAAGTCCAGTTTCAGAGCTTCTTACTTGAACTTCGAAAAGGTAGAATTCTCCACCAATTGGATCCAAATCAAGCACTAATCTGTTCTACTCCTTTGTCTGATTCTAATGCTGCTTACAATTTTTAAATCCATTAAGAATTAAGAGAGAAATCTCAAATTGAAGATGGTCTCTATTTTTCTATGTTTTAATTCATATCTCTCTCCATACTTTACATAAATTTGGCGCGATGGTTGTGTTAGAATCGTCTTGAAGAGACGAGTTCAATGATGCTAGCCAGGGATCCTAATTTTTCCATTTGAAGGATCTCAAAAAATCCCCATTGCAGGGTGTCTGGAGGTTGAAGACGATGACATGTCTCGTCTCAGCCAATGATAGCGTGCCAAGCGTTTTAATTTCATTGGTTGCCCTTTTTCTGATCACATGTATGTTTCACTAAAGTCCATATCAAGCACAGCGTGTCTGGTCCATTGGATTAACTTACTAACGCGTTTTGACTTTGATCTGATGGTCCACATCTTTTTGATTTTATTTTATTTTCTGATTTTATATTCTATTTGATTAAATTTTCAAAAATTCATAACTCTTTTATTTTTTATCCAAAAATTATGAAAAATTCACAAAAAATACTTTGAATTATTTCTGATCTCATGAATATTTTTTACATTTTTATTTTAACATTTGGTATTTTTTATATTTTTTGTACTATTTTCTTTCTTTTAATTACTTAAAAAATACTTTCTAACATTTTTTAATTCTGAAAAAAATTCATAAACATTATTTTGCATATTTTTGACTTTCTGGAAATTTTATGGAATTTTATGTTGAGGTTTACTATTTTTGATCTATTTTATGTTTGTTTTAGCAATTTTAAATGGTTTAAAAATAGTTTCTGACTTATAAAAATTACTAAAATTTTTATAAAAATATTTGGATCCATTTCTTATTTTTCTATGGCTTAATTTTTCATTTCTTGAATAATTTGAACATAATTGATATTTTCCTCATTATTTTCTAGTTTATTTTAACATTTTTAATCCTTTAATATATATATATATATATATATATATATATATATATATATATATATATATATATATATATATATATATATATATATATATATATATATATATATATATTAAATGTTATATCATTTTGCAAATATTTTTTGGCTGTCTTGGGTTGATTTTTTGGTCATGGCTTTATTAACATCATTGGATCCATGGTGTTGAGTTTAACTCCACAAAAAATGGATGAATGATTTTAATAATAGTTTGATTAAATATTAATTCAAATGTGGTTCTTCTTTTTACCCTAAATCCCCTTCATCTCATCCCCTTCTCATTGCACTAAATCTTGTTGGAGCATGATCTCTATATCATGTCTCAAAACAAATGGTGCATAGATGGCTATTGACCGACCTCAAAATAGGTGCGACTTCTATATAAGTCCACTTACGACTGCTTAACATAGCGCTAAATTTTGTCCCGATTCGAATAAATGATCATTCGTGGCCCAAACTTATGATTGCAAGCCCAAGTATGTTAATTTGATCTCTTTGATCCAATAACCTTGAGATTCATTATGTGGAGGCTTTGGTTCTACCAATCCTCTAATGGATCTACAACACCTTTGGTCAACGCGAATCACTTAAACATCGTTGATTATTAAATGGTACTTGTGAGAATTCCAAATGGATGATATACTTGACAAAAAGCAAATGCAACTTGTTGTGTGGAGGCTTTGGTTCTACAAATCCTCTAATGAATTCCAAATGCAAGTTTCAAGATGGTCATCCAACTAACCACTAATTATTGACTTGTTTTATTTTATGCTTTTGTTCTTTTATGCTTTATGCACTATTTATTTTTTAGCATTTTACATTTATGCCATTTTCATCTTTGCTCATTTGAGCATTTATTTTCTTGTCATTTGTTACTTTGCTCACTTGAGCTTTTATTTTTTTCTTTTCCTAAGATACTTAATAACCAACTTAAACCCTAAAAAACTCTTTAATGGCACTTGGACTATTTGGTTAATATCCTTGGCATGATGGAGCAGTGGACTTTTTCTTGGACTTAGGATTAGAAACCCTGGCCTATCTTGGAGACCTTGTGATCTTATCTGATTATTTTGTCTGGAGTTCTTGAGTTTTACCTCAAGACATTGGGTTGTTTGTTTGTTTTTGTGTGTAGATTTTTTGTGATTACATTCTCTGTTTGTAATCTGGAATTCACCCGTATACAGTGGTTACTCTGCCCAATTTTTGTGAAGACTTAATACACTTGAAGTTTGGTTCTCTCAAGAGGTCTAGTATCTTTTCTTGCTTTGTTTCAATCCAAAGAATGAGAATTCTATTTTGACTGATAATGTCAAGTTTTGGCTTCTTGTTGGTTAGATGGTTCTTATCCTTAGCTTTTACTTTATGCTTTAGGATAGTCTCTTCTTCTCCTCTCATCTTCTTTAATTTCAAAAATCTTCTCCCTCCTTTTTGAAAACTCTTCTTGTTTTTGAAACTTAAACCACTTTCATAATAAATTTGGACTTAGGTCCATGCATTTTCAAAATCTTTTCATAAATAAACTTCAATCAACTTAAAAATACCTTGACAGTTTTTTGTGAGAAGACTAAAAGTCAATCAATCTCATTTCAAACCATTTTTCCACTTTGGCTTTTATCTTTAAACTTTTCTCAAAAGATTAGACTCTTGTCAATCCTTGTAGTGATGCAAACAACTATACTTCTACAATATGTAGTGAAGTAAGATATTTTCCACTTGGGTGTTGAGTGAGGCATTGATGATTTTAAAATCCAAGCCATGATCCTCCACTTTGAGATGACGCAAATTCTCCTTTCTCATGATTTTGGGTAGTAAGTATGTTTTCCATACGGACAATGACGATGACGTCTTATCTCATAAAATCAACCAACACAATTTTGTTTCAAATTTTTAAAAAGAGGAAATACGTGTACCCTGATCCCCTATTGCACGAAAGGTGGTACGTAGGCACTAAAGGTTCGCAACCGCGACGGGTGCAAAATTCATAAAAAAAAATAATTTTTTTCTCATCTCCACTATCCATTTTATATACAACACATTTTTATAGCCAAAATATACAAATTTTACAAAGAGGTTCCTGCGGAGTACCGTAGATGTTTAGGGTGCTAATACCTTCCCTTTGCATAACCAACCCCCTTACCTTGAACCTTTCCCCCTTTTTTTGGGTTATTCGCTCTTTTCCCATTCCTTTGGAAACAATAAAGCGTGGTGGTAATTTTTATTTTGATTTGTATAAAGGCTAGTCAATCCAATGGCTTAGTCTTGAACATTTCTATCGCTACAGAAAAATGGCAACTTCACTGGGGACAAATTGACCTCTTGCTGGTCCATCCCTAAGTGGGTTGAGCCTATCTTTGTTTATATCTGTATATGTGCTATCGTTGTTTATGTGTTATATTTTGTATATATGTTTGTTTGGATTTTCCTAGTTTTCAGGGTGCTTGGTGATTACTCATAAGTCTTATACCCGGACTTGGGCAAAATTTAAGATAGGGATGGCGGTATAGTCATGTTAAATTTGAGGGAGTAATCCCAAAAAAGGAGGCATGAGATCCCCCACTCAGTGGAGGCCCCTTTGACGGTAGTGTCGTCTACCGAGTAATCGGGAAGACATACTGCTTTCGACCTGGGAGCCTGCTGAAACTGAGGACCGTAGAATACCAAACCCATCTTGGCCTTTTAGGTGTAGTGCAGAAGCTATGACAGAGTAATCCGGAAATATTTGTCACACGATACTACGCTCGGACTAGTCTTTCTTGAGAATATTACTAATTACTGAGTTAATCGAGAAGTTGGTAATATCCGAAGGAAGGATGTAGACTCTGGGAACCTCTAAAACCTTGTTCGGTAGGTGATAACTTTTTAGACCAACACCTTATAGGTATTACCTTCGACCTCATACTCGTGACGTTGAACCTATGAGCCCTATATGTGTGATCTTGTGTGTGATTGCTGCATCATGCATCCATGCACTCATAAGCATCTTTTGAAGAAAATAATATTTCAAGGGATTTAGAGGTTGACTATTTGTGAATATCTCAGGTACTGTTAACCATGGATTCTGGAAAGAGAAAGACCTGGAAATACAGTTTCATGGATCCTGAGATAGATGAGTTGGTCAGTCTAATTCCGGAGATTGAGTGTCCTGTAGACTTTCGGAAGAAGTATGGATCCATTATTCCTCTCATGAAGCTGAAGACGAAGGAGGGTATTCTCTCGACCTTGGTCCAGTTCTATCATCTCATGTATCACTGCTTTACTTTTCCCGATTATCAGTTGATGCCTACACTGGAGGAGTATTATTATCTATTGGATTTACCTGTTACCGATCGTGTTCCTTTTACTGGTTTAGAGGGTGATCCAAAACCACATGAGATTGCTACTTTGATTCATCTGGGGAAGTCTGAGGTGGAATCCCATATGACTACCAAAGGAGGGATTAGAGGATTACCAGCTCAGTTCTTATTGAAGAAAGCTTGCTACTTTGCCAGAATGAAGAGTATGGTTGCTTTTGAGGCCATCTTTGCTTTACTTGCTTATGGATTATTCTTATTTCATAATGTGGACAAGTTTGTCGACATTAACGCTATCAGGATTTTCATGATTGGAAACCCAACTCCTACACTATTGGGTGATGCTTATTACTCTGTTCATCTTCAGAGTTCTTATCACGGGGAATGATTATCTGTTGCACGCCTTTATTGTACCGGTGGTTCATCTCTCATATGCCTCAATCCGATGCTTTTTGGGATGTCAAGAAGGAACCTCGTTAGGCTCCTAAGATCATGGCACTTACTCACTCGGATATTGATTGGTATCATCGAGCTTATCAGGATGTGGAGATTATTGACAGTTGTGGTAGTTTCCCCAATGTACCTCTTCTTGGTACTAAGGGAGGAATTAACTATAACCCTGTTCTTGCATGGCGACAGATTGGTTATCCGATGAGGGATAAACCGAATAGCATTCATTTGAGTAGTTTCTTTCTGAAGGAAGGAGCAGACCACAGGGAAGCTAGGGAGCAGATTGCGAAGGCCTGGCCTCACATTCATAAGAAAAGTAGGAAAGATTTGGGACCTAGGGGTGCTGTTTCTTTGGAGCCATATCTTCAGCGAGTCCGATCGAGAGCTATCCAGTTGAAGATGTCGTATACTCGGGAGACACCCATGCCTGATCTGTTTGTGAAAACCACTACTCCTTTATTAGATGATCTAGAAGAGTTGCAGCTTGCTTTAGTTAGGATTCAACAGGAAAGAGATTCTTCGAAGAACAAGTTCCAGACTTTAGAGAGTTCCTACAAAGCAGACTTGAAGGAGAAAGATGATTTGATCGAGATCCTTGAGAGTCGAGCAGTAGAGTCTATGGAGAGGCAAGGGGATTTATTTTCTCCTAAGCCTCAAATAGGTGTTGATTGCTCATTTCTTGATCCGGATAATTGGAAGGAGGTTGCCATCAGACATGTGGAAGAAGACCAGAGTTTGAGAGCTCAGATTGCCATGCTCACAGGGAAGCGCCAGCGTACAGATTGATCTATATCAGTTTCTTTCTCTCAGGATTTTTAGATTGTATTTTCATCTAGTACTTGGGATCGTTGAAACTTGTAACCCATTTTGAAGTTATTATAATAAAAGTTTTCAGTATTTCAAATGCGTTATTATTTTTATGTTTGCAATATGTCTATAAACGTTTAATCCATTGAAATGTTAAAAGATAAAGTAAAAATAATCATATGCATTGTATATCATGCATCATATTGCACATATTTCTTGCATTTACTATGCATATCCAGGTGCCTTACCCAGCTTTTTACTTCGTTCAGCAAGCTGACTCATCACTACAACACTCGGGCTAACTTCAAAAAGAAGATGGACAACTTAGAACAGGAGAATCGCGAGCTGCACGAAGAAGTTTCTGCTTTGAAGGCTAGTTTGGCCAATTTGACTAATCTGATGGAAGCTCTGGTCGTTGCTCAGAATCAGCCACCGAGTGTTCAACCTCAACCAACAAGGGCAAATGCTGAAGTTCCTACTGTTCCTGTATCTGCTACTCCGTCTGTTGTTCAAAACCGCATGCATCAGGCCCCCACTTGTACTGGAAACATGGGAACAATGAAAAGTGACAAGACTTGTTTCATTTTCAACCAAACCATGGTTTGTTATCATATAAGCCTGGTTACTTCAAACACATTCACTTTTTTTCTCTATAAATAGAGAAGCACTTGCAAGCGATAGAAGGAATTTTTTGGCGAAGAGAACGAATCTTCAAAATTCTCAAACACTCTAAAAAATCATCAAACCCTCAACCACTTAAACATTTTCAAACACCAACCCAGAATCTAAACATTTGTACCCTTCGAATCTGAAACATCCACACACCTTGTTACCCTTCGAATCCATTAGAAAGAACATCACGCTTGTTCTTCTCCTTCGAATCCAGCATTAGAAACGTTACCTTTGTTTCTTCCCTTCGAATCCATAAGTACTCAGGGTAACCACTCAAGGTCCAACACACGTTCCAACCTCAAGAAAGGTAAGTCATTTTTAACCTTGAACCTTTCGTTTCCAGCATGATATGTGAATAAACTTCCTTTTCACTTCAAACATGTATATACCATTGTTCTTCTTTTCGTTTCCACCCTTTTAACTTTCTTTCATTAATAACCTTTTTGGTTTGACTTCTTGTTTATTTAAACATGATTTAAGAGCTAACTTGGCCCCAAGGTGATGCTAGCGTGGCCTTGGGCCATGTTGCTATCCAAAAACTCAAACTAAAGAAACAGGGGACAAGAGTATGAAACGAAGCCTTAGGCTTCCTCACTGACTCCAGGTCCAATCGAAGGATGCAACAAAGGACTTAAGGTGAAAAATGCATTCCATGTTGAACAAAAGAGGCCCCCAGAAGGAAGGCCATACTGGCTCCTAGGCCCCAGACGAAAGGCACACCGTGCTGACTCCTAAGCCCAAATCAAAAGGCATGACTTCACTGACTCCCAGGCTAAATCGAAAAGAGCCAGAGAAGCAGAATCAAAGAGTTCTTCTGCCTGAATCGAAAAATCCCCTTTTTCCTTCTTTATTTTATTTTTGCCTTTATATTTTATGCTATTCAATATGGTTGTAATAGTGTAGGATTTTATTTTTCTACATTTTATTACTTTTGTATAATTACTAGTAAGATAGGGTATGTATGGAAAGATAAAAACAACAAGTAGACAACTCTAAAAATCAAAGACAAATGCATGCAATCAAACACACTATTCACACATGCACCCCTAGCGTAATCTCACTTGTTTCCTTGAGAAAATAGTCATGTCCCTCGAATATGGGCGTTTTAGCAAAGACCCTTGATAAAATATTGTAGTCCCTCGATGACCCTTAACATTGCCTTCGGTAAACGATATAGTCCCTAAATGACATTGCTAAAACATCCCATAGGTTACCTTCTATGACTATACAAACGTCCCATGCTTGTCCCTTCACATCCAATGATGGGGCTTCTTACCAAATAAATGGTAAGATAGCAACATCTAAAGGAGGAGGAAAATAACATTAAGACCTTTTGAGTAGGTAGGATGCTCCTAGTTGCTCGCTTGCTC
The DNA here is from genome assembly GCA_948472305.1 of Vicia faba. NCBI lineage: Eukaryota > Viridiplantae > Streptophyta > Magnoliopsida > Fabales > Fabaceae > Vicia > Vicia faba. The sequence continues at coordinate 746,745,416 of OX451737.1, forward strand.
ACAACAAAAAACATTTTATACACCCACACTTTCATTTTGAAACATTTTCAAAAGACAAAACACTTTGTACGCGTTCTTATAGAAACGAGAACCATTACAAAGACACTTTTCAAAATCACTTTCAAAAACATATTCCACAAACACCTCTTTGAAATATTTTTAAAATAACACTTTGTACGCATTCTTATAGAAACTAGAACCATTACAAAGACATTTTCAAAATACTTTCAAAACCCACACCACAAGCACATTTCCAAACAAAAGCAAGTGATCTAGAAAGCAACTAAGAGCCCGTAGATAACTACGGATGAAAAGGGTGATAATACCTTCCCTTTTCATAACCTACCCCCCAAACTCAAGAAAATAATCTTGAAAGGTATTTCCTATTCTTTTCAACCTTTCCTTATTGGATAAAAGAAAAGTCGGTGGTGACTCTTGCTATCTGCAACAATTGCAATCAAACGCAAAAAACCCAAGTCAGTTCTCCACCGTGTTATAGATGGTTTCTCGGGTTATAATCATATCAAGATGGCGCCTGAAGACATGGAGAAAACTACCTTCGTCACACAGTGGGGAACCTTCTGTTACAAGGTTATGCCTTTTGGGTTGAAGAACGTTGGGGCAACTTATTAGTGTGCCATGGTAGCCTTATTTCATGACATGATTCACCACGAGATAGAGGTATATGTCGATGATATGATAGCAAGGTCACAAACGGGAGAAGAGAAACTTGATCATCTGCATAAATTGTTTGAAAGGCTGAGGAGGTATAAGCTAAGGCTAAATCCGAACAAGTGCACCTTTGGGGTGAGATCCGGTAAACTCATGGGTTTCATCATCAATGGTGAAGGTATTGAGGTGGATCCTGCAAAAGTTAAAGTTATTCAAGAAATTCCGACTCCCCGTACCGAGAAGGAAGTCATAGGTTTCTTAGGACGACTGGATTACATTGCCTAATTCATTTCCCATTTAACTACTACTTGTGAACCAATCTTCAAGTTGTTGAAGAAAGATCAAATAGTAAAGTGGAACGACGACTATCAAATAGCCTTTAATAAAATTAAGGAGTACCTACATGAACCTCCGATCTTGATACCACCAGTCAATGGAAGGCCTCTAATCATTTACCTAACAGTGCTAGAGAACTCAATGGGACATGTACTAGGGCAGCATGATGAGTCTGGTCGAAAAGAGCATGCAATATACTACTGTTGTACCCCAATTTTTCCCCCTAAGATTCCCCTATCATATCATATCAACTCGATCATAACAAGATAACATTAGGGTTGGTTCTTCCTCTTTTTCTATCTCCTATCTTAAAGTTTGCTCTTGAGGGATCTCCAAGCACCTTAGTTGTGTATTTTGTATATGTATTGTTGACTAACTTCTAATTAAAATACAAAAAAATATTTGTCTTTGTATATTTGTGTTTTGTAGGTACTGAGTCAAATCATCTGACAAATAAGGTTTTCCAGTATTATTTCCCTAAAATCTCTATATGCAAAGAAAAAATAATTAAATTTTTCATTTTTTCACTGTACAATCGATTGCTCCCAGACTACAATCGATTGCATAGAGTTCATTTTGCACAATATTTGGAAAAAAAAATCATTGTACAATAGATTGCTCCGAGAGTGCAATCGATTGCACAGAGTGAAATTTTGAAAAAATCAGCAATTTCAAGCTTATCATTCTTTTGGCTCCGATTTTTCTTCATTTTTTGAAAGATATATCATTAATTTAAATTTTGGCTCCAAGAATCAATTACCAAGCCTAATTTCATTTCCCAAACCAAACTCCAAACCACCACTAATTCCAAGCCTAAAATCTATAAATAGAGCCCTCATTTCATTCAAATCTCAAGCTTTTGATAGCCAAATTCACTTTGCTAAAAAATCTCTCAATTCCCTCCATCTACCAAATTCACTCAAAGCTCCATTTTCAAAAAAAAGTTAGTAAGCTTTGCATTGAAACTTACTAATCTTTGAGCTAAACCTTCATCCAAACACTTTTTATTTTTCAATTCTCTACATCCAAACTTGGGAAATTGATTCTTGGGGCTAAATTGAAGCAAATTCTTGAAGTTGTTTTGATAATTCTCTAGATCTACCTTTGGTAAGTTGGATTTTTCATCTTTCACAATGTGATCTCTTGTTTACCTTTGGATTTGATTCATTGAGCATTATTTTGTGATTCCATTGGTGCTATTTTCTCATAATTTGATGGAAATTTCATGCTAAATTAAATCCATGATCATAAGGTGTCTGATGAAAAGTTTGAACAAGAATTTGGCCTTTTGAAATACTGATTTGCTATTTTTCACAGGGTGCAATAGATAGCTCCCTAAGTGCAATCGATTGTCGTAGAATGAATTTACGTATTTTTTGAAAAAAACACTTATGCAATCGATTGCTCCCAGAGTGAAATCAATTGTAACAGAGACGAAATGTATTTTCTGCCTTGTTTTGGGGTTGTTTTGATCTATCTCTCTTTTTCTACTCACTCCTTTTGATTGTTGATTTGGATTGCAATTTTAAATGTCCAATTTCTCTTTAAATTCAATGGACTTTGGGTGTAGATGAAGTTGAATAAATGTTCATTAATTCAAATCTACCGAATAGTGAATTATTTAATTCACTTTTGGTGCTTTGGATTAATGATATGTTTAGTACTTTAATCCATCGAGATGAGTGATTGAATTTAAAGATGAAAGAAATTTGAGGTAGTGACACAAATTAGCTTATCATTCCCCTCCCTCTTCATCTTATCCCCCTTTCTTATTGTACTACATGTTATGGGATGATTATCGCTATATCATTTATCCAAACATGAAGTGCATAGATTGCTATTGACCGACCTCAAAATAGGTGCGACTTCTACATAAGTCCACTTACGATTGCTTAACATAGCGCTAAATTTTGTCCCGATTTGAGAAAATGATGATTCGTGGCCCAAACCTATGTTTGCAAGCCCAAGTATGTTAATTTGAACCCTTTGATCCAATAACCTTGAGATTCATTGTTAGGAGGCTTCGGTTCTACCAATCCTCCAATGGATCTTCATCAATTTTAGTCAACCCGAATCACTTAAACATCATTGATCATTAAATGTTTCCTTGAGGATTCTTAAATGGATGATATACTTGACAAAAAACAAATGCCACTTGTTGTTGAGAGGCTTTGGTTCTACCAATCCTCTAATGAGTTCCAAATGCAAGTTTCAAGATGGTCATTGTTGTACCCCAAAATGTACCCTCTCATTTCATCAACATTTTCTCACCACAAGACTCTTGGAACTCAAGATCAAGTTAGGGTTTGCTCTGCTCAAGACCCCTCCTTGCACTGTTGACCCAAATTAGGGTTTGAGTTTGCACATGGATGTTTTGACCTAAAGTGCCCAAAGTGACTTTCATGCTTCATGTTGGACTCACAAGTTTTATCCATACCAAGTTTCAAGCATTGATTCAAATCTTTGCCCAGTCAATTGGACAGTTGACCTAAAAATCAGCTGTATTGGGGAAAAAGTCAACTATGGCCAATTGACAGTCAAACTTCATGATTTTTGACCCACATCAACATAATGAACTCACATGAACCATTTGGTCAAGTTTGGATCACAATTCCACAAGAAATTTGATCAGATCACCAAAAGGGCAAAATGGTCATTTTTAGGGTTTTGACTGCACAAAGGCAATTTTTGACTGTTTGACCTAACCAATGGCAAACCAAGCTCACATATGGACTCAAGGACTCAATGGAATTGTCTTGAACCATTCAACAAGTTCAAAAGATCTCAAATGCATAGGATTGACAGATGAATTTTTCAGTCAACTGATCAAAATTTGACTATATACTGAAAAGTCAAACTTTGACTTTTTGGTCAAAATCAAGTGCCAAGATTCATTTTTCATCAAGACATGTCAAATTATGAAACTTGTTCGTCAAGAAACCCAAAATTGCAAATTAGGGTTTAAAATGAAAAAATTTCATAACTTAGAAATTTTCTAAGTTATGAAAATTTTCTTATTTTTTCCCCAACTTTGTCCCATTTTTTCACCAAGATGCAAATGGATTCAAACAAATCTTGAAACATGAAAGTTGTAGTCCATTGAAAAATCTACAAATTTTATTAATAAAGTTTTCTCAAAGGAAGCTTGTATCTCAAGTTATGATTTTTGGAATAAGGGTACCAAACACTTTTAACTTAGAGAAAATTTGCCCTATTCTAGGCAGGATTTTGGTCCAATTTCTTGGCCATTTTTCACATGGTTCCACTTGGAGTTTCAATTTGGATTACAAATATGGATTGTAGTACATGTTCCAAGCTTTCCAAAATGTCCAAGAACTTCTCAAACACCCTTGTGGTTATAGAGAATCGAATTCACAAAGTTGGCCAAAACTCACTTTTGTTCATGGCCAAGGCATGTTCATAACAATTGCATTTTTCAAATCAGCATGGTTTATGCTAGCTTGCAGGCCTCTAAACCTCTTCACACTCAATAATTTAATGCCTAACCATTGTGTTAAGGTGTTATTTCTTCCATTTGGGCATTACACATAGAATTAACCCTTAATTAGAAAAAGCAAAGTTTCCATTTTGATAAAGTATCACTTTATGTCAAATTCAAAATCCTTGAGACATAGGCCAGATCTTTGAGGCAAGAGTGAGTACACAAATCCCATTTACCAAGAGCAAATGCTGCAGCATACTTGAGGGGATTGTACCGGCCTGCATTACAACTTGAACTTTCTTACTTCAAAAACAAGAAACTTTGCAAAAGAGAGACAACTTTCATTTCCTGTAAACACAAGCCAGAACAAACTTTGTACTCATCTTCCATACATCCCAACTGACCTAAGGCACGAACCTTCCACCCCTCACACCTCCTAATACACCAAAACACCATCTTGCTGCAAAAGCAGGGCACCTGCTGCAGATTGAAGTCCACAACTCAGTTTGCTCGTGCACTTCTGCTAAAAACCTTTCAAACACCTTCCATACCATCCACCTAAACTATTCCAAGCCTTACACACCAGATGTAACACCTCTAACCTCATTTGCCATTTTCATTTTCAAGTGTTGCAGGTGAACTTCTACAGCACAATACAGAGTGTTTCAAAGCAAGCCAGGCATTTGGGAAGCATCCTTGGACTTCAGGCAAGCTCGACATAAGCTCAAACCCCATTGAAGGTTGATACATTGCTCTATCCAAGTCAAGCTGAAACAGGTAATCTATGGACTTCTATCTCTCTATCCAGGCATGATTAAGCTTAGGTTTGTGAATGAAACATGTTCTACTCATAGCCCTGAAGCCATACATGTGTTCACTTTTCATTTATATTAAGCATGCTATGAGAATTTTAACCATTAATATTTGAAAAAAGCTAGGTCAGAAATTGAGGGTGATGAAATTCTCCCTGGTTTCTTAGAGTTAGGTCAAGTGTTTTATATGGTTGAAATCGTGACTTCATGCTCTACAATGTTTGTGTTATGAGTTTTGGCTAAAAAATCAAAGAATCGGGAGTTTGTATGGAACAAGGAAACGCGCGTTTTTTGATTCAAACAGGTGCTGGAGGTTGAAGACAGAGTGGACTTGGGCTGGGCCTGAGTCAGCTTGCTTTTTGCGCCCCTTTTTTCCATTTGCACCCCCTGGCCCATTTTGCTAAATATTTGACATTTTTGCATTTTTCTTTTTGATTCTGATTTTATATTTTTTGCTCAAACATAAAAAAACATCAAAAATATTTTTCCACATTTTTTTGCATTTATTTGACATTTATTTACTTTTTAGGCATATGTATGTAAATAAATATAAATCTTTTTCATTTAAAAAACCTAAAAAATAATACAAAAATATTTATTTTTTAGTTATTATTTTTTATTTACATTTTGAAAACATTTTCTAAAATATACATTTTTGTAAATAATCAATATTTTATTTTTGTACATATTTAGCATATTTAATATATAATATATAAATACTTGTATATTTTATTTTATTAGGGCAAAAAATACAAAAATAATACTTTTTATTTCTATTTAATATTTGACATCAAAAATACTTTTTCTACAATATACTTCCTTTTTTATTATTTTTTGTATAAATTAATATATATTGTACATAATTAATAAATAAATACTATTTATTCAAAATTAGGGTTTTGCCCTAAACCACAAAAATAATCAAAAATATGACTTTTTTTATTTTGTTTATACTTCAAACATTAAAACCTTTTTTCACATACATAAACCATCTTTTTGCATAATACATTTTCATTTGATATTTATTTATTTGTATTTATTTAAATGTTAAATATTAATTTGTATATTCGATATGATTGTAATAATTTAAATTTTATTTCCTTGTCAAATATACCCCCAATTCAAACTTGTATCCCCATCCCCATATTCATGTTGTAATAATTTAGGAATTTAAATTCTCGCACATTTAAAAGTTTCCAAATTATGCCATGCTTAGACTTAGGGTTTGTATGCCAAAATCAATCAACAAATAGCTTGACCTAATTCAAGATAAACATGCATGAAAAACAAACAATGCACACTTGCACCCCTAGGGTTTCATCCACTTGTTGCCTTCAAAAATGGGCCAGGGTTGCATGTTGAGTACTTTGGCAAAACAAAAACAAACAAAATGATCATAGTCCCTCGATGATGCTATCTTGTTGCCTAAACAAAATGATCATAGTCCCTCAAGAAAATTGCCAAAGACACTTGGCACTATTACTCTCATGGTCTATACGATGACCCGCGCCCGTCCCGTTAACATCCTAACGCAAGGTTGTTCATCAAACACAATGGTGAAACAACATTGTTAAAAGGGTTAAAAACATAAGAAAGATCTTTGAGTAAAATAGGGTAGACAACTCTTAGTTACTTGATCAAAAATCTTGCAAAACATCCTTGCCATTTTTCAAACACACATCACAACACAACTTCAAAAAACAATTTCCAAACAAAATTTCAAAAAGACATTGAAACATCTTTTCAAAAAGACATACACCTTTGTATATACTCAAACAAGAGTCATTACAATGGTTGCCTAGACAAGGCATCTTTTTCAAAACATTTTCAAAACCACACACACAAAGCACCATTTCAAACAATTGAAAAGCAAAGGCAAGTGATCTAAAACAAGTAACTAAGAGCCCATGGATAACCATGGATGAAAAGGGTGCTAGCACCTTCCCTTTTCATAATCTACCCCCCGAACCCACGAAAACATCTCAAAGGTCTTTCCTGTGCTTTTTGACCTTTCCTTAGGATAAATAAAAAGTCGGTGGCGACTCTTGCTAAACCAAAACATTTTCGAACACAAACGCAAAACCCAAGTCAGTTCTCCCACCGTATCATAGAACTGGCGACTCTGCTGGAGACTACTTTAAAAGTGGAGTAACCTTAGGGCTTAGATCACCTTTTGCATGATTAATTGTTTGCTTTGATTTCTTTACATTTTGGTTCTCTTGTTTGGGCTTGAAATCCTACACCCGGATTTGGGAAACATTCATAGATAGCAATACATTGTGGAAACTGTGCGGGGTATACCGACACGGTTGAAGCAATAACTATATTAGTGCGACATATTTGTGAGTACCGGTAACCCTTGAGTTCAATCAAGGAGAGTACGGGGCCGCTGAGTGATGTCACTAAGCACTAATGACCTAGAACCTTACTTGACCATCTTGGCCTTTTATTAGGGGTAGTGAGATGACCGGCTTTGGTGCAGTCCGAAGTTGGTAGATACTCGATACTACACTCATTGAGGGTTGTTTTCTTGGAATATTTTGGTCGCTAGTTAAGTGGCTAAACCAAAACAATGAACACAGAAAACAATCCAATGATATTGAGCTCCTTAGAACCCGGTTTCTATTTTAGGACAGGGTGAGCCAACTAACTTCAAGAGGGTACTTACCTACAAACCCCATGCAAGCCTAAACCTAAGGACTTGTTTGCTTTGTGTGAATATGATTACATGTATATACACTTACTTGCTTTTGCATACATGTACATAACATCATAACATCATACCATAGCATTTACAATAACCATTTCAAGGATCTCGAGGGTCTTTTGATGCAGGGTCACGTTGAACCAGACGTCTACCAAAGGGTAAGAGGGTTCTCCTCTAAACAAACGCCGTCAAAGATCAAGTGCAACAACTTGAATTAGGGGCTATGACACACTTGACATGGTGAGCTTGATTCTCATGGAAAGACATCCACCATTACAAGGTTCTCCAATCAAAGATGTTGATCAAAGTTCAACCTCTAACATATTCATGTGTTTACCCCGAGAGATTCTTGAAAACATTGCATACATATGTCATACATATCATTGCATAACAGGTCTCCCAATGCAGGTCTCTCATGTTCTCACTGTTTATTTCAGCAATGGCTTTCCAATGAGACAACCAAGATCTCCGGGCTCAAAACGCCCAACTTCAAGAAATGTTCTTGAACCTGTCCCAGGGGCAAGAAGAGATAAAAGCTCTCCTCACAAGGGGCTTGGTCCTAGGGAATCCAGGAGGCATCAGGAATGATCAGTTGGAAGGGCTACAAATTGAGTCGGCAACAATGAAGATCCAGATGATGGGACAGCTGGTGGGCCAGATGGCTCTCATTCAAGACTTAGCTCAAAGACAAGAAGAGCTCAGGGTCCTCGTCAACAAGCTGCTTCAAAATAACCAAGTGAGGCAAACAACTAAGGTTGAAGATCAAGTCATCATTCAACCCCCTTTGAGACAAGAAGACAAGGGAAAAGCTCCTCAACTTGCTTCAGGGTCACAAGCCCAGCAACAACCTCATCAGCATCAACGGGGTAATCGGCGCAAGCGAAATGTACCTGGAAGACATTTCTCTGAGACTGGGATACCATCATCTCTAATACTGAAATGCTTGTTGGAGGTCAATCTGATTACTTTAAAGGATCCTCCCCGGAATCCCAACACCTCTGCTCCTACCTATCACCCCAATGAAAGGTGTGCATACCACTCCCATAGTCCTGGACATAACACCGACGACTGTTGGACTCTGAAGAACAAAATCCAAGACTTGATTGACGAAGGAGTGCTGGAATTCATGCCGGATGGTGAGATGAAAATCTTCCGCCAAGGTTTCTCCATTTGAAATGACAAAGCTCGAACTGAGAGACTTTTGTTCCATTTGAATTTTCAAGTTGTAATTTCTTTTGTTATTCAAACAATTATCTGTTGATGTCAAAATCTGTTTCATTAATGCATTGCATATGTTTGTCTTGAATTCATCTATTCGTTTTCACTATTCTTATGCTTTCTTTATGATATTTAACTCTTGATAAAAAGCTACAAGCCTTTAGAGGGAGGATGACGAAATAATACCGTAATCTCATACAGTATGCTTTTGAACAGACCTTGCTGACGATGTACAGGCGTTTCTTTCAAATCCTAAACATTGGAGTTATAAGGAAGATAATCCCTAGTCAACCCCTTTGAGCCAAAGAAGTAGAAGTTTTCTGTTTTAAACACAAATTGAAACCTTTAATTTAAACCTGGGGTAGGGTAGTCTCTCAGTTAATAAAAAAGATGCGCATTGAAGTCACAAATTCTCAGTTCGTAATACAACGAACAACATCAAAAAACATTCCTTTGGAACCAAAAGACAGTGATGGTTCTTTATCTCATAGGCAGTCAATCTCTCAAAAGAGAAAAGCCCGTTAAGTCAAAACCTACAAAGGAGACTAAAGAAAAATGGGGCATCCCGCTGACTGTAATCTCAAAACAGGAACAGTCAGGCAAAATTTAGGGATAACGAATCAAAAGAAAGAGGTCACTACAAATCCTCAACAACATGAAAAAATGTTGCAAAAAAAATGATGACTGCCTTCCATAAAATTCAACTGGCGTGAACCATCACCAAAATGTCGTTCCAAACTCGAATAGAGTTTGACGCACAATTGACTGAGTTTAGGACTGAAGGACATCACGAAGAGCGGGTGGGAACAAATATACTTTGAGCCTTTATCCTTTGTTTCTTAAACCGTGAACCAAGCCACGTTACAACCCTTCAAAAGTCCTAATTGAAGCATGGGTTAGTTCGAAAGCATACTGTTACAAAAGGTATCCTGACTCCTGTAAGGCTTTGCTCTAAATCTTGTGTTGAATTTGTCTTATAAAAAGTTTTCTTCTAAAAAACGCATTTTTCAAAACTTCGAGACAAGCATAAACTTTGCATTATTTGAATATCGTTGGTTGCACATGGTTTACTTGTTTAAACATCAAATAAATTCATACAATGAATGATCAGAGGAACGAAAGCTCTCTCATTGAATGAAATCACTTCAAGTGGGATGACACTTCTGTTACAAAAATCTCCTATCAACAAAAGGGGATTTTATATGGTATTGTCCAGTAAACATGGGGCAGTCCAGTCAAGGTTTCAACAAATCTTTCAAAGTTCAGTGAACATGGGGCAGTCCAGTCAAGGTTTCAACAAATCTTTCAAAGTTCAGTGAACCTGGGGCAGTCCAGTCAAGATTTCAGGAAATCTCTCAATTACAGGTTAACCTGGGGCAAGTCTCCCTCGCCGTCACTTGGGGCATTTAAACGTCAATCTCATCAAAGGGTTACGAACAGTCCAAGTTTCCTGGCAATATCACAAGCATCTGATACTAGGGGCAATGATGAAACCTCTCTGAAATCTTTCTGAAAAGAAATTCAAGCGTCCTCGAGAAGTTCATCAACTCTCTAGCAGAACCAGATTAGTGAACATTCTCCCACAGAGATACTTCCCATCAGATTGAAGATTCTCAGTCTCACTTTTCCAGCATAAGTCTCCCAGGTTTCAAATTCCCCAGTAGAGATTGTCAGAATCCTCATTCCCCACAAGTCACCGAGGATTTTCAATCCCCAGCAGTGGTCCTAAGATCCCTCAACAATTGAAGATCTTGCTCCCCAAGCAATCGGCAGTCAGCAAGGATTTCTCATCTCCAGTAATCAAAGGATTTTCAATCCCCAGCAGCAGTCCAGGATTTATCTTCCACAGCAAGACGGCTACTCAGCTTACTTGCATAATCATTACATTCATACATCATAAACATTGATGAAACGCAATTCATTGCATCATACATATCATGCAACATAACCTTACGTTTAACTAACATTTTACCCTTTTCAGGATAAAATTAAAAGGCTATCGTTAACATTTATTCAGATACAATATGGATACACCCCAGACACGGCGGTCATTCTACTACTCATTCAGACTACAGCAATCAGATACAGACTAGATACGCTCCAGACACGGCGGCCATTCTATCTCTCATTCAGATTCATTAACAACCTCAAGGTCCAATGCATTCCAAACACGGAAATCATTCTGACCCTTACATCGGCAGTTTGATTCTCTCAGTGCAGTCGCCACGGAAAACATTCTTTCACTTATTCAGATCCCAGTTATAGTTTCAGATACACTCCAAACACGGAAGTCATCCTGCTACTCATAAAGATCTCAAATTCCAAGATACAGTCCAGATATGCTCCAAACACGATTGGCATTCTGTCACTTATTCAGATCCCAGTTATAGTTTCAGATACACTCCAAACACGGAAGTCATCCTGCTACTCATACAGATCTGAACTCCAAGATACAGTCCAGATATGCTCCAAACATGGTTGGCATTCTGTCACTTATTCAGATCCCAGTTATAGTTTCAGATACACTCCAAACACGGAAGTCATCCATCTACTCATACAGATCTCAACTCCAAGATACAGTCCAGATATGCTCCAAACACGGTTGCCATTTTGTCACTTATTCAGATCCCAGTTATAGTTTCAGATACACTCCAAACACGGAAGTCATCCTGCTACTCATAAAGATCTCAAATTCCAAGATACAGTCTAGATATGCTCCAAATACGGTTGCCATTCTGTCACTTATTCAGATCCCAATTATAGTTTCAGATACACTCCAAACACGGAAGTCATCCTGCTACTCATACAGATCTCAAATTCCAAGATACAGTCCAGATATGCTCCAAACACGGTTGCCATTCTGTCACTTATTCAGATCCCAGTTATAGTTTCAGATACACTCCAAACACGGAAGTCATCCTGCTACTCATACAGATCTCAACTCCAAGATACAGTCCAGATATGCTCCATACACGGTTGCCATTTTGTCACTTATTTAGATCCCAGTTATAGTTTCAGATACACTCCAAACACGGAAGTCACCCATCTACTCATACAGATCTCAACTCCAAGATACAGTCCAGATATGCTCCAAACACGGTTGCCATTCTGTCACTTATTCAGATCCCAGTTATAGTTTCAGATACACTCCAAACACCGAAGTCATCCTGCTACTCATAAAGATCTCAAATTCCAAGATACAGTCCAGATATGCTCCAAACACGGTTGCCATTCTGTCACTTATTCAGATCCCAATTATAGTTTCAGATACACTCCAAACACGGAAGTCATCCTGCTACTCATACAGATCTCAAATTCCAAGATACAGTCCAGATATGCTCCAAACACGGTTGCCATTCTGTCACTTATTCAGATCCCAGTTATAGTTTCAAATACACTCCAAACACGGAAGTCATCCTGCTACTCATACAGATCTCAACTCCAAGATACAGTCCAGATGTGCTCCAAACACGGTTGCCATTCTGTCACTTATTCAGATCCCAGTTATAGTTTCAGATACACTCCAAACACGGAAGTCATCCTACTACTTATACAGATCTCAAATTCCAAGATACAGTCCAGAAATGCTCCAAACACGGTTGCCATTCTGTCACTTATTCAGATCCCAGTTACAGTTTCAGATACACTCCAAACACGGAAGTCGTCCTGCTACTCATACAGATCTCAAATTCCAAGATACAGTCCAGATATGCTCCAAACACGGTTGCCATTCTGTCACTTATTCAGATCCCAGTTACAGTTTCAGATACACTCCAAACACGGAAGTCATCCTGCTACTCATACAGATCTCAAATTCCAAGATACAGTCCAGATATGCTCCAAACACGGTTGCCATTCTGTCACTTATTCAGATCCCAGTTACAGTTTCAGATACACTCCAAACACGGAAGTCATCCTGCTACTCATACAGACCTCAACTCCAAGATACGGTCCAGATATGCTCCAGACACGGTTGCCATTCTGTTACTCATTCAGAATTTAATCCCATCACACAGTTGCTCCATGCACAGATATTTCTTTGTTAACCAGATACAATACAGATACACTCCAGACACGGCAACCATTCTGATATTCATTCTACTTTCAAGCACAGTTACAGTTCAAATGCATTCCCGACACGGATACCATTTTGATCCTCATTCTTCTGACCTATCACATTGCAATTCGACGAGGACTCTTGGATGACATCTTTAAGCCCATCTCCAGCAAGATTCTACCATCTCCAAATGGCATCTTTAAGCCCATTCCCACACCTATTGAACTTATTGGACTTAGGAATAGAAACCTTGATCTTATGTTGGAGACCTTGTGACCTTAATTGATATTTTGTCTGGAGTTCATGAGGTTTACCTCAAGACATTGGGTTGTTTGTTTGTTTTGTGTGCAGGTTATTGTGATTACATACTTTGTCTGTAATCTGGAATTCATCTATATACAGCCGTTACTCTACCTAATTTTTGTGAAGACTTAATACATTTGAAGTTTGGTCTTCTCAAGAGGTTTAATATCCTTGCTTGGTTTCATTTCAAAGAATGGGAATTCTATCTTGACTTATAATGTCAAGTATTTGCTTCTTGTTGGTTAGACGGTTCTTCTCCCTAGCTTTTACCTTATGCTTTATGATAGTCTCTTCATCTCCTCCCATCTTCATTATTTTCAAAAATCTCCTCCCTCCTTTTGAAAACTCTTCTTGTTTCTAAACATGAACCACTTCCATAATAAACTTGGACTTAGGTCCATGCATTTCCAAAACATTTTATTAAATAAACTTCAATCAACTTAATCATACCTTGACATTTTTTGTGAGAAGACTAAAAGTCAATCAATCTCATTCAAACCATTTTGCCATTTTGGCTCTTATCTTTAAAATTTTATCAAAAGATTAGGCTCTTGTCAATCCTTGTAGTGATACAAACAACTATACTTCTACATTATGTAGTGAAGTGATATATTTTCCACTTGGGTGTTGAGTGAGGCATTGTTGATTTTAAAATCCAAGCCATGTCCTCCACTTTGAGATGATGCAAATACTCCTTTCTCATGATTGTGAGTAGTAAGTATGTTTTCCACACGGGAAATGACGATGATGTCTTATCTCATCAAATTAACCAACACACTTGTGTTTGTTTTAAAATTTTAAAGAGGAAATACGTGTACCTTGATCCCCTATTGCACGGAAGGTGGTACGTAGGCACTAAAGGTTCGCAACCGCGGCGGGTGCAAAAATCATAAAAAAATATTTCTTTTCTCATCTCCACCATTTATTTTTATACAACGTTTTATAGTCAAAATATACATATTTTTACAAAGAGGTTCTTGCGGAGTACCGTAGATGTTTAAGGTGCTAATACCTTCCCTTTGCATAATCAACCCCCTTACCTTGAATATTTCCCCCTCTTTTGGGTTATTCTCTCTTTTCCCATTCCTTTGGAAATAGTAAAGCATGGTGGCAATTTTATTTTGATCTGTATAAGTCAAGTCAATCCAATGGCTTAGTCTTAAACATTTCTACCGCTACAGAAAAAATGGCGACTTCACTGGGGACAGATTGACCTCTTGCTGGTCCATCCCTAAGTGGGTTAAACCTATCTTTGTTTATATCTGTATATGTGTTATTTTTGTTTATATGTTATATGTCATATATATGCTTGTCTGGATTTTCCTGGTTTTCAGGGTGCTTGGTGATTTCTCATAAGTCCTGTACCCAGACTTGGGAAGACTTAAGATAGGACGGACGATATAGTCATGTTGACTTTGAGGGAGTAATCCCAAAGAAGGAGGCATGAGATCCCCCACTCAGTGGAGGCCCCTTTGACTGTAGTGTCATTTACTGAGTAATCGGGAAGACGTGCTACTTTTGACCTGGGAGCCTGCTCAAACTGCGGACCGTAGATTACCTAACCCATCTTAGCCTTTTAGGTGTAGTGAAGAAGCTATGACGGAGTAATCCAGAAATATTTGTCACGCGATTCTACGCTCGAACGAGTTTTTCTTGAGAATATTACTAATTACCGAGTTAATCGGGAATTTGGTAATATCTGAAGGAAGGATGTTGTGTGTGATTATTGCATCATGCATCCATGCACCCATGAGCATTGTTTTAACCAAATTTTAAGGAACTTAAGCCTTTTGCTTGCAAACATCATAAGTTTTGTAATTATGGATTCTGGAAATAGTATTAAGAAGTACAATGTCAAGAATCCTGATTCAGAAGAATTGAGAAATCCTTAATCCTTGGTATCTATTCCTTGGGACTTCAAATTCTCCTAGCTATCTTAAAGATGTATTTGTCCACGCTCTTGATCTAGTTCCTAAATCCTTTGTATCAGTGATTTATTTTCCCGATTATCAGCAAAGTAGAAGAGAATAGTGCAAGAGGATTTATTTTCCTTTAGCATTCCAAATTCAAGCTCAAGAAGATTTTACAATGCGGTGTTAGATCTTAATTGGATGCAGTTCCTTTGGACCTAAGGATTTAGCTTTCTCTTTCTTATGTTTAGGATTAGTGAAGTCTTTTACTTCCAATGTAATCCTCCTAATATTAATGAAATGAGTTTTTCAGTTATCCCAATTATGTCTTTTAATTGATGTTTACAATTCGTTTATAATGTCCCAAAGTTATTTGAAAACATGGTTTTAAAACTTTTAAACAATCATATGCATTGCATGTCATGCATCATTCTCACTTCTGTCTTGATTTCGAGAGTTTCCCGGAGTCTTATCATCTGCTCTTTGTTTTCAGAAGTTAAGTTATCGTGTCAGTCTAACACTCGTGCTAAGAGAAGATGGAAAACATTAAGAAAGAGATCTTTGAACTCCGCAAAGAGGTAACTACTTTGAAGGCTGATATGGAGTATCTAACTGCTTTGGTTGAAACTTTAGTTGCTGCTCAAGTCAATACTTCTGGGAAGGAAGAAGAGATGGCAAAGGTCTTCACAGAAACTCTGAAATCATTCTTTCATGAGAAGATGATAGTCAATACGCCCAGTGATTTCCCTGAAAAAGTGAATGTGGGAGTGCTTCTAGAAGAGGATGTCTAAAAGGGATGTTTATCTGAAGATGGTGGCTCAGCTAGTGGTATGAAGAAGTTTGATAATAACTTTTCCAAGAAGAGAACCAGAGGAAGAAACAATTATCACCAGAATTAGCATGTTTCTCCTGTCATCCATGTGTTCAACTTACCTCATGTTGAATGTTTTTGTTTCCTTTTTTGTTTAAGTAAATTTAAATCTTAAAGGTCCTTGAAAATATTGCATATTCATAACATACATCATATCATAAGCAGGTTTTCTGACACAGGTTTCTTCATCTTTCTACTGTTTATTTCAGTATAAGATGGATCTCGAGAAAACTGTGAAGGACTTGCAGACTCAAAAGTCTCAGTTTCAAGAAACTCTGCTCAACTTAGCAAAGGGGCGGCAAGAAATGATGACACTTCTTGTGAAGAAAAAGAAGACAAAAAGAAAGCTTTAATCAACATGGGGAAGAGATTCAAAGGCCCTGTCCGACAAGTTCAAGTTGAAGAAGACTCCTCCGGGGAGGATGAGAATCAAGATGAAGATGTTAGGAGCACCCGTGTCGGGGTGGAAACAATCAAATATCTGAAGACAAATATTATTTTGATGAGAAATATCCACCGACCGACGACAAGTATAAGCAACTAGAAGACAAATTGAAGGTTGTAGAAATTCAAGTTGTGCCTGGCTTGGAATTTGGTGACCTAGGTTTGGTGCTTGGGGTAGTTATCCCCCACAAATTCAAAATCCCTGCTTTTGTCAAATACGATGGTGTCTCATGCCCAAATATTCACCTAAGATCTTATGTCCGCAAAATTCAACCGCATACCGCTGATAAGAAACTGTGGATGCACTTTTTTCAAGAAAGTCTATTTGGGACACAGTTGGAGTGGTTTTACCAGTTGGAAGGGACTAACATCCTTGCTTGGGAAAATTTAGCCACCGACTTTTACCGCCAATATCAATATAATGTTGATCTTGCGCCAACTAGGGTGTAATTACAAGGAATGACCATGGGTTTCAATGAGAGCTTCAAAGAATACGCTAAAAAGTGGAGAGATTTGGATGGCAGGGTGCAACCACCTTTAACTGATAGGGAGTTGGTATACATGTTTATGGGAACATTGACTGGACCATTTTTCAACTTATTGATTGGAATTTCATCATTTGGATTCACTGAATTAGTCATAACTGGTGAGAGAGTTGAAAGAGGGATTAAAAGCGGGAAGATACATATGGCCTCTACCTCAAATGCTGTGAAAAAACCATTTACTAGAAAAAAGGAAACTAATTTCGTATATTTGTCAAGGAGCCATGTCAAGAAGGACCATCGTCAGTCAGTAAATGCAGTTCAATCTCCAACCTAACTTCTACTCAAAGACCACAACAATAAGCTAATCACCAAAGGCCTGGCATCCCGAGAAGACAATTTACCAAAATCAACATGTCGCCATCTCAAGCTCAGCAACACCTATTGAAAGTTTATTTGGTGACCTTGAGAAACTCCCTTCCAATCTTAATACCTCCTCTCCTAAATACAATCCCAACGCCAAATGTGCCTACCACTCAAACATCCCCGGACATGATACCAATGATTGTTTGGCGTTAAAGAAAAAATCCAAGACCTGATCGATAATAAGACAATTGAATTCGACTCTCCTATAACTCCTGATGTAATCATCGCACCCATGCCAAATCCTGGTAAGGGTGTCAATGCTATTGAAGATGCTGCTTTTGTTTCCTCTATCAATGACTTGACCACTCCCCTGAAGACTGTTAAAGATAATTTGTTGAAAGCTAGGGTATTCCCTGGTTGCCTTGAAGATTGTTGATGTTGTGTTATACAAATTAATGATTGTGAATGGCTGAAGAAAGGTGTCCAACACCTGATGGATAGCCACATGATTCTATTTGAAAGAACTCCATCTGTAAAAAGTTTGACTGAAATTATATCTCAAGAGGTTGAAGACATGTCCATCATTACTATCTCAAACCAACCTATTAAGATCACCTCCAAAGGTCCTATTAGGATTCCCATTAAACTAAGAATAGTTCCACTAATCATCACCACACCAGGGCCAGTCCCCTACTCTCCTAATAAGGTTGTGCCCAGGAATTATGGGGCGGAAGTGTACTACCATGGTATCAAACAAGACTCGTGGATTGATGAAGATGAAACCACTGACATTACAAACATTGCTGGATCAAGTAAAGTTACTTGAACAGGGAGAATCTTCTCTCCAGAGATTTCACCTCCGACAAATACTACTACACCCATTCGTATTACTGCTGTTAAACATGTTGTTGATACCCGAGGAAAGGAAAAAGTGACTGAGCGTACCCTAACGGAGGCTCCCGTAAAAGAGATTACCATTGAGGACCCATCCAAACAAGAGATGGAGGAGATTCTAAAAATTCATCAAAAAAAGTGATTATAAGATAGTGGACAGTGGGGGAAACACTTTCGAAGATTTCTATGTTGTCTTTGTTGCTATGTTTTGAGGCGCATTCCTAAGCACTGATAAAGTTCCTGAAAAATGCACATGTCCCATAAGAAACTACGGCCAACCAAGTTGAAAACTATGTAGCAAGCTTGACTGCCAACAATGGTTTAGGGTTCTCTGATGCAGATCTGACCCCAATGGAGAAGAATCACAACAAAGCTCTCCATGTCTCTATAGAATGCAAAGGCACTACAATGGAACATGTATTAGTGGATACTGGATCTTCTCTCAATTTATTACCTAAAGGAGCTTTGGATAGACTACACTGGGATGGACTAGTGTTGAAACCTAGCGACATTGTACTAAGGGTTATCGATGGTTCTAAGAGGATGGTCCTTAGAGAGGTTAATCTCCCTATCCAGGTTAGGTCTCAAGTCTTCAAATCAACATTCTATGTGGTGGATATCTGTCCTACTTATTCTTGCATGCTTGGACGCCCATGGATACAAGGGGAAGGTGCGGTGACTTCCAAATTACATCAAAAGCTAAAATATCCGGTCAAAGGGAAATAGATGGTGAGTTCATTGAAACTCCTTGTCAAGCCTTTTAATTGGTCTCTCCCATGGTTGATGTTTCTAAGGCCACCCCTGACACTCCCGAAGCTGCTAAAGACACATCGAGGATGGCTTTTCTCAAAGATGCTCGTGTTGTTGTTGAAGACGTGGGTTGCACCATTTGGGGAAAACTTCCTGATTTCCCTTTTAAGTCAGAAAAATCTAGATTGGGCTTCACTTACAAATCTCAAAAGGAGATTCGACGTGGTCGCATAGGGAAACCACCTCTTCGCATTAGTAACCATGAGATTAATTCCCTTGGAGACTCTGATGTTGATTGTGACTTTGATGATTGGATCTACATGACTGCTGACGGAGGGCTCAACAACTGGCAGACCAAGGACTTCATTCCAATCTCCTTCGACCAGGAGTAATTGCCATTTACTGTTTTGAGAACTTTGTCTGTAATTTCCATTAAAACAATGACTTTAAGCCATATGCCTTGCCCAGGGCACAATGGTCCATTTGTTAAGGATTTGTCATTTTCATATGCCATATGCTCATTTTAATGAAAAACATCGGACTATTTTGCATTCAAATTTTGCAGGAGGCTGATGAAGATTTCAAAATACCGTGGGAACTCGCCAGACTTCTGTTACAAGAGGAAAAGGCCATTCAACCACATGAGGAGTCAATTGAAGTGATAAATCTAGGTACTAAGGCAGACAAGAAGGAATTCCAGATCGACACCAACTTGAAAGATTGTGTCAAGAGAAGATTGGTCCAAATGTTACACGACTATGTCGAAGTGTTCTCTTGGTCATATGAAGATATGCCTGGGCTTGATACTGATATCGCAGTTCATCGTCTGCCAATAAAGGAAGATTATCCTCCGGTCAAGCAAAAGGTTCGTCGCATGCAGCCAGACATGTCTGAGAAAATAAAAGTTGAGGTAATGAAACAGTTCGATACAGGTTTCCTGGCAGGTACATCATATCTCTAATGGTGTAAAATGTTGTTCCAGTGTCGAAGAAGGATGGAAAAGTCTGTATGTGCATAGACTATAGAGATTTGAATAGGGAAAGCCCCAAAGATGATTTCCCACTACCACATATTAACGTCTTGGTCGATAATACTGCTCAACAAAAGTGTTCTCCTTTATGGATGGCTTCTCCAGTTACAATCAAATCAAAATGG
This sequence comes from Vicia faba, assembly GCA_948472305.1. Classification (NCBI taxonomy): domain Eukaryota; kingdom Viridiplantae; phylum Streptophyta; class Magnoliopsida; order Fabales; family Fabaceae; genus Vicia; species Vicia faba. The sequence goes on from OX451737.1 coordinate 746,765,835, forward strand.
CTCCCGAAGACATGGAGAAGACCACTTTTGTCATACAGTGAGGCACCTTCTGTTACAAGGTCATGCCTTTCGGTTTGAAGAATGCAGGGGCAACTTATCAATGAGCTATGGTAGCTATATTTCATGACATGATCCATCATGAGATAGAAGTCTATGTTGGTGACATGATTGCAAGATCATAAACTGAGGAACAACACCTTTATCATCTTTATAATCTATTTGAGAGGATGAAGAAATACAAGCTAAGGCTGAATCCCAATAAATGCACCTTCGGAGTAAGGTCAGGAAAACTCTTAGGGTTCGTTGTCAGTGGAAAAGGTATTGAGGTCGACCATGCAAAAGTCAAACCCATACAAGAAATGCCAACTCCCTGCACTGAGAAGGAGGTCAGGGGTTTCTTAGGTCGGCTCAACTGTATTGCCTGATTCATATCTCACTTAACTGCTACATGTGAGCCAATCTTCAAACTATTAAAGAAAGATCAAGTAGTCAAATGGAATGACGATTGCCAAGCAACTTTTGACAAAATCAAGGAGTACCTGTAAGAACCACCTATCCTGATGCCTCCAGTTGAAGGAAGACCTCTGATTATGTACTTGATTGTATTAGAGAATTCAATGGGGTGTGTGTTGGGCCAACATGACGAGTCTGGCCGAAAAGAGTATGCAATATACTACCTTAGCAAAAGGTTTACCGACTGTGAAACCAGATATTCACTGCTCGAGAAAACTTGTTGCACTTTGGCATGGGCTGCTTGCTGGATAAGATAGTATATGCTGACTCACACCACTTTATTGATTTCTAAGATGGATCATATCAAGTATATCTTCGAGAAGCCAGCTCTCTCCGGACGAATAACTAGATGGCAAATGATTTTAACTGAATATGATATCCATTACACTACATAAAAAGCAACCTAAGGAAGTGTGCTGGCAGATCATTTGGCCCACCAAGCTGTTGATGACTACCAATCCATGAACTTTGAATTCCCGGACGAGAATATCATGCTGATAACTGATTGTGAAGAGCCTGGACCGTATGAAGGACCTGAACAAGGATCCCAATAGACTATGGTTTTTGATTGAGATTCCAACGCTTAGGGTAACATAATCAGTGTTGTGATCATTTCTCCCACAAGGTTGTCTGTTGTACCCCAAAATTTGCCCTCTCATTTATCAAGACTTTTCTCACAAGACTTCTTGGACTCAAGACAAGATCAGGGTTTGCTCAGCTCAAGACATCTCATCTTGCACTGATAACCCAAAATTAGGGTTTGAGTTTGCACAGGGATTTTTGGATCACCAATGCTTCATGTGACTTTCATACATCACTTTGGACCCCTAAGACTGCTCATGTTAAGTTTCAAGCCTTGAACCATATTTTTTATCAGTCAATTGGACAGTTGACCTAAAAATCAACTGTATTGGGGAAAAAGTCAATTATGGCCAATTTACAGTCAAACTTCATAATTTTTTATCCCCGTCAACATTTTAGACTCATATGTATCATTTGATCAAGTTTGGATCATAACTCCTCTAGAAATTTGATCAAATCATCAAAAGGGCAAAATGGTCAAAATTAGGGTTTTTGATTGAGAAAGGGCAATTTCTGATTTTTTTAATCTAGCCAATGACCAATTGGGTTCAAACATGATTTCAAGGGTTCAATAGCATCACCTTGAACTAATTACATGGTTCAAAAGATCTCAAGTTCATTGGATTGACAGATGAAATTTGAAGTCAACTGATCAAAAGTCAACTGTACACTGAAAAGTCAAACTTTGACTTTTTGGTCAAAATCAAGTGCCAAGGGTCATAATTCATCAAGATGTGTCAAAATATGAAACTTGTTCACCAAGAAAACCAAATTTGAAAATTAGGGTTTTAATTTGAAAATTTTCATAACTTATAATTTTTCTAAGTATAAAAATTTTCTTATTTTTTCTCAACTTTTCACCACTTTTTCACCATGATGCATTTTGATTCAAGAAAAGTTCCCAACATGAAACTTGTAGTCCTCCATGAAATCTACAACTTTTCTTCACAAACTTTTCCCTAAATATGCTTGGATCTCAAGTTATGAATTTGTGAATATAGGCCCATGAACTAAATAACTTAGTGAAATTTTGCCCTAATTTAGGCAAGTTTTGGACCCAACTTCATGGAAATTTTTCACCTAGTTCCAAGAGGTATCTCAAAATGCATTTCAAAGATGGATTATAGAGAACATTGAAAGCTTTCCAAAATGTCAAATAACTCTCCAAGATCATTTTTGAGCAGGGAGAATCGAAGAGAGGAAGTTGGCATTTTCTCACTTTTGTTCAAGCCATTTTTACATAGAATCAAGTTGCAAATCAAACCTATGCTGGTTATATCTTGCTTTACAGGTCCTAAGCTTGCTATACACTCCATAATTAAATTCATATTCAGTTGACAAAGCCTTTAACTTTGCTTTTGAAGCTTTACACAAGATGTATTTCCATTTTGGGCAAAAAGGTTACATTGTCATTTTCATAAAGATGAACTTTTGCAACTTTGTCAATCTTGAGCATTGAACCTGTCCCCTTGATGCATATAAACCACAAAGGTCTCAAGTAAGTTGTACAAGCTTATACCAACCCTAAGCAAGTTGGTACAAGCATGTGAAGCATTGGTCTAGTCACTTTGCTTCAAGTACAAGAAAGTTGGCAAAAAGGCTAGCATTGATAGATCTGTTGAAGGGCTGACTTTGGATCACTTCTATACAAATATACAAACTTGGTACAAGGCATAGGACGCTTGGCTTGGACTTAAAACTATCTCAAACTCAAAAACACCAAAATTCTGCCAAAACATAGAGTTTCTGCAAAAGCACAACCAACTCTCATTTGGCTCGTGCGTTTTGTGTTTAATCAGTTCAAACATCTCATACACTTTCTACCTAGCCAATCCAAGCCATCACCCTGGTTCTGTAACCTCTATTTCAGAATTTTCCATTTTCAACTTGGAAGCTTGCAGTTGGACTTGGTCAAGGAGTTCCAGCCATCCTCAGAACAAGATAAGCATTGGAATAGGTTCAGGGAAGTTCAAGGAAGCTTAAACAATCACCAGGCCTCCATTTAAGTCCCTACATTGTCCTACACGATTCCAGCTGAAGGAGGTATTTTCTTAAACTCTATCTCTGTATATAGGCAACTTCAAGCCACGATTTGTGAATAAAAAATATAGCTCTCATCATAACGAAGTTGTACATATCATTACTTTTCATTTACATTACTTGTGCTAAGAGAATTTGAAGATTGAAAACTCTGAAAAATTAGGTCACGAATTAGGGATTCCAAAATTCTCTTTGATATTTAAGAGTTAGGTTACATAATTTATATGGTTGGAATCGTGAGCTCAAATGCCACATTTTTCATGTTATGAGTTTTTGTTTTTATGCAAGTATAAGAAAGTTACAGGTTTGAACATGGAAGCGCGCGAAGGAGAGAACGAAGGACAGGGATGAAGTGCTTCTGGGCTTTTTGGCACCTTGGCCTTTTTATTTTTGCTATTTGCACCCCCTGACTTGCTATTACACCCCCTGACTAACTTTTTATATTTTTGCATTTTTCTTCATATTTTTATATTTAATACTTTTATTTATTTTTCTTAATGATAAAAAATACTAAAAAATGATTTATTTATTTTCATACTTTTATTTTATTTTTTTTATTATTTTCTCACATGAAAAAATAGTTTATTTTGATAAATAGAATTTATTTTCTTAAATAACTTATAAATATAATTAAAAATACTTAATATTTTTATTATACATTTTATACCTCATAAATACTTATTTTCTATACATATTTAATTTTTAATATTTACATATAATATTACTTATTATTTTCTTTTACAAAAAATGTACAAAATAATAATATAGAACATTATTTTAAATGAAAACTAGGGTTTAATCCCTTTCAAAAAGAATTAATTATTTGTTCCTTTTTTTTAGGTCTAAATTAAATATTTTTTTCATACAAAAACAAGACATAAAACATTTTTTTAACATGAACATATTGCATTGCATTTTAAATATTTGTCTTATATTCATTTAATTCGCGCAATATTCGATTTGGTTGTAATAATATATTTAGTTTTATATTTGTGCAAATCCCCATTCAAACTTGTATTCCCCCCTCCCATAAAAAATTGTTGTAATAGCTTAGTTTATTTTACGCAATTTATCGCTTTATATACTATGACTAGTAAATTAGGGTTTGCATGACAATAACAAAATAAAGCAAAATAGAAAATCCTAAATGCAAGACAAAAGCATGTAAATAACACACTTGCACACAAGCACCCTTAGGGTTTCTCCCACTTGGTTGCCTAAAATAAAATGGCCATGTTACGCATGCGAAGTATCTTGGCAAAACAAAAACAAGTATAAGATCATAGTCCCTCGATGACGCTATTCAAAGTTGCCTAAACAAATTGATCTTGGTCCCTCGGAAATGCTAAGATACTTGGCAACATTGCTATCATGGTTATACGATGACCCACACCTGTCCTGTTTACATCCAAAGATAAGTTTGCTTACCAAATCAATGGTAAGTCAACAATGTCAAAGGAATAAAACTGCACAAGAAATACATTTGAGTAGGTAGATAGCTTCTAAGTTATTTTCTCCATTTCAAAACAATCCTTGCTATTTTCAAAAACAAACACACACACATTTCAAAACATCTTACAAAACATTGAAAACATTTTCAAAAGACAAACATCTTTGTATACATTCTTACGAACGAGAATCATTACAAAGATTGCCTAAACAAATGGCCTATTTTACAAAATACTTTCAAAACTACACCAAACACCATTTCAAACAAAGCAAAGCAAGTGATATAAACAAGTAACTAAGAGCCCGTGGAAAACCATGGATGAAAAGGGTGCTAGTACCTTCCCTTTTCATAATCTACCCCCCGAACTCAAGAAAACATCTCAAAGGTCTTTCCTGTGCTTTTTTACCTTTCCTTTTGGATAAAAGAAAAGTCGGTGGCGACTCTTGCTAAACCGCAACATTTTGCGGTAAAACGCAAAACCTCAAGTCAGTTCTCCTACCGCATCAAAGAACTGGCGACTCTGTTGGGGAAAATTCTAAAAGTGGGGTTACCTTAGGGTTTAGATCACCTTTATTTGCTTACATGGTTTGACTTGTTTGCTTTACAATTATGGTTCTTTGTTTAGGTTTAAATCATCCACCCGGATTTGGGAAACATTATAGGTAAATAGCAATACGTTGTGGAAACTGTGCGGGGTATACCGACATGGTCTAAGCAATAGCTATATTAGTGTTACATATTTGTGGGTACCGGTAGCCTTTGAGTCAATCAAAGAGAATACGGGGCCGCTGAGTGATGTCATGAAGCACTAATGAACTTCTAGAACCTTTACTTGACCAACTTGGCCTTTTAGGATGTAGTGAGATGACCGGCTTTGGTGCAGTCCGAAGTTGGTAGATACTCGATACTACACTCATTGAGGTTTGGTTTCTTGGGATATTTTGGTCGCCATTAAAGAGGCTTGAGCTGAAACAATGAACAAGGAAACAATCCAATGATATTGAGCTCCTTAGAACCCGATTACTATTTTTAGGACAGGTTGAGCCAACTAAACTTCAAGAGGGTACTTACCTATGAAACCCCATGCAAGCCTAAACTAATAACTTGCTTGATTTGTTTGTATATGCATGCTTATACATAAACATCATGGACATCATGAACATCATATGCATTCACTAACCATTTCAGGGATTTTGGAGATTCATCTTTGTTCTTGTTTTGTAGGTTATGGATTCACTTCGCAGGAAAACTATCCAAATCAACCTTGTAAGAATTCCTCCACAACTCAAGGAGCTAGCTTCAAGGATCCATGAGAATTCTCCATTCACGGAGAGACATGGTCTTCTACTCAACTTGGTCACTTCCAACATAGAGGAGGATATGATGAAGGTTCTCTTCCAGTTCTTTGACCCTTTGCACCATTGCTTCACATTTCCTGACTATCAACTTGTGCCCACTTTGGAAGAATTCTCTCAACTTTTGAGGATTCTTATTCTTAATCAACTACCCTTCAACGGTACAGAAAGAGATCCAAAGCCAGAAGAGATTGCTCAAGCCCTGTACTTGCACTCATCTGATGTCACAACTCATTGGGAAACTAGAAGTGGTGTCAAAGGCTTCTTGGCAAAGTTTCCGTTTGAGAAGGCCTAAAGTTGTTGGAATTCCCTAGACTTGAAAGCTTTTGAGGAGACTGTAGCTCTTCTCATCTATGGGATGGTCTTGTTCCATAATCCTGACCAACTCATAGATGTAAGCACTATCAAAATCTTCATGTCTCGCAACCCGGTGCCTACATTGCTTGGGGATATCCTACACTCTTTTCACACTCGTAAAATGAGGAAAAGAGGTGTCCTTATGTGTTGCACTCCTCTCCTGGCAAGATGGTTTATTTCTCATCTTCCCCAATCAGTCTTGAAGAACGAGCAAGGTTTGAGGTGGTCACAAAGGTTGATGACACTTAAACATTCAGATATTCATTGGTGTTCTTGATCCAAAGAGAATGTTACCATTGTTAACCATTGTGGGGAATTCCCTAATGTCCCTCTACTTGGAATTAGGGGAGGCATCACCTATAACCCGTTCTTAGCTCTAAGACAGTTTGGTTATTCCCGAAGGGATAACCCACATGATATGTTGATTCAAGGCCTGGTATTCGACTACAACAACGACGATCAAGGACTTCGCCATAGATTCATCCGAGCTTAGAGGATGCTAAACAAGGTGGATAGCAAGACTTTAGGACACAAGAATTCCATCCCTCTTGAGCCTTACCTCAAGTGGGTACGAACCCGCGCTCAAAGTCTTATGATGCCTTATCTCTCAATTCTCCTAGTGATTATTGAGCCTGTTAAGGAAGGAGAAGTTCCATACACTATCCTACATCCTGACATGCCTATATCACTCGAAGACCTACAAAGGGATTGGATACAGCTCAAAGGAGAGCACGATACTTCCGAAGCCCAATTCTACACAAGCGAGAAGAAGGTTTTGGAACTCACTCGGCTACTTCATGAAGATCAGACTCTCAATACCTAAATTGCACCAAAGAGGATGCGCAGTGTCTTTTTACCTTAGAATTTTGTATTACTTTGCCCAAGGGGCATTGATGTACTCAAATTCTATTTTATTAATATGACGTGTGTTTCTTTTTTGTTTAAAATAAATTTGAATTTCTAAATCCTTGAAAGCATTGCATGAATACATATCATTCATCATAAACATAAACAGGTCTTTGCAACAAGTTTCCTTATCTCTCTAATGTTTATTTCAGTAAGATGGATCTCGAACAAACGGTCAAAGATCTGCAAGCTCAGAATACGCAATTTCAACAATTACTCATAACCTTAGCCAATGGGCAAGAGGAGCTGAAGACTCTGCTAGAAAAAGAAAAAGAGAAGAAGAAGAAGAAGAAGAAGAAGCCAATTGGTGTGGTAATCATGGGCAGAAGGTTTCAGGGACAAGCCAGAAGGACCTTAGATTTTCCAACAACATCTGATGAAGGGGAAAGAAAAGGAAAAGAAACGGCAGTACCATCAGATTCTGAAGAAGAAGAGGAAGAGGAGGACTACTCTGAACAAGAATACCCTCCGGCTGATGACAAGTACAAACACCTTGAAGAGCGATTAAGCGCTATGGAAATCCAGAGAGTACCAGGGCTAGATTTTGAAGAGTTGGGGCTGGTGTCAGGGATTGTGATACCACCAAAGTTTAAAGGGCCACTATTTGCCAAGTATGATTGGGTGTCTTGCCCTAAAATGCACCTCAGGTCATATGTCAGGAAGATTCAACCACACTCTGCCGACAAAGACATGTGGGTCCACTTTTTCCAAGACAGTTTATCAGGAACACAACTTGATTGGTTCTACCAATTAGAAAGGGTTGACGTCCATAATTGGGAAGACCTGGTAGCAGCTTTCTACAAACAATATCAGTACAACGCCGACTTGGCACCTACCCGTACTCAACTTCTGAGTATGGCCATGGTTTCCAATAAGGGCTTCAAAGATTACGCCCAAAAGTGGAGAGATCTAGCCGGAAGAGTGCAACCCCCTCTTTCCGAAAGGGAGTTGGTGGACATTTTCTTGGGAAATATATCAGGCCATTTCTTCAATCATCTGATTGGGAGTTCCTCTATAGGGTTTACTGAATTAATTTTAACCGGCGAAAGGGTGGAGGCTGGTATAAGAAGTGGGAAAATTCATAAGGACGCGTCTGCCTCTACAGCTGTGAAAAAACCCTTCACTGGGAGGAAGGAAGTGTTTGTTGTTTATTCATAGAGGAATCAGGGAAGAACTGAGTGCCGACCAACGGTAGGGGCTGTTATGATTCCAAAGCCTGCATCAGACCAGCCAAGAAATAATCAGCAAAGGGTAGAAAGGCCAGTTCGATAATTCACCAAGATTAACATGACTCCAACCCAAGTTCTACCACATCTTCTGAAGTTGAATCTGGCCACTTTAAAAGAGGCCCCAAATAATCCCAATACTGTGTCTCCACATTACCATCCGAATGCCAGGTGCGCGTACCATTCTGAAAGTCCAGGGCACGACACCAACAACTGTTAGGCTCTGAAGAACAAAATTCAGGACCTGATAGATGCGAAGGAAGTTGAGTTTGAAGTGCCTGAGAAACCAAATGTTATTTCTGCTCTGATGCCTAAACATGGTCACAATGCCAACGCTATTGAAGAAGATTTGTTTGTTGCTACCGTGGATGAACTGTTGACTCCGCTCCCGATTATTAAATTGAATTTGTTGAAAGTTGGCATATTCCCAGGTTGTGACAAAGACTTCCATGTTTGCCTATCCTCGTCATTTGACTGCCCTCTGTAGAAAAAAGGTATCCAACGACTGATTGATAACCGAGAAATTATGTTCGAGAATGCTCCTGTTTTACCCGTTCCAGTTAAAGAAGTTTCAATTATAACCATCTACGCCAATCCTTCCAGGGCCCCTAAAAGACCCGTTAGGATTACATCTGCTCCAAAGACTACTCCACTTAAGATTACAATGCCCGGGCCGGCCCCATACAAATCAGATAAAACAGTACCATGGAATTATGGTGGAGAAATCTACTACCATGGTATCAAACAGGATGAACTGACTGCCGAAGAAGAGAGCTCCGAAGAGGACAATTCTAACATTAGCAATATTGTCGGGACTAGCAAGATTACCCGCAGTGGTAGAATCTTCTCTCCATAGATTTCCCCTACAACAGCAGTCTTTGGACCCGTGGCCGTTCCAAAAATTACCTATGTACCAGTGATTATACCTGCAAGTGTACTTACTGACAAAGACAACACAATCCCTATTCCTACTTCCACTGCTGAGAGTAAAGGAAAGAACGTTCAAGAAGAGCCTGTCCGGACGAAGGCTCAATCACTAGCTATTCCTGAAACATCCAAGAAGGAGATGGAAGAAATCCTAAGGATAATAAAGAAGAGTGATTATGATGTGGTTGAACAGTTGGGGCAAACCCCTTCCAAGATCTATATGCTAGCTCTGCTTCTGTGCTCTAAAGCACATGCCAAACCTCTAGTAAAATTTCTGAAGACAGCTCATGTGCCGCAAGAGACGTCCGCTGTCCAATTCCAGGATTGTGTGGCCAGTTTGATAGCTGATAATGGCCTGGGTTTCTCTAATGCTGATTTGACACCCAGAGGGAGAAAACACAATGAGGCATTACACGTCTCAATAGAGTGTAGAGGAACAACCCTAGCCCATGTCTTGGTGGACACGGGATCATCTTTGAACGTCTTGCCGAAAAAAGCCCTTGACATATTGGATTGCGAGGGGCTGACTTGAAAACCCAACAACATAGTGGTGAGAGCTTTTGATGGGTCGAAGAGGATGGTCCACGGGGAGGTGGACATCCCAATAAAGGTGGGAACTCAGGTTTTCAACTCAACCTTTTATGTGATGGACATCCGTCCTTCTTATTCATGTTTGTTAGAACGCCCCTGGATCCATAATGCCGGTGCTGTCACCTCCACTTTGCATCAGATGTTGAAGTACCCGGTCCAAGGAAAGATCATAACTATCCACGGGGAGGAGGATTATATGATTAGTCATATGAATTCTTTCCGATACGTGGAGTTAGATGGCGAGTTCATTGAAACCCCTTTCCAACATTTTGAAGAAGTCTCTCCAGAAGTGGCAGCGACCAAGGAGGTATCCTCGATTTCTAAGATCACGACACCTCCGCTTCGGGTGTCATCTCTAAAGGATGCTAAGGCAGTAGTGGAAGAGGGTGGATGCACCATCTGGGGGAAGCTTCCAGACTTTCCCTACAAATCAGACAAGTTTGGCTTGGGTTTTACTTCGACTACTCAGAAGGCCGTGCGCCGTGCCCGTGCTGGGGGGCCACCTGTGAAGATTAGCAACTAAGGGGTCAATGCAGTAGACGACAATGAAGAGGATGACAGCTTAGAAGATTGGATATTTCCTACTGTCAGTGGAGGACTTCACAACTGGGAAGCCAGCGACTTCATCCCAATAACTTTCATCTCTCAGTAATTTATCTTTTACATTTCTGTTGGACTTGTAATATTCACGAACAATTCGCACTTTAAAAACCTTGTGTCTTACCCGAGGCACAATGGTCCATTTGTAAGTGTTTTTATTTCATCTTCATATGACATTCAATGAATCATGGACGCTTTTTCATATATAAACCTTTTATGCTCATTGTCTTTCTTTTACATTTTATTATTTTAAGATGGCTATACCCTTACGCACACCCACACTCACAAATGCAGGTACCCTTCCATTTCGGATCCCATGGGTAACGATACTTCTATAGCCTTCAGTGACTCTGAATATCTAATCTACCAAGCCGAATACGAAGGTGAGGAAGATTGTGAGGTGCCAGGGGAATTGGCCAGACGACTACAACAAGAGGAAAGAGATATTCAGCCTCATGAGGAGCTATTAGATACAATCAACTTGGGTACCAAGGAAGATAAAAAGGAAATCAAAGTGGGTGCAAATCTAGAGCCAAGTGTCAAGGAGCGCTTAGTTAAGTTGTTGCGTGATTATGTTGAGATCTTTGCCTGGTCATACGAAGACATGCCGGGACTCGATACAGACATCGTGGTACATCGTCTACCCACAAGAGAAGACTGTCCACCCGTGAAACAAAAAGTCTGCCGCATGAGACCTGACATGTCAGAGAAGATCAAAGTGGAGGTTATGAAACAATTCAATGCTGGATTTCTGGCTATTACTTCTTATCCTCAATGGGTGGCCAACATTGTGCCCATGCCTAAAAAAGACGGCAAAGTGAGAATGTGCGTGGATTATATAGATTTAAACAGGGCCAGCCCTAAAGATGATTTTCCACTTCCACACATTGACATCCTGGTTGACAATACAGCCAAGCACAAAGTATTTTCTTTCATGGATGGATTCTCAGGCTATAACCAGATCAAAATGGAACCTGAGGACATGGAGAAAACTACATTTGTCACACAATGGGGTACGTTCTGCTACAAAATGATGCCATTCGGACTGAAGAATGCCGGGGCAACCTATCAACGTGCCATGGTAGCTTTATTTCATGATATGATACATCATGAGATAGAGGTCTACATAGATGACATGATAGCCCGATCACAAACGGAAGAAGAACACCTTGATCACTTGCAAAAGTTGTTTGTCAGATTAAAGGAGTACAAGTTAAGATTGAATCCCAACAAGTGCACATTCGGAGTCCGGTCTGGTAAACTCTTAGGTTTCATTGTCAGCAACAAAGGCATCAAGGTTGATCCTGCCATGATTAAAGCAATACAAGAAATGCCTGCTCCTCGCACTGAGAAGGAAGCCAGGGGATTCTTGGGACGCTTAAACTATATTTCCAGATTCATTTCTCACCTAACATCTACTTGTGAACCAATCTTCAAACTGTTGAAGAAAGATCAAGTAGTCAGATGGAATGATGAATGTCAGATTGCTTTCGATAAAATCAAAGAGTATTTAGAAGAGCCTCCTGTCTTGATGCCACCAGTCGAGGGAAGACCACTAATCATGTACCTGACCGTTTTAGAAAACTCAATGGGGTGTGTATTGGGGCAACATGACGAGTCTGGCCAAAAAGAGCACGCTATTTACTACCTGAGCAAAAAGTTTACCGACTGTGAAACCAGATATTCACTGCTCGAGAATACTTGCTATGCTCTGGTATGGGCTGCTCGCCGGCTAAGACATTATATGTTGACAAATATCACTTTGCTGATATCAAAGATGGATCCGATAAAGTACATCTTTGAGAAGCCTGCTATGTCTAGGAGGATAGCTAGATGGCAGATGATCCTAACAGAATATGACATACAGTACACAACCCAAAAAGATATAAAGGGCAGTGTGCTAGCTGATCATCTTGCTAATCAAGCTGTAGAGGATTATCAGTCCATGAAGTTTGAATTCCCTGACGAAGACATCATGAAATTAGACAACTGTGAAGAAATCAGGCCATATGACGGACCTAAACAAGGATTCCGGTGGACCCTATTCTTTGATGGGGCATCCAATTCACTTGTTAATGGTATCGGCGCTATACTCATATCTCCGGAAGGATGCCATACTCCTTTTACTTCCAGACTTTGCTTCAACTGTACGAACAACATGGCAGAATACGAAGCATGCATCTTTGGTCTAAAGGCTGCCATAGACTTGGGAATCAAATATTTAGATGTGTTTGGGGATTCAGCTTTGGTCATCAGTCAAATCAAAGGAGAGTGGGACACTAAGCATCCAAACCTTATCCCTTACAAAGAACATGTTTTGACATTGTTACCACATTTCGAGCAGATTACCTTCGAGCACTTCCCGCGAGAAGAAAATCAGCTAGCAGATGCTCTAGCCACAATGTCATCTATGTTTAAACTTAATTGGGATAACGAGGCTCCCCAGATCACCATTGAACGAATGGGAGAACCAGCACACTATCACGAGATTAATACTGAAGAAGTAGTGGACTAGTCGTGGTTCCATGAAGTCAAAAGGTATCTCGAGGCTCAAGAATATCCAGAAGGAGCTTCAATCAATGATAAAAAGTTCCTAAGGAGATTCTCTGCTAAGTTCTTCCTGAGTAATGGCGTCCTGTACAAACGTAATCATGATTCTATTCTGCTCCGTTGTGTGGACAAGATTGAAGCTGAAAAGATCATGGCTGAATTGCATGAAGGTACCTTTGGCACTCACTCTAGTGGGCATACGATGGTAAAGAAAATCCTACGGGCAGGCTATTACTGGTCTACCATGGAAGCAGACTTATATCAACACTCCCAGGCCTGTCATAAGTGTCAAATCTATGTAGACAAGGTGCACGTGCCTCCGGTTCCTCTAAATTTCTTAACAGCTCCTTGGCCCTTCGCTATGTGGGGAATCAATATGATTGGGGAGATCAAGCTGACAACCTCCAATGGACACCATTTCATTCTAGTTGCCATTGACTATTTCACTAAATAGGTCGAAGCAGCTTCCTTCGCATTCGTTACTAAGAATGTTGTTGCCCGCTTCATCAAGCAGAATCTTATTTGCCGGTACGGTATCCTAGAAAGGATCATCACTGATAACGGTATGAACCTTAACAATACTATGATCATCGCCTTGTGTGAGCAGTTCAAGATTCAACATCACAATTCATCCCCCTATCGGCCAAAGATGAATGGTGCAGTCGAAGCTGCTAATAAAAACATTAAAAAGATCATACATAAAATGACAGTCACCTACAAGGACTGGCATGAAATGTTACCGCTTGCTCTCCACGGGTACCGTACCACAGCTCGCACATCAACTGGGACAACACCCTATTCTTTGCTTTATGGCATGGAGGTTGTTCTACCTATTGAGGTTCAGATCCCCTCTTTGAGAATCATGAAGGATGCAGGTTTGAGTGAGGATGATTGGATTCAAACCCGACTTGATCAGTTGAACTCAATTGATGAAAAGAGACTTACTGTTGTTTTCCATGGTCAGACGTATCAAAAGTGGATGATCAAAGCTTTCTACAAGAAAGTCGGACGCCAAGTGTATCAAGTTGGAGATCTAGTGATCAAGCGCATCATCTTGCCACAAAGTGATCCCAGGGGCAAATGGACTCCTACCTATTAAGGACCATTTGTAATCAAGAACATATTTTCTGGGGGGGGGGGGGGGCAATGATCTTAACCACCATGGATGGTGACGACCTGCCACACCCTACGAACGCAGACATAGTCAAAAGATAATACGCATAAGAGACCCGCTAGGTTGACACACCTAGGAAAAACAAGGGCATCCCAGCGAACCAAAAGGTTCGGGCAAAAATTAGGGATAAAATAAAAAAAATTTGTACACCCGGCAAGTTGAAAACCCGAAAGGGAGACTTGGGCAAAAAAGGGTTTCCCGGTGGACTGAAAACCCGAAAGGGCGGTCCAGGAAAAAGTTAGGGAATTAAAGTGTATGACTATGTTTAGTTGGATCACTTTAAGGACAATCTCTTCACTAACAAACTCGGAGCTTATGATCAATTCAATCATCTTCGGACGAAGCAACAAATGGACAAGATATTTGGAGATACGAAGGCTATAGCAGAATGGGAACCCCATGGAATTATCACATATCGCTATCTTTTTTTGTATAAATTTTTCTTACTTTTATGACACCATCCTCTTACTAGGATGTCTGTCTCCTTTGTACAAAATATTTGTTCAAAGTAAATACAAAGATATCTCTTTCAAAGTACAGAAAACTATTTGCCTTTTTCTTTACACTTGTGTTTTTATTTGCAAAAACGTCCAATGATTCATTAATGAACATATGCATTTGAACATAATTACTGTTTACAAATAAACAAAATGAAAAAGAACGATTACTGATAGGTTGAAAGAATAGGAAAACGTCTTTAGGCTATTCCATGAACAATCCCTACAGTACGTCATTAAGATCCCCGGTGGAGCTGAAACTTCCAACTATCAATCCCCAGCGGAAACCATTCAGTTTCTTCGAATTCCCCAGCAAGTTGTCTTGAAGTCTGAAAATCAACCGGATAACAGCTAACTTCTGTTTCTCCTTAACCTAGGATAATTCCCCAGTAGAAGTCATCAAAATTCTCTGGACTCCCCAAGAAGATTACTCAAGCAGTATACGGCATTGCTCTCACAATAGGATTTTTGTCAATACTCTAACTTCAAGACGTGAAGAATCAGCATATCCTCAGCAGCACTCAAGGATTTATTTCCCTCAGCAATACAGTGAATCAGCTTACATGCGCATACATTACATCCATATATCATAAACATTGATAAAACGCATATATTGCATCATACATTTCATACAACATAATTCTATGTTCCAACTAACATTTTACCCTTTTCAGGATAATATTAACAGCTACCGTTAAACAATATGCGATCATGATACAGTTCAGATGCACTCCAGACACGGAAGTCATTCTGTTACTCATTCAGATTCAGCTTTCATGATGCAGTTCAGATATGCTCTAGACTTGGATGCCATCCTGATACTCATCCAGTCTTGAAATTCAGATACAATTCAGATACGCTCCAGACATGGATTCCATCTTGATACTCATTCAGTCTTCAAATCATGATAAAGTACAGATACGCTCCAGACGCGGAAGCTATTCTGTTACTCATTCAGATTCAACCTTTTGATACAGTTCAGATACGCTCTAGATACGGATGTCGTCCTGACACTTATTCAATTTTCAAAGTCATGATACAGTCCAGATACGCTCCAGACATGAATGTTATTCTGTTGCTCATTCAGATTTAGCTATCAGATACAGTACAGATACGCTCCAGACACAGAAGCCATTCTGTTACTTATTTGGACTTTCACTCAGATACAGTTCAGATACGCTCCAGATACGGATGCCATTCTGGCCCTTGTTCAGATTTCAAACTCTTGATACAGTATGGATACGCTCCAAACACGGATGCTATTTTGTCACTCATACAGGTTCAGTCTCCAGATACAGTTCAGATACGTTCCAGATACGGACACCATTCTGATACTTATTCTTTTGACTTACAACTTACAATTCAACAAACATTCCTGGATGGCATCTACAAGCCCATCTCCAACAAGATTCTATCACCTCTCCAAATGGAATCTGTAAGCCCATTCCCTCAACTACACTTCGTCGAGTGCAAATTTATGGGCACTCTAGTGTCCAATCATCTTTTGCCTTCGAGTCACGAATGACAAAGCTCGCCAATCTAACTCTTCAGATTCAAAAAGATTGAACATGGGCAGTTGTTGTACCCCAAAATTTTCCCTCTCATTTATCAAGACTTTTCTCACAAGACTTCTTGGACTCAAGACAAGATCAAGGTTTGCTCAGCTCAGGACATCTCATCTTGCACTGATAACCCAAAATTAGGGTTTGAGTTTGCACAGGGATTTTTGGATCACCAATGCTTCATGTGACTTTCATACATCACTTTGGACCCCTAAGATTGCTCATGTTAAGTTTCAAGCCTTGAACCACATTTTTGATCAGTCAATTGGACAATTGACCTAAAAATCAACTGTATTGGGGAAAAAGTCAATTATGGTCAATTTACAGTCAAACTTCATAATTTTTTATCCCCATCAACATTTTAGACTCATATGTATCATTTGATCAAGTTTGGATCACAACTCCTCAAGAATTTGATCAAATCATCAAAAGGGAAAAATGGTCAAAATTAGAGTTTTTGACTAAGAAAGGGCAATTTCTGATTTTTTAACCTAGCCAATGACCAATTAGGTTCAAACATGATTTCAAGGATTCAATAGCATCATCTTTACCTAATTACATGGTGTGGTACCCCAAAATTTTCCCTCCCATATTCCTCAAGGTTTGTCAAGAATGATCCTCAAATTGCTCAAGATTGCTTAAGGGTTGTACCGTCAAACCATCTCCTAAGACAGCTGAAATTAGGGTTTTGGTTCTTCTCAAGCACCTACATGCCAAGTGTCAAGACCCACAGTGCCAATTTGCACAGTCAAAAGCTCCATTTGACCTACAGTCAACTACAAGAGCAAAATGGTCATTTCACAGTCAAAAGTCAGAATTTTTGGTCAACATCTTATTTTGAGTCCACAATCATCATTTGATCAAGTCTTGATCATGATTCCACAAGAATGGTTCAAAAATCATCAAGGTGCAAAAAGTTACTATTTTTTTATAGTAGAAAAGTCAACTGTATCTTGACCAGGGCATAACTTTTTCATGGTTTGTCATAAAAATCCCATCCAATGCTCATCTTGAAGGGGATGCAATTTCCTATAATCCATCTTCACACTCCAAGTTCAAGAAATGCTCTCACAAGAAGTTACCAATTTTTACATTATAGGTAAAATTCAAAAGTCAACAAAAGTACCTTTTGAGTCAAAGGCCATAACTTGAGATTGGTAAATCCAAATGACATGGGACCAAAGGCATTGGTTAGAGGACTCCAAGAGCTTTCCAAAATGTCCAAGAACATGGTCATATGATCGAAATTGAGCAAGATGTGTATTGGAGAAGTTGGGAAATTTTCATGAATTTGCAAAAGTCAACTTTGCTCAAAACACTTTCTTTTTGCTAATGGGCCCCAAATCTCTTCTTGAAACTGCATCCATGACCTATGCACGACCCATCAAGCTTAATTGAATTTATTTTCTTATTTTTATTAATTAATTGGATTTTTAATTAATATTAATTCATTTAATTAATTTAAATTGTAGGAAAATAGAAGATTTGATGTTTTCAATCTTTTTGTGAAGCAAATAGGACCTCAGCATGCTGGAAAATTCGAGCACCAAGTCAAAGATACAAAATCTTCAAATTTGGCAACATTTTCCAATCATAAAAAATCAAAAAGATTTGATTTCCAATCAAAGATTCAATCACCATTGCACATGGATTTTTGCCCAGCTCTTGACCTAATTCAATTGCCCTATATATATGCAAGCAAATCCTAACCTAGCACACGTGAAAAAAGCTGCAGAAAGACCATAGCCATATTCAAGAATTTTCAAGAAAAAGTGAAAACTGATTTTTGTATTCCAGACCAATTCAAGGCAATTTGTTGATTCAAATACATTGCAGGAGGTCACAGGGACAATTTGCAATTGAAATCACGCACTAAAACTCAAAGAATCATCCTTTACAGAACCACGGTTTGCCTTTTCTATTCCAAATCGTAACTCTTAAATCATGCGCATTTAACATATTTTCTTGATTGTTTTGCATTGCTAGGAATCATACGAAGCTAATGGTATCACTTAATTGAACTATAATGCACTGAATCAAAAGATGCCATGAACGATTTCTACGGTTCTTAAGCTTTGAAATTGGGGCTTTATGAACCAGGAAAAATTAGGACTCCTAAGACATATGGTTGAGATCATGAGACCCAGACGAACCTGACCAAACCCTCGCGAAATATTTATATGCATCGAGCTGCTAATCGCTATTTTTCCGTGTAGTGGTTAGTGGGGGTTAAAAACCCCCACTATCTAATATTCTTTTATGCAGGTACAATGAAGAAGATGATTAGGTGTTAACGTCTGGTTGGCCAGTTTAAAAAGAAGCGCGCGTTTTTATAATTTCAGTATGTTAATTGGTTTGCATATATAATGAATGTTTATTATTCCACTAATGACTAAAGCAGGTTGGTGGAGTGGTTGAGCGTATTGGCCTATGAACGCTGGGACCTGGGTTCGAATCCCAGGTCCCCCCAAAACATTTATTTCCTTTTTCTTCACATGATCACATGCAGGTTTCAAGAGATGGTCCACCATGTACCTCAATTCCCAGGCGCCAAGTGGCTTCAAATTCAAATCCAATGGCCAGGATGGAATGACTACCATGGTCCTTAGTCAATATGCGCATGGGTGATCAGGAAAGTCAAACAGGCTTGTAGCAATTGGGATTCAGAATTACAAACACACCTCCAGAATTTGGCCCAACAACCCTTCAAGTTTATTCCTTTTCTCTTCTATTTTTATTTTTTTTTATTCTAATTATTTATCATTATTACTTAAATTAACCAAATTAATTTTTCATAATAAATTCAGAAAACTAAAGTATAATATTTTTTTTATTATTATTTATTAAATTCACCCTTAATTTATTATTTTTGTAAATAAAAACTAACATAATTAATTTAGTTGTTTTAATTAGGTTAATTTCAATATTTTCACAATAATTTAAAATAAATTAGAATTAGGATTCTGGACCACTTTTAATCATTTTTTTTATTTATTTCCTTAAAACATTAAAAAACTCAAAAAAAAATATATCTTTCTTTCTTTTTATTAATTAATTAGTTTTAGGATTAATTTAATTAAGTACCAAATAACAAAAAAACTCTTCCTTTCTCAAAAAGGGTCAAAACCCTAAGAACTTCTCCGATTCAATTTTTTCTCGCGCGTGTGATTGTTCTTGATTCATATTTTTGATCCATATTTATGTATTTGCTCCGAGGATGTAATAGCTTTAATTAGGACTTTTTTTTATCGCTTTCCTTTAATTTCCCGCATTTACTTTTCCAAGGGTTTGTTTTTGGCGATGTAAATACCAGACGCCTTGTAATAGTTTAGTTTTATTTTACGCAACTATTAACTGTTAGATGTATGTTAATTAGGCTATGCATGACAAGACTTATCTCTGAAACTAAAATCAACCCGTAGCTCACCATAACATGTACAAAGATAATATAAACTGAAACCTGACACACTCGCACATGCCACTCCTAGGGTATGCCTCACTTGGTTGCCTCGACATGGTCATTGAGTATAGGGTGTTTTAGAGGTCTCCCTCTTGTCTAAAGATCAAAAAGTTGCCTCGAAACGGTTGCCTCAGATAAAAAATATCTAAGACATTAGGGTTACCGCTAAGGCGTCCTACTATTGCTTTGGTGACCACATGTCCCTATAATCGAATTGACCCGAAAAACTCCAACGACGGTGCTACCTACTTCTCAATAGTGGGATAGTACTGTCTAAAGGACATTTACACAACTTAATTTCTTTTGAGTAGGTAGAGGTTCTCAGGTACTTGCTCTTTCAAAACAAAAATACTTTTCGCACTTACACTTTCAAACAAACACTTCATACACTCTTGAGGATAGATACAAGAGTTAAATCGAAGTTTTCAAACAAAAAACTTTTTTAAAACCCACAAACACAAGAAAAGAAAAACATTTTTGAAAACATAGTGAGCAAGTACCTAAGAGCCCGTGGATAACCACTGATAGAAAGGGTGCTAACACCTTCCCTTTCTATAATCTACCTCCCGAAACGAGAAACATCTCGAAAAGGAATTTTGTTGTGCTTTTGTCCTTTCCTTGTTGGAGAAAATAAAAGACGGTGGCGACTCTTGCTTACCGCGACATTTCGCGAACCAGCATTTCAAAACAGTCAGTTCTATTTCCACCATCACAGAACTGGCGACTCCGCTGGGGAGTACTATAAGTGAGGTGTACCTTAGTATTAGATCACTATGTTTGCAATTGTATGCCTTGAATGCTTTAATATTGTGGGTTTGTATCGGAGTTCTATAGATCCTAACCCGGATCTGGGGATACCCTTTAGAAGTAGCAACAAACTGTGAGGGAACTGTGCGTGGTATACCGACATGGTTGAAGCAGTAGCTACATTGATGTGGAAATTTGGTGAGTACCGGTAACCCTTGAGTCAAGTCAAGGAGAGTACGGGGCCGCCACGTGGTGTCGTGAAGCATCAACTGACCTTAGAACCTTACTTGACCATCCTGGCCTCTTTAGGGGTAGTGAGATGACCGACTTTGGTGCAGTCCGAAGTTGGTAGATACTTGATACTACACTCATTGAGGGTTGTTTTCTTGGAATATTTTGGTCGCCAGTTAAGTGGCTAAATCAAAACAATGAACATAGAAAACAATCCAATGATATTGAGCTCCTTAGAACCCGGTTACTATTCATAGGACAGGTTTTGAATCCATGCACATCATAACATCATAAAGCATCATATGCCTCTGCTAACCATTTCAAGGGTTCGGATCTTCATCTTTGTTCTTGTTTTGTAGGACATAGAGTCTCTCCGCAGGAAAACAATTCAGGTTAACCTTGTAAGGATCCCTCCTCAGCTCAAGGAGCTTACATCCAAGATTCCCGAGAACTCTCTTTTAAGTGAAAGACATGGTAGACTCCTCAGCTTGGTCAACACCAACATTGAAGAAGATATGATAAAAGTTCTCTTCCAGTTCTTTGACCCCTTACACCACTGTTTTACATTCCCTGATTATTAATTGGTGCCTACTTTGGAAGAATTTTCTCAACTTCTGAGAATTCCTATTCTTAGTCAACTACCCTACAACGCTACAGAAAAGGAACCAAAACTTGAAGAGGTTGCTCAAGCATTACGTCTGCAACCATCTGACATCAAGGGGCATTGGGAAATCAGAAGTTGTATCAAGGGATTCTTGGCAAAGTTCCTGTTTGAGAAGGCACAAGAATGTTGGAATTCTCTTGATCTACAAGCCTTTGAAGAGATTGTGGCACTCCTTGTCTATGGGTTGGTGTTGTTCCCAAATCCTGATCAACTTATAGATATAAATGCTGTCAAGATTTTCATGTCCAGGAATCCCATACCTACATTGCTTGGGGACATCCTCCACTCATTTTACACTCGAAAAATGAGAAAAAGAGGTGTTCTCATGTGTTGTACTCCTCTCCTGGCAAGGTGGTTTATTTCGCACCTTCCACAATCAGTTTTGAAGAACGAGCAGGGTTTAAGGTGGTCACAACGGTTGATGACCCTCACACATTCTGATATACATTGGTGTTCTCGGTCCAGAGAAAATGTCACTATCATTGATCGTTGCGGAGAATTTCCTAATGTTCCTTTACTTGGAATTAGAGGAGGCATCACCTACAACCCCTGTCTGGCTTTGAGACAATTTGGATATGCTCGGAGGGATGGCCCTCATGACATGCTGATTCCTGACATAGTTTTTGACTTCGACAACGATGCACAAGGACTTCGACAAAGGTTCATCAGAGCTTGGAGGATGCCTAACAAGGTAGATAGTAAGACGCTGGGGCACAAGAATTCCATCCCCCTTGAGCCTTACCTCAAGTGGGTACGAACTCGCTCCCAGAAGCTTATGATGCCATATCCTCACATTCTCCCCGTGATCAAAGATCCTGTTATGGAAGGAGAGGTTCCATACACCATTCTACATCCTGACATGCCAACATCATGGGAAGAAATGCAAAAGAGCTGGATCCAACTCAAGGAAGAACAAAATGCTTTTGAAGCCAGCTTACATGCCAGTGAGAAAAAGGTCTTGGAGCTCACCCGCCTACTTCACGAGGAAAAGACCCTCAACACTTACATCGCTCCAAAAAGGATGCGCAATGTCTTTTTGCATTAAGTATTTTGTAATATTTCTCCCATGAGGCACTGATGTACTAAATAAATTACTTCTTAATATGACGTGTGTTCCTTTTTGTCTGCAACAAATTTGAATTTTCGAACCCTTGAATGCATTACATAAATAGCATACCATTCATCATATGCATAACAGGTACCCCTTTTTTACAGGTCACTTATCTTCTTCGCTGTTTATTTCAGCAATCATCATGTCTTCTGAACCTACCACTGAACAAGCTATCAAGGCCCTCCAGGCCCAGAACGCCCAGTTCCAAGAGTTGGTTATGAGCTTAGCCAAGGGTCAACAGGAGTTGAAGACCCTGATTCTGAAGAAGAAGAAGAAGAAGAAGAAGAGGACCGTCTTGTTCAACACTGGACGCAGATTTGGGAATGGACTGCAGAACGAGGTTGAGCAGACTACCTCATCTGTAGGCAGAGACAGTCCACAAGAGAGAAGGGTTCCTAGTCCCGTGGTCTCCGACAACGAGACGGATTATGATGATGAACAGTATCCTCCTGCTGAGGATAGGTATAAACAGTTGGAGGACCGTTTGAGCGCCATGGAGATACAGAATGTGCCCGGGTTGGACTTTGGAGACCTAGGCTTATCCTCTGGGGTGGTGATTCCCCATAAGTTTAAGGCACCTGCCTTTGCCAAATACGACGGAACTTCCTGCTCAAAGCTGCACCTCCGGTCGTATGTAAGGAAGATCCAACCTTACACTGCTGACAAGAATTTGTGGATCCATTTCGTCCAGGATAGTCTTTCAGGGACTCAACTCGAATGGTTCTATCAGCTGGATGGAGCCAGTATTTGTAACTGGGAGGATCTGGCTACTGCGTTCTATAAGCAATATCAGTATAATTCCGACCTCGCTCCTACGCGTACCCAACTCTAGGGTATGTCACTAGGGACGGGTGAAGGATTTAAGGAATATGCTCAAAAGTGGAGAGATCTTGCTGGAAGGGTGCAGCCACCCTTAACTGACCGTGAACTTGTGGATATGTTCTTAGGGACCCTGTCTGGTCCATTCTTCAACCATTTGATCGGGAATTCTTCAGCCGGGTTTATAGACCTTATCTTGACTGGTGAAAGAATTGAAGCTGGTATCAAGTCTGGGAAAATACAGAAAGGTGCCTCCTCGAGCACTAAAAAGAAGTCGTTCAAGAAGGAATCCAGTGCTGTCTACGGTTCAAGGAGACCAAATAGATCGGAACGCCACAAAGCTGTCAACGCGGTGGTTATTTCAAAACATGCTGCTACTCCTCAGCATCACAACCAGCAAAGGGGTGAGAGACCCCGAAGGCAGTTCACTCGCCTCAGCATGACCTTGTCCTAGATATTGCCGCAGTTACTGACAACCAATCTGGTGACTATAAAAGAAGCTCCGAAGGTTGTAAACACAACATCCCCAAAGTACAATCCTAACGCCCGCTGCGCTTATCACTCTGACAGCCCGGGGCATACTACGGATGATTGTTGGGCTCTGAATAATAAGGTTCAGGACCTAATTAATGCTAAAGAGATAGAGTTCGAGGCACCCGAAAGGCCCAATGTTGTGACTGCTCCCATGCCCAAGCATGGAGTGAATGCTGTAGAGGAAGACCTGTTTGTAGCCTCTATGGATAATATTGTTACTCCGCTGTTGACCTTCAAGAAGAACCTGTTGCTAGTCGGTTTATTTCCGGGATGTAGTGAAGGTTGCCGTCTGTGTTCTGTTTCACCTGCTGGTTGCCCATCTTTGAAGTCAGGTATCCAAAACCTGATGGATAATAAAGAAATCCTGTTTGAAAAGATTGTTGTTCCTGCTACCCCTACTGAAGAAGTTTCCATTGTCACCATTTTCAACAATTCTACCAAGGCTCCCCCAAGGAAGCCTGTCAAAATTATGCCTGCTCAGAAGATTGCACCTATAATCATCACTATTCCGGGGCCCATCCCCTATACATATGACAGAGCTGTCCCGTGGCACTATGGAGCAGATGTTTATGTGCTCGGAGTTAAACAAGAGTTTGATACTAGTACCGGCGTCAACAACATCACCGGGCCTGCCAAAGTCACCCGTAGCGGTAGACTTTTCTCACCAGATATTGCGCCACCAGCTATCCAGAGACCTATTGTCATCACACCTGCAAGTGTGTCTATTTCTCTTCCTGACCAAGTTCCTATTTCTACCCCTGCTGCTGAGTCATCTGACGCTCGGGGCAAAGGGATCGCTGCTGACATGCCTGCCCAGACGGAGGCACCAAAGACCATCAATGTTGAAGCTTCCAAACAGGAGATGGAAGAGATTCTCAAGATTATCAAGAAGAGTGATTTTAACGTAGTCGAGCAACTGGGGCACACCCCATCTAAAATTTCTATGCTATCACTGTTGTTGTGTTCGGAGGCCCACGCCAAGGCCCTGATTACCTTCCTGAAGACGGCCCACGTGCCACAAGAGACATCAGCTGATCAGTTTACCGACTGTGTGGCCAATTTAACTGCTGATAATGGTCTGGGTTTCTCTGACGCTGATCTGATTGCTAAAGGGAAGAACCATAATGATGCCCTGCATGTCTCCATTGAATGCAGGGGCACTACTCTTGCACATGTGCTGGTTGACACTGGGTCCTCATTGAACGTCTTGCCCAAGAAAGCTCTAGACAGGTTGGATTGCGAGGGGTTGGAACTAAAGCCAAGTAACATTGTTGTCTGGGCCTTTGACGGGTCTAAAAGAATGATGCACGGCGAGGTTGATATTCCAATCAGAGTTGGTTCTCAGGTCTTTGATTCAACATTCTATGTGATGGACATTCGGTCTTCCTATTCTTGTTTGTTGGGTCGTCCATGGATCCACAAGGCTGGAGCTGTGACCTCCACACTACATCAGAAGCTGAAATACCCGGTCAGAGGGAAGATTGTGACAGTTCAGGGGGAGGAAGAATACATGGTCAGCCACCTCAACTCGTTCCGGTACATAGAGATGGATGGGGAGTTCATTGAGACCCCATTTCAACACTTTGAAGAGGTTCCTCAGACACTGGCATCAGCTGAAACTGTGATTGAATATTCTCCTTTGAAGATGGCTTCCTTAAAGGATGCCCGGGCTGTTATTGAGAAGGGTGAGTATGCAAACTGGGGCCGACTTCCTGATTTCACTCAGAAGACTGACAAGTTTGGTTTGGGTTTCACTGCAGAAGCTCAGAAGGCTGTTCGTAGTGCAAGGATTGGAAGACCTCCTGTGTTCATCAGCAACTCGGGAGTAAATGCCATTGAAGATGACGTGGAAGAATCTGAATTCGACAGCTGGATCTACCCTACGACCAACAGTGGACCAAGCAACTGGACAGCGAAAGACTTCGTCCCTATTACTTTTGTGACTCAGTAATGAACTCCTTTGTTTTGAATTTGTAACAGACAATATTGTGAAACTTTATGGCCCGGTGTCTTACCCGGGGCACCGTGGCTTCATTTGTAAGGGCTTTTGTGTGTCATTTTCATATATCATCAATAAAAGCATTGGACGTTTTTTGCATTTCAAATCTTGCGCTCCTTGTCTTTCTTTATTATATATTGCAAAACAGCTATTTACACACACTCACATATACAGGTCTCAATCCACTCTGGATCTCACTGGTAACGACTCTGCTACTTCCAGTTATGACTTCGAAAATCCGATCAACTTAGCCGAAGACAAAGGCGAAGATGATTGCGAAGTGCCTGGTGAGCTTGCAATACTGTTACTCCAGGAAGAGAGGGCCATTCAGCCACATGAAGAGCTAGTGGAAACGGTAAATCTGGGTACTGAGACAGACAAAAAGGAAGTAAAGATCGGTGCAAATCTGGAGCTTAGTGTGAAACAACGGTTGATTCAAATGCTGCATGACTACGTGGAAATCTTTGCCTGGTCTTACGAAGATATGCCTGGGTTGGATACCGACATTATGGTTCATCACCTTCCTACCAAGGAAGACTGTCCTCCAGTAAAACAGAAGGTTCGCCGTATGCGTCCAGAGATGTCCGAGAAAATAAAAGCTGAGGTTATGAAACAATTCGACGCCGGTTTTCTAGCAGTAACTTCTTACCCTCAGTGGGTCGCCAATGTGGTTCCAGTGCCGAAGAAAGATGGTAAGGTCCGAATGTTTGTTGACTATAGGGATTTGAACAGGGCGAGCCCTAAGGATGACTTCCCTCTGCCTCACATCGACGTTCTGGTTGATAACACTGCTCAGCATAAGGTATTCTCCTTCATGGACGGGTTCTCCGATTATAATCAAATCAAGATGGCTCCTGAAGACATGGAGAAGACCACTTTTGTTACTCAATGGGGCACCTTTTGCTACAAGGTCATGCCTTTTGGGTTGAAAAATGTTGGGGCAACGTATCAGCGTGCCATGGTTGCTTTGTTTCATGATATGATCCATCATGAGATTGAAGTATACGTCGACGATATGATTGCAAGGTCCCAAACTGAGGAGGAACACCTTGACCATCTACAGAAGTTGTTTGACCGGTTGAAGTTGTACAAGCTGAGATTAAACCCGAACAAGTGCACCTTCAGTGTGAGATCTGGAAAACTACTAGGTTTCGTCGTGAGCGACAAAGGTATTCAAGTGGACCCTGCCAAAGTGAAATCCATACAAGAGATGCCAGTTCCCAAGACAGAGAAAGAAGTCAGAGGCTTTCTAGGACGGCTGAACTACATTGCCCGATTCATCTCACATCTAACTGCTACCTGTGAACCAATCTTCAAGCTACTGAAGAAAGATCAGGTAGTACGTTGGAACGATGAATGTCAGGCCGATTTCGAAAGAATCAAAGAGTATCTCCAAGAGCCACCCATTCTTATGCCACCGGTTGAAGGGAGACCCCTAATCGTATACTTGACAGTATTGGACAACTCAATGGGATGTGTGATGGGGCAGCATGACGAGTCTGGCCGAAAAGAGCATGCTATTTATTACCTTAGCAAAAAGTTTACCGACTGTGAGACCCGATAATCACTTCTAGAGAAAACTTGTTGCGCTTTGGTATGGGCTGCTCGTCGGCTGAGACAATATATGTTGACTCATACTACTCTGTTGATTTCAAAGATGGATCCAATCAAGTATATCTTCGAAAAGCCTGCCTTATCCGGAAGAATAGCAAGATGGCAGATGATCTTGACCGAATATGACATCCAGTACACGACTCAAAAAGCAATCAAGGGAAGTGTATTGGCAGACGATTTGGCACATCAAGCAGTGGATGACTACCAATCTATGAACTTTGAATTTCCAGACGAGAATATCATGGTAGTGACTGATTGTGAAATACCTGGACCGGATGAAGGACCTGAGGAAGGATCCTGATGGTATATGCACTTTGATGGAGCCTCAAACGCTTTGGGTAATGGCATTGGCGCCGTGATCATATCTCCTAAAGGCACTCATACTCCACTGACCGCCCGACTATGTTTCAACTGCACCAACAACATGGCGGAGTATGAAGCATGCATCATGGGTCTTCGAGCTGCAATTGACCTAAGGATCAAGTTTCTGAGTGTCTTCGGAGATTCCGCTCTCGTGATCAGTCAGATCAAAGGCGAGTGGGATACGAAACACCCAAATCTTATTCCTTACAAGGAGTATGTATTGACGTTGCTTCCCCATTTCGAGGAGATAACCTTTGAACACTTCCCAAGAGAGGAGAATCAGTTGGCGGACGCGCTAGCTACGATGTCTTCTATGTTCAAAGTCAAATGGGACAACGAGGCTCCCCGGATCATTATTTGGAAATTAGATGAACCTGCACATTGATGTGATCTTGAGACCGAAGAGGTAACAGAAAAACTTGGTATCATGAAGTAAAGAGGTACCTTGAAGCTCAAGAATACCCCGAGGGTGCATCCGTTAATGACAAGAAGTTTCTGAGAAGATTCGCAGCAAAGTTCTTCATCAGCAATGGCATTCTTTACAAACGTAACCATGATTCAACCTTACTGCATTGTGTGGATAAGATTGAAGCAGAAAGGATCATGGCAGAGCTGCATGAAGGTACCTTCAGAACTCATTCCAGTGGACATACCATGGCAAAGAAAATCCTTCGGGCAGGATATTACTGGTCCACAATGGAAGCCGACTGTTATCAACATTCTCGGACGTGTCATAAATTCCAGGTCTATGCTGATAAGGTGCACATTCCTCCAGTTCCTCTGAACGTCTTGACAGCACCTTGGCCTTTTGCCGAGTGGGGCATTGATATGATCGGCGAGATCAGACCTACGGCATCCAATGGGCATCGCTTCATCCTGGTAGCAATTGATTACTTTACGAAGTGGGTTGAAGCAGCTTCCTTTGCCACCGTAACCAAGAACGTCATGGCACGGTTCATTCGGCACAACCTGATCTGTCGATACGGTGTACCAGAGAGGATCATTACGGACAATGGTACCAATCTTAACAACAAGATGATCACTGAGCTCTGCGAGCAATTCAAGATACAGCACCATAACTCTTCTCCCTACCGGCCGAAGATGAATGGGGCTGTAGAAGCAGCTAATAAGAACATCAAGAAGATTGTGCAGAAGATGACAGTGACCTACAAAGATTGGCACGAGATGTTACCATTTCCTCTTCATGGGTACCGTACCTCAGCACAAACGTCAATAGGGGCAACACCCTATTCCTTGGTATATGGCATGGAGGCAGTCCTGCCCATTGAAGTTCAAATACCCTCTCTTCGGATCATGAAGGATGCAGGTTTGAGCGAAGATGACTGGATCCAGACTCAGCTTTATCAATTAAACCTAATCGACGAAAAGAGACTCACTGCTATCTGTCATGGTCAGACGTACCAAAAACGGATGATCAAGGCATTTAACAAGAAAGTCAGACGACAAGAGTATCAAGTCAGAGACCTGGTAATCAAACGCATCATTCTACCTCAAGGTGATCCCAGGGGCAAATGGACCCCTACATACGAAGGGCCATTTGTGGTTAAGAATATCTTCTTAGGAGGTGCGATGATTCTAACCACCATGGATGGTGACGACCTTCCTCACCCCGCCAATGCAGACATAGTAAAAAGATACTACGCATGATTAAAGACCCGCTAGGTCGACTGGCCTAGGAAAAAATAAGGGCTTCCCGGCGAACCAAAAGGGTTCGGGCAAAAATAAGGGATGAAAAATATATAAAAAAATTTGTACACCCGACAAGTTGAAAACCTGAAAAGGCGGCTTGGGCAAAAATGGGTATCCCGGTGGACTGAAAACCCGAAAGAGCGGTCCAGGCAAAAGTTAGGGATAAGCGTAATACTATGTCTCATTGGATCACCCTGCATCCAGACTCCGGTATCGACCATCAGGCTCAGACGGCACCAATCAATCAGATTCATCTCCAAATAAGCAGCAAAGTGATGAGACGCTTGAAGACATAAAGGCGATAGCAGAGTTGGAACCCAGTGGGATTTTTCACATAGCTGTTTTATTTCCTTTCTGCAAATTGTATAAACTCTATTTTGTTCGGCGACGTTCTCTTACTAGGACGTCAGCCTCTTGTACAAAAACGCCTATTTACAGGCAAATTTCAAAATCAATACAAGCTCATTTTTCAGACAAATTGCAAATTATTTTTCCTTTATCTATTTTTTTTTGCAAAGAACGTCCAATGTTCATTTTTGATATATGCATTTGACATTTATTGCTGATCACAAATATTTGCATGCGAAACAAAGGACTAATTACGGGTGACATCGGAAGTAGGGGCAATAAGAATTGTCTAAGCGATCTAGTTGCTTTGTCCACCAAGGTACCAAGGTAAGTTCAGCTGAAGAATTTGACCAAGATACCGCCACTCCCCCAAAAGTAAGACAATAATGGTAGCTCTCCCCACTGCGCCGTGCAACTATGAACAAATCAACAATACTCTCCCCAAGCAGAGTTGACCTACCACCATCCCTACAGAAGTTGGGTATCCCCAGTAGGTCTTAATATTCCCCAGCGGAGTATAAAGATATTCCCCAGCCACATTCAGAGGTTATCCCCACCAGAGTCTAACGGGGTTATCCTCAGCAAGTTGCAACGGAAAGATCGTCCTCAGCAAAGTTCTTTCTATCCTCCAGTGGAGTTCATCATCAAAATCCCCAACAGAGCTTATCAATGGAATCCCCAGCGGAGTTATCGTTAAAATCTCAGCGAAGCATCTCTTCCCACAGAGTAATTCCCCGTAGAGTAATCTCTTCATCAAGTTTATTCCCCAACGGAGTCATCTTCTCCTACAGGTTTATTCACACAATCATCTTCATTCATCATCCCCAGCAGAAATGAAGAACTCAACACTATTCTCCAGCAGCTCCGGGATTTACTTTCCCCAGCTGAAACATCACATCTTCATACATCATGATACATGCATATAAGCATCATATCATACGATCTCATTTATGTTGAGAACATCATTGCTTGATCCATCTCATGCATTGCATGTGACTGACCTTTACCTTTCAGGAAAGATGCAGTTAAGTTCTCAGCTTAGTCGAAGATCTGACCAGTTCTTAAATCTCAATCGGATTATCCTCGGTTGAAGTTCAGATCAGGTTCTCAATCTCGACAGTTTCTCTACATCATAGGGTGGACAAGTACTATAACCTCAACGGTATACTCCATTGAGCACGAGTTAGTTCCTAGATCTTGATGTTCTCCTCTGTCATAGTACGGACCAGTTCTATAACCTCAGCGGTTCACTCCATTGAGCAAGAGATAGTTCAGATGTGACCCAGACATGGCGACATTCTGATACTTATTCCAGACTCCTTCTAGAGATGGTTCAGATGTGACCCAGACATGGCGACATTCTGATACTTATTCCAGACTCCTTCTAGATATGGTTCAAATGCGACCCAGATTTGGCGACATTTTGATACTTATTCCAGATTTCCTTCTAGAGATAGTTCAGATGTGACCCAGATTTGGCGACATTTTGATACTTATTCCAGATTTCCTTCTAGAGATAGTTCAGATGTGACCCAGATTTGGCGACATTCCGATACTTATTCCAGATTTCCTTTCAGAGACAGCTTAGAGATGCTCCAGACACGGATGTTATTCTATTGCTTATTCATATTTCCTTTCAGAGACAGCTTAGAGATGCTCCAGACCCGGATGCTATTCTATTGCTTATTCTAGATTTCCTTCTAGAGATAGTTCAGATGTGACCCAGACATGGCGACATTCTGATACTTATTCCAGATTCATTCAAGGGACAATCCCTCAACCTTTCTTAAGTTCCAGATCAACACCTGTAACTAGCCAGGAAATATCTGTGGACGATTGATTGTAGATTTATACCTGTAACTAGCCAGGAAAGTTATCTACATGAAGAGACTGAAGATCAATACCTGTAACAAGCCAGGAAGACTATCTTTCTTTCTCAGGTCAGAGATTAATACCTGAAACCAGCCAGGACAACTATCTCATCGGCCAACCTTTTTCATGTTCCAGATCAATACCTGTAACAAGCCAGGAAAAATCTGTGGACGACGGATTATAGATTAATACCTGAAACCAGACAGGACAACTATCTACTTGACCATCATGAAGCAACCCTACACCGGTTCCTTCTCTTCCAAGATGCAGTTTTACACGGACTCATCATCAGGCAACCCTACACTGGTTCCTTCTCTTTCAGATGCAGTTTTACACGGACTCATCATCAGGAAACCCTACACAGGTTCCTTCTTTCAACCTACCAAGTTACAATTCAACAAACATTTCCAGATGGCATCTTTAAGCCCATCTCCACAACTATCCATTACATTTCCAAATGGCATCTATAAGCCCATCCTCCTATCCATCATATCTCCAAATGGCATCTGTAAGCCCATTCCCGACATCATATTGCTGATACTACACCATGCGAGTGCAAATTTCTGGGCACTTTAGTGTTCAATCATCTTCCACCTTCGGATCACGAAAGGCACGCAAGCCAATCTATATCCTCAGGTTTAAGAAGATTGAACAGGGGCAACTGTTGTACCCCAAAATTTTCCCTCCCATATTCCTCAAGGTTTGTCAAGAATGATCCTCAAATTGCTCAAAATTGCTTAAGGGTTGTACAGTCAAACCATCTCCTAAGAGAGCTGAAATTAGGGTTTTGGTTCTTTCAAGGAATTTGGGGTTTTCAATGGTTCAATCAAGTCTCATAGGCCTATATACATTCTCAATCACCTACATGCCAAGTGTCAAGACCCACAGTGCCAATTTGCACAGTCAAAAGCTCCATTTGACCTACAGTCAACTACAAGGGCAAAATGGTCATTTCACAGTCAAAAGTCATAATTTTTGGTCAACATCTTATTTTGAGTCCACAATCATCATTTGATCAAGTCTTGATCATGATTCCACAAGAATGGTTCAAAAATCATCAAGGTGCAAAAAGTTACTATTTTTGGACAGTAGAAAAGTCAACTGTATCTTGACCAGGGCATAACTTTTTCATGGTTTGTCAGAAAAATCCCATCCAGTGCTCATCTTGAAGGGGATGCAATTTCCTATAATCCATCTTCACACTCCAAGTTCAAGAAATGCTTTCACAAGAAGTTACCAATTTTTACATTATAGGTCAAATTCAAAAGTCAACAAAAGTACCTTTTGAGTCAAAGGCCATAACTTGAGATTGGTAAATCCAAATGACATGGGACCAAAGGCATTGGTTAGAGGACTCCAAGAGCTTTCCAAAATGTCCAAGAACATGGTCATATGATCAAAATTGAGCAAGATGTGTATTGGAGAAGTTGGGAAATTTTCATGAATTTGCAAAAGTCAACTTTGCTCAAAACACTTTCTTTTTGCTAATGGGCCCCAAATCTCTTCTTGAAACTGCATCCATGACCTATGCACGACCCATCAAGCTTAATTGAATTTATTTTCTTATTTTTATTGATTAATTGGATTTTTAATTAATATTAATTCATTTAATTAATTTAAATTGTAGGAAAATAGAAGATTTGATGTTTTCAATCTTTTTGTGAAGCAAATAGGACCTCAGCATGCTGGCAAATTCGAGCACCAAGTCAAAGATACAAAATCTCCAAATTTGGCAAAATTTTCCAATCATGAAAAATCAAAAAGATTTGATTTCCAATCAAAGATTCAATCACCATTGCACATGGATTTTTGCCTAGATCTTGACCTAATTCAATTGCCCTATATATATATATATATATATATATATATATATATATATATATATATATATATATATATATATATATATATATATATATATATATGCAAGCAAATCCTAACCTAGCACACGTGAAAAAAGCTGCAGAAAGACCATAGCCATATTCAAGAATTTTCAAGAAAAAGTGAAAACTGATTTTTGTATTCCAGACCAATTCAAGGAAATTTGTTGATTCAAATACATTGCAGGAGGTCCCAGGGACAATTTGCAATTGAAATCATGCACTAAAGCTCAAAGAATCATCCTTTACAGAACCACGGTTTGCCTTTTCTATTCCAAATCGTAACTCTTAAATCATGCGCATTTAACATATTTTCTTGATTGTTTTGCATTGCTAGGAATCATACGAAGCTAATGGTATCACTTAATTGAACTATAATGCACTGAATCCAAATATTCCATGAACGATTTCTACGGTTCTTAAGCTTTGAAATTGGGGCTTTATGAACCAGGAAAAATTAGGACTCCTAAGACATATGGTTGAAATCATGAGACCCAGACGAACCTGACCATACCCTCGCGAAATATTTATATGCATCGAGCTGCTAATCACTATTTTTCCCTGTAGTGGTTAGTGGGGGTTAAAAACCCCCGCTATCTAATATTCTTTTATGCAGGTACAATGAAGAAGATGATTAGGTGTTAACGTCTGGTTGGCCAGTTTAAAAAGAAGCGCGCGTTTTTATAATTTCAGTATGTTAATTGGTTTGCATATATAATGAATGTTTATTATTCCACTAATGACTAAAGCAGGTTGGTGGAGTGGTTGAGCGTATTGGCCTATGAACGCTGGGACCTGGGTTCGAATCCCAGGTTCCCCCAAAACATTTATTTCCTTTTTCTTCACATGATCACATGCAGGTTTCAATAGATGGTCCACCATGCACCTCAATTCCCAGGCGCCAAGTGGCTTCAAATTCAAATCCAATGGCCAGGATGGAATAACTACCATGGTCCTTAGTCAATATGCGCATGGGTGATCAGGAAAGTCAAACAGGCTTGTAGCAATTGGGCTTCAGAATTACAAACACACCTCCAGAATTTGGCCCAACACCCCTTCAAGTTTATTCCTTTTCTCTTCTATTTTTATTTTCTTTTATTCTAATTATTTACTATAATTATTATTATTACTTAAATTAACCAAATTAATTTTTCATAATAAATTCAGAAAACTAAAATATAATATTTTTTTTTATTATTATTTATTAAATTCACCCTTAATTTATTATTTTTGTAAATAAAAATTAACATAATTAATTTAGTTGTTTTAATTAGGTTAATTTCAATATTTTCATAATAATTTAAAATAAATTAGAATTAGGATTCTTGACCACTTTTAATCATTTTTTTATTTATTTCCTTAAAACATTAAAAAACTCAAAAAAAATATATATCTTTCTTTCTTTTTATTAATTAATTAGTTTTAGGATTAATTTAATTAAGTACCAAATAACAAAAAAACTCTTCCTTTCTCAAAAAGGGTCAAAACCCTAAGAACTTCTCCGATTCAATTTTTTCTCGTGCGTGTGATTATTCTTGATTCATATTTTTGATCCATATTTATGTATTTGCTCCGAGGATGTAATAGCTTTAATTAGGACTTTTTTTATCGCTTTCCTTTAATTTCCCGCATTTACTTTTCCAAGGGTTTGTTTTTGGCGATGTAAATACCTGACGCCTTGTAATAGTTTAGTTTTATTTTCCGCAACTATTAACTGTTAGATGTATGTTAATTAGGTTATGCATGACAAGACTTATCTCTGAAATTAAAATCAACTCGTAGCTCACCATAACATGTACAAAGATAATATAAACTGAAACCTGACACACTCGCACATGCCACTCCTAGGGTACGCCTCACTTGGTTGCCTCGACGTGGTCATTGAGTATAGGGTGTTTTAGAGGTCGCCCTCCTGTCTAAAGATCAAAAAGTTGCCTCAAAACGGTTGCCTCGGATACAAAAGATCTAAGACATTAGGGTTACCGCTAAGGCGTCCTACTATTGCTTTGGTGACCACATGTCCCTATAATCAAATTGACCCGAAAAACTCCAACGACGGTGTTACCTACTTCTCAATAGTGGGATAGTACTGTCTAAAGGACATTTACACAATTTAATTTCTTTTGAGTAGGTAGAGGTTCTCAGGTACTTTCTCTTTCAAAACAAAAATACTTTTCGCACTTACACTTTCAAACAAAATTTTCAAACAAACACTTCATACACTCTTGAGGACATATACAAGAGTTAAATCAAAGTTTTCAAACAAAAAACTTTTTCAAAACCCACAAACACAAGAAAAGCAAAACATTTTTGAAAACATAGTGAGCAAGTACCTAAGAGCCCGTGGATAACCACGAATAGAAAGGGTGCTAACGCCTTCCCTTTCTATAATCTACCTCCCGAACCGAGAAACATCTCGAAAAGGAATTTTGCTGTGCTTTTGTCCTTTCCTTGTTGGAGAAAATAAAAGACGGTGGCGACTCTTTCTTACCGCGACATTTCGCGAACCAGCATTTCAAAACAGTCAGTTCTATTTTCATCATCACACATGGTTCAAAAGATCTCAAGTTCATTGGATTGACAGATGAAATTTGCAGTCAACTGATCAAAAGTCAATTGTACATTGAAAAGTCAAACTTTGAATTTTTGGTCAAAATCAAGTGCCAAGGGTCATAATTCATCAAGATATGTCAAAATATGAAACTTGTTCACCAAGAAAACCAAATTTGAAAATTAGGGTTTTTATTTGAAAATTTTCATAACTTAGAATTTTTCTAAGTATAAAAATTTTCTTATTTTTTCTCAACTTTTCACCACTTTTTCACCATGATGCATTTTGATTCAAGAAAAGTTCCTAACATGAAAGTTGTAGTCCTCTATGAAATCTATAACTTTGATTCACAAACTTTTCCCTAAAGATGCTTGGATATCAAGTTATGAATTTGTGAATATAGGCCCATGAACTAAATAACTTAGTGAAATTTTGCCCTAATTTAGGCAGGTTTTGGACCCAACTTCATGGAAATTTTTCACCTAGTTCCAAGAGGTATCTAAAAATTAATTTCAAAGATGGATTATATATCACATTGCAAGCTTTCCAAAATGTCCAAGAACTCTCCAAGATCATTTTTGAGTAGGGAGAATCGAAGAGAGGAAGTTGGCATTTTCTCACTTTTGTTCAAGCCATTTTTACATAGAATCAAGTTGCAAATAAAACCTATAATGGTTATATCTTGCTTTACAGGTCCTAAGCTTGCTATACACTCCATAATTAAATGCATATTCAGTTGACAAAGCCTTTATCTTTACTTTTGAAGCTTTACACAAGATGTATTTCCATTTTGGGCAAAAAGGTTACATTGCCATTTTCATAAAGATGAACTTTTGCAACTTTATCAATCTTGAGCATTGAACCTGTCCCCTTGATGCATACAAACCACACAGGTCTCAAGAAAGTTGTACAAGCTCATACCAACCCTAAGCAAGCTGGTACAAGCATGTGAAGCATTGGTGTTGTCACTTTGCTTCAAGTACAAGAAAGTTGGCAAAAAGGCTAGCATTGATAGATCTGTTGAAGGGATGACTTTGGATCACTTCTATACAAATATACAAACTTGGTACAAGGCATGGGATGCTTGGCTTGGACTTGAAACTCTCTCAAACTCAAAAACACCAAAATTCTGCCAAAACACAGTTTCTGCAAAATCACAGCCAACTCTCATTTGGCTCGTGCGTTTTGTGTTTAATCAATTCAAACATCTCATACACTTACTACCTAGCCAATCCAAGCCATCACCCTGGTTCTGTAACCTCTGTTTCATCATTTGCCATTTTCAACTTGGAAGTTTGCAGTTGGACTTGGTGAAGGAGTTCCAGCCATCCTTAGAACAAGATAAGCATTGGAATAGGTTCAGGGAAGTTCAAGGAAGGTTAAACAATCACCAGGCCTCCATTTAAGTCCCTACATTCTCCTGCACGATTCCAGCTGAAGCAGGTATTTTCTTAAACTCTATCTTTGTATATAGGCAACTTCAAGCCACGATTTATGAAGAAAAATGTAGCTCTCATCATAACGAAGTTGTACATATCATTACTTTTCATTTACATTACTTGTGCTAAGAGAATTTGAAGATTGAAAAATCTGAAAAAATTAGGTCACGAATTAGGGATTCCAAAATTCTCTTTGATCTTTAAGAGTTAGGTTACATAATTTATATGGTTGGAATCATGAGCTCAAATGCCATATTTTTCATGTTATGAGTTTTTGTTTTTATGCAAGCATAAGCAAGTTACAGGTTTGAACATGGAAGCGCGCGAAGGAGAGAACGAAGGACAGGGATGAAGTGCTTCTGGGCTTTTTGGCGCCTTGGCCTTTTTGTTTTTGCTATTTGCACCCCCTGACTTGCTATTACACCCCCCTGACTAACTTTTTATATTTTTGCATTTTTCTTCATATTTTTATATTTAATACTTTTATTTATTTTTCTTAATGATAAAAAATACTAAAAAATGATTTATTCATTTTCATACTTTTAATTTATTTATTTATTTTTTTCTCACATGAAAAAATAGTTTATTTTGATAAATAGAATTTATTTTC
This sequence comes from Vicia faba, assembly GCA_948472305.1. Lineage (NCBI taxonomy): Eukaryota > Viridiplantae > Streptophyta > Magnoliopsida > Fabales > Fabaceae > Vicia > Vicia faba. The sequence continues at coordinate 746,804,117 of OX451737.1, forward strand.
TTAAATAACTTATAAATGTAATTAAAAATACTTAATATTTTTATTATACATTTTATACCTCATAAATACTTATTTTCTATACATATTTAATTTTTAATATTTACATATAATATTATTTATTATTTTCTTATACAAAAAATGTACAAAATAATAATATAGAACATTATTTTAAATGAAAACTAGGGTTTAATCCCTTGCAAAAAGAATTAATTATTTGTTCCTTTTTTTTAGATCTAAATAAAATAATTTTTTTCATACAAAAACAAGACATAAAACATTTTTTTTAACATGAACATATTGCATTGCATTTTAAATATTTGTCTTATATTCATTTAATTCACGCAATATTCGATTTGGTTGTAATAATATATTTAGTTTTATATTTGTGCAAATCCCCATTCAAACTTGTATTCCCCCCTCCCATAAAAAATTGTTGTAATAGCTTAGTTTATTTTACGCAATTTATCGCTTTATATACTATGACTAGTAAATTAGGGTTTGCATGACAAGAACAAAACAAAGCAAAATAGAAAACCCTAAATGCAAGACAAAATCATGTAAATAACACACTTGCACACAAGCACCCTTAGGGTTTCTTCCACTTGGTTGCCTAAAATAAAATGGCCATGTTACGCATGCGAAATATCTTGGCAAAACAAAAACAAGTATAAGATCATAGTCCCTTGATGACGCTATTCAAAGTTGCCTAAACAAAATGATCTTGGTCCCTCAAAAATGCTAAGATACTTGGAAACATTGCTATCATGGTTATACGATAACCCACGCCTGTCCCATTGACATCCAAAGATAGGTTTGCTTACCAAATCAATGCTAAGTCAACAATGTCAAAGGAATAAAAATGCACAAGAAAGACATTTGAGTAGGTAGATGGCTTCTAAGTTACTTGCTCCATTTCAAAACAATCCTTGCTATTTTCAAAAACAAACACACACATATTTCAAAACATCTTACAAAACATTGAAAACATTTTCAAAAGACAAACATCTTTGTATACATTCTTACGAACGAGAATCATTACAAAGATTGCCTAAACAAATGGCCTCTTTTATAAAATACTTTCAAAACTACACCAAAAACCATTTCAAACAAAGCAAAGCAAGTGATCTAAACAAATAACTAAGAGCTCATGGAAAACCATGGATGAAAAGGGTGCTAGTACCTTCCCTTTTCATAATCTATCCCCCGAACTTAAGAAAACATCCCAAAGGTCTTTCCTGTGCTTTTTTACCTTTCCTTTTGGATAAAAGAAAATTCGGTGGCGACTCTTGCTAAACCGCAACATTTTGCGATAAAACGCAAAACCTCAAGTCAGTTCTCCCATTGCATCACATTGTCATACACCTTTCATTGCCAGGATGTGCTTCGACTGTACACACAACATAGCCGATTATGAAGCGTGCATCCTGGGTCTAAAGGCTTCCATTGACCTAAGAATAAAATTCTTAAGCGTATACAGAGATTCAGAATTAGTAATCAGTCAAGTTAAAGGAGAGTGGGATACCAAACATCCAAATCTGATTCCCTATAAAGATCATGTTCTAACCTTGATTACTTCGAAGATGTCACCTTTGAACACTTTCCAAGGGAAGAGAATCAGTTGGAAAATGCTTTAGCAACTATGTTGTATATGTTCAAGGTCAATTGGGACAACGAATCTCCCAAAATTACTATCAGAAGATTTGACGAACCTGCACACTATTACAAGATTGACACTGATAAGGCTAAGACTTGGTATCATGAAGTGAGGAGGTACCTTGAAGCACAAGAGTATCCTGAAGGAGATTCAATCAATGACAAAAAATTCCTACGAAGATTCTCAGCCAAATTCTTCCTAAGCAATGGGATTCTGTACAAGCACAACCATGATTCTACTATGCTCTGTTGTATGGACAAGAAAGAAGCAGAAAAGATCATGGAAGACATGTATGAAGGTATATTTGGAACTCACTCTAGTGGGAACACTATGGCTAAGAAGGTTCTGAGGGCTGGTTACTATTGGTCAACTATGGAAACTGATTGTCACCATCACTCGAGGACTTGCCATAATTGTCATATATATGCTGACAAGGCTCATGTGCCTCCAATTCCTTTGAATGTCATGACTGCTCCATGGCCATTTGCAATGTGGGGAATTGACATGATTGGAGAAATCAAACCCACTGTCTCCAATGGACATTGTTTCATCCTCGTCACCATCGACTACTTCACCAAATGGGTTGAAGCTGCTTCATTTGCCTCAGTCACTAAGAATGTTGTAGCCCGATTTATCAAGCATAACCTCATATGCCGGTACATCATCCCTGAAAGGGTCATCACCGACAACAAAACCAATCTCAACAATATTATGATCACTGAACTCTGTACGCAGTTCAAAATCAAGCATCACAACTCTTATCCTTACAGATCTAAGATGAATGGTGCAGTAGAATCTGCCAGTAAAAACATAAAGAAGATTATGCAAAAGATGGTGGTGACTTACAAAGATTGGCATGCGATACTATCATTTTCCCTTCATGGATACCGTACCTCAGCACGAACATCAACTGGGGAAACCCCATTATCTTTATTCTATGGCATGGAAGTTGTCCTTCCTGTTGAAGTTCAGATTCCTTCCCTCAGGATTATGAAAGAAGTAGACTTAGGCAAAGACGAATGGATGCGGACTAGGTTGGATCAGTTGAATTTGATTAACAAGAAGAGACTGGTTGCTATTTGTCATGGTCAAATGTATCAAAAGCGTATGATCAAGGCATTCAACAAGAAGATCGAGCCTCAAGTTTACCAGGCTGGCGACTTGGTAATAAAGTGTATCATTCTACCACAAGGTGATCCCAGGGGAAAATGGACTCCCACTTATGAAGGGCCATTTTTTGTCAAGAAAGTATTCTCTGGCGGTGCTATGATGCTAACCACTATGGACGGTGAAGATTTCCCGCATCCTATGAATGCAGACATAGTCAAAAAAATACTACACATAAAGAATGACCTGTTAGGTTGACATACCTAGGCAAGAATAAGGGCATCCCGGTGAACCAAAGAGGTTTGGGGAAAATTTTGGGATATATACAAAAGATTATACACCCGACAGATCGAAAACCTTAAAGGGCGGCTTGGGCAAAAAAAGGTATCCTGGTGGATTGAATACCCAAAAGCACGGTCCAGGCAAAAATTAAGGATTAAAGCATACGACTACATCTTGTTGAATCATTACAACCAGCTTTATTACCAAGGTCAAAAGTTCAAATGGTACGAGATCAATCTAATCAACTTCTTTCGATGGCAAGGGATGATGTTCAAAGACATAGGGGCAATAGCAGAGTTGGAACCAAATGAGAGCACTTCCACATGGCTATACAAAAATTTTGTTCTTACCTTGTATTCTTTTCATTTTTTTGACAACTTCCTCTTACTAGGATTTCTGCCTCCCTGTACAAAAACGCATGTTTTTAGGCAAATTATCAATACAAAAAGATTTTGAAGTGCAAACTTTTTGTTTTTTTTCTTCTGTTTTGAGTGCAAAAATGTCCAATGACTAAAATTGAATGAGCATATGAATATGAACATGATTAACTGTTAATAAATGTACGCGCAAGAACAGTAATAAGCATTTACTTGAGGATTTGGGATGTCCCCACAGAGTTACTTCAATAACATTATCCCCACGAAGTTACTTCAATAATATTATCCCCACAGAGTAAATTCATACATTCTCCATCTAGAGTTTCCGAATATTCCCTGGAAATCCTCTTCCCCAACCAAGTTTGGACTTCCAAAATTGAAAGAGAAAACCTTGCAAATTTCTCCCAGTAAGATCTTCAGAATACCTTCCTTGACAGGGTTTATTTCCCCAACAGACTACAAATCTATCCAGCTTGAGTTTACTTCTCGAGCTATCACAAATCAACGGACAACACCCTTTAGCCCCAACAGAGTTGACACTATCCCCAGAAAGTTGCTGCGAAGCCTGGAATTCGACCAAATAACAGTTAACTTCATCCTTCCGCAGAAAAGTCGGAAGATTATCCATCTCTTTTATCCCCAGTCAAGATATATGATAATTAAATTCCCCAATAGAGCAATGGTCAACTAAAGCTCCTGAACTCTACTCCCCAATCAGAAATCAATATTCCCCGCAGGGTTTCCTCAAACGGCAATTCGCAGCGGAAGCATTCTAAAACAAGATGCACATACTCTTCATCTCCAGCAGTAGTCTAGAATCTAGCTTCCTAAATCTCCCTAGCATACACTTCAATAACATTTCACATTCATACATCATGACATATGCATACAAAACATATAGCTCAAATCTCATTTATTTTGAGAAAATCATTATGCAATACATGCATCATGACAATACATACTAAATCCTTTACCTTTTCAGGAAAGATCAGTCACCAGATGAATATCATTAACATTCCAAAATTAGGTCAGATATTAATTCCCGAAACAAGCCGGGGAAGTTATCTCTATGACCAATAAAAAGAGAGTTCCAGATTAATACCTGAAACAAGACAGGACAATTATCTGTGAACAACCGATTATAGATTAATACCTAAAACAAAACAAGACAACTATTTACATGAGCAGGTAGAAGGTTAACTCCCGAAACAGGACGGTGAAACTATCTTTCTTTCTTTTTGGTTAGATAAAGATTAATTCCCGAAACAGGACGAGGAGAATATCTTTATCACCAATGGTATGAACTCCTGAAATAGGACGTGTTTACCAACAAACTGATTGTAGATTAATATCTGAAACAAGACAGGACAACTATCTACATGAGCAGATTGAAGATTAACTCCCGAAACAGGACGTGTACACTATTTTTCTTTCTCTTTGGTTAGATGAAGATCAATTCCCGAAACAGGACGGGGCAACTATCTTTATCACCAATGGTATGAACTCCCGAAACAGGACGAGTTTACCAACAAATTGACTGCAGGTGAATTCCCGAAACAGGATGGGGCGGCTATCTACATAACAAAATTTTTACTTAAGATCTTTGCTAGTTCAGTTTAAATCAACCAATGATTTATCCTGATTTCATTCCAGTAGACGCTTTCTCTGGTTTAGTTAAATCCCTCCGAAGATTTATATTGATTCCTTATCCAGTTAAAGATTATTCAATACCTCTTCTCTGGTTCAGTTAAATCGCTCCAAAGATTTATTTTAATACTTCTTACAATCTCTATCAATAGTCACCTTGGATGGCATCTATAAGCACATCTTCGAAAAATATTCATCACCTCTCCAAATGGAATCTATTAATCTCATTTCTGACGCAATCAACTAACACATTACTTTGTGCATCAGCTAGTGCAAATTTCTGAGCACTCTAGTGTTCAATCATCTTCCACCTTCAAGTCACGAATGGCGGACCCGCTAATCTAACTCTTTAGGTTTAAGAAGATTAAATAAGGGTAGTTGTTGTACCCTAAAATTTCCCCTCTCTTTTCTCAAGACACTTCTCACAAGGATCTTAAATGGCTCAAGCTTGCACAAGTGTTGACTAGGTCAAACCATCGCCTAAACACTAATGCCTCAAATTAGGGTTTTGATTTTCATAAGGATAATTGGACTTATAATGCCTCAAATGACCTTTATGGATCATTGTAGACCTCCAAGAATACTCATGTCAAGTTTCAAGTCTTGAATCACAATTTTGCTCAACCAATTACTAAAATGACTAAAACTCAGTTGTATTGGGTAAAAAGTCAATTGTGGTCAACCTACAGTCAAACTTCTTGAATTTTGGCCAACATCAACATTTTAAAGTCCTATATATCATTTGATCAAGTATTGACCACCATCTCTCAAGAAAAGCCCTCAATTTACCAAAAGGGCAAAATGGTCAAAATTAAGGTTTTGACTGTATTTGATTGATCAGTGACTTTTGACCTAATGTATGATCTAATGGATTGAAGCATAATCTCAAGGATTTAAATAAAACATGTTGACCTAATCTAATGGTTCAATACATTCCTCAAGATTATTAAATTGATAGTTGAAATTTGATCAACCGATGAAAAGTCAACTAATGCACAAAAAGTCAAACTTTGATTTTTTGATCAAGATTTGATTTCAAAGATTACCATTCATCAAGACATTCAAAAATATGAAGCTTTATCATCAAGAAATCAATAAATTCAAAAGTCAATGTGAAAAGTCAAACTTTTCAAGACTTAGAAATTTTTCTAAGTGTTTTATACATGATAATTTCATTACTCCATGCCATTTTTTCACCAAGATGCAAGATGATTCAAAGAAAACTTTCAAAATGAAAGTTGTAGATATTGATGATATCTACAACTTTTATTTAATGATTAAGTCCTAGAAGTGTTTGGATTTTGAGTTATGAATTCATGAAGTCATGCTCTTTTTCTAAAACACTTAGTGAAAATTTGACCTAGTTTAGGCAGATTTTTTACCTAACTTCTTGGCCATTTTTCACATGGTTCCAATTGGATTTTGCAAAAGTGGAAAACATGAAATTTGTAGAGGATGTTTGAAGCTTTCCAAAATTTCATAGAACTCAATGAGATCACTTTTGAGCTAGGAGAATCGAAGAGGAGAAGTTGAGCTTTCTCGGCCCGGAAAAGACGAGGTCCTCTACCTTTATCTGGTCGTAGCCTCTGAGGCAATAAGTGCGGAACTGATAAGGGAAACCCCAGAAGGACAAAGGCCAATTTACTTAACAATCAAGGCCCTGTAAGGCCCAGAAGAAAGATATCAACAAATCGAAAAAGTGGCGCTGGCCCTTGTTAACGCAACAAGGAGACTAAGACACTACTTCTTGGCCCACACTATAGTGGTCTGGACGGATCAACCAATAAAACAACTGCTCAGAAGACCAGACATGGCTGGAAGAATGTTGAAATGGTCCCTGGAACTCTCTGAATTCGATACCCAATATGAGAGCAGGAAAGCCCTTTAAGCTTAGGCCTTGGCCGACTTTATGGCAGAAATGACCTCACCCGTGAGCCCCGACGAATCGCGTCGTTGGACGATCTTCGTCGATGGCGACTCCAGTCTGACCGAAAGCGGTGCCAACATCATACTAGAAAATGAGGAAGGGACCCTAGTCAAAGTCTTCCTCTCCATCTCTTTTCCAACCTCCAACCATCAGGCCGAATATGAGGCATTCCTCGTGGGCTTACGACTGGCCGAAGATCTAGGAGCCGATGAAGTAAAATATTCACTGACTCTCAGTTGGTGGCCTCTCAAGTCCGAGGTGAATATCAGGTCAAAAACGACCAACTCTCCAAATATTGGGCCCTGGTCCAGGAAGAAAAGAGGAAGTTCAAATATGTGGACGTACAACACGTTCCCTGCGAGCACAATGCCCGCACATACGTCTTATCTAAATTGGCGAGCACAAAGAGAAAGAGAGGAAATAAATCTGTGATATAGGAGATACTCCCTCGACCAAGCACCCAGAAGCCATCTTCCACCCTAGAAGTATTCGCCATCGGGGAAAATGATTGCTGGATGACCCCCGTACACGACTACCTCACTAAGGGCAAATTCCCCGAAGACCCAAAGAAGCGATCATTGTTGGGAGGAGGGCTTGCTCGTACGTCTTGGTTGAAGGAAAACTTTATAGATGAGTATTTTCCATTCCACTTCTCAAGTGTGTCGACCGAAGAGGATCAGAGCGTGTATTTCTCGAAATCTATGAAGGCATCAGCGGCCAGCATCTGGGCGGGAGATACCTCGCGAGGAAAGCCTTGCAGGCGGGATACTACTGGCCCACCATGCCGCATGATGCAAAGGAGCATGTAAAGAGATGTGATAAATACCAACAGCATGGAGACATGCATTTAGCTCCTCCTAACGAGCTTAAATACCTCTCCTCTCCCTGGCCCTTCGCCTGGTGGGGACTAGACCACCTCGGCCCGTTCTTGGTCAGAACAAATACCTGATTGTAGCGGTAGACTACTCCACCAAGTGGATAGAAGCCAAAGCTTTGGCCAAGATCACCGCCTAAAACGTCCTTCGCTTCTACAAAAGAAATATCCTCGCTCGTTTTGGCATCCCACAAGCGATAGTCACTAACAACGAGACCTAGTTCACCGACCACACCTTTTAATAATTCATTGACAAACTTGGCACAACCCAACATTTCGCCTCCTTCGAGCACCCCCAGACAAACGGCCAAGCCAAATCTGCAAACAGAGTAATACTCAGAGGCCTCAAGAGAAGGTTGGACGAAACCAAGAAATGATGGGTCGAGGAGTTGCACAGTATGCTCTGGGCATACCGAACGACCGCACATTCGTATATCGGGGAGACTCCATTTCGACTAGCATACGGGACGGAGGCCTTCATCCCTGTAGAAATAGACGAACCTTCCAAGCGAACCGAAGCACCTCCCGAAGAGGAGATGAACGACGTCTCCTCCGAGAAGAACTGGATCTGGTGGAAGAAATCAGAACAGGAGCGGCCCTACGAGAGGCCTCGCTCAAACAAAAAACAGCTATGCGCTATGACACCAAGGTCATACGACAAGAGTTCAAGGTCGGAAACCTTGTCTTGAATAGAAATCGCAAAGAATCTCACAACGAACTAGAAAGGTCCTTATCGCGTCTACGTGAAAACAGGGACTGAAGCGTACTACTTGGAAAACTTACAAGGGGAACAGCTCGTTCGATCGTGGAACATTGAAAAGCTAAAACAATATTATAGTTAAAAACACTGAGCAGTCGACGAGTTTGGTCGACAAGACAAACTCACCTAGGCCGGACCACGCGTGCATGCCTAGGCACGAGCATAGCACCCAAAGTATTTGGAAGGGGTGAGGCTCTGCTCTGTTGACAAGCACAACCTTAGCCCGACGTGGATAACTCGACCGAGCTCCATAGCCTTTGTGCCACGATGGTAGAACACCCAACTCGCAATGGGAAGTTCACGCTGCCGAACCCAGGTCCCTCGAAACGAGACTTGAGTTTTGGCCCTCGCCCAGCATTCACCCTGGCTGTTTGATCGGTTTCCCCATACTGACGAACAAACAAAATGAGCATATCCCCACTGTGAACTCTTAGTAAAATATAAAACATCCTAAACATGTTAGTTTGTCAACAAACATGTAAAAAACATAAGTTAAATATTGAAAGCAAACGACCATTGACCGATATTTAATACAACGACCACTTCGGCCGATAATGTGCAAATATTACATATACGAGCAGAAGCCTGAAAAAAAATACAACAAATGCGGCACGCAGACCGAAATAAACAAAATCATCCTTCCGCTTCCCCTTCGACAATGGGCGATAGTTGGGCAGGATCTCCGGTCGGTTGAGCGACAATATCTCTAAGATAATTAGGGACCAGAATCTGACTGCTAGCCACATAAAAGTTGACCCCCATACCCGAGGTGTTGAGCTCGACGCCAGGGTTCAACACACGAATTTGATTCACAACATTCTCGAAGATCCCCTTGAAAGCGGCATGAGCGTCATCCACAGCCAATTGGAAATAAGCAAATAATTCCACCCGAGTCTTCAGGTCCTTAGTATCCTCTGGCTCATCCTCAACGGGCATGATATCAGCAGTCAGGGCCATTACCTTTCCCTCAAGACCCTCTCTCTCGAGTAACAGAACATTGCGTTCCTCGGAGAGCTTCCCCAATTCTTCCTCGGACAGCTTCAGGGCTTTATTATTCTCAACCAAGGCCTTCTTTCTCACAGCCAGCTTAGCCCGGAGGTTCTTTATTTCTTCCTCCTGGGATGAACTCCCCTCAGTGTAAGCAACTGCCATCTCCAGGATCCATATCAAGCCGCCCGTGTCCTGCGCCAACATCGCCCTCTTCTCCGGACGGCCCATTCCCTCGAGGAGGAGAGATTTGGTCCAGGGAAGATGGAGAACCACGCCCTCGAAAAAGGACTTCTCCAACCAGCAAGGAAGCAGGTCGTACGTCCCTTTCCCCATTTCCTCGGTCAGGTCGATACTCCTATCAGCTTGCGGTCTCTTCGCTTTGAAGAAACAACAGCGGGAGAGTGAACGATCATGGCCAGAATTGAGGATGATCCTCCCGACCCCAAGGCAGGAGCTGGCCCCGCACTAACCTGCGCATCTGTCAAAGCCCTCCTCTCTCGGGCAGTAAGAGTCTTGGCCAAACGCTCTTGGGCAGGATTCATGATCTCTGCAAAAAAAAGCAGTCAGTAAAATGAGGAGTCAACAAACAATGATCACTTACTACTATTAGAAATGTATATGCCCAAGTATCTAACGGGATCCTCACTTCGGAGGAGCTTCTTAATGTTTATGAGACTCGGGTCATATATCGGCTCCCCGTTCTTATCTAACATAGGCCTACCCTCGACCAACTCGCTGAACCCGAGGGATTTGGGACACGAACATGGTCAGAGCAGCAAAACTCTCCAAATCCTCATCTCTGAGCTCCCCCTCTCTCCAAACATAGGAGCCTAATTCCCTATTAAAATGCTCTCGCGTCCATTGGAACGAGAACTTATAAGTCAGCTTCGAGGTAGGCTCCCCCAACTCATTTAGATGGGGAGTCCCATCTTCGTTGAGCGACGACGCAGTCCTAAAATGTTCAACATCGCCTTTATCAAGGAGGGCTGGACCAAGATGTACTTGTCTTTAAAGTGTCAGACATACTCCAAATAGGCCTTGAATAACTTCCCATTTCCTTGCTTGAGGGAAACCCATCCCCATTTTCCGTCGACCTTACTCCTTTGGATGTGAAAGCGGTGGAAAAATAATGGAATCGTGGCCCCTATCTTCAGATGGTCGTAGACAATATCGAACGCTCATACAAATGCGATACCGTTCGAATACAATTCAGAAGGAGCCATACACAAATGTAGGAAAACAGCCACCTCGAAGTCAGAGAAGGGGAGGCGAAGACCTATCTCTCGAAATAAAATGTCATACATTGGGATCTACCTCCTATCGTACTTCGAGCAGATCCTGCTCTCCTTCCCAGGAATATATAACGACCATTCCTCTGGGGTCCCCTCCTCGTGAGTATATAGGTCCGTAAAGACATCCTCCTTGTGCTCGTAAAAATACGACGCCACTCCCAGGGGTCATTCGTGATCCAATCCCGAGGATCCTCTTCGTCTCCAGGAGGAAATAAGCTACCATGGTCCATGAAGCCCGCCCCCACTTCAGGCTCCCCCATTTGTTGTCCCATCTAGTTCTGCACATCCCCAGAGATTTCCAAGATGCCTGACGAGCTACTTGTCTCATCCGAGGAACTCCTGGAAGACCGTGTAGATTCGACCGAAATGACGACCTAAGCAGTATCAGCCATGGCACTTGAAAAGCATAAGGAAAAGATGAGCTCGACATCAATGCCAGAACCACCATTCCACCTCTAAAAAAGCGAAAGGGAATGGGAAACGAGGATCATATCCCCGACCAGAACCCTCACTGAGGTACTCTAATGGGCATGAATTATAGAAAAAGCCCTAAACCCTCATTGAGGCACACTAACGGGCGTGAATTGTAGAAAAATCCCTAAGCCCTAACGGAACCCTAAATCCTAACCGCATGTGTCTCTAGAAGGGAAAAGGCGAAATTACCAAAGCAAACAACAATAGAGGATCAAAAACTTACCAATAATAGAAGAAAAGATGAAAGTTAGCAGCTGCGAGCAGAGAAAATCAACAAACTCTGATGGTCGACTGTCGAGCTAATACGAGAAGTTGAGAGAGAATGCGAAAATTACTAAACACCCTATTCCTCTCGTATTTATAGCTGAGATAATTTGTGCGTGCAAGACACGCACCTGTGAACCCTAGGGTTGTCATCATTACACCCTAGCCCTAGACCATCATTTCACCGCTTTGCCAGCATGCTTCCCAAGACATGCTACCTCTCCAAATTCAAAGGTCCTAACGACCAACTCCTCGTCTCCCCGCATGCAAGGCGTAACGGGAAACACTCATTTCCTTGTAAGATACGCCCCATCTCGCAAACAGATGTAAAAGTCATCACTCCTACACCCAGAAGCAACGACTTGGGGGGCTATTGTTCTAGACTGACCCGACAACTAGAATGGCCCAGTCTAAGACATTTCATTTGGTACGGCCTGCACAACCATGACCCGGATTTCTCGCTTCCTGTCGGGCAATTTCATCTGTTTACCCTCTCGAACCAGCGTTGTCCCAAGATGATCGACGAGTATCCTCTCAGCCTGCCCAACATTAAAGTCGTGCAAGCCACCTGGAATCGACCAGAGAGATGCCCGTAACTAACCCCCTCCTCGGGACCAACGACTAGTTACGAGCATATATGCCCAGTTTGACCAAGTCCTGGCACTTACCTAATCTTACAGACCCACATATCCAGGCGTGAAATTAGGAACCAATGGATACACACCAGGAGCATTATATATACCCTCACACCTGTGAGGTCAAGGTATCCAATATTCACTACTCACTACCTAATATTTTTGCTTGTACCTCCTTGTTCCCACTCTTACTCGATCATTAGAGTGCCTTGCAGGTACAACCCCCTTTTCTCCTCAGCTTACAGCCTGACTGCAGATCATCCTTCGGCTGCTCTTCAGGTTCTGATCAACCAGCAAGATTAGTAAGGATGTCAATTCAAAAAAGTATAGAGATATGATTAGATATCTTCTATATCTTAAAGCATCTAGGCCAGATATTATGTTTAGTGTGTGTATGTGCGCTCGGTATCAATTGTCTCCTAAGGAATCAAATTTAAAATTTGTCAAGTGCATCCTTAGATACCTTCATGGTACTTCTAAGCATGGGCTTTGGTATTTCAAAAGAAGCGATTGTAGTTTGGTTGGTTATTCTGATTCCGACTTTGTCGGATGCAAATCCGATAGGAAAAGTACTAGTTGAACTTGTCACATGTTTTCAAATTCTTTTGTTAGTTGGAATAGCAAGAAACAAGTTTTAGTTGCTTTGTCAATGGACGAGGCGGACTACGCCGCAACCATTAGTTGTTGTACTCAAATTTTGTGGCTCAAACAATAATTACTTGAAGTTGATATTAAACTTCAATGTATTCCTATCATGTGCGACAACACAAGAGCGATTAACCTAACTAAAAATCTGGTGATACACTATCACACTAAGCACATAGAGATACATCACCATTTCCTCCATGGCCATGTTGAAAAAGGGATATTGTATTTGAGCATGTTGATAGCAAAGATCAACTTGTAGATATCTTTAAAAAACCTCTTGCAACTAAACCATTTTTCAACATTCGAAGGGAATTGGAGATGCTTGATATCTCAAATGTTTCCTAAATATATTTGTTGCATGCATTCTATATGCATTTGCTCAAACTTTCTCTTGAAAGTTCCATCTTATAAGAGTGTATCCTCCGTTCCATTCATCTATGAGGTAATATCGTTCCATTTTCTCTTTGAAAGTAAGCCTTCTTACTATTGCAATGTTGTTTATGTTCCAAATGCTTGATATGGTTGATATGATATATTTCATGAATGTTCACTTCCAAAAAATTCAATTGATAACCATTGTGTGTTTCAATTTATATGCTTATATTGACCTCATGCTATTGATTATTTCACATTTAAAGTTTATGTTCTTGGTATATAAACATGTTTTGTATCTTTATTCCTTGCATTATATATGTAAGCCTGCTATCTATCAACTCTTGCATGAATTAACTTAAGTATGCTATAATGAAAATGAAATTATTGAACAAGTCATGTCACATTTTATGGAAGCATATTTATTTTTTTGGTTTTAGTGGTGATATATTTTCTATTTTCACCAAGCTAGGCACATGCGTTTGTAGTACCGGGAGCACCAATATGAAAGTTGCGTAAACATGATGTTTTTGAAGTGACTCAAGAGTTTTGATTGCATTATATCCATCACCTTTCATGCTATTGTATTTGTTATTAGGGAAATTTATGGAAACAATATGATAATGTTGTTTAAATTTCCTTCTATCTATGTTTATGTGTTTTAATTTTGTGTAATTTCACGTATGTGGTGTATCTGAGAGCACGCCCTTTGTTTGCAAACGCCTCTGTGTGATTTTGGTATATGATATATGTGATATGTTGTATCTATGTGATACTTCTAATGGCTTACTTTGTCTCTTTTTGATGTTGTCAAAAGGGGAGAAGCACACGCAAGCTATGATGCACACATTCAGGGGGAGCCTTCATGAAGACATCACGCGCATCGTCACAAGTGTTGCCATGATAAAAAAAGGGGAGTATGTGAGTGCACCTTCCTATTAGAGATGTTTTGTATGATGTCAAAACTAGGAAATTTTAGCATTTATGTATATTGGACGATATTCTGAGTCTAAATGTGAATCTTAGTATTAGGAAACTTAGGAATGGTTTAGAAAAGGTTTCATGCATTAAAAATAGGTTTTTATGTGAAAAACAAGTCTATGTGTCGACACATAAATGCTATGAGTCGACATATGTGGATCATTTTTAAAGGTTGTAGCCTCTGTTTGTAGGTGTCGACACACATAGCGTTTTAGGTCGACACATAGAAGAAAAATTCTTTTATATGTATTTTGAGTCGACACATGTAGCCTAATTTTAAAGGTTGCAACCTTTGTAATGCATGTGTCAACACATTGACCTATACATTTAGACTCGTGCTTAGGAGGTGTCCACACATGGATAAAAAATCTTGAAATTTTGCATTCTTTTTCTAAGCCTCTTGTTTTCTTTTTTCCTCAAACTTGCACACATATATATAAATTATACATGCATCATTTGAAACTTGATGAAACGATAAACATACAAAGTATTTCTCTTCATCTTCAAATTATCTTTTCTATGCATACACAAAAATAAATTACACATAATCATTCTTTGTTTGGGTGCCGTCTAGAATCAGAGTTGATAACGTCCAATTTAGGTTTGTGTACTGGTAAATTGGGTTGAGAATCTTTGGAGGTTTCATTGGGAAAAACCAAAGGGTTTGTCCACCGAGAGCAAGGTATTGATTTAAAGGTTTTTGTACAATATTTTACAATTTGGATTCAATCGAGTGAAAGCTTCGAAAAACGGTGGCTTCGATTGAAGGAGTAGTGTGAGATGGAGGATCCATTGAAACTCTTGGGTTACAACAATAAACAATTTGGATTCAGCTGAGTGAAAGCTTCGAAGAATGGTGGATTCGGTCGAAGGAGTAGCGTGAGACGGAGTATCAAATTGGTATTGTTGGATGACTTGATTGAGCTCAACATTAATGGAAGAAAAGTTATTAGGATCAACGTCAAACATAGGGTTTGTGGGTTGAATTTCTACATTTCTCTTGTAAACGATTTTTTGAAAAGTAAGATTGATCATCTCAATTTCGAACGATAGTGATACTATGGCTCTATACCTATTTGGTAGTACTAACATGGTGGTCCAACTCCAAGTCCATGTACTCATGTGACCTACCTAGTAGCGTATGACGATCTCCACCCGTATCTTATAGTCACGACTGCCAGATATCTGGACAAATTTCCAGTGAAGTCATCGTTCCACAAAACCTTATGATCCCACTCCTTAGGATGCCAAAACCTAAGAGTGTCACGCATTTAGAATTTACTTACTCAGAAGACAACAAGCATTGTAAGAATTCAGCTCGAACTACTATGCCATGCATGTACTTACTCGTACAGTGCATGCATAAGAAATTCGAAGGGTAATCCTCTCAGATAGAAATACCATGGTTCCAAACAACTAATACAATTGAAATTATCCCGCCGATGCTCCGGATAGACAATAGTTTCCATCCATCTAATTACCCAACACCAAGCGTAGTTCTATGGCCTCCCTCGGGGTATGACGAATCATAACTAGTGAATATGTAGGTTTTCGTATCTCACGTTTTCACTCACTCAGCTTCTGCCTAGAGTAGTTCTAGGGCTTATTTATAGATTAGCAAGAACAAAGATAAAGTGGTTCCTTCTCTAATCGGGTATCCAAAATTTTCCCAATTAGAGATCGTCAATTCTTCTCTTACCATCAATTCTTTACAGAGTGATCCACACAGATTATGACATACCAAAATGATTCAGAGTGTACCACTTCGTCCACCCAAGTACTTCTCACACCAGAGTAACCAGAAGGTTCAATATCTCTAATCAAACTTTCAACAGTTCTTCCATCCAACTGGTTCTCTAATTATATCTGCCATTGTCACTAGGGTTGAGTAGTGAATTCTACCGACTTTAAGCCCAGCTCCATCATAGAATTCCTTTACTATGCTCTTCCTCAAGTGCTTCATGGATCTCTTCCACTACTACAGAGACCTGAGAGATTTTCACCTCGTCCAATCAAAACCTTGGAAACTTTGGTTGTCTTGAACCTTACCACGAAATCCGGGTTGTCAACTATTCTCAGTCAAACACTCCACTTAGAACTGACAATCCTAACATTTCCTCTTACTCCTATGGTTTTCACCACTTCAGCTCGAGTCTCTATGCATCTTATACATCCTCGTGGCGGCTCCACTGTGATCCTATCCATTACATATGCAGTCAATGAGGTGATCAGGCTCAACGAATGAATACTATAATAGTAGAAATCAGGCTAGCAACACACACATGTGAGGCAGAAGAGAACTTCTAGTGTTGTTTCATGGAAAAGACGAGGATCTTCTTGCTCTGAAACCAATTATAACACCCCGTACATATATGTCTAGAAGAATATGCAGGAATGCTAAAAATGGTACAACGAAACATACATATAACTGGAAAAGACAAGAAATTAAAACCGAATACAATACAATACAATATCAGAACTTATATAATAAGTTTGTCTTAAAGAATTGCACAGTAGAAAGATAACATCTTCAAAGGTCTTCCTTCCATCTGTTCGTATGCATTCTTCCAAACTGACCATCTAGCAATTCATCTAGTAAAAACATGTGCTTGAAAAATAATAAGAGGATTGGGGTGAGATTACTAAATCTTAGTGAGTATCCCTATCTTAGGGGTTCACTCAATTCTACAGGGTACATGCAAATAAACAGATTCACCAAAAATTTAATGGAAAAATACAATACAGAAATAGAATTATCAAATCTGAATACTAACAAAAAATTCCTTATGAAAAAATATTTGGAAAACATGCAAAGTCTAAAAAATTTATTCGAAGAAACTGAGAGTGTAGAAGAATAAAATTGTGAGATAAGCTAATCATAAAAGAATTTAGTAAATGAAGAATCTAGCAACTATGCTACATCCAGATTTCCAAATAGTAGACCAACTCAAATGGGTTATTCTATAGGACACCCTTCAATTTTGCATGTGGCTATCTACACTAACAACAATCATAACCTAAGGACATCTGGAAAAATAAACCCTAATAAGATTAATTTGTATGTGTTGTACCCAAAAAATTTCCCTCCCATATTTCTCAACAAATGTCAAGTGAGGTCCCCAAATTGCTCAAGGAAGTTCAAGAGTGGACCAGACAAACTCTCTCCTAAGGCAGCATACCTCAAATTAGGGTTTACATCTTCATCAAGATGTATGAACTACAAAGGACTCAAATGATCACCATTGTCCTAATATTCTCTCAAGATCATCCATGTCAAGTTTCAAGCCTTTCAGAAGAAGTTTGCTCAGTCAATTTCTCAAATGCTTGAAAATCGACTGTACTAGGTCAAAAGTCAACTATGGCCCACATACAGTCAAACTTCAAGATTTTTGGTCAACATCCTAATTTTGAAGTATTATTCATAATTTTATCAAGTTTTTATCATGATTCCTCAAGGATTGCTCACAATTCATTAAAACCCAAAAGTTGCTAAATTAGGGTTTAGTAGGAAAAGTCAGCTCAACTTTGACCAAGCATAACTTTCTCATACTTTATCAGAAATTACCCATCCAAAGCTCATTTTTAAGAGGATGAAATTCCATACAATTAATCTTCAGCTTCCAAGTCCAAATTTTTCACTCACAAAAAGATATTAATTTTGACATTATAGGTCCTTTTGAAAAGTCAACAAAAACACCTTTTGGGTCAAAGCTTCATACATGAACATGGAAGACTCAATTGAGATGATACCAAAAGGGTTGTTTAGGGGACATCATAAGCTTTCTAAAAAGTCCAAGAACACCTCTCTAGGGTCATAATTGAGAGAGTTATGTACTGGCCAAGTTGACCATTTTTGCAAAATTGTCAAAAGTCAAATGTGCTCAAAATTGCATTTTTTGCTAAATGGGCCCAACTTTTTATGCTTACACCTCAATTATAATGTGGTCCACGACTGAAATGTTCACTCACCAATTATATGCTTCATTTTTCAATTTATTTTTATTTTTCATTAATTAAAAAGTGGATTAAATCAAATAAATGATGAAAATTAATAAAGATATGATTTAATTTGTTTTTTTTTACAGTTTAGCAACCAAGATATGTTGAGCTTACATGATCAAATCGAATCAAGCATAATTGGTACAAGAAAGGCATGATTGGCATGAAAATAGAAAGATATCATATGGCTTAAAAATAAAATATTCCATTCATGAATTCTCAAGATTGGATCCAAAATTGTTAACCTAATTGGATTCAGTACATATACTGAAGTTTGTGGAACCCTAAACACAAGGATTTTTGTGCACAATCTGCCTCCAAAAACCAGAACAAAGCTTGAAAATTTCCAAGAAAAGTGTGAGACGAATATCCTTCCATAGGCCAATTCAAGGTGTGCTGAGGTTCCCAATCGCTTGCTAGACATCTCAGGAAGCTAACAACATCCTTTGCAAGCTTCAACACGCCCAGAAATGCGCGCTATGCTTCACACAGTTTGGTACATTTTTTTGATTTGATTATCACAATTCTTGCATCTTTAGCACTTTTGGTTGTTATATTCATGTTTGTCATCATGTTTGCAAGCTAACCATGCCATTTAATTGCATTTTTGATGTTTGTACGTGATTTTTCCATGGCTAGGTTTTCTATGTTCGTTTTAGGGGTTTTCAGTACAAGTAAAATTAGGCATTGATTCTGGTACCATGATGCTCGTGAGGATGAGACGAGTTGATTGGTACCCTTACCTTTCATTTATATTTCTTGTACAGGATTTTGGAATGTTACAGGTCTATAGTTACACACAAATGTCCGTAGGTAAAAGTGTTCTACCTAAAACGACAGGTCGGTGAAGGAGATGATGGCGTGGCAGCATATGGCTGGCCCGTTTGAATTTTCGCGCATTTTATGAATATATTATTTGTTCTACTTATATTATTTTGTTTCTATTATATAAACAAATAGAGCGTGTAGCACATATGGCAAGGGATTAGTGGAAGCGAGCATAAGGACCTGGATTCGATCCCCAGGTCCCAGCATTTTCATTTGTATTATTTTCAGATAATTGATCCAGCGTATCTCTCATCATGATGTCCACTATCCATCCCTTTGATGCCCAGCTAGCCAGATCCAATACCTCTCCAATGAAGGACCATGATATACATCCAAGTCAACGTTGCACCAGATCAGGCGTGGTCAAACAGGCTTGGAGTTTTTGGGCCCAGAAATTCAACTTCAAACCCCCAGCATGCTATTTAACACAGGCCCATCTCTTCACTTTTTTTATTTCTTCTTTTTTTTTTAATTCTTTTATTATCTTCTTTAATTATTTTAATTAACAAAAATAAGTCACTTTCTTTATTTTTATAAAATCATAAAATCAAGAATTCGTAAAAATTATAATTAGGTTTTTTTATCAAATTTAATTTAATTTAGTTTAATTTAACTTAGGGAAATTTTAACTTGTTTTTTATAATTAAAATCAATTAGAAAATTAGGTTTAAGTTTTTGATTTAATTCTTTTCTTTTTTCAAACAAAAACACAAAAATAGGTTAACTTAATTAATTTATTTTCAAAAATTAATATTAATTAGAATTTAGGATTTTCTTTTAATTTAATTATTCATTATTTTCTCAAATAACAAAACATGACAAAACACATTTTTTAATCAATCGCAAATAGGATTAGTCAAAGGGTCAAAACCTTAATCGCCTCGCATTTAATTCGCCGCACGCTTGTTGATTATTTTGCCAATATTTTGTAACTGCTCACTGGTTTGTAATAGTTAACTTAGGGTTTTTATTTACAGTTTAAATCCCCAATTTTTTTGGCTATGTAATTAATCCCCCTCCCCGAAGCCTTGTAATAGCTAGGTTTATTTTCTCTCATTTTTAATTCCCGCAAATACTTAACTGCTAGATGTATGCTAATAGGATTTATGGCAATAATGCATGACAAAATTAAAATGGTTAGAAAACCCTAATGTGCAAAGATTAAATAACTGAAACAAATCACTCGCACATAGTCACTCTTAGGGTATATTCTCACTTGGGTTGCCTTTGGTAAACGATCATTAAGCATAGGGTGTCTTAGTGGTTGCCCTCCAGTCTAAAAAGATCAAAGTGTCTCGTTCGAATTTTGCCTCGGGAATGTTGCCTCAGAAATGTTACCTCGAACATGGTCTTAAGACTCTAGGGTTATTACTAAGGTATCCTAATATTGCTTTAGTGATCGTACGTCCCTTTCGAATTGACCCTTACAAATTCCAACGACGGTGCTACCTATTTCTCAATAGTGGGATAACGCTGTCTAAAGGAAACAAGAATAGAAACGATATTTTTTCGAGTAAGTAGATGCTAGTAGGTACTTGCTCAAATCGAACTTTTCACACTTACACTTTTCAAACAAATTTTCAAAATAATTTCGTCACACCTTTGAGGACCGATACAAGGGTTATCACGAAGTTAAACTTTTCAAAATAAAGCACACACACAAGAAATTTAAAAATGAGCAAGTACCTAAGAGCCCATGAAAAACCATGGATAAAAAGAGTGCTAACACCTTCCCTTTCTATAATCTACCCCCCGTACTCAGAATATCTCAAAAAAGGATTTTTTTTCTATACTTTTTTCCTTTCCGATTGGATGAAATCAAAGTTGGTGGCGACTCTTGCTTACCGCGACATTTTGTGAATATAAAACGCAAAATGCAAACCAGTATTAAACAGTCGGTTCTGCCACCGTGTCACAGTATGGACATGAACAAGTTATGTTAAACATTACTAATATTCATCCACAACTTTTAGACACATACATTGAGGAATGGACTTCTTTGGTAATCAGAGATTATGAAAGCAAACATTATAATATTACAACGGGTGAACAAATGATTAACATTGTTGAAAATTATCTAGGAGATATAGCTAGAGCTGCTTGGGAAGCATTTAAAGCTAATTTTCCAGAAAAATTAGCAGAATTTGTAACTCAACGAAATAATATTCATAATTTTACATATTTAATACACATAATTATTACATGAAAATATGACAATATAGAATTAACTATGAGATAGGCTGAAGCCACGAGAGATTTAGAACAAATTCAATTATATGATTGGAACCATATAATAGAATTTTTACCAGACTTTTATGCCTTAGCAAGCACTTCAGGAAACTATTTTTCTACAAAATTAGGAGAAAGGTTATTTACCAAATTACCAGGACCATTAGGACATGAAATTCATGAAAATTGGAAGAAATTAGAAGTTAATAACGAATTTGATAATGTGATACGGTGGCCAGAACCGGACTTGTTTTGAAATGCTGGTTCTCATTTTGCGTTTGTGTTTGCAAAATATCGCGGTAAGCAAGAGTCGCCATCGACTTTTATTTTATCCAACTGGAAAGGAAAAAAGCACAGGAAAATTCCTTTTTCGAGATTTTGAGTACGGGGGGTAGATTATAGAAAGGGAAGGTATTAGCACCCTTTCTATCCGTAGTTTTCTATGGGCTCTTAGGTACTTGCTCATCATTTTCAAAATTGCTTCTGTGTTTGTGTGTTTTGAAAAGTTTTTGTTTTACTTCGATTTAACCCTTGCTTCTGTCTTCAAGAGTGTTACGAAGTTGTTTTGAAAACTTTGTTTGAAAAAGTGTTTGGTGTGAAAAAGTTTGTTTTGAGCAAGTACCTACTAGCATCTACCTACTCGAAAAAAGTGAATGTTTATAATCTTATTTCCTTTAGACAGTGCTATCCCACTATTAGTAAGTAGGTAGCACCGTCGTTGGAGTTTTAAGGGTCAATTCGAAAGGGACGTACGACCACTAAAGCAATGTTAGGACGTCTTAGTAATAACCTTAATGTCTTAAGATCAATATTCGAGGAAACATATCCGAGGCAACCTTTCTGAGGCAACTTTTTTGAATGGGACTTTGATCTTT
Source organism: Vicia faba (assembly GCA_948472305.1). NCBI lineage: Eukaryota > Viridiplantae > Streptophyta > Magnoliopsida > Fabales > Fabaceae > Vicia > Vicia faba. Next base: position 746,826,332 of record OX451737.1, read on the forward strand.
GTTTAGACAAGAGAGCGACCACTAAAATACCCTATACTCAATGATCGTTTACCGAAGGCAACCGAAGTGGGAATATACCCTAGGAGTGCGCATGTGTGAGTGATTCAATTTCAAGTTTATTATCTTTTCACATTTAGGGTTTGCTAACCGTTTTAAAGTTTTACATACATTCTTGTCATGCAACCCTATTATTCATACATCTAACAGTTAATAGTTTGCAGAAATTAAAGTGCGGAAAATAAGCTACGCTATTACAAGGCTTCGGGTATTTACGTAGCCAAAAACAAACTCGTCAAAACAATAAATGAAAAGGAGAAAAATCCAAATTAATCTATTACAACTTGTGAGCAATTACATTAATATGGTAAAAATAAATAAAGCGCGATGAATCGAGAACGAGAGGGAACTAGGGTTTTGACCCCGTCTAACCTAATCGAAAGAAAAACTATTTTTATTATTTTTAATTATTTTTAAGAAAAAGAATTATGTTTTAAAGTTAAATACAAAATTAATTAGTAATTAAATTAATTAAAGAAAATAATTTACATGGCCTATTTTTTTGTATTTTGGTTATTTTTGAGAAAAAGAAAATAGAATTAAGTTAGAAACAAAAACCCTAATTGTTCTAATTGTTTTTAATTTGTTTACAAAATAATTTAAGTTACCTAAAATTAAATAACCTAATTTAATTAATTAATTTTTTTGATAAAAAATAAACCTAAATCTAATTGGATGAAAATTATTTTTTTATGATTTTTGATAAAAAGAATTATTAATTTGTGTTAGTAATTTAAATAAATAAATAGATTAATAAGAAAATATAAAAAGAAAAGAGAAAGAGATATGGGCCTGAGAAAGCAATTTTGGAGGGTGTGAATATCAAATTCTGGGTCCAAAACAGGTTGGTCCACGTTGACTTCCACGCTCCCATGCTTTGCATTGACCCGAGCCTATGATACTCCTTCATCTAATGGCCTTCAGATCTGGCCATCTGGAGATCTAATGGCTGGATCCTGAGGGCACATGGTGATCCCTTGGCCTTGTGTGCGCGCCTGAACAATGAAAGAAAAATAGCATGAAATATGGGGGGGGGGGACCTGGGATTCAAACCCAGGCCCCAAAGCCTTTTCCACCTGCACCATTACCAACTGCGCTGCATATTTTATTTGTATGTAGAATAATAATAAATGATAATATATAATGATGTGGGTTAGTGGGAAAGAAAAGCGCCAAAATTCAAATGGACAAATAACATAGTGCCACGCAAGTCGTCCCTAACCTCGCTCCGTTGGTAAAAGTCATAGACTTTTACCTACGGGCATATGTCCGTAGCTACAACCCTGGTTCGTTTCAAAATCTTCCCTGGACATGATAAATGACTTTTAATGCCATGAATCGAACTGTCTTGGCATTCTGAGCATCATGATACCCTTTGTTGTACCCCAAAATTTGCCCTCCCATTTCTCATTGATTTCTCACCACAAAGCCTTTGAAGCTCAAGATCCAGTTAGGGTTTCATCTGCTCAAGACTCCCTCTTTTGCACTGTTGACTCAAATTAGGGTTTGTGTTTGCACAAAGATGCTTTGACCTAAAATGCCCAAGATGACTCTCATGCTTCATATTGGACTCCCAGGTTTACCCCTATCAAGTTTCAAGTCTTGATTCCAAGTTTTGCCCAGTCAATTGGACAGTTGACCTAGAAATCAACTGTATTGGGGAAAAAGTCAACTGTGGCCAATTGACAGTCAAACCTCATGAAATATGACCCACATCAACATTATGAACTCATATGAATCATTTGATCAAGTTTGGATCACAATTCCCCAAGAAATTTGATCAGATCACCAAAAGGGCAAAATGGTCATTTTTAGGGTTTTGACTGCACAAAGGCAATTTTTGACTGTTTGACCTAGCCAATGGCAAACCAAGCTCACACATGGACTCAAGGACTCCATGGAATTATCTTGACATGATCAACAAACTCAAAAGATCCCAAGTACACAGGATTGACAATTGAATTTCCCAGTCAATTGATCAATTTTGATTGTATACTGAAAAGTCAAACTTTGACTTTTTGGTCAAAATCAAGAGTCAAGATTCATTTATCATCAAAACATACCAAATCATGAAACTTTTTCACCAAGAAATCACAAAATGCAAATTAGGGTTAAAAATTAGAATTTTTCATAACTTAGAATTTTTCTAAGTTATGAAAAACCCTAATTTTTTCCCAACTTTGCCCCACTTTTTCACCATGATTCATTTGGATTCAAACAAAAGTCCAAACATGAAAGTTGTAGCTTGTTGCATAATCTACAACTTTGATTCACAAAGTTTTATCATTTGAAGCTTGCATCTCAAGTTACAAATTTTTGAATAGGGGCACTAAACCATTCTTAACTTAGTGAAATTTGACCTATTTTGACAAGGTTTTCTACCTAACTTCAAGACCATTTTCCATACACTTCCATTTGGAATTTCAAATTTCATTTCAAATATGGATTGTAGTACACATTCCAAGCTTTCCAAAATGTCCAAGAACTTCTCAAACAACCTCATGGTTAGGGAGAATCGAATTTCACAATATAGCAAAAACTCACTTTTGAATTGGCCATTTTTCATGTTCATAAGTTATGCAAACTTCTCAAAACCAGCATGCCCTTGATTACAGGTCCTTAAACCAAGTTACACTCAATAATTTAATGCTTGCTCATTGTGCCAAAGTGTTATTCTATGAGTTCAAGTATTGTATACAAGTTTAATCCATTTTTAGATAAAGTAAACTATCCATTTTTGCAAAAGTTCACTTTATGTCCAATTGGTAAATCAAGCAAGTACAAACCAAATCTCTTTAGCACAAGATTATGAACAAATTACTCTGATCAAGAGAAGCTTTGCACAGGATTAGAGGTCCCCTACTGACCTAAAACACCAACTTGCATTTTGTTGCTTAAAGGTTAAGAAACATTGCATAACTAAGACCAACCTCCATCTCAGCTTAGATACACAAGAACAAAGTTATCAAACACATTACACACATTATAACCAAGCTATTGCACGAGCCATTTACCTCCCAAACATCATCAAACCAAAAAACACCATCAAACTGCAAAAACAGAGTTGCCTCTGCAGTTTGAGTGCCAACTTCTATTTCTCTCAAGCATTCTTGCCAAAACCAGTTCACATACCTTCCATACCATCTATGCAAGCTAACCATGACCTGAAGCACGACCTGTAATCCCTCTAACCACTTCCACCATTTTCAATTTCTTGTTTTGCAGGTGAAGTTCTCTAGCTTGATTCAGAAGCTTTCAAGACAAAGTAAACATTGGAATAGCATCCCTGGACCTCAAGGAAGCTTTTCCAATCATCACATTGCCCTGAAAGTTCTTACATCTCCAGATAGAACTTCAACTGAACAGGTAGTTTTTTGAATTCGTATCTCTCTTATTAGGCATCATTAGCTTTAAGTTTGTGAATAAACAAGGTTCTAATCATGCCACTGAACATGTACATGTTTTTACTTTTCATTTCTTTTGCTTGAGTTGTGAGAATTTGGAGTTTGAAAATGGCAGAAAAACTAGGTTAGGATTTGGGGGAGGAGAAATTCTCCCTCATCTTAGAGAGTTAGATCAAGTTATGCATATGGTTAGAATCGTCTCTTCATGCTTAACATTTTTTGTGTTGGAAGTTTGTTCAAAAAATCAAAGAATCAGGATGTTCAAGTGGAGCTCTTGGCGCGCGTTTTCTGAATATTTTTTGTTCAGAGGTTGAAGAAAGGTGACTTTGGGTTGGGCTTGCTTCTGAGTTACTTTTCACACCACCCTTTTTGGTTTTGCACCCCTGAGCCCATTTGCTTCATTTTTAATATTTTTGACTTTTGCCTTTTTTTGATTGGTTCATTTATTTTTTTCTCAGCATATTAAAAACAGAAAAATATTTTTCTCCTCATTTTTTGAATTTATTGAATATTTATTTGATTATTTCTTTTGTTTGTACATAAATGAATATATATATATATATATATATATATATATATATATATATATATATATATATATATATATATATATATATATATATATATATATATATATATATATACTTTTTTGTTTAAAATATTGAGATAATACAAAAAAAATACTTTTTATACACTTTTATTTTATTTTTACTTCCTGAAAATATTTTGTATAAAAATCCCATTTTTATTTTTATATATTAAATATTATCATTTTATATATAATACCTATTTAGAACTTAATATATAAATATATATATATTTACTAATGTACTTAGAATAAAATACTAAAATATACATATTTTATTTTATTAATATTAAAAACTACAAAAATCATTTTTTTACAAATGTATTTCTTTTCTTATTTTATTTTTGTATAAATGATAAATATTGTATATATTAATAAATGATATCTTTTATTTAATAGAATTAGGGTTTTTGCCCTAAATTCAAAAATACTCCAAAAATAATATTTTATAATATTTTTATTTTTCTTTCTTATTTTACATAAATAATACTTTTTTCATACATATAAAAAATTCCTTTTGCATTCTTGCATATTTGTTTTATTTACCATTTAAATTATACATTTATTTATCTTGTAAATATTCATAGAAATTGATGTAATAGCTTAGATTCAATTTTTTGTCTAAATATCCCCATTTGAAACATTGTACCCCCCTCCCTATATTATTATGTTGTAATAGCGTAGGATTTTAAATTTCGCACTTTTATCGCTTTCTAAACATGCTATGCTAGAATTAGGGTTTTTGTATGCGAATAAAAATGAACAAAATAGTTGGACCTAATACAAGATAAATGAGCATGAAAAATGGACAACACATCTCACACTTGCACCCCTAGGGTACTCCACTTTGTTGCCTTCAAATAATTGGGCCATGTTGCATGTTGAACTTCTTTGGGTAAAACAAACAATCAAATGATCATAGTCCCTCAAAATGTTGCTTAAATGAATGATCAAGTCCCTTTTTTTTTAAAAGAAAATTGCCCAAAGACATTTAACACTATTGCAACTATGGTCTAAACGATGACCCGCGCCCGTCCCTGTAAATCTCCTAAAACAAGATTGTCCACCAAATGCAATGGTGGAACAAAATTGTCAAAAGGGTTGAAACATAACAAAAATCTTTGAGAACTTTAGGGTAGATAGCTCTTAAGTACTTGTCAAACTTGCAAAACAAAGCACTTGCCTATTTTCAAACCACACTTCACAAACACTTTCAAAACAAACTTTCAAAAACCTTGGAACATCTTTTCAAAAAGACAAACACCTTTTGTAAAACATTCGAGTAAAGAACTGTTACAAGGGTAGCCTATGCAAAGGCATCTTTTTCAAAACATTTTCAAAACCACACACCAAGCACCATTTCAAACAATTGAAAACCAAGGAAAGTTGATCTAAGCAAGTACCTAAGAGCCCATGGATAACCATGGATAGAAAGGGTGCTAATACCTTCCCTTTCTATAATCTACTCCCCGAACCCAAGAAAAATCTCAAAGGTTTTTGCTGTGCTTTTTAAACCTTTCCTGAGGATAAAATAAAAAGTCGGTGGCGACTCTTGCTCAACCGAAACATTTGCGAAAACAAACGCAAAACGATAGTCAGTTCTCCCACCGTATCACACCCTTCATGGGGGCTAATTTTACCTGCACACAAAAACCCTAAAACGAGACCAAGAACCCTAATAATGGCAAATCTTCATATAGTAAAAAAAATGCAATTGAATGTTATGAACAGCTTGCAAATGCTTCAAGGAATAAGAATATGTAAATATTTCATGCTATAAATGCCAAAATCGTGCAATTCGATTTCAAAAAGAAGTTATGGTCGTGGCTGACTTACAATGAGTTCTAGCACCTGAAAGTGCTTGTTCTTGATTGGTGTAGCTTGCTTGTGATCCCAGGAAGCGATTGGGATGGCTAGAGGGTCTTGAAAATGCCTAGAAGTGAAGAATCGAATCACCACTTTTCTTTGATTTTTTCAAGTTTGTTCTGACTTTGTGCGCCTCTTAAACCTTCTGATTTTTGTCTACAAATGTTCCCTATATACTGAGGATTGGATTAGGGTTGCAAACATGATCTCAATCTTTGCCAATTATTGATTTTGATCTTGATTTGATTCACTTAAAAATCCTTCCAAAAATAGGCTAAAACCAATCTTTTTAAGCACACAAAGGCCTTGCACGAATCCAATCACTTGCCAGCTGGATATGGGACCTGAAACATGCACAATATCTTGAGGTTTCAATGATTTGGATTTTTTCATGATTTGTTTTTGATTTAAATTGATTTAATTGAAATAAAAATCAAAATAAGTAGTAAAAATAAGATAAAGACAAATGGGAAGAGCTAGGGCTCGTGGACCATGCTACCAACTCAAAACAAGTGCAAAAGATTGGGCTCATTTAACAAAAATTGCAATTTGAGGCATAGTTGACTTTTGGCAATTTTGCAAAAAAGGTTAACTTCACTAATGCATAACTTCCTCAATTTTGACTCTTTGAAGGTGTTCTTATACCTTTTAGAAAGCTTGATATGTTCTCTAAGAAACCTTTTTGGTCTCATCTCAATTTGGTATTCCATGTTCATGTATGAAGCTTTGACAAAAAAAGCGTTTTTGTTGACTTTTCAAAATGACCTATAATGTCCAAATTCATTACTTCTTGTGAGTTCATATTTTGAACTTTGGAGATGAAGATGGATTGTATAGAATTGCATCCTATTAAAAATGAGCTTTGGATGGGTCATTTCTCATAAAGTATGAGAAAGTTATGCTTGGTCAAAGTTGAGTTGACTTTTTCTACAAAACCCTAATTTAGCAACTTTTGGTTCTTGATGGGTTATGAGAAATCCTTGATGAATCATGATCAACCCTTGATAAAATGATGAAATTCACTTCAAAATGAGGATGTTGACCAAAAGTCTTGAAGTTTGATTGTATGTAGGCCACAGTTGACTTTTGCTCTCGCATAGTCGATTTTCAGGCCTTTGAGCAATTGACTGAGCAAACTTCCTCTGCAAGGCTTGAAACTTGACATAGATGATATTGAGAACATATTAGGAAAATGGTGAGCATTTGGGATCCCTTGGACTCAAGTATCTTGATGCAATGTGAAACCCTAATTTGAGGTAGACTGCCTTAGGAAAGAGCTTGTCTAGTCAACCCTTGGACTTCCTTAAGCAACTTGAGAATCTTTCTTGAAATGTTTTGAGAAATATGGGAGGGGAAATTTTGGGGTACAACATCTTCCCATGTTCAATCTCTTAAACCTGAGGATGTAGATTGGCTTTTCTGCCTTTCGTGATCCGAAGGTGGAAGATGATTGAACACTAGAGTGCCCAGAAATATGGACTCGCATGAAGTGGTAATTGTCTTGTGATGTCGAGAATGGGCTTACAGATGCCATTTGGAAATTGATGACGGAAGATGGGCTTAAAGATGCCATCCGAAGGAGTGTCGATCACATAAGAGATTCCTTAGCGAGAGCTTGTATACCTATTTGTTGAGGAAGATTCCGCTGGGGAATGCTGATCTCTGTCTTGGGAGAAATAGAATTTTAGGAGCTTCGGTCGTCTGTTATTCTACTGGGGAATCGTCTCTTGGTCGAAGAGGTGAAAATGAACTACTATCTGGTCGTGATCCAGGCTTCATAGTGATAAGATCGATTGCTATCTGGTCTTAATCCAGGCTTTATAGTGACTTACTGGGGAGATGAGATTAAACTTGCTATCCGATTGTGATCCAGGCTTCGCAATTTCTCGATTCTTATCTGGTCGTAATCCAGGCTTCAGAAGGAATTAAGTTGTTATCCGGTCGCCTTCGGGCTTCAACTTGAATTTAGGGCACACTAATATCTGGTCGACTCTGGGCTTCTTAGTAGTTGTCCAGGTAAACTGCTATTTGGTCGAAATCCAATCTTCGTAGTGTCTTGTACTGTTATCTGGTCGTAATCCAGACTTCAGTTCTTTTATCGTTATTTGGTCGTAGTCCAGGCTTTATAATGCTTTATACCATTATCTAGTCGAATCCAGGCTTTATGGTGTTTGGTACTGCTATTTGGTTGTAATCCAGGCTTCACAATACTTTACTTCTTATCTGGTCGTGATCCAGGCTTCAGAAGGAATCAAGTGGTTATCCGGTCGCATTCGGGTTTTCCATTTGACTTTTGAGCCTACTAATATCCGGTCGAATCCGGGCTTCATAGTAATTGGCCGGGTGAACTGCTATTTGGTCTTAATCCAAGCTTCACAGTGTCCCTCACTGTTATCTGGTCGTAATCCAGGCTTCAGTGTCTCTTACCGCTATCTGGTCGTAATCTAGGCTTCACGGTGTCTCATACCATTATCTGGTTGAATCCAGACTTCATGGTGTTCAAAGAAAATCAAGATACTATCCGGTCGTAATCTGGGCTTCATAACTTGTATTAAAGATATACCATTATTTGGTCGTAATCCAGGCTTCGCGGTGTCTTTGGCTGCTATCTGGTCGTAATCCAAGCTTCACAGAAACTTGTATTGCTATCTGGTCATAATCCAGGCTTCACAATAACTTGTTGAGCTGTTATTCGGTCATAATTAGGGCTTCACGGCTTGTGTTTATGATGTACCACTATCTGGTCGAATCCAGGCTTCATGGTACTTATTGAGCTGCTATCCGGTCGTAATCTGGGCTTCACGGCTTGCTGGGGATTAAACTATTATCCGGTCGAATCTGGGCTTCATAGCTTAAAGATAAACCACTATCTGGTCGAATCCAGGCTTTGCGGTGTTTGATACTATTATCCAGTCGTTCTCCGGACTTCACAATATGCTGTAGAAATCAAGATACTATTCGGTCGGATCCGGGCTTCATAGCTTGAACTTTGTGAGAATTTGATTGTATCTTTCCTGAAAGGTAAAGGTTAGTCGTATGTAATGCATGACATGTATCAAGCAAGGATGTTCTCAAAATAAATGAGATGGTGTTGTATGATGCGTATGCACATGTCATGATGTATGGACATGCAATGTTTTTATAATGTTCTCTAGCTGGGGAAAATAAATCTCGGATTGCTGCTGGAGAGTAAAAGGGTTTCGCTCGCTGGGGATAACGACCGAAGATGATTGTGAGAACACTCCTGCTGGAGAATACACTGACGAGAAAATGACTTTCTGGGGTAAGAGATAATCTGCTAGCAGATCTGCTGACCTAGAGAAATAACCTCAGTTGTGGATGAATTACCATTGCTGGCGATAATGAAACCTGTTGGGGATTGAGTTTCTGCTTGTGGAAGAAATAAACTCTACTGGGGATAATCTTCTAGTGATGATGATAGATAAACTCTGCTTGGGGAGAATCACTTCTTTTTAGATACCTTTTGCTCTGCGGGGAGTGAATGTACCTTTAATCGTGTTCTCCAGCTAGGGCTATCCCTATACCTGATGGACAGAGCGACTGTAAGGTTAGGACATTTCTTGTTTACCCCTGTTCCTGATATTACGAGTAATCGTCTTTTGTTTCGTATGTAAATATTTATGAGCAACAATTATTGTCAAATGCATATATCAAAAATGAACCACTGGACGTTCTTGCAAAACAAAATAGAAAAAATAAAAACAATTTGAAATTTCTTTGTGAAAATGAATTGTATTGATTTTGAAGTTGGCCTGTAAATAGGCGTTTTTGTACAAGAGGCTGACGTCCTAGTAAGAGAGCACTGTCGAATGATAGAATTTACACAATTTGTGAAAAACAAAGAAAAACAACTATGTGAATAATCCCACTGGGTTCCAACTCTGCTATTTCCTTTATATCTTAGAGAGTCTCATCACTTTGCTACTTGGTTAAAGGTAGATCAGATTGATTAGTGTCGTCTGAGCTTGATAGTCGATACTGAAGTCTAGTTGCAAGATGATCCAATGAGATATAGTGTTACGCTTCGATCCCTAATTTTTTCCTGGACCGCCCTTTCGGGTTTTCAGTCCATCGGGATACCCTTTTTTGCCCAAGCCGCCTTTTCAGGTTTTCGACTTGCCGGGGGTACAAGTTTTTTTTCATTTTCATCCCTTATTTTTGCCCGAACCCTTTTGATTCGTCGGGAAGCCCTTATTTTTGCCTAGGCCAGTCAACCTAGCGGGTCTTTGATTATGCGTAGTATTTTTTCACTATGTCTGCATTGACGGGGTGAGGAAGGTCGTCACCATCCATGGTGGTTAGAATCATAGCTCCCCCTGAGAAAATGTTCTTAACCACAAATGGCCCTTCATACGTAGGGGTCCATTTGCCCCTGGGATCACCTTAAGGTAATATGATGCGTTTGATCACCAGATCTCCGACTTGATACTCTTGTCGTCTAACTTTCTTTTTAAATGACTTGATCATCCGCTTTTGATATGTCTGACCATGACAAATAGCAGTAAGCCTCTTTTCGTAGATAAAGTTCAGTTGATCAAGCCGGGTCTGGATCCAGTCGTCCTCGCTCAAGCTTTCATCCTTCATAATCCGAAGAGAGGGTATCTGGACCTCAATGGGTAAGACTGCCTCCATGCCATACACCAAAGAGTAGGGTGTTGACCCTGTTGAAGTCCATGTTGAAGTACGGTACCCATGAAGAGCAAATGGTAACATCTCATGCCAATCTTTGTATGTCACCGTTATCTTATGCACAATCTTCTTAATGTTCTTATTAGCCGCTTCAACAACCCCATTCATCTTCGGCCGGTAGGGAGAAGAGTTATGATGTTGTATCTTGAACTGCTTGCAGAGCTCGGTGATCATCGTATTGTTGAGATGTGTACCATTGTCCGTAATGATCCTATCTGGTACACCATATCGACAAATCAAATTATGCCGAATAAACCGCGCCACGACGTTCTTGGTTACTGTAGCAAAGGAAGCTTCCTCGACCCACTTGGTAAAGTAATCAATAGCCACTAGAATGAAACAATGCCCGTTGGATGCAGTAGGTTTGATCTCGCCGATGATATCAATGCCCCACATTGCAAAGGGCCAAGGAGCTGTCAAGACGTTCAGAGGAACCGGAGGTATATGCACCTTATTAGCATAGACTTGGAACTTATGACAGGTCCGAGAATGCTGATAACAGTCAGCTTCCATAGTAGACCAATAGTATCCTGCCCGTAGGATTTTCTTTGCCATGGTGTGTCCACTGGAATGAGTTCCGAAAGTACCTTCATGTAACTCTTCCATGATCCTTTCTGCCTCGTTCTTGTCCACACATCGCAGTAAGGTTGAATCATGGTTACGCTTGTAAAGGATACCATTACTGATGAAGAACTTCACCGTGAATCTTTTCAGAAACTTCTTGTCATTAACAGATGCACCCTCGGGGTATTCTTGAGCCTCAAGATACCTCTTTACCTCGTGAAACCAAGGTTTATCTGCTACCTCTCCAGTCTCAATGTCACAGCAATGTGAGGGTTCGTCCAACCTCTCAATGGTAATCTGGGGAGCTTCATTATCCCACCTGACCTTGAACATAGAGGACATGGTAGCTAGCGCGTCCACTAACTAATTCTCCTCTCTGGGGAAATGTTCAAAGGTTATCTCCTCAAAATGTGGAAGCAAAGTCAATACATACTCCTTGTAAGGACTAAGGTTTGGGTGTTTCATATCCCACTCGCCTTTGATCTGACTGATCACTAGAGCGGAATCTCCGAATACACTCAAGAACTTAATCCTTAGGTCAATAGCTGCTCGAAGGCCCATGATGCATGCTTCATACTCCGCCATGTTATTGGTGTAGTTAAAACATAATCGGGCGGTGAATGGAGTATGACAGCCTTCAGGAGATATGATCACTGCGCCAATGCCATTACCCAACGCGTTTGATGCTCCATCAAAATACATAGACCACCGGTATCCCTCCTCAGGTCCTTCATCCGGTCCAGGTATTTCACAGTCAGTTACCAACATGATGCTCTCATCCGGAAACTCGAAATTTATAGACTGGTAATCATTTAATGCCTGATGCACTAGATGATCTGGCAACACACTCCCCTTGATTGCCTTTTGGGTTGTGTACTGGATGTCATACTCAGTTAAGATCCTTTTCCATCTCGCTATTCTTCTAGACAAGGCAAGTTTTTCGAAGATATACTTGATTGGGTCCATCTTTGATATCAATAGAGTAGTGTGAGTCAGCATATACTGTCTCAGTCGATGAGCAGCCCATGCCAAAGCGCACCAAGTTTTCTCAAGCAATGAGTATCGGGTCTCACAGTCGGCAAACTTTTTGCTAAGGTAGTAAATAGCATGCTCTTTTCGGCCAGACTTGTCATGCTGCCCCAGCACACACCCCATTGAATTATCCAGTACGGTCAAGTATAAGATCAAAGGTCTCCCTTCAACTGGAGGCATCAGAATAGGTGGCTCTTGGAGATATTCTTTGATCCTTTCGAAAGCGGCCTGACATTCATCATTCCATTTTACCACTTGATCTTTCTTCAGCAGCTTGAAGATTGGCTCACAAGTAGCAGTCAAGTGTGAAATGAATCTGGCAATGTAGTTCAGACGTCCCAAAAAGCCTATGACTTCCTTTTCCTTTCGGGAAGTTGGCATTTCCTGTATAGCCTTCACCTTTGCAGGATCCACTTGAATACCTTTATCACTAACGACGAAACCCAACAGCTTACCAGATCTTACCCCGAAGGTGCACTTGTTCGGGTTTAACCTCAGCTTGTACATCTTCAACCTGTCAAATAGCTTCTAGAGATGTTCAAGATGTTCTTCTTCCGTCTGGGACCTTGCAATCGTGTCGTCAACGTACACCTCGATCTCATGGTGAATCATGTCGTGGAACAAAGCAACCATGGCGTGCTGATATGTTGCCCCAGCGTTCTTCAATCCGAACGACATGACCTTGTAGAAAAAGGTACCCCACTGCGTAACGAACATTGTCTTCTCCATGTCTTCGGGAGCCATCTTAATCTGATTGTAACCAGAAAAACCATCCATAAAAGAGAAGATCTTATGTTTCACGGTGTTGTCGACCAGAACATCGATGTGAGGGAGTGGGAATCATCCTTGGGGCTTGCCCTATTCAGATCCCTATAGTCCACACACATTCGCACCTTACCATATTTCTTCGGCACTGGAACAACGTTGGCGACTCACTGCGGGTAAGAAGTAACTGCTAGAAAACCGGCATCAAACTGTTTCATGACCTCAGCTTTGATTTTCTCAGACATCTCTGGGCGCATTCGGCGAACTTTCTGCTTCACTAGAGAACAGTCTTCTTTGGTTGGCAAGCGGTGTACCACAATATTGTTAGAACATAGTTTGATTCTACAACCCTCAATTAGAGTTTTGATGATAACAAAATACAAGAATAAATAAATTGTAAGATTTATATATATAAGACATATATGCTACTTAAAATTATGGTTTGTGTTTACAGAAGTTCTGATGGAATCAGCATCAGAAGATCAATAACATGTGCTACACGCTGAAGTTACCAGATCATACGCTGAAGCTTGATGACCAGAATCTGCGCATAAACATAAACACTCTGACTCTGATCGAGATCCTTACCAAGTCATCAGCACTCAGAAGCGTCAGCATAAGTTAAAGCAAAGAACACTCTGATTATCATAAAGAAGACTCGGAAGCGTTACTAAGCATTCAAGATAGATTAATTACCAACGGCTTTATCCAAGACAAGATCTTCTCAAAAAGGAAAGAACGTTATTATCATTGAAAGTGATTTATGGACAACGACGTATCTTTGCCTTGGCTATATAAACAAGTCTGTGTGAGAAAAGAAGAGGCTAATAATCTACACGCACGCACTCATACAATTTGCTAAGCTTTCCAACCACGATCATCCAAACGCTCTAGCAATCCAGTTTCATTCTAAGCTTAAATTTGTGTATTATCACAGTTGTGGTATACTGTTTTATTAGCAAACATCAAACACATTATTTGTTCATTCTTTGTAAGAGATTTCCTTGAGACAAACCGGTCTGTGGTTATACTCAAGAAGGCTTTAACAGTTGTTAAAGTAGACTGTTGTAATCCTATTGAATATAATGGATTAAGACCTCGTTGGAGAGAGGCGAAATCACCTTGACGGGTGGACTGGAGTAGTTTGAAATCAAATGAACCAGGATAAAAATACAGTGTTGTTTAAGCTTTTGATTCAAGTTTTACAATTCAACCCCCCTTCTTGTGTTTTTCACATCTTCAATTGGCATCAGAGCGCCTGGTTCTGAGCTTATAACACTTAACCGTGTCAGTACAAGATCCAGCGTCAGAAAAACACAATGGCAGGACCACATCAAAACATCAGCAATGACAATAATGAAGAAAGAGACAGATTCAGTGGCAAACCTCCAGTCTTTGATGGAGAGAACTTTGACTACTGGAAAGACAAAATTGAAAGCTTCTTTCTGGCCCATGATGCTGATCTGTGGGACATGGTGACTGATGGATACATGCACCCAGTGGATGGAAGTGGTCAGAAGATTGACAGGAAAGTAATGTCTGATCAGGAAAAGCGTGAGTTCAGAAATCATCACAAGGCCAGAACAATTCTTCTCAGCGCCATCTCTTATTCAGAATATGAAAAGATATCAAATAGAGACACTGCAAAGAATATGTTTGACTCTCTGAGAATGACGCATGAAGGAAACATTCAAGTCAAAGAAACCAAAGCTCTTGCGCTCATTCAGTAGTATGAGGCATTCAAGATGGAAGAGAGTGAATCAATAGAGACTATGTTTTCAAGATTTCAAATTCTTGTTGCTGGTCTAAAAGTTCTTGACAAAGGGTATTCCACTGCTGATCATGTTAAGAAGATCATCAGAAGCTTGCCAAAACAGTGGAGGCCAATGGTCACAGCGCTTAAGCTAGCCAAGGATCTCAAAAAAATCTCTCTGGAGGAACTTTTCAGTTCCCTCAGAAGTCACGAGATAGAGCTAGAAGCAGATGAACCTCAAAAGCAAGGTAAGCCATTAGCTTTAAAATCTAACAGAAAATCTGACTCCAAAGTTTTGCAGGCTGTAGAAGAAACCTCTGATGGGTCTTCATCAGAAGATGATGAATTATCTCTCCTCTCCAGAAGGGTGAACCAATTATGGAAGCAGAGGCAAAGGAAGTTCAGGAATCCCAGAAGATCAGAAAATCAGAATGAATCCTTCTCTAGATACAGAAGGTCAGAATCCTCCTCTGGACACAGAAGATCTAAAGGTTCTTCAGGAAACAGAAAGCCAAACAACAAAGACATCATCTGCTATGAATGTAACGAGCAAGGGAACTACAAAAGTGATTGCCCAAAGCTTCAGAAGGAAAAGCCCAAAAAGAAGTTTGACAAGGAAAAGAAGAAAAGTCTCATGGCTACATGGGATGATTCTGACACATCTGAAGCTGACTCAGAATCAGATGATGAAAGAGCTAACATAGCTCTCATGGCAAACATAACAGAAGACAGTGAAGCTTCTGAGTCAGACTCTGAATCAGATACAGAAGAGGTATTCCCTGACTTTGCTATAAACTTTACTAAGGCTGAACTAGCTGAAAGCCTTAATGAAATTCTGGAAAGATATCAGCAGATCAGAGTCAAATTCAGAAACCTGAAAAGGAATCTTGCTTTTGACTCTGATAAGATTGAGAGTCTCAAATTGGAGAATTCTGAGTTAAAAGATAAAATTTCAAAATTAGAAAATCTATTGCAAAACTCTCAGAAGGAAACAATCCCTGAAACTCCCAGCAGTGCTGATGAGATCATCAAGGAGTATGATCACAGCTTTCAGAAGTTTCTAGCTAAAAACATAGATAGAAGCAAAATGGCTTCAATGATCTATGGAGTTAGCAGAAATGGCAGAAAAGGAATAGGATACCAAGGTAAGGTACCTACACCAAAAAATGCCATGGATTTAGTTATAAAACGTACTCCACTTGATTCACACTTTATATATGGGCACACACTTGACATCAAATATACAAGTAGTAATTATTCTGTCAAACCAAAATTCAACTAGAGTTTTGGTAAAACTAACAAATCAGGACCCAAGAAAATATGGGTACCTAAGGATAAAATAATACATGTGGTAGATATCTTTAGCAGCAAAGCAAAAACACCAGTCATGGTACCTGGACTCGGGCTGCTCACGACACATGACGGGAAGAAGGAATATGTTCCAAAGCCTGGAACTTAAGCCTGGAGGCCACGTAGGTTTTGGAGGCAATCAGAGAGGAAAGATCATTGGCTCTGGAACTGTAGGTAATGGAAATCTTCCATCTATAAGTAATGTTTTATTAGTAGATGGATTAATGCATAACCTGTTATCCATAAGTCAATTAAGTGATAACGGTTATGATATAATCTTCAATCAAAATTCATGCAAAGCTGTTAGTCAGAATGATGGGACTATCCTATTTAATGGAAAGAGGAAAAACAACATTTATAAAATCAAACTTTCTGAACTGAAAAGTCAGAATGTAAAGTGTCTTCTGTCTGTTAACAACGAGCAATGGATCTGGCACAGAAGATTGGGACATGTTAGTATGATAAGAATATCTCAGATTAACAAACTCAATCTGGTCAGAGGACTTCCTAACCTGAAGTTCAATTCAGATGCTCTGTGTGAAGCATGTCAGAAAGGCAAGTTTGCAAAACCAGCTTTCAAATCTAAAAACGTTGTTTCCACCTCTAAGCCATTAGAACTTCTGCACATTGACTTATTTGGACCAGTTAAAACTGCTTCAGTCAGTGGCAAGAAGTATGGGTTAGTAATCGTAGATGACTATAGCAGATGGACATGGTTAAAGTTCTTAAGACACAAGGACGAGTCACACTCTGTGTTTGTCACCTTCTGCAACCAAGTTCAGAATGAAAAGGATCTTAGAATCGTCAAAGTCAGAAGTGATCATGGTGGAGAGTTTGAAAACAAAGATTTTGAGTCATTCTTTAATGACAAAGGCATTCTGCATGATCTCTCTTGTCCTAGAACTCCCCAGCAAAATGGAGTTGTAGAACGAAAGAACAGAACATTGCAAGAAATGGCCAGAACCATGATCAACGAGACAAACGTTGCTAAGATCTTTTGGGCAGAGGCAATAAACACAGTGTGTTACATTCAGAATAGAATCTCCATAAGACCTATTCTGGAAAAGACTCCATATGAATTGTGGAAAAACAGAAAGCCCAACATTTCCTATTTTCATCCATTTGGATGTACATGCTTTATTTTGAATACAAAAAATTATTTGAACAAGTTTGACTCTAAAGCACAAAAGTGTATTATGTTAGGATACTATGAACGCTCAAGAGGGTACAGGGTATACAATACAGAAACACAGATTGTGGAAGAATCAATCAGTGTTCGTTTTGATGATAAGCTTGACTCTCAAAAGTCAAAGCAGAATGAAGTATTTGCAGGTATGGAAGTTGAACTTACAGGTGCTAAAGACAATTCATCAGAAACTCTTAATAGAGACCCTCCCTCAACATCAAAAAGAGGCACTGCAAGCAATCCAACACCTTCTGCTGATCAACTTCAGAAAAGACTATCCAGAAGCAGCATGGATCACCCAGAAGAAACAATCTTAGGAAGAAAGGAAGATCCAATAAGAACAAGATCTAGCTTCAGAAACTCTGAAGAATCCCTCATGGGACTTTTTTCTCTAATTAAACCATCAACAATTGATGAAGCACTTCTGGACAATGACTGGATTCTAGCAATGCAAGAGGAGCTAAATCAATTCACAAGAAATGACGTATGGGATCTAGTTCCTAAACCAAAAGGATTCAACGTCATTGGAACAAAATGGGTGTTCAGAAACAAACTGAATGAACAAGGTGAAGTCATCAGAAACAAAGCACGATTGGTAGCACAAGGTTATAGTCAGCAAGAGGGGATAGACTATACAGAAATCTTTGCCCCAGTCGCCAGGTTAGAATCTATCAGACTCTTAATTTCATTTGTTGTTAATAAAGGCATCACTCTGTATCAGATGGATGTTAAGAGTGCACTCTTAAATGGCTATATAGAAGAAGAGGTATATGTGCACCAACCCCCTGGTTTTGAAAGTTCCAAAAATCCAGAATATGTTTTCAAACTAAAGAAGTCACTATATGGTCTGAAACAAGCTCCCAGAGCTTGGTATGAAAGACTAAGTAACTTCCTGTTAGAAAAGGAATTCACCAGAGGGAAAGTGGACACAACCTTATTCTATAAGACAGTTAAGAATGACATTTTAGTATGTCAGATTTATGTTGATGACATCATATTTGGATCTACTAAACCTTCTCTGGGAAGAAAGTTTGCTAAATGTATGTAGGCAGAATTTGAGATGAGCCTAATGGGGGAACTGAAATTCTTTCTGGGCATTCAGATCAATCAAACCCCAGAAGGAACTTACATTCATCAGAGCAAATATGTCAGAGAACTTCTGAAGAAATTTGATCTCTCAGAATGTAAGCCATCAAAGATTCCAATGCATCCCACGTGCATTCTGTAAAGAGAAGAGGTAAGTAAAAAGGTAGAACAGAAGGTCTACAGAGGTATGATTGGTTCTCTTCTCTATCTGACGGCTTCAAGGCCTAACATTTTATTCAGTGTTTGCATTTGTGCTAGATTCCAATCAGATCCTAGAGAATCTCACTTAACAGCAGTTAAGCGAATTTTCAAGTATCTGAAAGGTACTACTAATCTGGGTTTGTTTTATAGAAAATCAAGTGATTACAGCTTAGTAGGATACTGTGATGCTGATTTTGCTGGAGACAGAGTAGAACGTAAAAGCACTTCTGGAAGCTGCCAGTTTCTGGGAGAAAATCTGATCTCTTGGTCCAGCAAAAGACAATCCACAATTGCTCTATCAACAGCAGAAGCTGAATACATAGCAGCAGCTGGATGCAGCACACAAATGCTCTGGATGAAAAGTCAACTTGAGGACTTCCAGATATTTGAGAGTAACATTCCTATCCTCTGTGACAATACTTCTGCTATTTGTCTTAATAAGAATCCTATTTTGCATTCTAGGGCTAAGCATATAGAAATAAAACATCATTTTATTAGGGACTATATTCAGAAAGGGATTTTAAATTTAAAATTTATTAACACAGACCATCAATGGGCTGATATTTTTACAAAACCACTTTCTGAAGATAGGTTTAACTTCATTCTGAAACATCTCAGCATGAAGCTCTGCCCAGAATAAAATTGTTTTGATTCCATATCTTAACCTTCAGAACTTTGTTTATTTTTCTGTGAACTACTGATCAATCTTCTTTCAGAATTTTAGAAGTGCAGATTGTATCAGAATCTATCCATGAAGATCTGAGCGCTTCATTTCAAGGATAGAAATATGTTGTTCACTCAAGCAAACAAGTGTCATCCAGTCATCAGCTATTTTCTGAGGCTGAACACGCGTTCACGTTTCTGAAAAGGCAAAAGGGCTGATTGGATGCATTGAGACACATGTCATGGGTAACCGTTCCAAATATCTTTCTGAATCCCCTAAAATCAGCTATCATTAAATGCTAATAATCATTATTAATTTCTCTCTCTTAACGTTTATGTTCTCAAAACCTTTTTAGAAATCTATTTAAACACACTTCACACCATTTACACGCTTTACCTTCACCTTCATTTTCTCTCAAACTTACTGATTTCAGCGTTCTTACTTTCTCAAGAAACCCTTTCAATCTTTTTCACAAAAACCTTCGTGTGAACATGGCTTCTTCCAGCACTCCTACTCCAGATTCCCAGAAAACTGTTTGATCTGAACAATATGAAGAACCCCACAGAACGCTTCTAACACCAGTAAAAAACCTAGAGGTTCTGTCAGAATTAATCGTGGATTTCAACAATCTTAAGGAGAATGGGTTTGATCTATCTGAAGAAATTAAAGCTCAAGGCTGGGAAAAGTATTTTGACAGACTGGTGGGTCCAACATTTCCTATTCTGGTAAAGGAATTTTGGATTCACGCTTCTTCTTCAAATCATCAAGTCACGTCTTGCATCATGGGGAAGAAGATTGTTATCACTGAGGACCTGATTGCAAGACTCATAGGATACAGTGGTGGTGGTGTTCGTTGCATTGACATGGCAGAAAGGTGTGCTGATGCTGCCCTAATTGCAAGGGAAATCTTCACTCTGGGGCTTCCCTCCAGCAAGATAAGGGATTTAAAGGACCAACACAGAATTTGGGCCAAGATCATTCTGGGGTGCTTCAACCACAGGAAGCCTACCAGCTCTCCTGATTACATTAATATTGATCAGCAATTTCTGATCTATTTCATCTCTCAGAAGGTCAAGATAAATCTGGCTCATCTGTTGTTCAACCATCTCTGAACAAGTGTTAAGGAAACAAGAGAATAGGAACGAACAAAAAGGGATTGGATACCCTTAGGAAGACTGATATCAGATATTCTAACAGAGAATAAGCTGATTGTTTATCTAACAGAGGCTCAAGAAATCAGCACTCTGGAAGCTACTGTTGGCAAGCAGCTGAATGCCAAAAATATGAAGAAAATGAAGTTGATTGAGAACATTAAGAAGGAACCCAGCGTCACTCCTTTTGCTGCAATCTCCAACAGAAGAGTCCCTCTGGATGACTTTCCTCTGTTCTCAGAGATTGACTCTAAACCAGATATAATTTTGAGATATTTGGATGCTTGCAAGGCTGATGGTACAGCACCTAATCTGAATATTCAAGATCTTCAGCAGAAGGCTCCAGAGGTTGTTCTGAAAAAGACAAAGAAAAGAAAAGTTGTAGCAGAAGGATCATCTCAGCAGACTCCTAAGAAGAGAGGTAATCTTTCTTCTGTAATTGTCTTAGATTCAATTGTTGTATCAACATCTATCCCAATACCCACTCCATCTGAAAACCCAACACCTCAAACCTTCGATGATTTTGACCTTGACTTTGACCCCTCTGAATCATTAACACTAAGAAGATCTCGCTCCCAACCTCAAAATCCAAATATTGTTGAAACCCAACAAGAACTTGAAAAAGTTCTTTCTGATATAGACCAACACACTTCTGCTCCCATACCAGATAATCCAAATCCGGAAACCCACATAGAAGCACAACCAGAAATTCCCCTCTCACCAATACCAGAAATTCCACTCTCTCCAGAACCAGAAATCCCACTACCTTCATCTCCTCAACCAGAAATTAATCCACCCTCTCCTCAACCTGAACAATCTCCACAACCTGAGATTCAAACCTCTGAGGCTCAACCCTCTGAATCTCCTGAACCAGTACCTCTGGCCATTCGTTTACCCCTTGGTACCATTGTGAATATTCCTCAACTTCCCTCTTCACCAGAATTAACTCCACCAAATTCTCCATCAAGTCCAATCATAATTCCTGACTCTCCCACTCACTCACCTAGGAACAATTCAGATGACCATAGCAAGATTGTCATTGATTTAACAGTCCTTGAACGCCTTGCTACCATCAACCACAAAACTGCTATCCCTAAACCAAAACATCCAGATGTTGGTTCCAGCATATTGAACTTTGAAACAGAAGTACAGAAGTGGATCACTTCTCTGAAACAAGCAAGTCTGGAACTGGTTGATCCTGCTGCATCAGACTACCTATGGACAAAGTTCAGAAGATGGGTATGCTCTGAAACCTTTAAGTTGCAAGAACAGAGCTACGGACAAGCTCAACAGAACTTCAGCAACCTGCTGAAAGAAATTGAAGGTCCAGTTCTGAGCAAGCTGCTTAAGGAAGAAGTTCTCCCGCTGGACAATGCCCCTTGGTCTGAACATCATCAACCAGAGTCAGAAGAACAGATGATTCCAACTGAAGACATGGATCAAGAAGAAGATATTGTTGAAAGCTCTGAGAAGCATCTTGTTTCTGAATATCCTCAAGCTTCCTCCCTTGACAGGCAGACCCTAGAGGACTTGCAAAGATCTGATATGCTGATGAATGAAAGAATGGATAAGCAGGACATCAAAATTGATGCAATAGCAAACATGTTAACTCAGCAACAGGAAACCAACACCCAAATCAAGAGCATGTTGGAAGCTCTGTTCACACGACTTCCTCCTCCTTCTTAGAAATTTCCTTGTTGTTTTTATAACTTGTTTGTCTGTAATATTTTTACATTGTTCTGAACTTATCATTGCTTCTATTTTTAATATAAACGCATTTTAGCTCTGATCATTTTAGCTCTGATTATTTGTGATTTTTGATAACTGACAAAAAGGGGGAGAAAGAATGATATTTTTCAATAGCGGATTACTGAGACATAAGTCTCAAACATTCTGATCTATTTAAATTTCTCTCTTCTGAAAAGCTTACAGGTACAAAACTCTGATGAACTCTGATACAGTAAAGTTCTGATGCACAAAGTCTCATGGAAATAAAGGGAAGTAATCAACTCAGGGGGAGTTTTCTCTTCTTAGCTCTGATACCTTTTATTATTTATTTTTAATCTCTAATACCTTTTATTCTTTATTTTTAATTGAAAAAAATCTGGTTTTTGTCATCATCAAAAAGGGGGAGATTGTTAGAACATAATTTGATTCTACAACTCTCAATTAGAGTTTTGATGATAACAAAATACAAGAATAAATAAATTTTAAGATTTATATATATAAGACATATATGCTACTTAAAATTATGGTTTGTGTTTACAGAAGTTCTGATGGAATCAGCATCAGAAGATCATATCATCATCAGAAGATCAATAACATGTGCTACACGCTGAAGTTACCAGATCATACGCTGAAGCTTGATGACCAGAATCTGCGTATAAACATATACACTATGACTCTGATCAAGATCCTTACCAAGTCATCAGCACTCAGAAGCGTCAGCATAAGTTAAAGCAAAGAACATTCTGATTATCATAAAGAAGACTCTGAAGCGTTACTAAGCATTCAAGACAGATTAATTACCAACGGCTTTATCCAAGACAAGATCTTCTCAAAAAGGAAAGAATGTTATTATCATTGAAAGTGATTTATGGACAACAACGTATCTTTGCCTTGATATATAAACAAGTCTGTGTGAGAAAAGAAGAGGCTAATAATCTACACGCACGAACTCATACAATTTGCTAAGCTTTCCAACCACGCTCATCCAAACGCTCTAGCAATCCAGTTTCATTCTAAGCTTAAATTTGTGTATTATCACAGTTGTGGTATACTGGTTTATTAGAAAACATCAAACACATTATTTGTTCATTCTTTGTAAGAGATTTCCTTGAGACAAACCAGTCTATGGTTATACTCAAGGAGGCTTTAACAGTTGTTAAAGTAGACTGTTGTAATCCTATTGAATATAATGGATTAAGACCTCGTTGGAGAGAGGCGAAATCACCTTGACGGGTGGACTTAAGTAGTTTGAGATTAAACGAACCAGGATAAAAATACAGTGTTGTTTAAGCTTTTGATTCAAGTTTTACAATTCAACCCCCCTTCTTGTGTTTTTCACATCTTCAAATATCAGTATCCAACCCAGACATATCTTCATAAGACCAATAAAAGATCTCAACATAGTCACGTAGCATCTGAATCAACCATTGCTTGACACTAGGCTCTAGATTTGCACCGATCTTAACCTCTTTCTTGTCCTCTTCTGTACCTAGATTCACTGATTCCACTGGCTCTTCATGAGGCTGTATGGCCCTCTCTTCTTGTAGTAACAGTCTAGCAAGTTCCCCATACACTTTGCAATCATCCTCACCTTCATCCTCGACTTGGTTGATCGTATTTTCGAAGTCATAACTGGAAGTAGCAGAGTCGTTATCAGTGGGATCCAAAGTGGATGTGGATCTGCATTATGATATATGAGTGTGTGTAAGACAATAGTTGTTTTGATAAAGTGCAAAAATAGAAAAGAAAAACAAGGAGCGTAAAATTTGTAATGCAAGAAAACGTCCAATGCTTTATTGATGATATATGGAAATGACACATAATAAACCCTCACAAACAAAGCCACGGTGTCTCGGGAAAGGCACCGGGCCGTAAAGTTTTAAACTGTCTGTTACAAATCTAAAAAACAAAAGTCTATTACTGTTTAATAAAAGAAACGGGCACAAAGTCCTTCGCTGTCCAATTGTTCAATCCACCGTCGGTAGTTGGGTAAATCAAGCTTTCGAACTCTGACTCTTCTTCATCATCCTCAATTGCATTCACTCCCTGATTACTGATACGCAGAGAAGGTCTTCTAATCGGCGCACGCCGAACAGCCCTTTGAGCTTCTGCAGCAAAACCCAAACAATACTTGTCAGTCTTGTGTGCAAAGTCAGGGAGTTGACCCCAATTTGCACACCCACCTTTTTCAATAACAGCCCTGGCATCCTTGAGGGAAGCCATCTTCATTGGAGGTTCTTCAACAGCAACTTCAGTCAACGCCAGAGTCTGGGGGACCTCTTCAAAGTTCTGACACGGGGTTTCGATGAACTCCCCATCCATCTCCATATACCGAAAAGAGTTAAGGTGGCTCACCATGTACTCCTCCTCTCATCGTACCGTAACAATCTTCCCCTTTACTGGATATTTCAACATCTGATGGAGCGTGGAAGTCACTGCCCCAGCTTTATGAATCCACGGGCGACCTAGCAAGCAAGAATAAGACGGTCGAATGTCTATCACATAGAAAGTAGATGCAAAAGTCTGAGAGCCAACTTTAGCAGGGACATCCACCTCCCCGTGAACCATCCTTTTGGACCTGTCAAAGGCCCTAACCATAATATTACTTGGCTTCAGAACCAATCCTTCATAATCCAACCGGTCTAATGCTTTCTTGGGTAAAACATTTAATGAGGACCCAGTATCCACCAGTACGTGGGCCAGAGTAGTGCCCCTGCACTCGATCGAAACATGCAAAGCGTCATTGTGATTCCTTCCTTTGGCAGTCAGATCTGCGTCGGAGAAACCCAACCCGTTGTCAGCGGTCAAACTAGCCACACAGTCTTTGAATTGATCAGCAGATGTTTCCTGCGGCACATGCGCCGTTTTAAGGAAAGCAATTAAAGCCTTTGCGTGGGATTCTGAGCACAACAATAAAGATAACATAGATATCTTCGACGGGGTTTTCCCCAGCTGCTCGACTATGTTGTAGTCGCTTTTCTTGATAATCTTCAGAATTTCCTCTATCTTCTGTCTAGAGGTTTCTACAACAATCTTCTTTGGTGCCTCCATCCAGGCAAGCTCACCTGTGATCTCTTTACCCCGAGCATCAGATGACTCGGCGACAGGGGTGATAATTGGAATATGAACTGGGACAGTAGCTGATGTACTGGAAGATAGAATAGCAACAGGATTTCGAACAGTTGGAGGGGAAATCTCAGGAGAGAAGAGTCTTCCGCTTCGGGTGACCTTGCTAGACCCGACAATATTGGTGACATTAATATCAGCTTCTTCAACCTTCAAGTCTTGGAAAGATTGGACCAGGAGTAGTAATGATCAATGGAGCAACTCTTGTAACGGGTATAATCCTAACAGGCTTTCTCGAGGAAGCCTTGGAAGGATTGGCGGAAATGGTTATGATGGACGCATCTTCAACAGGAATCAACGGAGTCAAAGTTTTCTCGAACAGGATCTCTTTGTTGTCCATCAGGCGTTGAACAACTGACTTCAATAAATGGCAACCAGCAGGCAGGATTTAACATAGGTGGCAACCTTCCTACAGCTCAGAAATAAACTAGCCGATAATAGGTTCTTCTTCACTGTCATCAACAGAGTAGAAACGTCTTCCACAGAGATCACAAATGAATCATCATCCACAGCATTTACTCCATGCTTGGGCATAGGAGCAGTCATGACATTAGGCTTTTCCGGTGCATCAAACTCGATTTCTTTAGCTTCAATCAAATCTTGCACCTTATTCCTCAAGGCCCAGCAGTTGTTTGTATCATGCTCTGGGCTATCGAAGTGATAGGCATAGCGGGCGTTCGGATTATACAGCGGTGATGTAGTACTGGGATTCTTCGGGGCATCCCTCAGAGTTACCAGGTTAGTCTTCCACAATTGCGGTAAAATTTGAGATAAGGTCATACTGAGCCGAGTATACTGTCTTTGCAGTCTCTCTACTCTTTGCTGATTGTTGTATTGTGGGGCAACACTGGGTCTTGATATTACTACCGCATTAACTGCTTGGCGGAGTTCAGGTCGGTTTTGGCTCCTCGAGCTGTAAATTGCACTAGCTTCTTTTCTGAAAGGCTTCTTTTCTGTACTTGATGAAGCACCTTTCTGTATCTTGCCACTTCTGATACCAGCTTCTACCCTCTCCCCAATCAAAATCAATTCAGTAAACCATGATGATGAACTACCGATCAAATGATTAAAAAACAGGTCAGACAAAGTCCCAAGAAACATATCCACCAACTCCCTATCAGACACAGGGGGTTGGACTCTTCCATCCAGATCTCTCCAATTCTGAGCATAGTCCTTAAAGCCTTCACCTGTACCCATAGACATACCCTGAAGTTGAGTACGCGTGGGAGCAAGGTCGGTGTTATACTGGTATTGCTTGTAAAAAGCAGCAGCAAGGTCCTCCTATTTGCGGACATTAGCTCCTTCCAGTTAATAAAACCATTCAAGCTGAGTCCCCGACAGACTATCTTGAAAGAAATGAACCCACAAGTTTCTATCAGCAGTGTAGGGTTGGATTTTTCTGACGTGTGAGCGGAGATGAAGCTTTGGACAAGATACTCCATCATACTTGGCAAATACAAGAGCTTTAAACTTGTGAGGGATCACCACCCCAGATGCCAGTCCCAGATCTCCGAAGTCCGACCCAGGTATCTTCTGAATCTCCATTGTGCTCAGCCAGTCTTCAAGTTGTTTGTACCTATCCTCAGCAGGAGGGTATTGTTCATCATCAAAATCAGTGTCATTATCAGAGACCACAGGGCTAGGACCATTTCCTTCCTCTTGATTCTCTCCTCCTCCAGATGAATGAGACAGATCAGCTTCCTGTCGCAACCTATTCCCAAATATGTGACCCATATTCAGTAGAACCACCTTCTTCTTCTTCTTCTTCTTCTTCTTCTCCTTCAGGATGAGAGTCATCAAATCCTGTTGTCCTTTAGCCAAGTTCAAGAATAACTCTTGGAATTGAGCATTCTGCGCTTGGAGAGCTTTGATGGCTTGATCAGTAGGTGTTTCAGAAGACATTTTGTGCTGAAATAAACAGCGAAGAAGATGAGAAACATGTAATGGTACTTGTGATGAGGTGCATGGTAACGGAATGCGTGTGAAATGATTTCAAAGACTTTGGGAGATTTAAATTTGCAAACCAGGAAATAACAAACTTTATTAGATTAAACTTGTAAAAATGTTTAACAATGCCTTTAAGGCGTTACAAAAGAAATAAACTGAAAAGAAAATCTAACTAGAAACAATAAAAGACATCAGAAATCCCATGGTCGTTTTGCCTTCGTGCTGACATAATCGTTGATTGTTCTTTCATTCTCAAGCTTCCTTGTAAGCTTTAAGATCTTCCTCTCTTGTTCATGATATTTCTCCTGGTAGGTATCCGTTTCTTCCTTTAACTGGATCCAATATCTCTTCAATGCCCCAAGATCAGTAGGCATATAGGGATGGAGGATTGTATAAGGAACACCTTCTTCATTAGTATGCTCTACAATCACCGGCAAAACAGCTTCATAAGGCATCCCCAGCTTTTGAGCACGGGCTCGAACCCACTGGAGATAAGGTTGCATAGGGAGAGAAGTCCTTAGTCCTAGCTCTTGAGGGTCATACCTTTTCACCATGCCCCAAGCTCGTATAAACCTGCGGCGATGCCCATCAACGTCCCCCTTGTAGTCAAAGAAAATATCTGTAAGAAGCAGCTCATGGGGACCGTCTCTGCGAGCGCGTCCAAACTGCCATAAAGCCAAACCAGGATTGTAGGTTATTCCCCCTCTAATTCCAAGCGGGACATTAGGGTATTCCCCACATCGATCAATGAAAGCTACTCTTTCCATATCCTTAGAACTCCAAAGAATGTTCGTATGAGCAAGGGACATGATTCTGTAAGCCCAACCTACACCTTCCTCATTCTTCAATACAGACTTGGGGAGGTGCGAAATAAACCACTTCGCCAGCAGCGGCGTGCAACACATGAGGGTCCCCCTTCTTCGCACAGTACGAGTATAGAGAGCATGCAAAATATCACCCAAGAGAGTAGGCACTGGATTACGAGACAAAAAGATCTTGACCGCATTCACATCTATGAAGGAATCTGGATTCGGGAAAAGAACCAAGTCGTAGATGAGGAGAGCCTAGATTCTTCGAAAGCTTGAAAATCCAAGTTATCCCAGAACTGTTGAGCTTGATCCATTAGAAACTTGGCCAAGAAACCTTTAACCCCGCTTCGTGTTTCCCAGTTGGATACTACATCAGCCCTTTTTAGATGTAAGGCTGGAGCAATGTCCTCAGGTCTAGGAACCTCTTCCAAACCTGTGAAGGGTGTCTGCTCGAGGATAGATATGCCCGGTAAGTCAGAAAACTCCTCCAAAGTAGGAACTAGCTGATAATCCGGGAAGGTGAAACAATGATGCAACGGATCAAAGAACTGGAATAGCACACTCATCATCTGCTCATCCAACCTTGAAGTGACCAGGCTAAGGAGATGACCATGTCTTCTAACGAATGAAGAAGTATCAGGAACTTTTGAGACTAACTCTCTGAGTTGAGAAGGTATCTGCACGAAGTTAACTCGAATGGTATTTCTGCGTATTGAAGCCATAATCTGCAAAACAGAACAAAGATAAATCCCCTCGGTCTTTGAAATGGTTAGTCTAATGAAATATGCATGCTATGTCATGATGCATGATGTCATGATAAAACGCACAACAGGTATAGCAGGTAACAAACATGGTAAAGGCACACAAGTCACACAAGAGCCCTTAAGTCTCAGGCTTGCATGGAGTCTAGGTACTACTCTCTTGAAGTTCAGTTGGTTTAACTTGTCCTAATAATAGTAACCGGGTTCTAGAGGTTCTCAATATCACTGACCATCCTCCATCGGTCATGGTTTCAGCTCACGCAATCTTTTCTTGCAGCCGGAACTATCTCGAGAGTATGGTCTCAATGAGTGTAGTATCGAGTATCAACCAGTTCTCAGCTCTATGCTGAGGCCGGCTATCTCACTACTTCCTATGGCCAAGTTGGTCAATTATAGGTTCTAAGGTCAGTTGATGCTTAACGACCCATATAGTAGCCCCGTATTCTCCTCGTTTCTCAACAAGGGATACCGGTACCAACCAATGTGCCGCATCAACGTAGCTACTGCTTCAACTGTATCGGTCTACACCGTACAGTTCCCTCACAGTTTATTGCTACTTACCTAAAAGTTGTCCCCCAGATCCGGGTTAGGATCTATAGTAACTCCAATACAAAGTCCACAAAGATAAAGCAATCAAATCAAACAATAGAAGCAAATATGATGAACTAATCCTAAGGTATACCCTACTTATTACTCCCCAGCAAAGTCGCCAATTCTGTGATACGGTGGCCAGAACCAGACTTGTTTTGAAATGTTTGTTTGCGTTTTGCGTTTGTGTTTGCAAAATGTCGCGGTAAGCAAGAGTCGCCACCGACTTTTATTTTATCCAACTAGAAAGGAAAAAAGTACAGAAAAATTCCTTTTTCGAGATTTTGAGTATGGGGGGTAGATTATAGAAAGGGAAGGTATTAGCACCCTTTCTATCTGTAGTTTTCTATGGGCTCTTAGGTACTTGCTCATCATTTTCAAAATTGCTTCCATGTTTGTGTGTTTTGAAAAGTTTTTGTTTTACTTCGATTTAACCCTTGCTTCTGTCTTCAAGAGTGTTACGAAGTTGTTTTGAAAACTTTGTTTGAAAAAGTGTTTGGTGTGAAAAAGTTTGTTTTGAGCAAGTACCTACTAGCATCTACCTACTCGAAAAAAGTGAATGTATATGTTCTTATTTCCTTTAGACAGTGTTATCCCACTATTAGTGAGTAGGTAGCACTGTTGTTGGAGTTTTAAGGGTCAATTCAAAAGGGACGTACGACCACTAAAGCAATGTTAAGACGTCTTAGTAATAACCCTAATGTCTTAAGATAAATATTCGAGGCAACATATCCGAGGCAACCTTTTTGAGGAAACTTTTCCGAACGGGACTTTGATCTTTATTTAGACAAGCGAGCGACCACTAAAATACCCTATACTCAATGATTGTTTACCGAAGGCAACCAAAGTGGGAATATACCCTAGGAGTGCGCATGTGCTAGTGATTCAATTTCAAGTTTATTATCTTTTCACATTTAGGGTTTGCTAACCGTTTTAAAGTTTTACATACATTCTTGTCATGCAACCCTATTATTCATACATCTAACAGTTAATAGTTTACGGAAATTAAAGTGCGGCAAATAAGCTACGCTATTACAAGGCTTCGGGTATTTACATAGCCAAAAACAAACCCGTCAAAACGATAAATGAAAAGGAGAAAAATCCTAATTAATCTATTATAACTTGTGAGCAATTACATTAATATGGTAAAAATAAATAAAGCGCGATGAATCGAGAACGAGAGGGAACTAGGGTTTTGACTCCGTCTAACATAATCGAAAGAAAAACTATTTTTGTTGTTTTTAATTATTTTTAAGAAAAAGAATTAGGTTTTTAAGTTAAATACAAAATTAATTAGTAATTAAATTAATTAAAGAAAATAATTTACATGGCCTATTTTTTTGTATTTTGGTTATTTTTTAGAAAAAGAAAATAGAATTAAGTTAGAAAGAAAAACCCTAATTGTTATAATTGTTTTTAATTTATTTACAAAATAATTTAAGTTACCTAAAATTAAATAACCTAACTAAATTAATTAATTTTTTTGATAAAAAATAAACCTAAATCTAATTGGATGAAAATTATTGTTTTATGATTTTTGATAAAAAGAATTATTAATTTGTGTTAGTAATTTAAATAAATAAATAGATTAATAAGAAAATATAAAAAGAAAAGAGAAAGAGATATGGGCCTGAGAAAGCAATTTTGGAGGGTGTGAGTATCAAATTCTGGGCCCAAAACAAGTTGGTCCACGTTGACTTCCACGCTCCCATGCTTTGCATTGACCCGGGCCTATGATACTCCTTCATCTGATGGCCTTCAGATCTGGCCAACTGGAGATCCAATGGCTGGATCTTGAGGGCACATGGTGATCCCTTGGCCTTGTGTACGCACCTGAATAATGAAAGAAAAATAGCATGGAATATGGGGGGGACCTGGGATTCGAACCCAGGCCCTAAAGCCTTTTCCACCTGCACCATTACCAACTGCGATGCACATTTTATTTGTATGTAGAATAATAATAAATGATAATATATAATGATGTG
Organism: Vicia faba; assembly: GCA_948472305.1. NCBI lineage: Eukaryota > Viridiplantae > Streptophyta > Magnoliopsida > Fabales > Fabaceae > Vicia > Vicia faba. Next base: position 746,857,651 of record OX451737.1, read on the forward strand.
GGTTAGTGGGAAAGAAAAGCGCCAAAATTCAAATGGACAAATAACATAGTGCCATGCAAGTCGTCCCCAACCTCGCTCTATTGGTAAAAGTCATAGACTTTTACCTACAGACATATGTCTGTAGCTACAACCCTGGTTCGTTTCAAAATCTTCCCTGGACATGATAAATGACTTTTAATGCCATGAATCGAACCGTCTTGGCATTCTGAGCATCATGATACCCTTCATGGGGGCTAATTTTACCTGCACACAAAAATCCTAAAACGAGACCAAGAACCCTAATAATGGCAAATCTTCATAGAGTAAAAAAAACGCAATTGAATGTTATGAATAGCTTGCAAATGCTTCGAGGAATAAGAATATGTAAATATTTCATGCTATAAATGTCAAAATCATGCAATTCGATTTCAAAAAGAAGCTATGGTCGTGGCTGACTTACAGTGAGTTCTAGCGCCTGAAAGTGCTTGTTATTGATTGGTGTAGCTTGCTTGTGATCCCAGGAAGCGATTGGGATGGCTAGAGTGTCTTGAAAATGCCTGGAAGTGCAGAATCGAATCACCACTTTTCTTTGATATTTTCAAGTTTGTTCTGACTATGTGCGCCTCTCAAACCTTCTGATTTTTGTGTACAAATGTTCCCTATATACTGAGGATTGGATTAGGGTTGCAAACATGATCTCAATATTTGCCAACTATTGATTTTGATCTTGATTTGATTCACTTAAAAATCCTTCCAAAAATAGGCTAAAACCAATCTTTTTATGCACACAAAGGCCTTGCACGATTTCAATCACTTGCCAGCTGGATATAGTACCTGAAACATGCACAATATCTTGAGGTTTCAATGATTTGGATTTTTTCATGATTTGTTTTTTATTTAAATTGATTTAATTGAAATAAAAATCAAAATAAATAGTAAAAATAAGATAAAGACAAATGGGAAGAGCTAAGTCTCATGGACCATGCTACCAACTCAAAACAAGTGCAAAAAAGGTTAACTTCACCAATGCATAACTTCCTCAATTTTGACTCTTTGAAGGTGTTATTAGACTTTTTAGAAAGCTTGAGATGTCCTCTAAGCAACCCTTTTGGTATCATCTCAATTTGGTATTCCATGTTCATGTATGAAGCTTTGACAAAAAAGGTATTTTTGTTGACTTTTCAAAATGACATATAATGTCCAAATTCATAACTTCTTGTGAGTGCATATTTTGAACTTGGGAGCTGAAGATGGATTGTATAGAATTGCATCCTCTTCAAAATGAGCTTTGGATGGGTCATTTTTCATAAAGCATGAGAAAGTTATGCTTGGTCAAAGTTGAGTTGACTTTTCCTGCAAAACCCTAATTTAGCAACTTTTGGTTCTTGATGGATTATGAGAAATCCTTGATGAATCATGATCAAACCTTGATCAAATGATGAAAGTCACTTAAAAATGAAGATGTTGACCAAAAATCTTGAAGTTTGACTGTATGTAGGCCACAGTTGACTTTTGCCCTAACATAGTCGATTTTCAGGCCTTTGAGCAATTGACTGAGCAAACTTCCTCTGCAAGGCTTGAAACTTGACATGGATGATCTTGAGAACATGTTAGGACAATGGTGAGAATTTGGGATCCCTTGGACTCAATTATCTTGATGCAATGTGAAACCCTAATTTGAGGTAGACTGCCTTAGGAAAGAGCTTGTTTGGTCAACCTTTGGACTTCCTTGAGCAACTTGAGAATCTTTCTTGAAAAGTTTTGAGAAATATGGGAGGGAAAATTTTGGGGTACAACAGATAACATTGGAATAAGAGTACAATACGTTAGTTCTGAATTAAAAAAGAAATGTACTTATATTCAAAATAAAAAAGAATTAAAACAAAAGAATGTAGGGTTCTGTAAACAAATTTATACTCCTCAACAATGTGGCAAGCATCCTGATGATAAAAATCAAAGGAACCAGCCTAGAATTTAGAAAAAAATTGTAAAGGAAAATTACTTAAGAAAATCTATGCCAGAAAACCGTATTTAAACAAAGAAAAACATGTCAGAAAATATAACCCTAACAAGACTTATAGAAATACAATTACTTGTTTTGCTTGTAATAAACCAGGACATTTATCTTATGTTTTCCAAAACAAATAAAATTTACTTACAAGAGAATAAAATCTATATATATACTATAAAAGAAGACTGTAGCACCCTGTACATATATGTCTAAAATAATATGTAGGAATGCTAGAAATGGTACAACGAAACATACATACATATAACTGGAAAAGATAAGAAATTAAAACTGAATACAATATAATAACATATACAATAAACTTGTCTTCAAGAATAGAACAACGGGAAGATAACATCTTCAAAGGTCTTCCTGCCATCTGTTCGTCTGCAGTCTTCCAAACTGACCATCTAGCAATTTATCTACTAAAAACCTGTGCCTGAAAAATAATAAGAGGATTGGGGTGAGATTACTAAATCTCAGTGAGTCTCCATATCTTAGGGGTTCACTCAGTTCTACAGGGTACATGTAAATAAACAGATTCACCGAGAATCCAGGGTGTTCCTCACGACTCGGTACAAACACACAACAAAGGCACACTATCATTGGGAGTCCCATAACTAACCAATGAGGCAATGAGAAAACATTTGGATCAAATCCAAGTATAAAGACCACAGTGGTAAATAGTATCTAACACAGGGCCACGATAGTAAATAGTATCCAGCACAAGGCCACGATAGTAAACATTGTCATGCACATGGCCACGGTAGTAAACATTATTCGGCACAAGGCCACAATAGTAAACATTATTCGGCACAAGTCCACGATAATAAACTGTATTCGGCACAAGGCCACGATAAAAAGCAGTATCCGGCACAAGGCCACGGTAATAAACATTATTCGCCACAAGGACACGATAATAAACAGTATCCGGCATAAGGCTATGGTAATAAACAAAATTCGGCATAAGGCCAAGGTAGTAAACATTATTCGGCACAAGGCCACGGTAATAAAAAGTATCTGACATAAGGCCACGGTAGTAAACATTATTATGCACAAGGCCACGATAATAAATAGTATCCGGCACAAGGCCACGATAATAAATAGAATCTGACACAAGGCCACGGTAGTAAACATTATTCGGCACAAGGCCACTATAATAAACAATATCTGATACAAGGCCACGGTAATAAACAGTGTGATACGGTGGGAGAACTGACTTGAGGGTATTGCGTTTGTGTTTGCAAATGTTGCGGTTTAGTAAGAGTCGCCACCGACTTTTCTTTTATCCAAAAGGAAAGGTGAAAAAGCACAGGAAAGACCTTTGAGATTTTTTCTTGAGTTTGGGGGTAGATTATGAAAAGGGAAGGTATTAGCACCCTTTTCATCCATGTTTTTCCATGGGCTCTTAGTTACTTGCTAGATCACTTGCTTTTGTTGTTTGAAAATTTGTTGGGTGTGGTTTTGAAAGTATTTTGTAAAAGAGCCAATTCGTTTAGGCAATCTTTGTAATGATTCTCGTTCATAAGAATGTATACAAAGATGTTTGTCTTTTTTGAAAATGTTTTCAATGTTTGTAAAATGTTTTGGAAATGTGTGTATTTTCGAAAATAGAAAGGATAGTTGTTTGGAAATAGAGCAAGTAACTAGAAGCAATCTACCTACTCAAATGTCTTTATTATGCTTTTTTTTCCTTTGATATTGTTGTCTTACCATTGATTTGGTAAGAAAACCTATCTTTGGATGTAAACGGGACGGGCGTGGGTCGTCGTATAACCATGATTAGAAATATTGCAAAGTATCTTAGTATTTCCGAGGGACTAAGATCATTTTACAAGGCAACTTTGAATAGCATCATCGAGGGACTATGATCTTTTGATTTTGTTTGTTTTACCAAGATACTTTGCATGCGTAACATGGCTATTTTTGTATAAGGCAACCAAGTGGAGAAACCCTAAGGGTGTTTGTGTGCAAGTGTGTTTGATTGCATGCATGATTTTTATCTTAAATTAGGATTTTCTATTTCATTGATTTCATCTTTCCATATGTCCTATTTACTAGCAATATATGAAAAGCGAATAAAAATGCAAAAAAATAAAATCTAAGCTATTACATCGCTTTAGGGGGATGGGGATACATATTTATGAATGGGGGTTGCAAGTAAGATTAAATCCTAAGTTATTATTACACCCATATCGAACGGATCAGAATGTACAAGAAACGAAATTACTTATTTATTTAAGAAAAGAAATAAGTTTGCTTAAGAAAATATTTTGTTTTTTTTTTGTTTTAAGAAATAAAGCAAAGCATGAAAAAATGTTTTTTTGGTGTTTGTTGATTAATGAAATAGAAAGTGATAGCAAAGATAGTGAAAAAGGTAAAAATAGAATCAATGTGCTGCTGATTAAGGGGGGTCGGAAGTTCTGACCCTGGCGCACTGCAAAACAAAATTCCTGTTAGTAAAAAAATATAAGCAAAGCCAGAAGTTCTGAGTCCACAGGGGCCACATTAGCGTTCAGAAATTCTGATACCACCGGTAACAAAGTAGGTTTCAGAAGTTCTGATACCACCAGCAACAAAGTAGGTTTTAGAAGTTCTGATACCACCCGCAACAAAGTAGATTTCAGAAGTTCTAATGTCATTGGAAGAACTTGGTCTCTCTCTTCATGGTAGTCAGAACATCTGCATTTGGTCATTTCTCCACAAAAATAGAAGATGTGCATATGACAAATATAGAAGGTTTCATAGCATCTCAGAAATAAGAAATATCATAACCATAAATCAGAGGCAAGTGTGAATTTGCTAATCCTAATTCTGAGTTCTAATTTCTTTCAGAAGTTCTGAAACTGGTTTATTCCATACTTAGGCAAGCAAACATGTGAAGTCTCAGAATATGTATAACATCAGAAGCATGATATTTACATTGTATTCTTTAAACATGAAAATCTGATAATGATTAAGCAACGTGATGAGAGTCAGCAGAAACTTACCTTGCAACTGGAAAAGATTCTGTAAACTGGATATTGGTCTTAGACTCTAGTGATGTTCTGAGTAACTTTCTCACGTACTCAACAGGATGGAGGTTTTCAACTTCTGGAACAGCCAAGGGATGATACTCTGACTTCTTTGAGGTGGAGGTGAATGGAGAGTGTATGGCAGTATGGATACAGAAGTTGAAATAACTTCAAGTATATGAATCAACAACCGTGGGGATGGTTTTAGTCAAGGAACAGTGGAGTTTTTGATGTTGGAATCAAATTCTAAGGTTTTGTATTTTTGGTGTTTACAGCTTTTCTTTTGGATTCTTGGAATTTTGCAAAGATTCAAGGCCTTTTTCTTTCTTTTTGGTGATCCTCTCTCTCTCTCTCTCTCTAAAAACCAACCTCTTCAACGTGTGATGGAACAAGCTATTTATAGATGGATTTTGCTGTGGTTTTGGGGGGGAAAACAAATGAGTTTTTAAACATTTTTAACATACTGCCCCATTGTTTTTAAATCACAGTTTTTGTAGGCTAATTTGGTGCAAGAAAAACGCAGGCGTGGACTGGATCAGCAATACCTTGGAGTGTTGTGGCAGCTGGTTTGCAGGACTGTGCCATAGCATGGTAGTAGGTTAATGTTTGGGGTTTGGTGATATTCTGATTGCAGAACATTAGAAACATAACCTCCAAACGCTGAAGGAGCATCTTCTGACTAGAGCATTGAACATAGCCTCTGCATGCTGAAGAATCATGTTCTGACTGAAGCATTATGTTCTGACCAAAGAGCAACGATGCTGCATGTTCTGATTGAAGCATTATCTTCTGATGGCACTTACATAGGGGTTGGCTCAGAAGTTCTGAAGTATCACATTCTTTAGACACTTAGAAAAATTTTCTAAATGTTTAGAAGATTTGATTTTTCCAAAGTAACTTCTGACTTCTGATTTTTTTTATGAACCCATTTTATGCTTTAATGAATTGTGATTTTTTGAACTTGATTTTGATTTAAAAGTCAAAGTTTGACTTTCTCAAAATACTTTTGACCATTTTGCCCTTATGGATGATTTCCTTGAAAAATGATGGTCCAAGACTTGGAACTTGGTAGAGGCAAAACTGAGAATCCAGGATGAATCCCTTGAGAAATAGGAGGGCAAATTTTGGGGTGAAACAATTGCCCATGTTCAATCTTCTTAAGCCTGAGGATGTAGATTGGCAGATCTGCCCTTCGTGATCTGAAGGCGGAAGATGATTGAACATTAGAGTGCCCAGAAATTTGCACTCGCATGAAGTAGTAAAGATGGGTAATGTCGGGAATGGGCTTACAGATTCCATTTGAGAGGCGATGAGAAATCAAAGGAGATGGGCTTAAAAGATACCATCCAGAAAAGATTGGTTACATAAGAGATTCCTGGGTGAAAATCCCTGTACCTGCTGCCGAGAATGTTGATTTATGCACTGGCAAGTAAAGTCTAGGAGCTTTTGGTTGTCTATTACTCTACTGGGGAATTAACTCTTGGTTTGAAGAGGTGAAAGTTGACTGTATACCTGGTCAAGGTCCAGGTTGTACAGCAACTCGCTGGGGAAATATGAAATTGACCGCATCTGATCAGGTCTAGGCCTTACGGGGTTGTGACCCGTTAACTTGGAGATAAGGGGGGAGGAACCTGGATAATAGGGTCACTTAGAAATGAAATCCGGGGTAGTAGGGCTGTGAGAAGGAACTTGGATAGTAGGGTTACTTCGAACTGAAAGCCTGGGTAGTGGGGCTGTGAGAAGGAACCTGGATAGCAGGGTTACTTCGAAATGAAAGCCTGGGTAGTAGGGTTGTGAGAAGGAACCTGGATAGCAGGGTTACTTCGTTTGAAAGCCTGGGTAGTAGGGCTGTGAGAAGGAACCTGGATAGTAGGGTTACTTCAAAATGAAAGCCTGGGTAGTAGGGCTGTGAGAAGGAACCTGGATAGTAGGGTTACTTCGAAATGAAAGCCTGGGTAGTAGGGCTGTGAGAAGGAACCTGGATAGTAGGGTTACTTCGAAATGAAAGCCTAGGTAGTAGGGTTGTGAGAAAGAACCTGGATAGTAGGGTTACTTCGAAATGAAAGCCTGGGTAGTAGGGCTGTGAGAAGGAACCTGTATAGTAGGGTTATTTCGAAGTGAAATCCTGGGTAGTAGGGCTGTGAGAAGGAACCTGGATAGTAGGGTTACTTCGTTTGAAAGCCTGGGTAGTAGGGCTGTGAGAAGGAACCTGGATAGTAGAGTTACTTCGAAATGAAAGCCTGGGTAGTATGGTTGTGAGAAGGAACCTGGATAGCAGGGTTACTTCCTTTGAAAGCCTGGGTAGTAGGGCTGTGAGTAGGAACCTGGATAGTAGGGTTACTTCGAAATGAAAGCCTGGGTAATAGGGCTGTGAGAAGGAACCTGGATAGTAGGGTTACTTTGAAATGAAAGCCTGGGTAGTATAGCTGTGATAAGGAACCTGGATAGTAGTGTTACTTCGTTTGATCGTGTAGATTAGTTGACCCGTTTGGTTTTGGGAACTGATTTCTCCTTGGTTGCCTGTAGATATGACATGTATAACTGCTGGTATTGTTGGTGATAACTGTCTTTCCTGAAAAGATAATAGGGTTAGTTATATGTGATGCATGAAATGCATTGTGACATGATGTTCTCAAAATAAACGAGGTTATGCCGAATGTGATATGTATGCGAATGTCATGAGGTATGAGCATGGTAGTTGTGACACATCCGAGTCTGGGAAAATAAATCCTTGACCGCTGTTGGAGAGAAATAGAATTCCTGACTGTTGTAGAGAACAATGGCTCTTGTACTTCCGCTAGGGATCTAGGAATGGAAGTGATTATGTTGGGGATCTGCTCCTTGTTTACGGATGTTCTATTGGGGAGAGACTCTGCTTGAGAATAAATCTGCGGAGAACCACTTGAAAGGTGAATTTCCGACAGCTGAAGTAATGGGCTCTGTCGGGGATTGAGCTTCTGTATCTAGAGAAATAAACTCTACTTGGGGAATCAGAAATTTGTGATGATCCACTCATGATTATAAAATACGACTGAGGAACATAGGTGTCAGATTTCGGGAGGACCCTAGCTAGGGAGATCACTTCCCGTTATGAGAGAAATGTTACCGATACTTTGATTACTTCTGGCGCTATAAGGAAGGGAGTATAGATATTACAAGATCACATGTGTTGATGATTGTGCTCCAAAGCTGTCTCTGCCCTGGTACCTGCTGGACATGGTAACTATCAATTTTGATATTTCTAATCTTTTGTTCCTGTTTCTTAAGTTATGAGAAATTGTCTTTGGTTTCTTTATGCAAATATTTGTGACAGCAATCATATTCAAATTCATATGTCAAGATTAAATCATTGGACGTTCTTGCAAAAATAAAAACAGAAAAAAGGAAAACAAATAGTCCTGTAAAAATGTCTTGTATTAATTTTGAAGTTGGCCTATAACAGGCGCTTTTGTACAAGAGAGTGTCACCAAAAAAATGCAGGGTATACAATGTTGTGTACAACAGAAATAAAACAGCTATGTGCAATAATCCCATTGGGTTTCAAATCCGCTATTGCCACTATGTCTTCGAGCGTCTCCTCACTTCGCTTCTTGTCTAAAGCTGATTAGATTGAGGGATACCATTTGAGCTTGACAGTTGATACTGAGGTCAGATCGCAGGGTGATCCAATGGGACATAGTGATACGCTTTTCATTCCTAACTTTTGCCTGGACCGCCCTTTCGGGTTTTCGGCCCACTAGAAAACCCTTTTTTGCCCAAGTCGCCTTTTCAGGTTTTCAACTTGCCGGGTGTACAGTTTTTTTTATTTTCATCCCTTATTTTTGCGCGAACCTTTTTTGTTCGTCGAGAAGCCCTTATTTTTTCCTAGGCCAGTCAACCTAGTGGGTCTTTGATTATGTGTAGTATCTTTTCACTATGTCTGCATTGATAGGGTGAGGAAGGTCATCACCATCTGTAGTGGTCAGGGTCATTGCTCCACCAGAGAATATGCTTTTGATTACAAACGGCCCTTCATATGTAGGAGTCCATTTGCCCCTAGGATCACCTTGTGGCAAAATGATACGCTTGATTACCAAGTCACCGACCCGATATACCTGACGTTTGACCTTTTTATTAAAAGCTTTGATCATGCGTTTTTGGTACATCTGACCATGACAGATAGCTGTAAGCCTCTTCTCATCAATCAAGTTTAATTGGCCAAACCGAGTCTGGATCCAATCTTCTTCATTCAAACCAGCATCCTTCATGATTCTTACAGAGGGGATCTGGACCTCAATAGGCAAGACATCCTCCATGCCGTATACCAGAGAATAGGGTGTTGCCCCAGTTGATGTGCGAGCTGTGGTACGATACCCGTGGAGAGCGAATGGTAGCATCTCATGTCAGTCTTTGTATGTGACTGTCATTTTATGTATGATCTTCTTAATATTTTTGTTAGCAGCTTCTACAGCACCATTCATCTTTGGCCGGTAAGGGGAAGAATCATGATGCTGGATCTTGAATTGCTCGCACAAGGCGGTGATCATAGTGTTGTTTAGATTCGTACCATTATCAGTGAGGATTCTCTCTGGGATGTCGTACCGACAGATGAGATTCTGTTTGATGAACCAGGCGACCACATTCTTAGTAACGGAAGCGAAGGAAGCTGCCTCAACCTACTTTGTAAAATAGTCGATGGCCACTAAGATGAAGCGGTGTCCATTGGAGGATGTTGGCTTGATTTCCCCAATCATATCGATTCCCCACATAGCAAAGGGCCAAGGATCCATCAAGACGTTTAGAGGAACCGGAGGTATGTGCACTTTATCCGCATAAATCTGACACTTATGGCAAGTCCGAGAGTGTTGGTAGCAATCTGCCTCCATGGTAGACCAATAATAGCCTGCCCGTAGGATTTTCTTTGCCATTGTATGCCCACTGGAATGGGTACCAAAAGTGCCTTCGTGTAATTCAACCATGATCCTTTCCAGCCTCATCCTTGTCTACGCACCAAAGAAATACAGAGTCATGACTACGTATGTACAAAATGCCGTTACTAAGGAAGAATTTAGCCGAGAATCTTCTTAGGAACTTCTTGTCATTTACTGAAGCTCCTTCTGGATATTCTTGAGACTCGAGATACCTTTTGACTTCATGGAACCAAGGTCCATCCACTACTTCTTTAGTACCAATCTCGTGACAGTATGCTGGTTCATCCATCCGCTCAATGGTGATTTGAGGAGCCTCGTTATCCCAATTAAGTTTAAACATAGATGACATTGTAGCTAATGCGCCTGCTAGCTGATTTTCTTCTCCGGGTTAGGATCTATGTAACTCCCATGCAACCCACAAATTTAAAGCAGACAAGTCAATACAATTGAAAACACAGTGATCTTAGTCCTAAGGTACACCTCACTTTAAAATTAGTCCCCAGCAGAGTCGCCAGTTCTGTGATCGGTGGATCTGGAACTGACTGTTTAACGCTGGTTCGCGAAATTTCGCGGAAGCAAGAGTCGCCACCGTCTTTTATTTTCTCCAAATGGAAAGGACAAAAGCACATAAAAATTCCTTAAAGAGATTGTTCTCGGTTCGGGAGGTAGATTATAGAAAGGGAAGGTGTTAGCACCCTTTCTATCCATGGTTATCCATGGGCTCTTAGATACTTGCTCATTTGTGTTTTCAAAAATGGTTTGTTTGCTTTTCAACTGTGGGTTTTAAAAAGTTTCTTTGAAAATTCCAGTTCGACTCTTGTATCGGTCCTCAAGAGTGTTTGAAAAATTTCTTTCGAAAGCTTTTGAAAAGGTGTCGGTGTGAAAAGTATTTTTTGAATTTGTTTTGAGATTTAGAGCAAGTATCTACGAGAACCTACCTACCCTAAGGAATTTGTCTGTGTAAATGTCCTTTAAAGTAGTGCCATCCCACCATTGAGAGGTAGGTAGCACCACCGTTGGAGGTGTTCGGGTCAATTCGAGGTTCGGGACATGGTGATCACCAGAGCAATGGGAAGACACCTTAGAAGCTACCCTCATGCCAGGTTCCCGGATCATGAGGACTTACTAAGACATCCTCTACTCGACGATCACCTTTCGAGGCAAGGCAACAGTGAGGCGTACCCTAGGGGTGGTGTGCGTGCGATTTGTGTGTCGTTTTCATTTGCATTTATCTTGTCATGTTATTGGTGTTCTACGCTTGATTTTATTTTGTCCATACATTCTTTCATGCCATTTGTTAACAGTTAAAATATTTGCGGGAAAGTAAAAAAATCTAAGCTATTACAAAAGGCGCGGGTCCACATCGCCAAAAGTTTCTCGAACCCAATTTGACAGAAAATAAATAAAGTAAAAGAAAATAAGGAATTTAAAAGTGCGAATAATTAAATACATGGCTTCGGGAGAGATACATGAATATTTAAACGGAATAAAATAATATGCGAATTAATAATTAAATCGAAGCGAGGGCGTTGGACCCTTTTTGCAAAGTTAAAATAACATGGAATTAATTAAAATTAAAAGAAAGAAAGAACTTGTTTTTGGTATTTTTTAGTATTTTATGATTTAATATGAAAAGAATTAATTAACATTAATACTAACCCTAACTCTAATGGCTTTTAATTTATTAAGAAAATATCGAATTTAATCTAAATTAACCCTAATTTTTATATGCAAATTTGATTATAAAATAAATAATATTAAATATTTGGAAGAAAAAAATAAAAAAAGGATGAAAAATTATTAATTAAACCTATTTCTACATTTTTTAGATTTTTGTTAAAAGTATTAAAATTAAAACCCTAATTTAAAACTAATTAATCTGCATGCATTTATTTATGAAAATACTAGAAACAAAAATATTTATTATTTTTCTCTTTTTTCTGATTTTTAGGTATTTTGTGATTTTTGTGATAAATAAATAAATTTAATTAAACAAATAATAATTTTAATAAGAATAGAAATAATGCAAAAAAAAGAAAATATTAAAAAAAGCAAACCTAGGGGGGTGTCAGTCCCCAATATGGAGGTGAAATTATGGAAGTTCTGGCCCAGTAACCTTGGTCCGTTTGACCTTTTCCAGGTAGCGTGTTGCAGCATTGACCATGTTTATGGTGTTCCTCCAATCTATGCCTTTGATCTGATGCTCCAAGACGCGTGGATGGTTTGATCTTGAGGATGCATGATGCGCTTTGATATTGAACCTGCACGTGAATTCTTATTGAAAAATAATATGGAAGTAATGTAGACCTGGGGCTCGAACCCAGGTCATGAGGATTAACACCACTACGCCTTGCCAGTTGTTCTAGACGCGCTTTCTGTAATTAATATAATAAACAAACAATATAAAACAAACGCGTTAGTGTGTTCTTTTTTCCGCGCGAATTTTTGAATTAACCAACCAGCTTATGCCACCACACCTTCTTCTTCGTTGTGTTTATTTTTCCTGAAATACACAAAAACATTGGCAACGGTTTTCACGCGTTGCCTAAGACACCATACAAGAAAATAACGATTAAGCATGCAACGCTCATAAATTGGGCGCGACACATAGATTCTCTTCGTCCAGATGCGTTCGTTTTGATGGTCAAGGCCCCAAGTCTCAATTTTTCCTTATTTGAGAAGCCCTAATTCAAGGTCCTGTAAACCCTAGAAATTGACAATGGCATAATCGCGTATACAGCTCAAAAACACAATTAAATACATGGGTTAGCTTCAGAATCAAATGACCAACATGAATCAATAATTAAATTTCACAAAGAATGCATGGAATAGGATGTACGATTATGAAATTTATTTGAAACAGGTGGACTCCATTGTACCAATTCCTGGCGTTTTGATGAGCGTTTGTGATTGGAAAACGTTCAGTAATGCTTGAGGAAGCTAATGAGATCGGTTTGGAGGCTTGAATCAACCTAGAATGTGTTTTTCAGTTTTTGAATTTCTTAACAAAAATTTCAAGTTTTATCGATCCTTTCTGCGCAGCTTCAATGGTTAGGATGATTAGGTTTGTGTTTTTGCTTTTGTATTGAGTCAATTAGGTCAAGAAAAATAGAACAAATCAATTGCATTCATGGTTTTTGGAAATTTGATTTTTAAGATCTTTTCCAAATATTTTCCATGTGTTTTTGTACCAATTAAGATCAATTCAATCCAAATATTTCTATATTGAGTCATGCACGAAATCTTGAGGATAAAACATGCACAAAAAGATTGAAAAAACTTAGGTTAGCATTTTTCATGTATTTATTTTAATTTAAATGAATTATTATTAATAAAAATCCAAATAAATAAATAAAAAATGAATAAAAACTTCCCTTTGGGCCAAGTGGTCGTGCACATGCCATGGATGATGATTTGTGGAAGAAAAATGGGCCCATTAGCAATTTTAGGTCATTTGAATCAATGTTGACTTTTCAAAATACCCAAAAATTTCCCAACTTCTACAAGGCATAACTTGCTCAATTTTTACGCTTTTCTCATGTTCTTGGACATTTTGGAAAGGTCTTTGAGTCCTTTAACCAATGCCTTTGGTCCCATGTCATTTGGATTTACCAATCTCAAGTTATGGCCTTTGACTTAAAGTCACTTTTTGTTGACTTTTGAAAATGACCTATAATGTTGAAATTGATAACTTTTTGTGAGAGCATTTCTTGGACTTGAAGTATGAAGATGAGTTGTAGGAAATGTCTTTCTCTTCAAAATGAGCTTTGGATGGAATTTTTCTGATAAGCCATGTGAAAGTTATGCCCTGGTCAATTTACAGTTGACTTTTTCAACTGTCCAAATAAGGAAACTTTTGCATTTTGATGATTTTTGAGCCAAGCTTGGAGAATCATGATCAAGCATTGATCAAATGATGTTTGTGGCTTCAAAATGATATGTTGATCAAAAATTTGAACTTTTGACTGTCAAATGACCATTTTGCCCCTACAGTTGACTGTAGTGCAATTAGGGTTTTTGACTGTGCAATTTTGTGCTGAATGTCTTGAAACTTGATATGAGGATGCTTGACCATATTTGTAGGCTTGTGAGACTTGATTGGACCTTTGGAAACTTCATTTTCTTGATCAGAACACAAACCCTAGTTTTGACTGTATAGGAGACCTTTGCACTGTGCAACCCTTGGGGAATTTTGGAGCTTGACTTGGCAATTTCTTGAAGAATATGGGAGGGAAAATTTTGGGGTACAACAGTTGCCCCTGTTCAATCTTCTTAGACCTGAGGATGCAGATTGGCTGATGCGCATTTCGTAATCCGAGGGTAGAAGATGATTGAACACTAGAGTGCCCAGAAATTTGCGCTCACATAGTAGCAGTGATGATGGAATGGGCTTATAGATGCCATTTAGAGATTGGTGAACAGGATGATGGGCTTATGGATGCCATCTGGATGTTGATCGCGTAAGAGATTCCTTAGTGAGAACCTGCATACCTGTAAAAGAAGAATGAGTACCTGACACGTTGCAGGAGCTGGTTTTCAGATGTTTGGTATAGATATGTCCTGACTGGTTACAGGAGCTGAGTCTGGAGCTTCACAAGATGATGAATGAACCAGGGATGGTTACTATCTCAATAGGAACGGTCAGAGAACCTTGGGTGACTTTAACCTCAACCACGTTTGTTGATAAAATTTTAGTGGGAATTACCATCTTCGTAGTATCGGGAAGAGAACCATAGGCAATTATAATCTCGAACGTCTGAGAAAAACCTAAAATGGAGTTATCATCTCATGCACCGTCGGAGAGAGAACCAATAGGAAATTATAATCTCAAAGAAAAACCCTAAAATGGAAATCTCATGCACCGTCGGAGAGAGAACCAATAGGAAATTATAATCTCAAAGAAAAAACTAAAAATGGAAATCTCATGCACCGTCGGAGAGAGAACCAATAGGAAATTATAATCTCAAAGAAAAAACCTAAAATGGAAATCTCATGACCGGTCGGAGAGAGAGAACCAATAGGACATTATAATCTCAAAGAAAAAACCTAAAATGGAAATCTCATGCACCGTCGGAGAGAGAACCAATAGGACATTATAATCTCAAAGAAAAACCCAAAATGGAAATCTCATGCACCGTCGGAGAGAGAACCAATAGGACAATATAATCTCAAAGAAAAAAAACCTAAAATGGAAATCTCATGCACCGTCGGAGAGAGAACCAATAGGACATTATAATCTCAAAGAAAAACCTAAAATGGAAATCTCATGCACCGTCGGAGAGAGAACCAATAGGAAAATATAATCTCAAAGAAAAACCTAAAATGGAAATATCATGCACCGTCGGAGAGAGAACCAATAGGAAAATATAATCTCAAAGAAAAACCTAAAATGGAAATCTCATGCACCGTCGGAGAGAGAACCAATAGGACATTATAATCTCAAAGAAAAACCTAAAATGGAAATCTCATGCACCGTCGGAGAGAGAACCAATAGGAAAATATAATCTCAAAGAAAAAACCTAAAATGGAAATCTCATGCACCGTCGGAGAGAGAACCAATAGGAAAATATAATCTCAAAGAAAAACCTAAAATGGAAATCTCATGCACCGTCGGAGAGAGAACCAATAGGAAAATATAATCTCAAAGAAAAAACCTAAAATGGAAATCTCATGCACCGTCGGAGAGAGAACCAATAGGAAAATATAATCTCAAAGAAAAACCTAAAATGGAAATCTCATGCACCGTCGGAGAGAGAACCAATAGGACATTATAATCTCAAAGAAAAACCTAAAATAGAAATCTCATGCACCGTCGGAGAGAGAACCAATAGGAAAATTATAACCTGATAACTTCTACTGAGTCTTCATCAGAAAAATCTGTTGGGAGTCGATTTGGCTGGACTAGAGAAGGCCTTGGACTGGATAAGAAATCTTTGGAGTCGATTAACTGAACCGGTCTAGGTCTTGAAATATGATTGAGAATTTAGCTGAATCTTTCCTGAAAGGTAAAGGTCAGCCATATGCAATGGATGATATGGATCAAGCAATGATGTTCTCAACATGAATGAGATTTGTATGATATGATGCATCTATGCATGCTATAATGATGTATGTGATGTTTAGGAATGTATGTTTTCGTCTAGGAAAGTAAATCCTTGACGGGTGCCGGGAAGTCACTCCTGGGCTGATATTGAAGAATAAGCTTTTACTCCCGCTGGGGATGATAGTTGCAAGAATACCGGTAGGAGAACATGACTCCGTTGAGGAATAAATTTGGCAAATGGAAGATACTGCGGGGAGAAAAATACTCTGACGACCATGATGGGGAGTGATACTCTGTGGGGAGAGGTATTTCTGCTGAACTGTTGATAAGCATTGCTGGGGATATCTTTGTTGTATTGGAAGTATGATAGACTGCGCTGGGGGTAAGAGAACTTCGTCGAGGACGCTCTTTCCCTGGCTTTTGGCTGAGGATAACCCAGTTATATCCTGTTAAGGAAATAACTCTTTGAATAAAGCCGGACGACGCGTTCGTGCTCTGCGAGGGATAAGCTTCCAGAATCTACTGGGATGAGCTTACTGCTTGGGGAGATGGACTCCAATTTCTGGGGAATTAGATTGGACTCTCCTGGGGAGATTTTGGACTGTAATTTTGTAAGTTGAAAAGAGGGAACCTATGTAGGGTTTCCTGCTGATGAACTCATGTAAAACCGCATCT
This sequence comes from Vicia faba, assembly GCA_948472305.1. Lineage (NCBI taxonomy): Eukaryota > Viridiplantae > Streptophyta > Magnoliopsida > Fabales > Fabaceae > Vicia > Vicia faba. The sequence goes on from OX451737.1 coordinate 746,874,280, forward strand.
GAAATGGAGAAGGAACCTGTGTAGGGTTACTTTGATGATGAGTTCGTGTAAAACTTCGTTCTTGGAAAGGGAGAACCTGTGTAGGGTTTCTGGGTGACGAGTCCATGTAAAACTGCATCTTGAAGAGAGGGAACCGGTGTAGGGTTGCTTGGTAAGGTAAGTTCATGTAAAACTTCTTGATGAAACGGGGTGAGGTTATCTTGAGATAAATCCATGTAAGATTTCTAGAGGAACCGGGGTTAAGTTGGTTCGGGATAAGTTCGTGTAAAACTTCTGGATGAACCGGGGTAAGGTTACTTGAGATAGGTCCATGTAAGACTTCTGGAGGAACCGGGGTTAGGTTACTGCAGGATAAGTTCGTGTAAAACTTCTTGACGAACCGAGGTAAGGTCATCTTGAGATAGGTCCATGTAAGACTTCTGGAGGAACCGGGGTTAGGTTACTGCAGGATAAGTTCGTGTAAAACTTCTTGACAAACCGAGGTAAGGTCATCTTGAGATAGGTCCATGTAAGACTTCTGGAGGAACCGGGGTTAGGTTACTGCAGGATAAGTTCGTGTAAAACTTCTTGACGAACCGAGGTAAGGTCATCTTGAGATAGGTCCATGTGAGACTTCTGGAGGAACCGGGGTTAGGTTACTGCAGGATAAGTTCGTGTAAAACTTCTGGGGGAACCGGGGTTAGGTTACCTTGAGATAGATCCGTGTAAGATTTCTAGGAGGAACCGGGGTTAGGTTACTGCAGGATAAGTTCGTGTAAAACTTCTGGGGGAACCGGGGTTAGGTTACCTTGAGATAGATCCGTGTAAGATTTCTAGGAGGAACCGGGGTTAGGTTACTGCAGGATAAGTTCGTGTAAAACTTCTAGGAGGAACCGGGGTAAGGTCATCTTGAGATAGGTCCATGTAAGACTTCTGGAGGAACCGGGGTTAGGTTACTGCAGGATAAGTTCGTGTAAAACTTTTGGGGGAACCGGGGTTAGGTTACCTTGAGATAGATCCGTGTAAGATTTCTAGGAGGAACCGGGGTAAGGTTACTTGTGGAGGGTGAGTCTGTGTAAGACTTCGTCTGAAAATTGAGAAGGAACCGGTGTAGGGTTGCATGATTTTGATTAAGTGGATGATTGTCCTGTTTGGTTTCGGATGTTAACCCACGATCTAGAATTTGTAAAGGTAGATGGTAATCATCCTTATGTTGATCTTTCCTTTGTACTTTAGTTGACAGAGCAGTTGGATCGCCTGGATAACTCATTATTGCCCCTGTTTCGGAGGTGAGGGAAGAGGATACCTGTGTGGGTGATTGACAAATCTTCGGGTAGACAAGTGATGAGATACCGAAACATAGTCGTACGCTTTGATCCCTAACTTTTGCCTGGACCGCCCTTTCGGGTTTTCAGTCCACCGGGATACCCATTTTTGCCCAAGCCGCCTTTTCAGGTTTTTGAATTGTCGGGTGTACATATTTTTCCATTTACATCCCTTATTTTTGCCCGAACCTTTTTGGTTCGCCGGGAAGCCCTTATTTTTTCCTAGGTGTGTCAACCTAGCGGGTCTTTGATTGTGCGTAGTATCTTTTCGACTATGTCCACGCTCTCATAATGTAAGGCGTTGCCCCTGTTAGAAGTGTTTTGTCATGCCCTAGATAATGGGCAATGCTCCTACTGTGCCCCTTGATTGGAGGTACTTCTGTTCACAAGGTGTTTATCGTGCGAATTTCCCTGCTGTTCAAACCAATAGTTATATGCAAACAAGGTTATTTTAAGAATGCAAAAGCCTATGTCTGTCCTGAATTTTGAAAATTCATTTTTGTAATACAGTGCGGTGTCAACTCAAGATTTTATAGCAAACCTTCAGGAGTCAGGATACCTTCGTAACAGTATGCTTTCGAACTAACCCATGCTTCAGCTAGGACTTTTAAGGGTTATAACGTGGCCTGGTTCACGGTTTAAGAAACAAAGGATAAAGGCTCAAATTATTTGTACCCACCCGCTCTTCGTGATGTTCTCCAACCTAAACTCAGTTGATCATACGTTAGACCTTGTTTGAGTTTTTGCTCTGATTTTCCGGTGATGGTTCGGACATTGATGATTTATTCTGACTAGGCAGTCATTTTTGTTTTTGTTGAGGGTTTGTGAGACCTCTTTCTTTTGATTTTTTTGTTATCCCTTTCCTTTTTTGCCTGAACTGTTTCCTTTTTGGAATTACAGTCAGCGGGATGCCCCGATTTCATAAGTCCCTTTTATAGGTTTTGACTTCTTGGGCTTTTCATTTATGATTTTTTTGATAACGACTGCCTGTCTTTATGATTGTTCTGAACCATCACTGTCTTTTGTTTTGTAAGGACTTCTTTGGTGCCATTCGTTATGCACTTAGATCAACTGAAAGAACTACCCTGCCCCAGGTTATGATTAAGGGTTTTAAATTTCGAAAAGAAAAACTCCTACTTCTTTGGCTCAGAGGGGTTGACGAGGGATTATCTTCCTTATAACTCCAGTGTTTAGGATTTGAAACAATGCATGTACCTCATCAGCGGGGTCTGTTCAAAAGCATACTGTAAACGTCATGGTATCGTTTTCGTCATCCTCCCTCAAGAGGTTTAGAACTTTCAGTCAAGAGTTGATCATCACAAAAATATGAAAGCAGTTTTAAGTACAGTAGACATAATTAATTCAGGACAGACATGTGTAATGCATTCATGAAATAAAAGAGTTTAACATAATAATTGTTTGTTTGAATAAGAAAAGAAAGATACAACTTGAATTCAAATGAACAAAAATCCCTCAATCCTAGCCATGTTTTGGCAATGGAGCAGTGATCACGTTGGGAGTCTCGGCAGGCTCAAACTCGATCTCTTTGGCATCAATCATGTTCTGAATCTTGTACTTCAGTGCCCAACAGTCCTCAGTATCGTGACCCGGGCTATCGGAATGATAAGCACATCTGGCTTCTGGATTGTAGCTTGGAGAGGAAGTCTTAGGATTTGCAGGAGGATTAATCACCGCAATCAGGTTCATCTTCAACATGTGCTGCAATGCTTGTGACCATGGCATGTTAATGTTGGTGAATTGTCTTTTAGGTTCATCCGGCCTTCGCTGGTTTCCCTTTTGTGGTTGGCGGCGTGGTGCAGAACCAGAGATCATGACTGCCCCTGCATGTTGGTCACGACGACTCTTTTGGCTGTATGTAGCATTAGATTCTTTCTTTCCCGTGTAAGGCTTTTTGTGAGTATCAGAAGGTATGGCCTCTTGAATTTTCCCACTCTTGATACCAGCTTCAATTCTTTCGCCAGTCAGGATGAGGTCGGTAAATCCAGCAGATGAATTACCGATGAGGTGATTGAAGAACGGCCCGGATAGGGTCCCCAAGAACATATCAACGAGTTCCCGGTCAGTTAATGGAGGCTGCACCCTTCCAGCAAGGTCTCTCCATCTCTGCGCGTATTCCTTGAAACCTTCACTTGACCCCAGCGACATACCCTGGAGTTGGGTACGGGTAGGAGCAAGGTTGGCATTATATTGATACTGCTTATAGAAAGCAGTAGCCAACTCCTCCCAGTTACGAACTTTGGTCCCATCCAGCTGATAGAACCATTCGAGATGAGTCCCTGAAAGACTCTCCTGGAAGAAGTGGATCCACAAGTTTTTGTCAGCTGTATAGGGCTGGATCCTCCTTGTGTAAGCCCTGAGATGCAATTTAGGACAGGATGCCCCGTCGTACTTTGCAAAGGCAGGTGCCTTGAATTTGTGCGGGATCACTACCCCAGAAGATAGACCTAGATCCTCGAAGTCCAGGCCAGGCACTTTTTGTATCTCCATAGCACTGAGCCGGTCTTCCAACTGTTTGTACCTATCTTCAGCCGGAGGGTACTGTTCGTCGTTGAAATCTGTCTCGCTGTCGGAGACCACTGGACTGGGAACCCTTTCCTCTTGATGACTGCCTTTCCCCACAGATGGAGTTGTCCTCTCAGTTTCATCCTGCAGTGTATTCCTAGATCTGCGTCTAGGGCTGAACAAAACAGTCCTCTTCTTCTTCTTTTCTTTCTTCAAGAGCAGAGCCTTCAGATCTTGTTGCCCCTGGGTCAAATTCATGATCAGCCCTTGGAACTGGGCGTTCTGAGCCTGGAGGGCCTTGATAGTGTGCTCGGTTGAGGATTCAGGATTCATGACGAGACTGCTGAAATAAACAGCGAAGAAGGTAAGCAACCTGCAGAGAATGGATACCTGTTATGCAATGATGTGTATGACATGCATGCAATGTTTTCAAGGATCCCGCGGGGTAAACAATAAAATTTGTTAGCATTTGGATCCGGTAGCTTGATTGAAGGAACTGCATGTTGTTGGGAGTCCTTCTTCAAGGTCAAAGGCTCACCATATCCAGTGGGTCATAGCCCCTGACTTTATTCATCATGTCTGGTTTTGATTTCCAAGCAACCTTGGTTAGGGGAACCTTCTTCAAGAGTCAGAGCTCACCATATCAAGTGGGTTATAGCCCCTGACAACCTTGGCTAGAGGAAAATAAATCCTCCTTGCCCCTTGCTGGGATAGTTGATTCACCATGACCTGCATCACAAGCCCTTGAGATCCTTGAAATGAGTTAGGATGTATGCAATGGTATGATGTTATGGTATGCATGGGGTAATTTAGGTAACCCTGTTATGATTCCCAATTAAGGACTGCAAACCAAAACCTGCAAGAAACTTAAGTGAAACCTGTCATGAGTCCTAATTAAGGACTATAAACAGAACCTGCAAGTAGTTAGTACCCTGTTATGAGTCCCGATTAAGGACTATAAACAAAACCTGCAAGGGAAACTCAAGTGTCAGATAACAAGCATGCAAATAGTCAAGTTGGAAGGCACACAAGTCACACAAGACAAGTCCTTTGGGTTTAAGGCCAGCATGAGGTCTAGGTACTACCCTCTTTCAGTTTGTTAGTCCATACCTGTCCTATCAAAGGTAACCGGGTTCTTAGAGGATCCCAATATCATTGACTACCCTCAATCGGTCATAACTCCAGCATCACAATCTTTTCTTGCGGCCAGAACCATCACGAGAGTTTAGCCTCAATGGGCGTAGCATACTGCTACAATTCTAAAGGCCAAGTTGTGTCAATTAAGGTTCTAAGGTTGTTGGTGCTTAATGACTCCTTAGAAGACCCATATTCTCCTCGTTGCGACACAAGGGATATCGGTACAGACCAAGGTGCCACACCAACGTAGCCACTGTTTCACCCGTGTCGGTCTACGCCGGACAGGTCCCTCACAGCTTATGCTACCTAAACAGGGTATCCCCAGATCCGGGTTAGGATCTATGTAACTCCCATGCAACCCACAAATTTAAAGCAGACAAGTCAATACAATTGAAAACACAATGATCTTAGTCCTAAGGTACACCTCACTTTAAAATTAGTCCCCAGCAGAGTCGCCAGTTCTGTGATCGGTGGATCTGGAACTGACTGTTTAACGCTGGTTCGCGAAATGTCGCGGAAGCAAGAGTCGCCACCGTCTTTTATTTTCTCCAAATGGAAAGGACAAAAGCACAGAAAAATTCCTTAAAGAGATTGCTCTCGGTTCGGGAGGTAGATTATAGAAAGGGAAGGTGTTAGCACCCTTTCTATCCATGGTTATCCATGGGCTCTTAGATACTTGCTCATTTTTGTTTTCAAAAATGGTTTGTTTGCTTTTCAACTGTGGGTTTTAAAAAGTTTCTTTGAAAATTCCAGTTCGACTCTTGTATCGGTCCTCAAGAGTGTTTGAAAAATTGCTTTCGAAAGCTTTTGAAAAGGTGTCGGTGTGAAAAGTATTTTTTTGAATTTGTTTTGAGATTTAGAGCAAGTATCTACGAGAACCTACCTACCCTAAGGAATTCGTCTGTGTAAATGTCCTTTAAAGTAGTGCCATCCCACCATTGAGAGGTAGGTAGCACCACCGTTAGAGGTGTTCGGGTCAATTCGAGGTTCGGGACATGGTGATCACCAGAGCAATGGGAAGACACCTTAGAAGCTACCCTCATGCCAGGTTCCCGGATCATGAGGACTTACTAAGACATCCTCTACTCGACGATCACCTTTCGAGGCAAGGCAACAGTGAGGCGTACCCTAGGGGTGGTGTGCGTGCGATTTGTGTGTCGTTTTCATTTGCATTTATCTTGTCATGTTATTGGTGTTCTACGCTTGATTTTATTTTGTCCATACATGCTTTCATGCCATTTGTTAACAGTTAAAATATTTGCGGGAAAGTAAAAAAATCTAAGCTATTACAAAAGGCGCGGGTCCACATCGCCAAAAGTTTCTCGAACCCGATTTGACAGAAAATAAATAAAGTAAAAGAAAATAAGGAATTTAAAAGTGCGAATAATTAAATACATGGCTTTGGGAGAGATACATGAATATTTAAACGGAATAAAATAATATGCGAATTAATAATTAAATCGAAGCGAGGGCGTTGGACCCTTTTTGCAAAGTTAAAATAACATGGAATTAATTAAAATTAAAAGAAAGAAAGAACTTGTTTTTGGTATTTTTTAGTATTTTATGATTTAATATGAAAAGAATTAATTAACATTAATACTAACCCTAACTCTAATGGCTTTTAATTTATTAAGAAAACATCGAATTTAATCTAAATTAACCCTAATTTTTATATGCAAATTTGATTATAAAATAAATAAAATAAATAATATTAAATATTTGGAAGAAAAAAATAAAAAAAGGATGAAAAATTATTAATTAAACCTATTTCTACATTTTTTAGATTTTTGTTAAAAGTATTAAAATTAAAACCCTAATTTAAAACTAATTAATCTGGATGCATTTATTTATGAAAATACTAGAAACAAAAATATTTATTATTTTTCTCTTTTTTCTGATTTTTAGGTATTTTGTGATTTTTGTGAAAAATAAATAAATTTAATTAAACAAATAATAATTTTAATAAGAATAGAAATAATGCAAAAAAAAAGAAAATATTAAAAAAAGCAAACCTAGGGGGGTGTCAGTCCCCAATATGGAGGTGAAATTATGGAAGTTCTGGCCCAGTAACCTTGGTCCGTTTGACCTTTTCCAGGTAGTGTGTTGCAGCATTGACCATGTTTATGGTGTTCCTCCAATCTATGCCTTTGATCTGATGCTCCAAGACGCGTGGATGGTTTGATCTTGAGGATGCATGATGCGCTTTGATATTGAACCTGCACGTGAATTCTTATTGAAAAATAATATGGAAGTAATGTAGACCTGGGGCTCGAACCCAGGTCATGAGGATTAACACCACTACGCCTTTCTAGTTGTTCTAGACGCGCTTTCTGTAAATAATATAATAAACAAACAATATAAAACAAACGCGTTAGTGTGTTCTTTTTTCCGCGCGAATTTTTGAATTAACCAACCAGCTTATGCCACCACACCTTCTTCTTCGTTGTGTTTATTTTTCCTGAAATACACAAAAACATTGGCAACGGTTTTCACGCGTTGCCTAAGACACCATACAAGAAAATAGCGATTAAGCATGGAACGCTCATAAATTGGGCGCGACACATAGATTCTCTTCGTCCAGATGCGTTCGTTTTGATGGTCAAGGCCCCAAGTCTCAATTTTTCCTTATTTGAGAAGCCCTAATTCAAGGTCCTGTAAACCCTAGAAATTGACAATGGCATAATCGCGTATACAGCTCAAAAACACAATTAAATACATGGGTTAGCTTCAGAATCAAATGACCAACATGAATCAATAATTAAATTTCACAAAGAATGCATGGAATAGGATGTACGATTATGAAATTTATTTGAAACAGGTGGACTCCATTGTACCAATTCCTGGCGTTTTGATGAGCGTTTGTGATTGGAAAACGTTCAGTAATGCTTGAGGAAGCTAATGAGATCGGTTTGGAGGCTTGAATCAACCTAGAATGTGTTTTTCAGTTTTTGAATTTCTTAACAAAAATTTCAAGTTTTATCGATCCTTTCTGCGCAGCTTCAATGGTTAGGATGATTAGGTTTGTGTTTTTGCTTTTGTATTGAGTCAATTAGGTCAAGAAAAATAGAACAAATCAATTGCATTCATGGTTTTTGGAAATTTGATTTTTAAGATCTTTTCCAAATATTTTCCATGTGTTTTTGTACCAATTAAGATCAATTCAATCCAAATCTTTCTATATTGAGTCATGCACGAAATCTTGAGGATAAAACATGCACAAAAAGATTGAAAAAACTTAGGTTAGCATTTTTCATGTATTTATTTTAATTTAAATGAATTATTATTAATAAAAATCCAAATAAATAAATAAAAAATGAATAAAAACTTCCCTTTGGGCCAAGTGGTCGTGCACATGCCATGGATGATGATTTGTGGAAGAAAAATGGGCCCATTAGCAATTTTAGGTCATTTGAATCAATGTTGACTTTTCAAAATACCCAAAAATTTCCTAACTTCTACAAGGCATAACTTGCTCAATTTTTAAGCTTTTCTCATGTTCTTGGACATTTTGGAAAGGTCTTTGAGTCCTCTAACCAATGCCTTTGGTCCCATGTCATTTTTATTTACCAATCTCAAGGTATGGCCTTTGACTTAAAGTCACTTTTTGTTGACTTTTGAAAATGACCTATAATGTTGAAATTGATAACTTTTTGTGAGAGCATTTCTTGGACTTGAAGTATGAAGATGAGTTGTAGGAAATGTCTTTCTCTTCAAAATGAGCTTTGGATGGAATTTTTCTGATAATCCATGTGAAAGTTATGCCCTGGTCAATTTACAGTTAACTTTTTCAGCTGTCCAAATAAGGAAACTTTTGCATTTTGATGATTTTTGAGCCAAGCTTGGAGAATCATGATCAAGCATTTATCAAATGATGTTTGTGGCTTCAAAATGATATGTTGATCAAAAATTTGAACTTTTGACTGTCAAATGACCATTTTGCCCCTACAGTTGACTGTAGTGCAATTAGGGTTTTTGACTGTGCAATTTTGTGCTGAATGTCTTGAAACTTGATATGAGGATGCTTGACCATATTTGTAGGCTTGTGAGACTTGATTGGACCTTTGGAAACTTCATTTTCTTGATCAGAACACAAACCCTAGTTTTGACTGTATAGGAGACCTTTGCACTGTGCAACCCTTGGGGAATTTTGGAGCTTGACTTGGCAATTTCTTGAAGAATATGGGAGGGAAAATTTTGGGGTACAACAGCAGGGTCAACCTCGATACCCTTGTTGCTGACGACAAAGCCTAAGAGTTTACCAGACTGTACTCCGAGCGTGCACTTGTTTGGATTCAATCTCAACTTGTACTTCTTCAACCTCTCAAACAGCTTATGTAAGTGATCAAGGTGCTCTTCTTCCGTTTGTGACCTGACTATCATATCGTCTATGTAGACCTCTATCTCATGATGTATCATGTCATGAAATAAGGCTACCATGGCGCGTTGATAAGTTTCCCTAGCATTCTTCAGTCTGAATGGCATGACCTTATAGCAGAATGTGCCCCATTGTGTAACAAAGGTCGTTTTCTCCATATCTTCAGGCGCCATTTTAATTTGGTTGTAGCTTGAGAAACCGTCCATGAAGGAAAACACTTTGTGTTGCGCCGTATTATCGACTAGGATGTCGGTGTGGGGGAGTGGGAAATCATCTTTGGGGCTTTCCCTGTTTAAATCTCTGTAGTCCACACACATTCGCACTTTACCGTCTTTCTTGGGCACAAGAACAACATTGGCCACCCATTGGGGATAAGAGGTGATAGCCAAAAATCCAGCATTGAATTGCTTCATGACTTCTTCTTTGATCTTTTCCGACATATCGGGCCTTATGCGACGAACCTTTCGCTTTACTGGGGGACAATCTTATTTTGTAGGAAGACGATGTACCACAATGTCTGCGTCAAGTCCCGGTATGTCTTTGTACGACCAGGCGAAGATATCAACATAGTCGTGTAATAACTGAATCAGGCTCTCCTTGACATTAGGCTCCAAATTGGCACCCATCTTGACCTCCTTCTTATCTTCCTCGGTTCCCAAGTTAACTGTTTTGACCGGCTCTTCGTGTGGCTGAATGGTCCTTTCTTCCTGTTGCAACAACCTGGCTAACTCCCCTGGCACCTCACAATCTTCCTCACCTTCGTCGCCGGCTTGGTAGATCGGATTTTCAAAGTCACAATTGGCCATAGCAGAACTGTTACCCATGGGATCCTGAGTGGATGTAGATCTGCATTTTTAATATGTGAGTGTGTGTAAGAGCATAGCTACCTTTTAAAGAAATAAAATGTAAGAAAGAAAGGACAAAGAAAACAAAGTTTGATGCAAAAACGTCCATGATTCATTAATGACATATGAGAATGAAATTACAACCCTCACAAATGGACAGTTGTGCCTCGGTAAGACACAAGGTTTTAAAAAGTCTGAGTTGTTTAAGTATTACAAGCCTGAAAACAATAAAAGGCAATTACTTCTGAATAAAAGTAATAGGAATGAAATCCTTGGCCTCCCAATTGTCGAGCCCTCCGTCGATGGTTCGAAAAATCCATTCGTCCATGTCACAGCTGCCATCACTGTCTTCTATTGCATTGACTCCTTGATTGCTGATACGCAGAGGTGGTTCCCTAGCGCGAGAATGTCAAACAACTTTTTGGGCCTCTGAAGTGAACCCCAACCCAAATTTGTCGGATTTGTAGGGAATATCTGGAAGCTGACCTCAGATAGTATATCCTCCCTCTTCAACTACTGCTCGAGCATCTTTCAACGAGGCCATCTTCAGTGGAGGTCTAGTAATCTTCGGGACTTTTGGAGTAGAATTGGTTGCCGCGACCGTTGCTGGAACCTCCTCAAAGTTATGACAGGGAGTCTCTATGAATTGACCATCCATTTCGACATACCTAAAAGAGTTCAGATGGCTAACCATGTACTCCTCCTCTCCGTGAACTGTGACAATCTTTCCTCTGATCGGGTATTTTAGCATTTGGTGTAGGGTAGAAGTGACGGCACTAGCACCATGGATCCAAGGTCGACCCAACAGACAAGAGTATAAAGGGCGGATGTCCATCATATAGAAAATTGAGTCAAAAGTCTGAGTCCCAATTTTTATGGAGATGTTAACTTCTCTGTGTACTGTCCTTTTGGAGCCATCAAAGGCCCTTACTATGATGTTGCTAAGTTTCAAGATGAGCCTCTCGCAATTCAGTCGGTCGAGAGCATTTTTGGGCAAGACATTCAATTATGAGCCAGTATCCACCAAAACATGGGCAAGTGTGGTGCCCCTGCATTCAATGGAAATATGTATGTGATACGGTGGGAGAGAACTGACTGTTTTTGGAATGCTGGTTCGCGTTTTGAGTTTGTTTTTGCAAAATGTCGCGGTAAGCAAGAGTCGCCACCGTCTTTTATTTTATCCAACAAGGAAAGGAAAAAAGCACAGAAAAATTCCTTTTTTGAGATGTTTCTCGGGTCCGGGGGGTAGATTATAGAAAGGGAAGGTGTTAGCACCCTTTCTATCTGTGGTTATCCACGGGCTCTTAGGTACTTGCTCATATTGTTTTCAAAATTGCTTTTCTTTGTGCTTGTGGGTTTGAAAAAGTTTTTGTTTTGAAACTTCATTTGAAAAGTGTAAGTGTGAAAAGTTTTTTTGTTTTTTGAAAGAGCAAGTACTTAAGAACCATCTACCTACTCGAAAAAGGAATCGTTTTATGCTATCTTCCTTTAGACAATGCTATCCCACTATTGATGAGTAGGTAGCACTGTCGTTGGAGTTTAAGGGTCAATTCGATTAAGGGACATGCGGTCACTAAAGCAATGTTAGGACGCCTTAGCTGTAACCCTAATGTCTTAGATCATTTTTCTGAGGCAACCGTTTCGAGGTAACTATGATCTTTGGACAAGAGGGCGACCTCTAAAACTTCCTATACTCAATGACCACGTTCGAAGGCAACCAAGTGAGGTGTACCCTAAGAGTGCGCATGTGTGAGTGTGTTATTTTCCATTAATTTGTCTTTGTACATGTAAATGGTTATTTATGTTGATTTTAGGTTTAACATTCGATCTTGTCATGCATTCCCTATTACCAAACATCTAACAGTTTATAAGTTGCGGAAATTAAATTGCGGAATTTAAAACTAACTATTACAAGGCGTCGGGTATTTACATCGCCAAAAGCAACCCTTGAAATTAAAATGCGGAAAATAAATAAAGCGGTAAAAATATTAAAGTCCTAATTAAACTATTACATTCTGGGAAACAGATACAATAATATGATAAAATGAATCGCATGCGGGAAATTAAATCGGACGCATGTTTTAGGGTTTTGACCCCTTTTTTGAAAGAAAGCATTTTTTATTATTTTTGAATTAAAAGGAAATTAAATTAAACTAATTATTGAATTAATGAATAAATTAATTAATAAGAATATTTTTGGATTTTTTGATATTTAAAGAAATAAAATTAATTTAATCAATATTAATAAAACCTAATTATCTAAGTTAATTTTAATTATTGCAAAAGATGTTAAAGTTATTTCCTAATTAAACTAAATTAATTCAATTAATATTTATTAACAAAAATAAAAATGCTGAAATTAAATAAAATATTTTTTGGTTTTTAATGATTTTATTAGGAAAAAGTTTGGTTGGTTGATTAAATAATAAAAATAATAAAAAACAAACAATTAAATAAAAAAAGAAAGAAATAGAGAGTTAGAAATATATGGGTCTGATTAGAGGGGTCTTGATAGCAAGTTTGTGGCCCAACAATCCCTTGGCCTGGCTGACTTTTTCTGATTCCACGTGTGCACGTTGACTAGGGCATATGGTAGGCTTTCATTCTGAACCACCAGATCTGGCCTGGGGCCATCTGGAAGATGACTGGGTGATGGTGCATGGTGAACCACACGCCTGGCTTTGCATGGAATAACCTGAAGAAAAACAATAATATGCATTTGGGGGACCTGGGATTCGAACCCAGGTCCTGTGAGTCATTGGATGCATGCGTTGCCACTCAACCAGCGCGTTTCATTTGTTATATTATTCAATAATAATAATAATAATATGAGAAACAAAACTAATATTCCTGAAATAAATAAAAAACGCGAATTGTTTGAATCGTCCAACCAGGGAGGGCCACGTCTTCATCTTCCTTGCTCAACCCTGGTTATTTACCTGCGGATTTATATCTGCAGCTAAATTCGTAGCTCGTTCCTAAAATTGGTTCTAGGCCATGGAAATTAATTCCAAGCACATGGTTGTGCTCGTCTAGGCATCCTGATCACGCCTATGTCCATCAATGGCATCAATTTCACCTGTAAACGAAACGCCCAAAAATACAAACCAAGAACCCTAGATTCGGCTAGGGGGTTATAGACCATATAAATACAATTGGCTAATGCAGAAAGCTTGCAAATTGAACAAGGATCATGAATATGCAAAGATTTTGTCAAAAAATGCAAGAACATGGAGTTGCGATTTCAAATACAGGGCGGTGTTTTGAGAGACTTACAGCGCGATTGTGAGGGTGTGAGAGCTTGTTAGGGATTGGTTTTGCTTCAAGGATGGTCCAGCAATGGATTAGCGTTGAGATTTGGTGTTGAAACTGCCTTTAAGCACGATTTTAGTTTCAAGCTTTTTTGACAATTTTTCAAGTTTGCTTTTTGTGATTCTGCAGCCTCCAACCTCTAAAACTCGTGCCTTTGCATTGTATATGTATGCTGCATTGGATTAGGTCAACAATTTTGGACTGAATCCTTGTGCATCAATGCTTGGAGATATGATTTGATTCACCATTGATAACTTTCTTATTTTGTCCAAAATCCAATATTTTTCACATGAAAAGCTTGATACGGATTTGATCATGTCATTGATGATAATCAAGACCTATAACAACAAAAAAGATCCTAAGTAATCAATATTTGGATTTTATTTGATTTAAATTGATTTAAAATGAATTAATTCAATAAAAAATCAAATAAAATAGAAAAATTAATAAATGGACACAAGGCTGAAGCTAGGACACGTGTGTAGTGTGACAAGATCAAATCAAGTGAAAAAGAATGGGCCCGTTTGACAAAATTTGAAGTTTTGGGGATAGTTGACTTTTGGCAATTTTGCAAAAATGCCCAACTTCAACCATGCATAACTTCTTCAATTTTGAACTTTTGTAGGTGTTCTTGGACTTTTTAGAAAGCTTGAGATGTATTATAACCATCCCTTTTTCTCTCATATCATTTTGATATTCCATGCTCAAGTTATAAGCTTTGGCAAAAAAGGTGTTTTTGTTGACTTTCAAAAATAACCTATAATGTCCAAATTCATAACTTCTTGTGAGTGCATTTTTTGATCATGGCGTATGAAGATGGATTGTAGGAAATTTCATCCTCTTCAAAATGAGATTTGTATGGGTCATTTATCATAAATTATGAAAACGTTATGCTTGGTCAAAGTTGAGTTGACTTTTCCTACAAAGCCCTAATTTAGCAACTTTTGAGTCTTGATGAATTTTGAGCAATCCTTGATGAATCATGGTCAACCCTTGATCAAATGATTAAATTTCCTTCAAAATTAGAATGTTGACAAAAAATCTTGAATTTTGACTGTATTTGGGTCACAGTTGACTTTTGCCCTAGCACAATCGATTTTTGGACCCTTTGAGCAATTGACTGACCAAACTTCATCTGCAAGGCTTGAAATTTTACATGGATGATCTTGAGAACATATTAGGACATTGGGGAACACTTGAGGTAATTTGGATGCAAGGACCTTGATGCAACACAAAACCCTAATTTGAGGTTGACTGCCTTAGGAGGTGACTTGACTGTCTAACTCTTGAGCAATCTTGAGCCATTTGGAGATTATTCTTGAAATGTATTGAGAAATATAAGAGGGAAAATTTTGGGGTACAACAGTAAGGCATCGTTGTGCTTCCTTTCCTTAGAGGTTAAATCAGCATCGTAAAAGCCCAATCCTTTATCAGCAGTTAGACTGGCCATACTATTTTCAAATTTGGTCGATAGAGGTGTCTTGGGGCACGTAAGCGGTCTTAAAAAACTTTACCAAGGATTTGGCGTGAGTTTCAGAACACAAAAGTAAGGACAACAATGATATCTTAGAGGGGGTTTTCCCCAATTGTTCTACAATGTTGTAGTCACTTTTCTTGATTATCTTCAGGATTTCTTCTATTTCTTTTCTGGAAGCTTCAAGGATGACCTCGGGATGTTCTCTTGCTTGGGCAGGCTCAATCAAAGTCTCTTTGCCCCTTGTATCAGCAGCAGGGATAATAGTAGGAATATCATTGGGAGTGTCGATAGGAGTGGCAGTAGGAATGATCATAGGAGTAGCAACGTTCTTTGGAGAAATCTCAGGTGAGAAGACTCTTCCGCTTCTTGTTATTTTGCTGGTCCCAGTGATGTTACCGACATCAGGATCAATATCTCTCGCAACTTCGTTTTTGACAGCCAACTGATCTTGCTTGACGCCATGGTAGTAAACGTCATCCCCATAACTCCAGGGAACAACTTTATCCGAGGAGTACGATATTGGTCTTGGCATAGTGATGATTAAAGGTGCAGATCTTAGAACAGATGTAATCCTGACGGGTCTTTTGGTGGAGACCCTGGGAGGATTGGCGGAAATGGTGATTATCGAAACATCTTGATAAGAAATTTTAGTAAGAGGTAGCTTTTCAAATAGGATTTCTTTACTAGTCATCAGGCGCTGGACGCCTATCTTTAGTAACAAACAGCCATTCGGTAGAGACTTGCATAAGTGACAATCTTCATCGCAGCCTGGGAACAGGTCGGCTTGCAGTAGATTTTGTTTAACGGTCAACAGAGGAGTAACTAAGTCATTCACAGAGGAAACAAAACGATCATCATCAATGGCGTTGATACCTTGGCCATGTCTAGGCATTGGTGCCGTTATTACATTAGGCGTTTATGGGGGATCAAATTCAATTTCTTTCGCGTCGATAAGGTCTTGCACCTTATTCTTTAAGGCCCAACAGTCATTTGTATCGTGCCCCGGGCTTTCAGAATGATAGGCACATCGGACGTTCGGGTTGTAGCGAGGAGAAGCAGTATTGGGGTTCTTGGGAGCTTCCTTTAAAGTTGCTAGATTGGTTTTTAGAAGGTGTGGCAAAACTTGAGACATGGTCATGTTAATCCGGTTAAATCGTCTCATGGACGCTTCTGGTTTGCACTGATAATTTCGCTGTTGATTTGGCGCGGGGTTAGAAATCATGACAGCCCCTACTGCCGGATGATGGTCGGGTTTGTTTTGATTTCTATAATCATATGCAGCACTGACCTCCGTCTTTCCAACAAAAGGCTTCTTCACCATACTCGAGGATGCATCTCTTTGAATTTTTCCGCTTTTTATACCGGCCTCAACCCGCTCACCAGTCATAATTAATTCAGTAAACCCAGCTGAGGAACTCCCAATCAGGTGATTGAAAAATGGTCCTGACAAGGTGCCTAGGAACATATCCACCAATTCTCTGTCGGATAGAGGGGGTTGGACCCTTCCTGCGAGATCCCTCCATTTTTAAGCATAAGTTTTGAAACCTTCACCCGTTCCCATAGACATGCTTTGTAACTGCGTCCTAGTCGGAGCCAAATTAGCATTATACTGATATTGTTTGTAGAAAGCGGCGGCCAACTCTTCCCAGTTGTGAACATTGGTCCCTTCCAATTGGTAGAACCAATCCAACTGCGTCCTAGATAAACTCTCCTGGAAGAAATGAACCCACAGATTCTTGTCAGCCGTGTGGGGTTGAATCTTTCTGACATATGACCTTAGATGTAGCTTCGGGCAAGAGACACCATCGTACTTGGAAAAATTTGGGACCTTGAATTTTTGTGGGATGACAACCCCCGAGATGAGTCCTAATTCTTCAAAGTCCAAACCGGATACCCTCTGAATCTCCATAGCATTCAAACGATCCTCTAGCTGTTTGTATTTATCATCAGCAGGAGGATATTGTTCCTCAGAGTAATCAGGCTCTTCCTCCCCTTCGGATGCTGGGTCGTTGTTCACTTCTTGGGTTTGATTATCTCCTTCGCCTGACGATGTTGCAAAGTCTCAAGTTCGCCTGGTCTGTCCTTTAAACCTTCTTCCCATGATTACAACACCGGTATGATGAATGAAGATGCAATATGCAAATGATTTCAAGGAAATTTAGAGATTTAAACTTGTTCAAACCAAAAAAAAAAAGGAACACACGTCATATTAAATGAAACCAAGTTTTGAATACATCATGCCTCCTTGGGCTTACAAAGAGAGAAACAAAATACAACAAAACTCCTAAGACAAAAAGACCGAACGCATCCTCTTTGGAGCAATGTAGGCATTCAGGTTTTTCCCCTCATGAAGCAGTTTGGTGAGCTCCAGGACCTTCTTCTCACTGGAGTAATACTGGGCTTCAAAGGTGTCTTGCTCTTCCTTTAACTGAACCTAAGCTTTCTGCAGGTCTTCGAGAGAGGTAGGCATGTCAGGATGAAGAATGGTATATGGGACGTCTCCTTCAATAACAGGCTCAATGATGACAGGAAGGATGAAAGGGTAAGGCATCAAGAGACTCTAGGCATGAGTCCGTACCCACCTAAGGTAAGGCTCTAGAGGAATAGAGTTTTTATGTCCCAAAGTCCTACTGTCCACCTTGTTCACCATTTCCCGAGCACGTGTAAACCTCTGGCGGTAACCTTGGTCTTCTTTGTCGTAGTCGAACACCAGACCTTGGATGAGTATCTCATGAGGGTCGTCTCTTCGGGCATAACCAAACTTTCGAAGAGCTAAGCATGGGTTGTAGGTGATACCTCCCCTAATACCAAGCAGAGGTACATTAGGGAACTCCCCACAGCGGTCAATGATAGAGATATCTTCCAAGGATCTCGAGCACCAACGGATATTAGAGTGGGTGAGAGACATCAATCTTTGAGACCAAGTCAGTCTTTGCTCGTTCTTCAATGCTGATTGAGGCAGGTGTGAAGTGAACCACTTAGAGAGTAGGGGGATACAACACAAAAGGGTGCCTCTTTTCTTCATGGTGCGGGTATGAAGGCAATGCAAGATGTCTCCTAGTAAGGTAGGTATAGGATTGCGAGAGAGAAAGACTTTGATGGCATTAACGTCTATGAATTGGTCCGAATTGGGAAATAGAACCAAACCATAAATGAGGAGAGCTAGTACATCTTCGAAAGCTTGGAAATCCATGTCATCCCAGAATGAACGAGCTTTTTCCAATAGAAACTTAGCTAAAAAGCCTTTAACCTCACTTCTTGTCTCCCAACTGGATATGACGTTGGTCATCTTCACATGTAAAGCTTCGGCGATGACTTTAGGTTTTGGAATCCCTTCTAGACCGGTGAACGGTATCTGATTAAGCACAGGCACCCCTAGGAGTAGAGAGAACTCTTCTAGTGTAGTTACTAACTGATAGTCTGGGAAAGTGAAACAATGATGTACGGGATCAAAGAATTGGAATAGTACATACATCATCTCTTCTTGGAAGTTGGATGTAGCCAAACTGAGGAGTCGACCATATTTCTTGGTAAAAGGAGAATCCCCAGGCACTCTTGAGGCTAGCTCTTGAAGTTGAGGATGTGCTTTTACAAAGTTGATTCGGATGGTGTTTCTTCAAAGAGAAATCATGTCCTACAAAACAAAAACAAAGATAAATTTCTATATCCTTGAAATGGTTAGTGAGAATGTGTATGATGTTCATGATGTTTATGGTGTTTATGTACAAGTAAATATATACACACACAACAAACAAGTCCCTATGTTTTAGGCTTGCATGAGTTTTGTAGGTAAGTAACCTCTTGAAGTTCAGTTGGCTCAACCTGTCCTAGTAATAGCGATCGGGTTCTAAAGGATCTCAATATCACCGACCTTTCTCTTAGGCATTGTCTCAGACAAACAATCTTTTCTTGCGATCTAGATATCCCAAAAGTCTAGCCTCAATGAGTGTAGTATCGAGTATCAACCAATTTTCAGCTCTACACTGAAACCGGCTATCTCATTATGTCCTAATGGCCAAGTTTGTTCAATTAGGGTTCTAAAGTCAATTAGTGCTTCACGACGCCACTCAGCGGCCCTGTATTCTCCTCGATTCGCCACGAGGGATACCGGTACCCACAAATGTGTCACACTAACATAGCCATTGTTTCAACCATATCGGTATACGTCGTACAGTCTCCACAACCTATTGCTATTTACCTAAAAAAGTGTCCCAGATCCGGGTGGAGGATCAAAGCAAAACCCAATACAAAGAACCAAATATAAAGCACACAAATCAAATAATGGAAGCAAGTAAAGGTGATCTATCCCTAAGGTAACCCCACTTTTTATTTTTCCCCAGCAGAGTCGCCAGTTCTGTGATACGGTGGGAGAACTGACTTGAGGGTATTGCGTTTGTGTTTGCAAATGTTGCGGTTTAGCAAGAGTCGCCACCGACTTTTCTTTTATCCAATAGGAAAGGTGAAAAAGCACAGGAAAGACCTTTGAGATTGTTTCTTGAGTTTGGGGGGTAGATTATGAAAAGGGAAGGTATTAGCACCCTTTTCATCCATGGTTTTCCATGGGCTCTTAGTTACTTGCTAGATTACTTGCTTTTGTTGTTTGAAAATGTGTTTGGTGTGGTTTTGAAAGTATTTTATAAAAGAGGCCATTCGTTTAGGCAATCTTTGTAATGATTCTCGTTTGTAAGAATGTATACAAAGATGTTTGTCTTTTTTGAAAATGTTTTCAATGTTTGTAAAATGTTTTGGAAATATGTGTATTTTCGAAAATAGCCAGGATAGTTGTTTGGAAATAGAGCAAGTAACTAGAAGCAATCTACCTACTCAAATGTCTTTCTTATGCATTTTTTTCCTTTGATATTGTTGTCTTACCATTGATTTCGTAAGCAACCCTATCTTTGGATGTAAACGGGACGGGCGTGGGTCGTCGTATAACCATGATTAGCAATGTTGCAAAGTATCTTAGTATTTCCGAGGGACTAAGATCATTTTACAAGGCAACTTTGAATAGCGTCATCGAGAGACTATGATATTTTGATTTTGTTTGTTTTACCAAGATACTTTGTATGCGTAACATAGCTATTTTTGTATAAGGCAACCAAGTGGAGAAACCCTAAGGTTGTTTGTGTGCAAGTGTGTTTGATTGCATGCATGATTTTTATCTTGAATTAGGATTTTCTATTTCATTGATTTCATCTTGCCATATGTCCTATTTACTAGCAATATATGAAAAGCGAATAAAAATGCAAACAAATAAAATCTAAGTTATTACATCGCTTTAGGGGGATGGGGATACATATTTATGAATGGGGGTTGCACGTAAGATTAAATCCTAAGTTATTATTACAACCATATCGAACGGATCAGAATGTAGAAGAAACGAAATTACTTATTTATTTAAGAAAAGAAATAAGTTTGCTTAAGAAAATATTTTTTTTGTTTTAAGAAATAAAGCAAAGCATGAAAAAATGTTTTTTTGGTGTTTGTTGATTAATGAAATAGAAAGTGATAGCAAAGATAGTGAAAAAGGTAAAAATAGAATCAGCGTGCTGCTGATTAAGGGGGGTCGGAAGTTCTGACCTTGGCGCACTGCAAAACAAAATTCCTGTTAGTAAAAAAAACATAAGCAGAGTCAGAAGTTCTGAGTCCATAGGGGGCACATTAGCGTTTAGAAATTCTGATACCACCGACAACAAACTAGGTTTTAGAAGTTCTGATACCACCAGCAATAAAGTAGGTTTCAGAAGTTCTGATACCACCAGCAACAAAGTAGATTTCAGAAGTTCTGATGTCACTGGCGGGACTTGGTCTCTCTCTTCATGGCAGTCAGAACATCTGCATTTGGGCATTTCTCCACAAAAACAGAAGATGTGCATATGACAAATATAGCAGGTTTCATAGCATCTCAGAAACAAGAAATATCAGAACCATAAATCAGAGGCAAGTGTGAATTTGCTAATCCTAATTCTGAGTTCTAATTTCTTTCGGAAGTTCTGAAACTGGTTTATTCCATACTTAGGCAAGCAAACATGTGAAGTATCAGAATATGTATAACATCAGAAGCATGATATTTACATTGTATTCTTTGAACATGCAAATCTGATAATGATTAAGCAACATGATGAGAGTCAGCAGAAACTTACCTTGCAACTGGAAAAGATTCTGTAAACTGGAGATTGGTCTTAGACTTTGGTGATGTTCTAATTAACTTGCTCACGTACTCAATAGGATGGAGGTTTTCAACTTCTGGAACAGCCAAGGGATGATACTCTGACTTCTTTGAGGTGGAGGTGAATGGAGAGTGTATGGCAGTATGGATACAGAAGTTGAAATAACTTCAAGTATATGAATCAACAACCGTGGGGATGGTTTTAGTCAAGGAACGATGGAGTTTTTGATGTTGAAATTAAATGCTAAGGTTTTATATTTTTGGTGTTTACAGCTTTTTTTTTGGATTCTTGGAATTTTTCAAAGATTCAAGGCCTTTTTCTTTCTTTTTTGTGATCCTCTCTCTCTAAAAACCAACCTCTTCAATGTGTAATTGAACAAGCTATTTATAGATGGATTTTGCTGTGGTTTTGGGGGGGGAAACAAATAAGTTTTTAAACATTTTTGGCATACTGCCCCTTTGTTTTTAAATCACAATTTTTGTAGGCTAATTTGGTACAAGAAAAACGCAGGCGTGGACTGGATCAGCAATACCTTGGAGTGTTGTGGCAGCTGGTTTGCAGGACTATGCCATAGCAGGGTAGCAGGTTAAGGTTTGGGGTTTGGTGATGATCTGATTGTAGAACATTAGAAACATAACCTCCAAACGCTGAAGGAGCATCTTCTGACCAGAGCGTTGAACATAGCCTCTGCATGCTGAAGAATCATGTTCTGACTGAAGCATTATGTTCTGACCAAAGAGCAACGCTGCTGCATGTTCTGATTGAAGCGTTATCTTCTGAGGGCACTTACATAGGGGCTGGCTCAGAAGTTCTAAAGTATCACATTCTTTAGACACTTATAAAAATTTTCTAAATGTTTAGAAGATTTGATTTTTCCAAAGTAACTTCTGACTTCTGATTTTTTTTTATGAACCCATTTTATGCTTTAATGAACTGTGATTTTTTGAACTTGATTTTGATTTAAAAGTCAAAGTTTAACTTTCTCAAAATGCTTTTGACCATTTTTCCCTTATGGATGATTTCCTTGAAAAATGATGGTCCAAGACTTGGAACTTGGTAGAGGCAAAACTGAGAGTCCAAGATGAATCCCTTGAGAAATGGGAGGGAAAATTTTGGGGTGCAACAAATAGAATCTGGAACAAGGCCACGGTAGTAAACATTATTCGGCATAAGGCTATAACAAGAAACAATATTCAGCACAAGGCCACGATAGTAAATAGTATACGGCACAAGGCCATATTAGTAAACAATATTGGACACAAGGTCTACGTGGAAACACGACCCCTTCGAACCAACATTGTTGATGTTTTACTGCCTAAGGAGATGCCTCTAATCGTGATACGATGAGTATACACCAGATCATTCCCATCGAGCACGAGCATTTCCACCTGATACACAATGAGTATACACCAGATCATTCGCATTGCGATATCAGCACATTCTACATCGATCAATGAGTATACACCAGATCATTCCCATTGAGAGTGGTGATAATCCTTGGCCTTTTGTTCCCACTAATGAGTATACACCAGATCATTCCCATGGGTGAAGGATAACAAGATGTATAGACAGTATGACATGCACAATGAGTATACACCAAATCATTCCCATCACATGTATAAAATCGCTCGGTATTATGATGAGTATACACCAGATCATCCCCATCAAGTACCATCACAGAAATCACGGCAAAGCCATAACAGTAGGATATATAGAATACCTCGCACGAAGCCACAGAAAAACCAAACGTATCCAAAAGGCAAACCAGAATAACGGAAACATCATATAATGCACTTCATCGCAACATGCTTCGGTGTATGCAAGGTCCATGAACATATCAAATAAACCTACATATCAGAACCATACAGTAAACCACAGAGTATAAGATAAGGCACACCATTCTCGAAGTCGGAACAGATCTGCACCACAGGGAAAATCATATAGTTCTATTAGGCCAATTCGCTAAGCAAACTGGTAGCGAGCCTCGATTTGCTAAGCGAGCTAGTAGAGAGCTCCAGCAAATGAAGTCAGTTGCTTCAGCCAATTCAGAAAGGCACCATTTTCTACGCGAACTTCCAACAAGTGCCCGATTCGCTAAGCGAACTAGTAGCGAGTAATTCATTTTATTTTTCCTTCAGTCCCAAATCATTGCTATGCGAGCTCAGTAGCGAAGGCTACTTCCCTAAGCAAACACAGAAGAACAAACCTTCTTACTAACCAGACAGTTCGCTACGCGAACACATAGTTTGGTAAACGAACTTCACAAAGCAAAGAAAAATCATAAAAACAACAGTACGATTTTGGGTCCCATACCCCAAAATCTTCACATGCAATCCATTATGAGGAACATATAGAATAGAATAGTGATGCATACACATAATATTACAAAAATGGGGTCAAGAACATGCATTATCAAGGATTATTTGAAGCACATACACTCAAAACCCTTAACCCCCAACATGAAATTCCCATAATATGCCTCAATGTTTCTATCTATGAGACTCAACTTGCTTACTTGAAGATTAGGGAGATGTTCATTCTGCCATAGAGTTCCATTCTTGACCAAGATTCTACCTCCAACACCAAGAAATCTGTAACACCATTTCTCTCATTTTTAGCAAGAATTCCCAAACTTCCAATGCATTTTTCTCCATGCTCACAAATATCCAAAATGAAAAGTTTACATCCAAAACATAGGGAATTTTGTAAGCTTTCTAAAAAGTCCAAAATCAGATCAAACAGAGTTATTAGTAGAAAGTCCTTACCAGATTTATGGAGGGTTTCCTTGGAGTGCGAAAATGCATGTTGGATATGATAAACTTAGTTATTCTACTTCTTTCTCTCCATCTTCTATATAAAAATTTGATTTATGTTATGCCTCTTACCAAACAAGGCTTTAAAAATGCATGCATCTTGTTTAAGGACCCATTTGCCCTCCAACTAAACTGATTACAAGTTTTACCTTTTAGTTCAATCCTAACTAAATACTTGAGATCTCCAATAATAATTCTTAATTATATAGAATTAATTATCACTTAGCCTAAATTCTCATGATTAGAGAATTTGGGATGTTACATTCTTCCCCCCTTAAATAGAATTTTCCCTTGAGTTCCTTTCAATCACCATGACAACAGGTTCCTCTCATCTCCATCCAACAAGGAAACAAATGTTTTTCATATTTCTCTTTTGGTTAAACCTTATGAATTCATATGGGAACCATTTCATTCAAGAAACACAGCTCTCTGCTACGCTTGTGTCCTTAACATTATTGACTAGAAGCCTTAATCATTTAATAACACATTTGTTCTGATACTACGTCCTGACATAACTGAGAAATTATTCGTCCAAGGTTCCCTACCTCAACTTATTCACACCGAGTTTTTATAGCTTTGGGATTCCTGGCAACCCATTCTGTTCAGACATTCCTCATCCTCAATATTTGCCAAGCTCATCCTTGCTCAACACATGCCTCTTGATTCCATACAACACCACACGGATGTTTGTTGAACCCCTTGGTCCTAACTTCTAATTTAAAGATGCTCAAATTGACTCGTCCAAAGCCTACCTTCTTTCAGTCTTAATGGTAACACTACTACCGAGAACTATAATAGTGTATAATTTATGCAACCACATTCTTGATATCTGACAACTTGACAAAACATTCCATCGACGAAGGGTGAATCCTAATGGTTAACATGCGCTCATCAACAAAGTATCTATACATGCTCTCAAGTGTATAAGCCATAGCCACAAGAATTGACATCAAGAAACATAACCAGCACAAAGCCACAACAATCGCCACAAGGCCCGGCGCAAAGCCACAACAATTTGTAGATCAGTACCCACATATGAGGAGTCCAGAAGTAAGTTTTCCCTGATATGCAGTGTACACATTCACATCCTCGGTGAGTAACCAAGTGCATCATGTCAAGATACTTGTACTAGCATATAGATGATGAAACAAATAAATCCTAAATGGAAGTGCATCCACGAGGAGTATACGCGGTGGCATTGCCTATGAGACAATTTCCTCCCCACCGTACCAAGCACACAATGTTAAAACTACTTATGGAATTCCACTTTTCGAACCCACATAAGCCCATTACAATAGTAACTCATATTTGAATGACATACAGAAACGCCGATGAAATCATATATCATATTGCATTGGTAAAAGCACAGATCAATCATAAGTGAATCATTAATTTTTAGTCGGGTCTACTCTGATTTAGGCACATGTCACATAAAACCACATCAAGTCACATAAGGCAACACATCCGAACATCCAAACAGAATAAACGGGAACACAATGTTCATACATTTGTCCAAGTCACGATACCTGCTAGAGTCTTAAGTACACCCAACAAATATTACTTCTCAAGGTTGAGAATTTACCATAATCCGGCCACTAGTGGTTCCTTTAGTCTGGTTAGGTCCATTGAACACAACTGGGTTACATGCTTCGGTTTTGGAACGTCTAAAATCGGTCACTCACATAATAGGGATACACCTTACTCTATTGACTTCCATATTGTACAACCGCTATGATTACACTGCCAACTTTTTCCATAGTTCCTTCTTAATCGTCCAACTTCATGCTCTTAGTGTGACAACACCTCTACTAACTCAGGTGACTTAATCGATGCAATAATCCTTTCACTGTCACACTTAGTTCATGCAGTCTTCTATTGCCACTCGTAACTTCCCAGATTGTCTTTGGGATCTTGCTAACCCTACAAACCAATACAAGTCCTTTCAGTGTGTTTTGTTCTTACTCACATGCGTTTTGGAAATTTCCCTGAATGTCACCCCATCACAATACTACTCCAAGTCAAGCATACTTAATTGTGGAGTTCCTACGGAACAGACTACTGAAAATCAGATGCATTCTGTTAGTATAGATAGTATCAATAAATCCTTATAAGCCTCCTTCAACCATGCAGTCCCATACCTGCACAACCTCAGCATCCTCTTACTCTGATGCAAAATTCAATTTCCTAGTTGAAGCTGCTAGGAGCGTCTCATAACCAAGCCTCGTTGTTTTCTGAAACTGTCACCAATGTTAAAGGATAGTGGCACTACGTAATTTCCTGAATATGATAACCATACATTAGTTTCACCTCTGGTACTCATGCACACTTACCCACTTATCGCTTCACGGACAAGAAATATCTACAAGGTATTATCATATATCACCCACGCGGCCATGAGCATACAGGGTCCTCATAAGAATAGTATTAGAACTTGATCCATTTCATTATCTCCTGTTTAGATAGTTCTCCACTATCAAGAGGGATATGTGTGGCTCCTTACCATACATATCTCACATATGTAAGATCTCGTGCATGATAGTGATACTGTGGCGCTATACCTATCTGGTAGTACTAACATGGTGGTCCAACTCCAAGTCCATGTACTCATGTGAACTACCCAGTAGCGTATGACAATCTCTAGTCGTATCCTATAGTCATGACTGCCAGATATCTAGATAGATTTTCAGTGAATTCATCGTTCCACAAAACCTTATGATCCCACTCCTTAGGATGCCAAAACCTAAGAGTGTCATGCATTCAGGATTTACTTACTCAGAAGACAACAAGCATTGTAAGAATTCAGCTCGAACTACTATGTCATGCATGTACTTACTCGTACAGTGCATGCATAAGAAATTCGAAGAGTAATCCTCTCAGATAGAAATACCATGGTTCCAAATAACCAATACAACTGCAATTATCCCGTCGATGCTCCGGATAGATAATAGTTTCCATCCATCTAATTACCCAACACCAAGAGTAGTTCTATGGCCTCCCTCGGGGTTAGACGAATCATAAATAGTGAATACTTAGGTTTTTGTATCTCACGTTTTCACTCACTCAGCTTCTGCCTAGCGTAGTTCTAGGGCTTATTCATAGATTAGCAAGAACGAAGATACATTGGTTCCTCCTCTAATCGGGTATCCAAAATTTTCCCAAATAGAGATCGTCGATTCTTCTCTTACCATCAATCCTTTATAGAGTAATCCACATAGATTACGACATACCAAAACGAGTCAGAGTGTAGCACTTCGTCCATCCAAGTACTCCCCACACCAGAGTAACCAGAAGGTTCAATATCTCTAATCAAACTTTCAATAGTTCTTCCATCCAACTGGTTCTCTAATTATATCTGCCACTGTCACCATGGTTGAGTAGTGAATTCTACCGTCTTTAAGCCCAGCTCCATCATAGAATTCCTTTACTATGCTCTTTATCAAGTGCTTCATATATCTCTTCCACTACTACAGAGACCTGAGAGAGTTTCACCTCGTCCAATCAAAACCTTGGAAACTTTAGTTGTCTTGAACCTTACCACGACAGTCGGGTTGTCAACTATTCTCAATCAAACGATCCACTTAGAACTGACAATTTCAACATTTCCTCTTACTCATATGGTTCTCACCACTTCAGCTTGAGTCTCTATGCATCTTACGCATCCTCGTAGCGACTCCACCGTGATCCTATCCATTACATATGCAGTCAGTGACGTGATCAGGCTCAACGAATGAATACTATAATAGTAGAAATCAGGATAGCAACACACACACATGTGAGGGAGAAGAGTATTGCTAGTGTTATTTCATGGAAAGGACAAGGATCTTCTTGCTCTGATACCAATTGTAACACCCCGTACATATATGTCTAGAATAATATGCAAGAATGCTAAAAAAGGTACAACGAAACAAACATATAATTGGAAAAGACAAGAAATTAAAACTGAATACAATACAATACAATATTAGAACGTATACAATAAGTTTGTCTTAAATAATTGCACAGCAGAAAGATAACATCTTTAAAGGTCTTCTTGCCATTTGTTCGTATACAGTCTTCCAAACTGACCATCTAGCAATTAATCTACTAAAAACATGTGCATGAAAAATAATAAGAGGATTGGGGTGAGATTACTAAATCTTAGTGAGTATCCCTATCTTAGGGATTCACTCAGTTCAACAAGGTACATGCAAATAAACAGATTCACCGAGAATCCAAGGTGTTCCTCACGGATCGCTACAAACACACAACAAAGATACACTATCATTGGGAGTCCCATAACTAACCAATGAGGCAACTAGAAAACATTCGGCTCATAGCCTAGTATGAAAACCAAAACGGTAAACAGTATTCGGCGCAAGGCCACAATAGTAAACAGTATCTGGCACAAGGCCACGGTAGTAAACAGTGTCTAGCACAAGGCCACGATAGTAAACATTATTCGACACAAGGCCACGGCAGTAAACATTATTCGGCACAAGGCCACGGTAATAAAAAGTATCTGCCATAAGGCCACGATAATAAACAGTATCCGGCATAAGGCCATGGTAATAAACATTATTCGCCATAAGGCCACGCTAACAAACAGTATTCGACACAAGGCCACAGTAATAAATCTAATCTGGTACATAGCCACGATAGTAAACATTATTTGGCACAAGGCCACAATAATAAACAATATCAGACACAAGGCCACGGTAGTAAACATTATTCGGCACAAGGCCACAGTAATAAACATTATCTGGCACAAGGCCACGGTAATAAAAAGAATGTGGCACAAAGGCCACGGTAGTAAACATTATTCAGCACAAGGCCACAGTAATAAATAGTATTCGA
This sequence comes from Vicia faba, assembly GCA_948472305.1. Taxonomy (NCBI): domain Eukaryota; kingdom Viridiplantae; phylum Streptophyta; class Magnoliopsida; order Fabales; family Fabaceae; genus Vicia; species Vicia faba. The sequence goes on from OX451737.1 coordinate 746,903,069, forward strand.
CACAAGGCCACGGTAGTAAATAGTATATGCCACAAGGCTACAGTAGTAAACAGTATTCGGCACAAGGTCTGTGTGGCAACACGACCCCTCTGAACCAACATTGTTGATGTTTTACTGCCTAAATGGATGCCTTTAACTGTGATATAATGATTATACACCAGATCACTCCCACTGAGCACGAGCATTTTCCCCCGACACACAATGAGTATACACCAGATCATTCACATTGCGATATCAGCACATTCTACACCGATCAATGAGTATACACAAAATCATTCCCATTGAGAGCGGTGATAATGATCGGTCGTTCGTTCCTACTAATGAGTATACACCAGATCATTCCCATGGGGGAAGGACAACAAGATGCATAGATAGTATGACATGCACAATGAGTTTACACCAGATCATTCCTATCGCTTGTCTAGAATCGCTCGGTACTATGATGAGTATACACCAGATCATTCCCATCAAGTACCAACACAGAAATCACGGCAAAGCCAGAGCTGTAGGATATATAGAATATATCGCATGAAGCCACAGTAGAGCCAAATGTATCCAAAAGTCAAACCATAATAACAGAAACATCATATAATTTACTTCATCGCAACATGCTTCGGTGTATGCAAGGTCTATGAACATATCAGATAAACATACATATCAGAATCATATGGTAAACCATAGAGTATCAAATAAGACACCCTGTTCTCGAACTCAGACCAAATCTGCACCACATAGAAAATCATATAGTTCTGTCAGGTCAAGTTTGCTAAGAGAACGTGTAGTGAAGCCTCGATTTTATAAGCGAGCTCCAGTGAATGAAGTCAATAGCTTCAGCCAATTCAGAAAGGCACCATTCGCTACGCGAACTTCCAGCGAGTGCTCGATTCGCTAAGCAAACTAGCAGTGAGTAATTCATTTAATTATTTCCTTCAGTCCTAGACTATTGCTATGTGAGATCAGTAGTGAAGGCTACTTCACTAAGAAAACACAGTTCGATAAGAGAACATAGAAGAACAAACCTTCTTGTTAACTAGACAGTTCGCTATGCGAATACAGAGTTCACTAAGCAAACTTCATAGAGAAGAGAAAATTCAGATAAAACAACAGTACGATGTTGGGTCCCATACCCCAAAATATTTACATGCAATCCATTATGAGCAACATATAAAACATAATAGAGATGCATACACATAGTATTATATAAATACGGTCTAAAACATGCATTATCAAGGGTTATTTGAAGCACATACAAACCCCCAACATGACATTCCCACAAAATACCTGACCAGTGGTTTTTACACAGGAATTTAGCAGTTATTTTATTTACTGTTTCGTTTAATTGATTGATGTTTTATTTCGTTTTACCGCATTTTATGCTTCGGTTTTGTATTTTAGTGTTCTCAGGTTCAGCCAAATAAAACAGGACGAATCGGGATAAAAAGTGCAGGATTCAGAGATTTGGAAAAAGTTTGATTCGAGCAAGGCAAAAGGCGACACGGGCGCCCGTGTCATAGGATACAGTCCGTGTCAAGACAGCTGAAGTATGAACATTGGAGGAAGAATCACATGAGCTGACACGGGTTCCCATGTCCACTGACACGGCCTGTGTCAATTCACTTGGGCCAAATAATGGAACAATGCAAAGCACAGATTCTGACATGGGTGCTTGTGTCCGGTGACATGGCCCGTGTCAGCTTAGGTGTGTGAAAGTCCAATTTTGAGTTTTTCCTATATTTTGGGATCATTAAGGACACTGTGGACATTTGGCATCACAGAGGGATGACCTGAAACTATAAATACCTGATTTGGAGAAAAAAGGGGACTTTTCGATGACTGGAGAATTTGGCGATAAAAGATTTAAGTCTATGCAAGTTGTGGGAGAACGAAGACCTTTCATGAGAGGAAACAATTGAAGATTAGAGTTCAGCATTAATTTGTGTAAGGTCTATCATTATTATTATTGAAATATCTTTGAATATTATGTACGGATAAACCCCCAATGCTAGGGGGTGTCCCTGATTTGTGAATGTAGTGACTATGAATTATTGATTTTTAATACAATAGTTTCCTTTCAATTTAATCGTTCAAGGTTTCTAATGTTTCCTGATCGGACTAATTAGGATTGAGTTACGGTTAACAACCAGCTGGACCGCAGTTGTTAAGGTTTTTATACAATTAGGCTATAGTAAATATCACCTAGGACTAGGGATACCCTATAGTCACTGGATTTAACCCTTGATAATATAAAGGCTTGACTTCATCAGATATTTATAAGGACTTAGGATTGAGGATGGATGGTTAAATATTTTCTCACTAAGGACTTAGGGGAAAATAATCTAAAGGGACGGTAGTTGAAGGTAATGAACTTGTAAAAGAGATCAATAGGGAAGGTTATTACAGAGCAAATCACACACTTACCCCTAGCATAATATTCACACTAGTAATAAAGTCATAATTTACCTTCGCATATTTTTAATTATTGTTAAGTATAATAACCAAACCAAACCCCCAATTGAGTTTTGTTTAATTGAACCTCACATTAAACTCGGTAATTCTGTGCAGTCCTTGAGATCGACATTCAGGGAATTTTCTCTGTTATTACAAGAGGCAAAATAGTACACTTGCTATTTTACCGATCAAGTTTTTGGCACCGATGTCGGGGACTTCCTAATCATTGAGTTTAAGTTGGGTTCACTTAAAATTTTGTTGCTCTGCAACTAAAATTTATTTTCTGTAATTTCCATATTTTTGTTTTACTGATTTTCCCTAACCTTTGTATGTGAGGAAAGTCCTCAGCTGAATTTTTGTTTGATGTAGAAATAGAAAGAACTTTTCATGTGAGGCGCAGACTAGCTCGGTTAGATAGACAAGAGTCAGCAGGTTCTTCAGACCCTTTAGATTCAGAGTCTGAAGAGTTAAAGCCAATGGCTAAAAATCATCCACCAGAGAGACTCCTTGAGGATTACGGAGGAGCAAATGCTCCAGCAGGTTGGTTGACTATTGTGAATCAACTGATCAATGTTGCAAACTTTCAACTACATCTGTCAACCATCTGCCAGCTCGAGAACAGATCTTTCACTGAAAAGATCAATGAAGATGCCAATAAGCATTTGCATTGATTTCTCACCATGAGCACTACTTTGAAGATTGAGGGGCAATCTGAAGAAGCCAAGAAATTAAGAATGTTCCCATTCATGCTGCTTGAAGATGCTGAAGAGTGGTTCTACTCATTGCCTGCTGGAAGTATCATCACTTGGGAACAGATGGAGTACACTTTTTTTGATGAATACTTTCTTGCTTCAGTTTACATTCGTAAAAGATATGAAATTTGAATTTAAAGCAGAAAAAGGAGAATCATTAGGTGAAGCTTACAAGAGGTTCAAGAGGTTACTAGTAGCTTGTCCCACACACAACATGAGTCAAACTGAGCAAATGCAGATGTTTGTAAATGGCCTTCGGATGAAAATAAAGCAGCTTATTGATACAACAGTCGGGGGCTCAGCCAACTTCGCAATAGCCACTGGTGTGAAAAAGATCATTAAAGCAATTGCTGCAAATGAGCACCTGGAGCTATATGACAGAGTTGTAAGCAAACCAGAGGGAGTTATTGATTTAAAGCTGGAAATTAATAAACAATTAAAAATTGAAGATGTCATTATTGTAGAAGTAGAGAAGAAGCTGAAAGCAATGAATATGGGTACTCAAAAGGTAGCTCAGATTCAACAGATAGCTTATGAAATTTGTAGTGGACCGTACAGTAGTGTATAATGTCTGGCAATAATACAACAAATTGAGGAGATAAAATTCTTGAGGCAAAACAACCCATATTCTAACACCTATAATCCTAGGTGGGAGAATCATCCTAATTTCTCCTGGAAAGATCAGCAGCAACAAACTCCTCAAAAGGCAGAGTGGGAGTTAGTAATTGAAAAGATGGCTGCCCAAACCTCTCAATTTCAAGAAGAGACAAGGAGCAATTACAGAAATACCACAGCTGCAATAAAAAATTTGGAAGTTCAAATGGGACAGATTTCATAACAGGTAGCTCTGCAAGCACAAGAAAGACAGAAAAGTCATGAGAATGTGAATGATGTCAAAACACGGAGTTAGAAAGTTGATAGAGAAAAACCAGATGAGGTGAAGTTTTATGACAATATAGAAGTAGAGTTGGAAGTGAGAGAGAACAAGAAAAAAAGGAAGAAGTGGCATCACCTGCAAAGCCAGCTAAAGAGAAGACTAAACCAGAAATTAAGTTGTTGTATCCATCTTGAGTGGCAAAGAAGGACACAAAAGAAAAAGATTTTGAGAAATTTGTCAAAATTTTCAAAAAGCTAGACATTCACATACCGTTCTTGGAAGCACTCGACAAAATGCCTTTGTACTAGAAATTTATGAAGAGGTATTTTCTAAAAAGAGAACAACAGAAGATGGACAGGTACCCATTGATGAGAAATTGTGTACAACTACGCCAGAGAAAAAAATACTTGTCAAGCAGAGGGATCTGAGGTCAGTTGCAATACCGTGCACAATAAAAGACAGAGCTTTCAAGAGGGTTCTGGTTGATTCTGGCTCGAGTGTGAGTTTAATTCCATTATCGATTTTCAAGAAGCTTGATATTGAGAAAATAAGCGGGAATGGAACAAAATTGAAATTTTCTGACCACACCATCAAACAGTCATATGAGATAGCTGAAGATGTCCTAGTCGAAATTGGCAATTTTGTTTTCCCAGTTGATTTTCAGATCATGGACATACCTGAAGATGAAGAGACTCCTATCATTCTAGGTCAATCGTTTATGCTGACTAGTCGATGCAATTTTGATATCGAAACTGGTAAACTGACACTGAAATCATTTGATGAGGAGATAACCTTGAAGATGTTGGAAATAAGGAAGCAAGTTGTAGGTGGAAAGGATAAATCTTCGATCAAAATGATCAAAATAGAAGGAGAAGTGAGTAACTCAAAATCATAACCAGGAGTAGCAGGAAAAATTTCTCAGGTAGCATCAATAAAAATTCATAAATACAGTCACCAAAGAAAGAAGAGAAAGAAAATGAAGCATCAAGCTGAAAAGATAGAAGTTGGAAGTGGCTGGAAGCACAAATAGGTTGAGACTTGTGATCTGAATGAGTTCATGATTTCCGAAGAAACATACAACAAGGTGTGGAGGAGGAAGTATCCCTCACAAAGGGATGAAGAGTCGAGCCAGGAGACGTTAAACGAAGCGCTTCGTGGGAGGCAAACCACACTTTTAATAACTGAATTTTTCTTTTTGTTCTATTTTCAGGTAATAAAAAGGGAGTATTACTGGTGAGAGCTAGGAGGCTGCAACATATGTTGCATTACCCTCTGTGAGTCACCTTCTCGAGCTTGGTCCGAAATATTGGGGTAAGTGTTTAGTTCAAGTTTAGGGGGGGGGGGGGTTATTGCTTTTCTTCTTTTTGAATTATTTGTTAGTGCTCTGTGAATTGTTGTGTAAATCCACGAGTTGAAGTCCTTCAAGTTGGCCAAAAAAATTGTTTTAATCAAGAACTTGAGTCTTATAGAGTTCGAGAATAGTATATAGATACAAAGGGATAGTTATTCTAGGGTAGGAAGTTCGAAATAACATGACATGATACGAGTCTAACGTGTAGATTTGTACCATAGTGCTTAAAACCTTAGAAGTACTCCTAAAGTAGTTTATCCTCACAGTTTGGTATAACATAGATTCACATGCATGTACGATTGAAGGAGAAAGAAATAAATTTGGAACCAAAGGATGAAAAGGTGGTAAAAGGCAACTAGCTCGCTAAGTTGGGTAGCCCTCACCAGGTTATTCAGCCCAAAGGGGGTTGATCCCCAAACGTCGTCCATAAAGGACAATATATAAACTGCAAAGTTTTGAAAATTTCATCAGAATTTATAAAGGAGAGAAGGCTCTTATTTGGTGCCTGAGCAAATATCTCTCTTAATCAGTCTTGTGCATGTGATGATCATCAATATTTATCATTGCCTTAATTTGACTGTCCGAATGAAAAAGGAGGAAAATCAGAAAGAGACTTAAGTAAAAAGCATAGTTAGAGAGGTATATGAAGAAGAAACTCTAAAGTTAAAGATTCTTAATCAAACTCTTCGCGTCATGTGAACTCCAGCGAGTGCCGGATTCTCTAAGCGAACTAGCAGCGAGTAATTCATTTAATTCTTTCCTTCAGTCCTAGGTTGTCGCTATGCGAGCTCAGTAGCGAAGACTACTTCACTAAGCGGATATAATTCGCTAAGAGAAAATAGAAGAACATACCTTTTTGTTAACCAGATAGTTCGCTACACGAACACAGAGTTCACTAAGGGAACCTCACAGAGCAGAGAGAAATCAGAAAAACAACAGTATGATTTTGGGTCCCATACCCCCAAAATCTTCACATGCAATCCATTATGAGCAACATATAAAACAGAATAGAGATGCATACACATAGTATTACAGAAATGGGGCCAAAACATGTATTATCAAGGATTATTTGAAGCACATACACTCAATACCCTTAACCCCCCCAACATGACATTCCCACAAGATACCTGACCAGTGGTTTTTACACAGGAATTTAGCAGTTATTTTAGTTATTGTTTCTTTTAATTGATTGTTGTTTTATTTCATTTTACTGTGTTTTATGCTTTGGTTTTATATTTTAGTATTCTAAGGTTCAGCCAAATAAAACAGGACGAATCAGGATAAAAAGCGCAGGATTCAGAGATTTTGAAAAGTCCAGGTTCGAGCAAGGCAGAAGGCAACACGGGCGCCTATGTCACAAGACATAACCCGTGTCAAGACAATTGAAGTATGAATGTTGGAGGAAGAATCACAAGAGCTGACATGGGTGCCCGTGTCCACTGACACAACCTGTGTCAATTCAGCTGGGCCAAATGATGGAATAACATAAAGCACATATTCTGACATGGGTGCCTGTGTCCGGTGACACGACCCGTGTTAGCTTAGGTGTGTGAAAGTCTAATTTTTAGGTTTTCTTGTATTCTTGGATCATTAAGGGCACTGTAGACATTTGGCATCATAGAGGGATGACCTGACACTATAAATACCTGATTTGGAGAAGAAAAAGGGGACTTTTTGATGACTGGAGAATTTGGCGATAAAAGATTGAAGTATATGCAAGTTGTGGGAGAACGAAGACCTTTCATGAGCGGAAACAATTGATGATCAGAGTTCACCATTAATTTGTGTAATGTTTATCGTTATTATTATTGAAATCTCTTTGAATATTATGTGCGGCTAAACCCCCCAATGCTATGAGGTATCCCTGATTTGTGAATGTAGTGACTATGAATTATTGATTTTTAATACAGTAGTTTCCTTTCAATTTAATCGTTCAAGGTTTCTAATGCTTTCTTGATCGGATCAATTAGGATTGATTTATGGTTAACAACCAGCTGGACTATGGTTGTTAAGGTTTTTGTATGATTAGGCTATAATAGATATCACATAGGACTAGGGATACCCTATAGTCACCAAATTTAATCCTTGATAAGATAAAGGCTTGACTCCATCATATATTTCTAAGGAATTAGGATTGAGGATGGATGGTTAAAAGTTTTCTAACTAAGAACTTACGGGAAAAAATCTAAAGGGTCGATAGTTGAAGGTAATGAACTTGTAGAAGAGATCAATAGTGAAGGTCATTACAGGGCAAACCACACACTTACCCCTAGAATAGTATTCACACTAGTAATAAAGTCATAATTTACCTTCGTAGATTTTTAATTATTGTTAAGTATAATAACCAAACCACACCTCCATTTTAGTTTTGTTTAATTAAACCTCGCATTAAACTTGGTAATTATGTACAGTCCTCGAGATCGACATTCAGGGAATTTTTCCTGTTATTACAAGAGGAAAAATAGTACACTTGTTATTTTACCGATCAATACCCTAAGGTCTTTATCTATGAAGCTCACCCTTGCTCAATTGGATATTAGGGAGATGTTCATTTTTCCATAGAGCTTCATTCTTGACCAAGATTCTACCTCCAACACCAAAAAATCCGTAACACCATTTCTCTCATTTTTAGCAAGAATTCCTAAAGTTCCAATGTGTTTTTCTTCATGCTCACAAATACCCAGAAAGAAAATTTATATGCAAAACGTAAGGAATTTTGTAAGCTTTCCAAAAAGTCCATAATCAGATCAAACAATGTTACTAGTCGACACAACACATCTATCCATCAACTATGATTCCGTCTACTATCAACAATAGATTAAGGGTGATCAGTTCCTCAATTTGCCAATAGATAGACGAAAACCATAACGGAGCATAAACCATCGTTACCAGACTATAATAGTGTTCCTTCCGAACTTTTTCTCAAATCATTCACAACATCATAATCCAACAATTACCAATCATCATAAGATCCACCTCTGACACTTTCGCATCCTTCCATGCAGAACAACATGTCTCTCAACTCATTTCCAAACAACATTTTTCGATTGAGCTCGTCTCAACAACTGCAATAACAACCACCCATGTCCAAAAAGTTTATAATTCCTCAACCGACTTCAAAGTCTCTTCCTATGAGAATACTTCTACCACACTTGGAAACATTTTCATATAAAGGAAATATACTTTTATCTCCTTGCAGGTTCAAACAGAACATCAATCCAACAATCCAAACACAAGATACGGATCCCAAAGTTATCCGAAAATACGACACTAACGTCATACAACAACCTACTACAACACATCTTACGGCAACATCGGAATAAAATTTCTTTATCCATACTTTACATCCTTCTTCACTCTTTCAATTTTTTAACAAGAAACACCCAACGTCCAACACAATTATTTCCTTCGATACATGCCTCCCAAGCATAAAATTATATTCTATAATGAAGGTAATTACTTGTAGATTCTATAACTTCATGAATCGCTCAAATCCAAGTTACGAGTAAAAAGTTATCATCTTTGCAATGGGACTGGTTCATAATTCCCGCATGCAGAATTTTCCAAAATTCAGCATCAGACCCAAATATTAAAATGCATTTTTCTCCTTCTTCACGAACTTTCCGAAGACAAATCTTATATGCAAACTATATGGAATTTCGTAAGCTTTCCAAAAAGTCAATAACCGCTTTGATCGGAATCACGAGTAAACATTTATACCACTTTTACTAACAGCTGCTCCAAAATTACAAAAATCTGAATTTGAGATTGACGAACATAAGTTCCATCTTTCTCTCTTTCTTCCAAAATTCACCCACATCCTTTCTTTTTATCCAACTACGAAAATCATCCGATATTAATCCAACTATACTAAAGACATACAATCCGACGAGTTAATCCCTTCAACTTATCATTTTCTTTGGAATAGACTTTATTCTCAATTGTCTTAAATTCACCGTCAAAACACCTACCCACATTTTCAACTTGACCGATACAGATTCATGAGTCCATACTCTCGCCGGTTCGCAACAACAGCGACTCAATGACCTTTGCACTCTTCCAATCAACGTCGCCTTCAACAACTTCATGATACTTGATGAAATAGTGTAAATTACAACCACCCAAAATAACTCGCACACCAAGTTTTCAACACAATTCTTCGAACATAACAACATACATTGACTTTAGTGGCATGCTACCATAGGAGATTAGTCCAATTACTACACTAATAGTATCCAAAATATTCCTCAAGGTAATCAACTAAGGTTCAGTTCCACTTTCCGACCATTAGAGATCAAAACATAATTTAGCCATTTTCCACAAAACCACACAGTACGCGCCGTGAAGGCCAGCGCGCACTGCGATGACAGCAAAAATATGCAGTTTGCGCCGCGACCACTAGTTGGCGCCGCGAACTGTACGAGACAGAAAGGGATTTTTGCATGACGGCATCTCTTCAACGCAGTTTAATCCAATTTCCCATACGAGTTCACTAGCATACCAAAATTCTTAAATCTATATCACCTTCGCATTCAGGAAGCATCCAAACTTCAACAACATTTGCATTGTCGCCGTCAACAACATTCTGAACCGGCATATCACAACTGAAGCGCATCCGAGAAGAAAAGCTTCTCTCCCACTTATCGCAATCTTATCCCTGCAATCAAGTGATCCAAAACAAGGAAGTACCAACAGTGTTTTCAAACACTTATTGCGTACCAAGGGTAATGACACTGACATAACAACTTGGCCGGACAGACCGACCATGCTCTGATACCACTATTGTAACACCCTCTAAAACCCCAAATAAATTTTCGCAAATAATTAAAATTATAATTTCAGAGTACATGTATTAACGAGGATGTCACAATTCTCTTTTAATAAAAACAAGTTCATGTCATGCATAACATAGAAGCAACTCATACATGTTTACACAGCGGAATAATTTAATTAACAAAACCAATGTTATAATATTTTTAAAATCATCAGGGATTAACACCTGGAAAATATCAACATCATATTATAACAAACATAAGGAAATAAACGAGTCTGACTAAAACAGCTCGACAAACAAACGTTCCCGGAGTTACAACTACCAGAGCATGACCCGGACAATACTTAAACGGAAATAAACTAGAAACAACAAGCCTTCGCCAAGCACCTGAACGAAGCTCCTCAATCTGAAATATTCAACAGTAAGGGTGAGCATCTCAACTATACATTTGATTATACGTTCATAACGATCAATTCAGAAAAATCATAAGCATCACCCAACAGTTAGCATGTTTCATAGTTTACGAAAACCTTTACAATTCATATGTTCATAATATATTAATTTTCGTACTTATAATTAACATCACACATCATTAACAATTTAGCAACAATACATGCATACGATCAATTAAATACAACATTGGAAAATCATCCATTCATGTTATATTCAATATAATGCAACACACCCATGCATGTGGTACCATTTTACCGCCCCATTAAATCTCGGGTCACGGATAACTCACCGTTCCATTATATCGCGGACACGGCTACCACCTCAACGTTCCATTAAATCGCGGACACGTATATTGGCCACCATGTTAATTCCACACAATGGGAATTAACAAATACAACATGATATGTAAAGTATGTAACACTCAGCATACTATTAACATCAAGAAAACATATCATGCAACATCAACAATATCAATCATAACAGGATATGGATAGTATGTAACCACTCAGCATACTATTAAACATCAACCAATCATATCAAGTTATATCATAATTCATGCTTGATAACATCATCTAAAAGCATGACAATAACATCCATGTAGTGTTGGTATCATAACATACAAACGTTATTCGATACAAGCATCAATCAACACTAGGAAATCAATAAACAGCATATTCAAAACATGTCAAACACTGCACATCAAAACAGGATCAATCCGTACATAACAATATCCATTTTGCATAACTCAAAGCAACACATCGATTGAAAACACAATTCCTTTCTACGTTAGTCAATTTCCAATCTTAAGGACAACATTACTTCACTTAAGGTCTTATTTTTCAAATCATACACAACTCAGAATTTTCGTCTCAAAACATCCTATTTTATCAACAATTCTTTCATCAACAACAAGTTTATAAAATTGACCTTAAGTTACATATTACCCGTCCTTTAGGGAAATCCTAACAACATTGAGGTTATCCCTAGAATTACCTAAGGGAAACTCTCGATCATGCAAATATACTCCAAATCCACCATAGGAACCTAAAATCCTTAATTGATTCATAAAATTTGGGAACCTAAACCTTTTCTAACAAGGTTCAACCCTAAGGTTATTGATCCCTAAGAACATCTAAAAATTGGGGTTTTCCCTACGATTATCCAAAATCAACCGTACCTAAACCCATAAGCAAAAGTAAATCGAGTAGTAGCCCCCCTTACCTTATCAAATTGCAGCTTCGAACTCTTGAGCGATTGTCCGTCGTTCTTCAGAGCTCCAATCCCAAATATCTCCAAACACCTCACTAAAATACATAACAACCAAATTCACTTATAAACATAAACACTTTCTCCAATAATCACTTATTAAAATAAGCTCTTAAAGCTACTTAATTCCTCATAATCATATAGAAAATTTCACTAGCTTTCCAACGCATCAAACGGCGCCTAAATCGGAGTTACGGTTCAAAAGTTATGGCCGAAACGATTTTTTGGAAAAACCTACCCGAGCATCACACAGAAGATCAACACGGGTGCCCGTGTTGTGCAACACGGCCCGTGTTGATGACTCTGCAACACCATATTTCACGTTTTTAAGCTTCCCAAAATCACCCCAACTCATTCCTAATCATCCCCAAACATCCTAAAACCATCAAAATTGAATTCCTATCATATAGCAATGATCTAAAGCATACAATAGGATCAATACCACATCAAAACCCAATCAATTCCATTCATGTTTCATCATCACAACAACCATGGCATCAAGAATCCATCATCCCTACAAATCCCTAACTCATATAGAATATATATCACAACTTATTCATAGTAAAAGAATGATCAACCCCTTACCTTGGATAATCTGCAGCTCCTGCAACTTCCTCGATCAATCTTCTCCTTCTTATCCTTTCTCTTCTTTACACGTTCTCTGAGTTCCAAAATCCCAAAATCTCAGTTTTACGTGAAAGTGAGCAAAAGTGACATATAAGTCCCAAATAACATTTTACTTCACTTGTACCCCCTCTTTTACCAACAACATCATAGCCCAATAATCCTTATTTTTTTCTATAATTATTTATAAAATAAATAATAATCCTTTTATTTTATATTAACCCAAATAAAATAATTTTATTGGTTTCAAATAAAATAACTCTTATTAAGATAATTCCAAATAAATAGAACTGGGGTGTTACAACTCTCCCCCACTTAGGATATTTTCGTCCTCGAAAATCCAATCGACACAACCACTCTCAACACCAATTCTGGACATACCAAACACTCAACGTATTATCAACCAACAACTGTTGCACTCAGGCACACAGCGTCGTCTTTTCGTCTTAACAATATTACATGGTCAACTGAGCGACCATATCGACACCAAAACATACACAACTAATCATAACGATATACCCGATATTAGCTCATCGACACCCTCAACACCATCTTGATACATCGCTTATGAAGTAATAACATCCGCAAACTACTTATACTTGAACATACAACCATCATATTATCATCTTGACAACATTCTTAATACAAACTCGCGCGCCAATTCATTCCTTAATATACGAATTCCAATTATCAACCAAATACTTACAACTTGATTACTCTCGTCATATCACTCTTATAGTGACATCCACATAACCGACCAAATCACCTTTAACACAATCTGAAATATTACCATTCCTTTTAGTAATCAACACTGACATCACAACAACGAAAACAAAATTCTCATAACATCTACTTACGGGTCTTAATCCAAAAATTATATACAACTCTCCATAAACCAACAACCACATTAATATCCTTATTAAATCAACTGACATTTATAATAGACCAACATACTTTGGCACATCACGCTTCAGATGCGCAACTCTGATTACTTATAAAGTATCAACTCTACCAAGTTTACTCCAATTGCCACTCTTGGATGAAACATTCATATACTTCCATGAATTCCCAATTGTCATAAAACATAACTACGACTTTATCATCTTTTTAGTAACATAATCCTCAAAATCGTCTTAAAAACATAACCACATTACAACCACATACAGTACATGGGTCCAATTAATTCCAACAGGATGACTCATCTTCTTCCAACCAAACTCGCACTTTAATAAACAAACTTATAATTTCACTTCTTTTAAATAGCAACAAGAAACAAGAATAACAACATATTCTTCAGAATGCACTATACTAGTCGACACAACACATCTATCCATCAACTATGATTCCGTCTACTATCAACAATAGATTAAGGGTGATCAGTTCCTCAATTTGCCAATAGATAGACGAAAACCATAACGGAGCATAAACCATCGTTACCAGACTATAATAGTGTTCCTTCCGAACTTTTTCTCAAATCATTCACAACATCATAATCCAACAATTACCAATCATCATAAGATCCACCTCTGACACTTTCGCATCCTTCCATGCAGAACAACATGTCTCTCAACTCATTTCCAAACAACATTTTTCGATTGAGCTCGTCTCAACAACTGCAATAACAACCACCCATGTCCAAAAAGTTTATAATTCCTCAACCGACTTCAAAGTCTCTTCCTATGAGAATACTTCTACCACACTTGGAAACATTTTCATATAAAGGAAATATACTTTTATCTCCTTGCAGGTTCAAACAGAACATCAATCCAACAATCCAAACACAAGATACGGATCCCAAAGTTATCCGAAAATACGACACTAACGTCATACAACAACCTACTACAACACATCTTACGGCAACATCGGAATAAAATTTCTTTATCCATACTTTACATCCTTCTTCACTCTTTCAATTTTTTAACAAGAAACACCCAACGTCCAACACAATTATTTCCTTCGATACATGCCTCCCAAGCATAAAATTATATTCTATAATGAAGGTAATTACTTGTAGATTCTATAACTTCATGAATCGCTCAAATCCAAGTTACGAGTAAAAAGTTATCATCTTTGCAATGGGACTGGTTCATAATTCCCGCATGCAGAATTTTCCAAAATTCAGCATCAGACCCAAATATTAAAATGCATTTTTCTCCTTCTTCACGAACTTTCCGAAGACAAATCTTATATGCAAACTATATGGAATTTCGTAAGCTTTCCAAAAAGTCAATAACCGCTTTGATCGGAATCACGAGTAAACATTTATACCACTTTTACTAACAGCTGCTCCAAAATTACAAAAATCTGAATTTGAGATTGACGAACATAAGTTCCATCTTTCTCTCTTTCTTCCAAAATTCACCCACATCCTTTCTTTTTATCCAACTACGAAAATCATCCGATATTAATCCAACTATACTAAAGACATACAATCCGACGAGTTAATCCCTTCAACTTATCATTTTCTTTGGAATAGACTTTATTCTCAATTGTCTTAAATTCACCGTCAAAACACCTACCCACATTTTCAACTTGACCGATACAGATTCATGAGTCCATACTCTCGCCGGTTCGCAACAACAGCGACTCAATGACCTTTGCACTCTTCCAATCAACGTCGCCTTCAACAACTTCATGATACTTGATGAAATAGTGTAAATTACAACCACCCAAAATAACTCGCACACCAAGTTTTCAACACAATTCTTCGAACATAACAACATACATTGACTTTAGTGGCATGCTACCATAGGAGATTAGTCCAATTACTACACTAATAGTATCCAAAATATTCCTCAAGGTAATCAACTAAGGTTCAGTTCCACTTTCCGACCATTAGAGATCAAAACATAATTTAGCCATTTTCCACAAAACCACACAGTACGCGCCGTGAAGGCCAGCGCGCACTGCGATGACAGCAAAAATATGCAGTTTGCGCCGCGACCACTAGTTGGCGCCGCGAACTGTACGAGACAGAAAGGGATTTTTGCATGACGGCATCTCTTCAACGCAGTTTAATCCAATTTCCCATACGAGTTCACTAGCATACCAAAATTCTTAAATCTATATCACCTTCGCATTCAGGAAGCATCCAAACTTCAACAACATTTGCATTGTCGCCGTCAACAACATTCTGAACCGGCATATCACAACTGAAGCGCATCCGAGAAGAAAAGCTTCTCTCCCACTTATCGCAATCTTATCCCTGCAATCAAGTGATCCAAAACAAGGAAGTACCAACAGTGTTTTCAAACACTTATTGCGTACCAAGGGTAATGACACTGACATAACAACTTGGCCGGACAGACCGACCATGCTCTGATACCACTATTGTAACACCCTCTAAAACCCCAAATAAATTTTCGCAAATAATTAAAATTATAATTTCAGAGTACATGTATTAACGAGGATGTCACAATTCTCTTTTAATAAAAACAAGTTCATGTCATGCATAACATAGAAGCAACTCATACATGTTTACACAGCGGAATAATTTAATTAACAAAACCAATGTTATAATATTTTTAAAATCATCAGGGATTAACACCTGGAAAATATCAACATCATATTATAACAAACATAAGGAAATAAACGAGTCTGACTAAAACAGCTCGACAAACAAACGTTCCCGGAGTTACAACTACCAGAGCATGACCCGGACAATACTTAAACGGAAATAAACTAGAAACAACAAGCCTTCGCCAAGCACCTGAACGAAGCTCCTCAATCTGAAATATTCAACAGTAAGGGTGAGCATCTCAACTATACATTTGATTATACGTTCATAACGATCAATTCAGAAAAATCATAAGCATCACCCAACAGTTAGCATGTTTCATAGTTTACGAAAACCTTTACAATTCATATGTTCATAATATATTAATTTTCGTACTTATAATTAACATCACACATCATTAACAATTTAGCAACAATACATGCATACGATCAATTAAATACAACATTGGAAAATCATCCATTCATGTTATATTCAATATAATGCAACACACCCATGCATGTGGTACCATTTTACCGCCCCATTAAATCTCGGGTCACGGATAACTCACCGTTCCATTATATCGCGGACACGGCTACCACCTCAACGTTCCATTAAATCGCGGACACGTATATTGGCCACCATGTTAATTCCACACAATGGGAATTAACAAATACAACATGATATGTAAAGTATGTAACACTCAGCATACTATTAACATCAAGAAAACATATCATGCAACATCAACAATATCAATCATAACAGGATATGGATAGTATGTAACCACTCAGCATACTATTAAACATCAACCAATCATATCAAGTTATATCATAATTCATGCTTGATAACATCATCTAAAAGCATGACAATAACATCCATGTAGTGTTGGTATCATAACATACAAACGTTATTCGATACAAGCATCAATCAACACTAGGAAATCAATAAACAGCATATTCAAAACATGTCAAACACTGCACATCAAAACAGGATCAATCCGTACATAACAATATCCATTTTGCATAACTCAAAGCAACACATCGATTGAAAACACAATTCCTTTCTACGTTAGTCAATTTCCAATCTTAAGGACAACATTACTTCACTTAAGGTCTTATTTTTCAAATCATACACAACTCCGAATTTTCGTCTCAAAACATCCTATTTTATCAACAATTCTTTCATCAACAACAAGTTTATAAAATTGACCTTAAGTTACATATTACCCGTCCTTTAGGGAAATCCTAACAACATTGAGGTTATCCCTAGAATTACCTAAGGGAAACTCTCGATCATGCAAATATACTCCAAATCCACCATAGGAACCTAAAATCCTTAATTGATTCATAAAATTTGGGAACCTAAACCTTTTCTAACAAGGTTCAACCCTAAGGTTATTGATCCCTAAGAACATCTAAAAATTGGGGTTCTCCCTACGATTATCCAAAATCAACCGTACCTAAACCCATAAGCAAAAGTAAATCGAGTAGTAGCCCCCCTTACCTTATCAAATTGCAGCTTCGAACTCTTGAGCGATTGTCCGTCGTTCTTCAGAGCTCCAATCCCAAATATCTCCAAACACCTCACTAAAATACATAACAACCAAATTCACTTATAAACATAAACACTTTCTCCAATAATCACTTATTAAAATAAGCTCTTAAAGCTACTTAATTCCTCATAATCATATAGAAAATTTCACTAGCTTTCCAACGCATCAAACGGCGCCTAAATCGGAGTTACGGTTCAAAAGTTATGGCCGAAACGATTTTTTGGAAAAACCTACCCGAGCATCACACAGAAGATCAACACGGGTGCCCGTGTTGTGCAACACGGCCCGTGTTGATGACTCTGCAACACCATATTTCACGTTTTTAAGCTTCCCAAAATCACCCCAACTCATTCCTAATCATCCCCAAACATCCTAAAACCATCAAAATTGAATTCCTATCATATAGCAATGATCTAAAGCATACAATAGGATCAATACCACATCAAAACCCAATCAATTCCATTCATGTTTCATCATCACAACAACCATGGCATCAAGAATCCATCATCCCTACAAATCCCTAACTCATATAGAATATATATCACAACTTATTCATAGTAAAAGAATGATCAACCCCTTACCTTGGATAATCTGCAGCTCCTGCAACTTCCTCGATCAATCTTCTCCTTCTTCTCCTTTCTCTTCTTTACACGTTCTCTGAGTTCCAAAATCCCAAAATCTCAGTTTTACGTGAAAGTGAGCAAAAGTGACATATAAGTCCCAAATAACATTTTACTTCACTTGTACCCCCTCTTTTACCAACAACATCATAGCCCAATAATCCTTATTTTTTTCTATAATTATTTATAAAATAAATAATAATCCTTTTATTTTATATTAACCCAAATAAAATAATTTTATTGGTTTCAAATAAAATAACTCTTATTAAGATAATTCCAAATAAATAGAACTGGGGTGTTACACCTCTTACCAAATAAGGCTTTAAGAATGCGTGCATCTTGTTTAAGGACCCATTTTCCCTCCAACTAAACTGATATTACCAATTTGCCCTTTTAGTTCAATCCCAACTAAATACTTGAGGTCTCCAATAATATTTCCTAATTCCATAGAGTTCATAAGGTAGAGGCATATCACTTAGCCTAAATTCTCATGCTTAGAGAATTTGGGATGTTACAAAGACATTTTAGAAATAACTTCAGATATTTCTGACAACTCTAAAACTTGGAGTATTTTCTCTTTAGAAGGAATAGAAAATGAAGAAATTGAAATTCCTCTCAAAGATGAAAATAATAATAATTATATTCTGTTAGAAAATTAAAAAAAAATCATTTTTAAATAAAATAATGGAGCCAGAAAATAAACCTTTAGATTGTAACCATAATTGAAACTACAAAGTTGGAAGTGATAACATTAGATGCTTCAAATGTAATTGGTTTTCTTCTTTTGATAAAAGATGGAAATGTCAATTTTGTTTAAAACAAATAAGTTTAAATTGCATTAAAAAACATTTTAGCACAGAAAACAAAGTTAAGGAAATCTCAGAAAATTCAAGCCCTCCAAAAGATAAAAATTATTTAGAAAATAAGGTAGAAACCAAGTAAAAACCCTAAAAAATAAGGTTGACAAATTAGAATCAAGACTTGAATATTTAGAAGAAAAGATTAAAAAACTAACAGAAATAATTGAAAAAGGAAAATAACCAATCTATGAAACAAATTTTAAATTAACAAAAATTACACAGGAAGAAGTTAACATTATAAATAATCTTGACAAACCTTGTGAAATTCCTGCACCACTAATCTACAATAAATAAATACAAATTTTAGTGGATAATGGAGCAACTTCATCTACTATAGATGAAAAATAATACTAGAGGGCTTAAAAAATAAGATTGTTAAAGTAAAACCATCATATTCTACACAATTTGATGGAACTAGATTATTGACAGATTCACAACTTAAAAATATCCAAATAAAAAAATTCCAGACAAATTCTAATTATTGGTCAGATAATTATCAATGGCCAAAAATTTGGGTTAGAGACATGAATCTTTCTATTCCTATTATTATGGGATTAAACTTTATTCTTCATAATTATGGACAAATTAGTATTAACAAGGATTATGTGACAATAAGTAAAAATTATTCATTAATATCTATTATTTCAAACTATAAACTACAAATACAAAAACCTGAAACCTGCAATTGTGAGGGAACCAAGGATAAATGCTCTTGCAATAATATAGAACAACAAGATTTAGATTTAGACCTAAACAATGGTATAGAAAGTGAGTTACACTTAATAGACACTACAAATTTCACAAAAAAACCTACAAGATTATGACCTAGAACAGATAATTAAAAAATTAGAAAATATTTAAATAATAGGAGAAAATTCTACAAAATTTTGGGAAAGAAATAAAACTCTATGTAAGTTAGAAATTAACAAACCAGACATTACTATTAAATCACCTAATTTCAAGTATGACAATTGAGAACAAAAAGAATTTAAAATGCACATTAACCAATTGTTGAAATTAGGAATTATTCAAAAATCAAATTCTAGACACAAAACCCCTACTTTTATTGTTCAAAAAGAAGCGGAAAAGAAAAAGGGATAATTCAGAATAGATTTTGATTATAGAAGATTAAATGACAATACATTTGAAGACAAATATTGTATACCTGACAAACACACTTTAATTAACCAAATACAAGGTAAAAACTGGTTTTCTAAATTTGATTTAAAATCAGGTTTTTGGCAAGTAAAAATGCATAAAGATAGCATTGAGTAGACATCTTTTTCTTGTCCGTTGGAATATTTTGAATGGCTAGTAATGCCATTTGGACTTGAAAATGCTCCACAAATATTCCAAAGAATGATGGATGACATTTTTAAAGAATGTTAGAATTTTACTTGTGTTTACGTTGATGATGTTCTTGTTTTTTCTAAATATAAAAAAAAAAAACATCTAGAACATTTACATATAATTTTTTCCTTATTCAAAAAACATGGTCTAATAATTTAAAAAAAGAAAATTGAAATTGGAAAAAATTATACTCTTTTTTAGGGGCGGAAATAAGAAATAGAACTATTAAATTATAGCCTCATATTTCTAGAAAAAGTTTATAATTTCCAGATAAATTGGAAGACTTAAAACAACTACAGTCTTTTCTAGGATTAGTAAATTATGTTAGGCCATATTTCAAAAATTTGTCTAAATTAACTTCTCCCTTATATAATAAGGCACAACAGAAAGGAGTTAGAAAATTCAATGATCAAGATATCAAAATAGTTCAACAACTGAAAGAACAAATTAAAGCATTAGAACCATCGGCTTTACCATTATAATCAGATTATTTAATTATAGAAATTGATGGGTGTGAATTAGGATGGGGAGAAATCTTAATCAAAAAACCCAATGAATTTTCTTTGAAGCCATTAGAAAAAATGTGTAGATATACTTCAGGAACCATCAAAGAAAAAGGATATTTAACATCCCTTGATTATGAAATTTTAGCTATTATTTATGTGTTGGAAAAATTTGCTTTATTTATCTTATCTAAAAAACAAATTACTATTAGAACTGATTGTGAAGCAATTGTAAAATTTGCATATACAAAAAATGAAAGAAAATTAACCTCTAATAGATGGATTAAATTTAGAGAATTTGTCTTAAATAGAGGATTTAAAATAAAATGGGAACATATTAAAGGAAAGGTTAATAAAATACCAGGTCTATTATCTAGAAAATTGCTACATAGTTAACAGTTGCGCTTGAATTTTTCAGAAAAATACACGATATTCAGACATTACAAATGGCTGGAAAAGTCATTGACTTTGATATAACCAAATTAAAGACATTTCCCGAAAAGGAACCATTCAAAACACCTATGAGAAATCAGCTCAAAGAAGAAGAAACATGCCTTTTAGACAACATTTGGAACTTATCCACCACCTCTCAATGTAACAGTAAGAAAGTAACAGAAATAAATGCATTAGCATCTTATTTTGCTACTGGAAGACATTTGAGCAAAAAACCATTTCTTTGCTACACATTATTCACTTGTCCAAAAGTCGGAGTTTATTTAGATTGGGAAGAAATGACCCAATTAATTAAAGAAATTAAATTATTTCCAAGGTATGGTTAATCCTTGTAATTAAGATTTATGGAAATGATATTATCATATCACCATGAGTTCTTAAATACCAAAATTATTTAAAACACTTGGAAACCTTTGGTGACCAAGATTTTTTACATGAAATTCAATACATTGCTCCTAAAGGCAAAGGAAAAGAAGTTTCCTTAAGACCACAAACTCCACAAAAAGAACAAAAAACTTTCAGTGAAACATTAAATTCTCCAAACAAACCCAAAAATCATCACAAGTTTGGTAAATCTAGGAAACCATCACCAATTAAGACACCTCCCAAGACTTATGTAGAAGAAATGGGAATAAAAACATTTTTTTTGTTACAAGAAGCCTTGGCCCAAATTTGTAACAACCAAATTATCCACAATGGAATCTCCACTGAATCGGATTTTGTTCATAATAACTAAAAACCATGTCAAAACATGTTTAAGGATTGCCCTGAAAATCAAGAGGGTGAATGCTATTGTCAATTAGATTTTGCCATTAGGAAGGCAAGGATCTCCTTACCAACTTTTAAATCCTTCAAATTTAGATATTACCCTTTAACATTAACCAATTTGCTTAAACATGGACTGGTAAGTATAATTAATGTTCCACCATTATATGACTTCACTCCATATTTACCAGCATTCTTAGCTGATACATTAGAAAGCATAATTCCAGAATTACCACAAAATGCAAAATTGGAAATGACATCATTATATCAAGATTTTCACAATAATTGTCCAAGTTATCATTTAATTTGGTTATATTTCAAGAATATGGATATTGAATTTGAAGAATTCCAAGTGTAAAATTTGGTTCCAAAGACCTTACACTTAGAAGATCTCCCAAAACAACTAGAAATTTCCAGAGCCAAAATAATTTCTAAAGACTTTGGCTGGTCCAAATAAAAAATGGATGAAAAAAATCTCCAAAGAGAAAACAAAACAGGGAAATATTATTGTAACTCAGATATTACAAAAAAATTATTTTTCCCTTTTGAAGTCAAACATTCAAAGCCAAAATTGGTAGAGACATACAGGAGAAGAGAAACGTCTTGGGGAAAAAATAAGGATCATCATAATCTTCCCAAGATAATCCCTTAATTATGTAAATTGCAAAAAAGATACGTCACTGGTGAGGTAAAATTAAAAAAGTTATTGCTGACAAGAAAAATGCTGAAAAATTAGTAGAGGCATACAGGAGAAAAGGCACGTCTTGGGGAAAAAAATCAGGATCATCAGAATCTTCACAAGATAATATATTAATTGTGTAAATTGCAAAAAAGATACGTCACTAATGGGGTAAAATTAAATAAATTATTACCGACAAAAAAACGCTGAAAAAGACAAGCATTAAAGGAATAGTTACTTGACCCTTCTAAGATATGTAAGGGTAATCCTGACTCACAAGGCTATGAAAGGGGGCCTGTCCCTTTCAGCCTTTTTCTTGTCGGTAATAATTTCTTTAATCTTATGTCATTAGTGACGTATCTTTTTTGCAATTTACACGATTAATGGATTATCTTGTGAAGATTCTGATGATCCTGATTTTTTTCCCAAAGATGCGCTTCTTCTCCTGTATGCCTCTACCAATTTTGGCCTTGAATCTTTGAATTTAAAAGGGAAAAAGATTTTTTTTGTAATATCCGAGTTACAATAAATTTTCCATGTTTTGTATTCTCTTTGGAGATTTTTTTCATCCCTTTTTTATTTGGACTAGCCAAAGTCTTTAGAAATTATTTTGGCTCTGGAAATTTCTAGTTGTTGTGGGAGATCTTCTAAGTATAAGGTCTTTGGAACCGAATTTTTACTTGGAATTCTTCAAATTCAATATCCATATTATTGAAATATAACCAAATTAAATGATAACTTGGACAATTATTGTGAAAAATTGGATATAATGATGCTATTTCCAGTTTTTCATTTTGTGGAAATTCTATAATTATGGTTTCTAATGTATCAGCTAAGAATGCTGGTAAATATGGAGTGAAGTCATATAATGGTGGAACATTAATTATACTTACAAGTCCATGTTTAAGCAAATTGGTTAATGTTAAAGGGTAATCTCTAGATTTGAAGGATTTAAAATTTGGTAAGGAGATCCTTGCCTTCCTAATGGAAAAATCTAATTGACAATAGCATTCAGCCCCTTGATTTTCTGGGAAGTCTCCAAACAAGTTTTGACATGGTTTATAGTTATTGTGAACAAAATCCCATTCAATGGAGATTCCATTGTGGATAATTTGGTTGTTACAAATTTGGGCCGGGGCTTCTTGTAACAAAATAAATGTTTTTATTCCCATTTCTTCTACAGAAGTCTTGGGAGGTGTCTGAATTGGTGATGACTTTCCCATATTTACCAAACTTGTGATGATTTTTGGGTTTTTTGGACAATTTAATGTTTGTCTGAAATTTTTTTGTTCTTTTTGTGGAATTTGTAGTCTTAAGGAAACTTCTTTTCCTTTTTGTTTAGAAGCAATGTTTTGAATTTCATGTCAAAAATCTTGGTCACCAAAGGTTTCCAAGTGTTTTAAATAACTTTGGTATTTAAGAACTCGTGGTGATATGATAATATCATTTCCAAAACTCTTAATTACAATGTATATGGCTTCTTGTATATCAAAATATCCTTTATACAAGGGTTGACCATGAAGAGTTGAAAAACACAAGAAGGGGGGTTGAATTGGGATCTTAAAAATCAATGCAAATGACACAATGACTTTTATCCTGGTTCGTTTGATCTCAAACTACTCTAGTCCACCCGCCAAGGTGATTTCTCCTCTCTCCAACGAGGTCTTAATTCACTAATCAAACTTGATTACAAATCTACTTTGACAACTGCCAAAGTCTTCTTGAGTACAACCACAACCCGATTTATCACAAGGAATTTCACTAATAAAAGTATGAACAAAGCAGTGTACAGTATGTTTTTCGTTACAAAAACAGTATCACAAACTTGTGATGTGTTACACAGTTTAGAGAATAATATGAATAAGGAGTAGCAGCGTAGAAAGATTGTGAATTGCAGTGTTGTAAATCGTGAAAGATTTAACCTTGTCCCTTGTTTAAATAGGTGCAACAATCTTGTGTAATTTGAAACTTGATAAATGTCAGTTAATGCACTTTCCTCAATTAAAAGATCCTTGTCTGTTTGTAGTTGTTGCAATTGATACAGCTTTGATGAATAGTAACCCTTCAAAACATTAAGGAATATTTTTGCTGCTTGCTTCAGAACTTGGAAGGTAAGAATCATAAGGTCCTGTTTGTAGTGTTAGACTTCCGTTCATAGTTAAAACGTCTTTCTCTTAGCGTAACTTCTGATCTTCATTCATCAGAACATTCTGAGATTAGTCTATGTTCACAGCAGGAACAACCTTGTAGCTTAACTTCTGATTCACTCCCGTCAGAACTTCTCTATAAAATAGAATATAATTTTAGAGTGCATATTTGTTCTTTGTGTTTGTTATCATCAAAACTCTTACAAGGGTTGTAGAATCTAACTATGTTCTAACAATCTCCCCCTTTTTAATGATGACAAAAACTAGGATATTTCAATTAAAATAGACAGAACATAAAGCATTAGAGAGTCTCCCCCTGAGTTGAGTACTCGGATAGAGATGAATTACTTCTCTGAAGTTCACTCTGATCAGAGCTTTTGATGCATCTCCTTCTGTCTTCATCAGAGTTTTGTTCCTGTTTCGATTTCAGGAAAAAAAATGAGAAGTTATGATATTCAAAATGTTTGAGACCTTGTCCCGATATACTGTTATTGAAAATATCTTACGTTCTCCCCCTTTTTGTCAGGAATCAAAAAGCAATATAAACACTAATATTCAGAGTCAAAAAGCTGATTTATATTAAAACATGATTTCAATCAAATTTTAAGATCCAGATAAAACAAGATAAATGAATTCAGAAAACAAGTTATAAAAAACTAAGATTGAGGAGGGGGAAGTCGTGTGAACAACTCTTCCAACAAGCTCTTAATCTGAGTGCTTGATTCCTCTTGTTTTCCCAGCATTTCCTTGATTTCTTTGCTCGTGTCTTCTTGCTTGTCCAATCTTTCTTTGATCACTGTATTCTCTTTCTTTAACTCTTCCAGAGTTTGCATAACCAAAGATGAAGCTGGTGTATCCACAGAAGATGCAAGTTTCTCAGAACACTCTGTAGCATTTTCTGATTCAGTGGCTTCTTCAGTTGCTTTGGCTTTATCTTGAATAATAGCTAGAGGAATATTTTCGGAGCATGTTTCAATAACTTCTGAAGGTTGGTTCTCTTTCTAGGGAGCATTGTCCAGCAGAAGAATAGATTTCCTTTCCCAGTGACTCAGAACTTGATCCTTGAAAACTTTTAGCTGATCACAAATGTTCTGTTGAGCCAGTTCATAGCTTAATTATTTGAGCTTCTGGGATTCTAAGTTGAACCATCTTCTGAACTGATTCCAGTGAGAATCAAAAGCAACAGGATTTATATTTTCTAAACTTTCTTTCTTCAAAGAGTTAACCCTTTCCATTAATTTTGTTTCAAAAATCAATAAGTTTCTACCAACAAATGCTTTGGTTATAGTTGGTTTCAGTTTGGGAATGGCAATTTTGTGAGAGGTTGAGGCTAGGTGATCCAACGCTTCTAAGTCTATGATTGTTCTTAGGTGATCATCTGGATGGTTAATAGGAGAGGGAGTAGGCGAATCATAAATGATGATTGGTGGTGGAGGTGTGTTTGGTGGAGTGGAATGATAAGGTGATGGAATTTATGGAATGTCTAGAATGAAGAGAGGTTGTTGAACCATGAGAGGTTATGTTATTCCAGGAATTGGTGTGGCGGTATCAGAGTCTGTATGAATCTTCTGGTTGGTAAGCGGTAGCGTTTGGATTTTCTGGGTGAGTGGTTTGGAAGTTTGGATTTTTTGTTTGGGGAGCTTGAAGGTTTGGATTTTCTGGGTTAGGAGTTTGAAAATCTGGATCAAATTGATCAATATCAGAAAGAACTCTATCAAGTTCTGGCTAATTTTGTTCAAGATGTGGATTGGGAGAGAGAGGTTCGTTTAGTATGTTTTCTAGAGTTACAGAGGGGTCAAACTCTATATCAAAATCTTCAAATGTTTGAGGTGAGGGATCTTCTATTGGTTTTGGAGATGCGGGTGTTTCAAATGTTGGAAAAACTATTGATTCTATAACAGAAATAAATGAAGTGTTACCTTTCTTTTTAGCAGCTTTTGGAGTCCTCTGAGAAGATCCTTCTCCTGCAGATTTTCTTTTTCTAGACTTCTTTAGGAAAAAATCTGGAGCTTGCTGATGCAGATCACAAATGTTTAGTTATGGAGCAGTTCCATCCTTCTTGCATGTTTCTAAGTATCTGACAACTATTTCTAGTGAAGCATCAATCTCAGAAAATAGAGGAAAATCTTTTAGAGGGATTCTCCTTGGAGTGATGACTTCCTATGTAGCAATGGTTGGCTCCTTCTTAATGATGTCAATAATCTTCATATTTTTCAAGTTCTTGGCATTAAGGGGTTTTCCAGCACATGCCTCCAGCGTGCTTATCTGCTGAGCTTCAGTCAGATGCTCTATTAATCTATTCTCAGTCAGGATATCAAAAATTAACCTGCCCAAAGGCATCCAATCCCTCTTGGATATTTCATTTTCTCTTATTTCCTTCACGCTTGTTCTCATATGATTGAAAACCAAGTGAGGAAGGTTTATTCTTGTCTTCTTCGCAATGAAATATAGCAGAAATTGTTGATCAATATTGATGTAGTCAGTAGAGCTTGTTGGCTTCCTGTGGTTGATACAACCCAGAATGATCTTAGCCCAGATTCTGAAGTAGTCCTTCAGATCTCTAATCTTGTTGGATGGTTGTTCAAAAGTGAAGATTACTCTTGATATGGCCTTTAGGTCAGAACATTTCTCAGTCATGTCGCTGCACCAGATTCCTCCGCCATTGTAACCAATCAACTTTGCAATCAAATCTTCAGTAATTGCAATTTTCTTCCCCATTACATAAGACGTTACTTGGTGATTAGAGGAGGTTGCATGAATCCATAATTCCTTTACCAAAATTGGGAACACTGGACCTAGAAGACGATCGAAATACTTGTTCCAACCTTGAGCAGCTACATCTGCAGAAAGATGAAACCCATTCTCCTTCATGCTTTCAAAGTCGATGATAAGCTCATGGAGAACCTCGAGAGAATCAATTGGAGTGAGTAAGGTTCTTATCAGTTCTTCGTATTGTTCTGATGTTGATGAAGATGAACCAGGAGCACATTGAATATTTTTAGCGCTTGAAGAAGATGCCATTATTCACACTGACTGTTTGAGATTTATGAGAAAAGGGGTTTTTGCAAACGAAAACTAGAGAGGAAAATAGAAGCGAGAAAAAGTGATAGTGATAGTGAGTGTGTATATATAATCAATTTGAAAACTTAATCAATAAGAAAGAAAAAAATCAATGATTACACAGCAATTATGAATCCTGAAAATAGGGGTTGGCGTGGAGATAAGAAACAGTTATCAATGACATGCGTCTCAATGCACCCAATCAAATCTTTAGACCCTTCAGAATTTGAACGTGTGTTCAGCCTTATAAGGACGCTTGTGAGAGGATGACAAATGTTGATAATGTGAACTGCACACATCTATCTTTGAAATGAACCGTTCAGATCTTCGTAGATATATTCTGATGCAACTGTTCTTCTAACTTCTGAAGACTTGTTGATCAGGTGTTCACAAAGAAAACATAAAATTCTGAGGGTTAATGAATATATAAATAAAACTCTTATTCTGGACATAATTTCATGCTGAGATGTTTCAGAATGAAATTAAACCTATCTTCGGAAAGTGGTTTAGTAATGACATCATCCCATTGATGGTTTGTGTCAATAAATTTTAAGGAACGGATTCCTTTCTGAATATAGTCCCTAATAAAGTGATGTTTTATTTCTATATGCTTAGCCCTAGAATGAAAAATAGGATTCCTAGATAAACATATTGTAGAATTATTATCACAGAATATAGGAATGTTACTCTCAAATATGTTGAAGTCTTCAAGCTGACTCTTCTCTAGAGCATTTGTATGCTACATCCAGCAACTGCTATGTATTTAGCTTCAGTTGTTGACAAAGCAATTGTGGATTGCCTGTTGCAGGACCATGAGATCAGATTTTCTCCCAGAAACTGGAAGCTTCCAGGAGTGCTTTTTCTTTCTACTCTGTCTCCAGCGAAGTCAGCATCACAGTACCCTACTAAATTGTATTCATTGGGCTTTCTCTTTAGATCTTTTGTTTTACCTTTTTACTTACCTCTTCCTTTTCCAGAATGCATGTGGGATGCATTGGAGTCTTAGATGGCTTACACTCTGATAGGTCAAATTTCTTCAGAAGTTCTCTAACGTATTTGCTCTGGTGTATGTAGGTTCCTTCTGGAGTTGGATTGATCTGAATGCCCAGAAAGAATTTTAGTTCTCCCATCAAGCTCATTTCAAACTCTGCCTGCATAGACTTAGCAATTTCTCTTTCCAGAGAAGCTTTATTAGATACAAATATTATATCATCTACATAAATTTGACAAACTAAAATGTCATTTATAAATGTCTTACAGAACAAGGTTGTGTCCACTTTCCCTCTGGTGAATTCCTTTTCTAACAGAAATCTACTTAGTCTTTCATACCAAGCTCTAGGAGCTTGTTTTAGACCATATAGTGATTTCTTTAGTTTGAAAACATATTCTGGATGTTTGGAATTTTCAAACCCAGCGGGTTGGTGCACATAAACCTCTTCATCAATGTATCCATTTAAGAATTCACTTTTGACATCCATCTGATGGAGAGTGGTGCCATTATTTACAGCAAAAGAGATTAAGAGTCTGATATATTCTAACCTGTCGACTGAAGCAAAGGTTTCTGTATAGTCTATCCCCTCTTGCTGACTATAACCTTGTGCAACCAGTCGTGCCTTCTTTCTGATGACTTATCCTTGTTCATTCAGTTTGTTTCTGAATACCCACTTTGTTCCAATAACGTTGAACCCTTTTAGTTTAGGAACCAGATCCCATACATCATTTCTGGTGAATTGATTTAATTCCTCCTGCATGGCCAGTATCTAGTCGTTGTCCAGAAGAGCTTCATCAATGGTGGTTGGCTCAATCAGAGATACCAATCCCATGAGAGATTCTTCAGAATTTTTGAATGTGGATCTTGTTCTGATTGGATCTTCCTTCTTTCCTAGAATTTTGTCTTCAGGGTGAGCTAGGCTGCTTCTGGATAGTCTTTTCTGGAGATGTTCTTCAGAAGTTGTTGTAGTGCTTGTGACATTTCCTTCTGATAATGTTTGAGAGTCTTTGTTAGGAACTTTTGATGTATTGCCTTCAGTACCTGTGAATTGAACTTCTATATCTCCAAGAGATTCATTTAGCTTTGACTTTTGAGAGCCAAGCTTGTCATCAAATCTAACACTGATTGACTTTTCTACAATCTGTGTTTCTGTATTGTATACTTTTTAGCCTCTTGAGCATTCAGAGTATCCTAATATAATACACTTTTGTGCTTTAGAGTCAAACTTGTTCAGATGTTCTTTGGTGTTAAGCATAAAACAAATACATCCAAATGGATGGAAATGCGAAATGTTGGGCTTTCTGTTCTTCCATAGTTCATATGGAGTCTTATCTAGAATAGGTCTTATGGAGATTCTATTCTGAATGTAACACGTTGTGTTAATTGCTTCTGCCCAGAAGTTCTTAGAAATGTTAGTCTCATTGATCATGGTTCTGGCTATTTCTTGTAAAGTTCTGTTCTTTCGTTCTACAACTCCATTTTGTTGGGGAGTTCTAGGATAAGAGAAATCATGAGAGATGCCATTCTCATTAAAAAATATTTCAAATTTTTTGTTTTCAAATTCTCCACCATGATCACTTCTAACTTTGACAATTCTAAGATATTTCTCATTCTGGACTTGGTTACAGAAAGCAACAAACACAGAGTGTGACTTGTCCTTGTGTCTTAAGAACTTTACCCATGTCCATCTGCTATAGTCATCTACGATCACTAACCCATACTTCTTGCCACTAATGGATGCAATTTTCACTGGTCTAAATAGATCTATATGCAGAAGTTCTAATGGTCTAGAGGTAGAAACAACATATTTTGCTTTAAAAGGAGGTTTTGCAAACTTGCCTTTCTGACATGCTTCACACAGAGCATCTGAGCTGAACTTCAGATTAGGAAGTCCTATGACCAGATTGAGTTTGTTAATCTGAGATATTCTTCTCATACTAACATTCCCCAATCTTCTGTGCCAGACCCATTTCTCGTTGTTAACAGACATTAGGCATTTTGCGTTATGACTTTTTAGTTCAGAAAGTTTCATTTTGTAAATGTTGTTCTGTCTCTTTCCATTAAATAGGATAGATCCATCTTTCTTACTAACAGCTTTACAGGAATTTTAATTAAAGATTATATCATAACCATTATCACTTAATTGACTTATGGATAACAAGTTATGCATTAATCCATCTACTAATAGAACATTATTAATAGAAGGGAGATTACCGTTACCGATAGTTCTAGAGCCAATGATCTTCCCTTTCTGATTGCCTCCAAAACCTACGTAGCCTCCAGATTTAAGTTCCAGACTTTGGAACATATGTTTTCTTCCTGTCATGTTTCGAGAGCATCCAGAGTCTAGGTACCATGATTGGTGTTTTAGTCTTGCTGTCAAAGATATCTGCTACATATATAATTTTATCCTTAGGTACCCATATCTTTTTGGGTCCTTGTTTGTTAGTGTTACCAAAATTATGTTTGAATTTTGGTTTAGCAGAAAAATCATTACTGGTGTATTTTAAGTCATGTGTGTGCCCATAAGTAAAGTTAGATTTTAAAGGTGTGCGTTTAATAACTAAGTCCATGACTTTCTTAGGTTGGGATACTTTACCTTTGTATCCTATACCTTTTTTTCCATTTCTGCTAACTCCATAGATCATTGAAGCCATCTTGCTTCTATCTATGTTTTTAGCAAGGAACTTCTGAAAGCTATGATCATATTCCTTTATGATCTTATCAGAGTTACTGGGAACCTCTGAGATTGTTTCCTTTTGAGTGTTTTGTAAACCGTTTTCAAGTTTTGAAATTTTTTCTTTTAGCTCAGAATTTTCTAATCTCAAATTCCCAGTTTCTTCAGAGTCAAACTATATCCTTTTTCGGGTTCTTGAATTTGACTCGAAGCTACTGATATCTTTCAAGAATTTCACTCAGACTTTCTCCTAATTCAGCTTTAGTAAAGTTTACAGTAAAGTCGGGAAATACCTCTTTTGTGTCTGATTCTGATTCTGACCCAGATGATTCACTATCTTCTGTCATGTTGGCCATAAGAGAAATGTTGGCTCTTTCATCTTCTGATTTTGTGTCTGCGTCAGAAGTATCTGAGTCATCCCATGTTGCCATGAGACTTTTCTTCTTCTCCTTGAAGAACTTCTTTTTAGGTTTCTCCTTCTGAAGCCTTGGACAATCGCTTTTGTAGTGCCCTTGTTCATTGAACTCGTAGCAGACAATTTCGTTGTTGCTTGACTTTTTGTGTCCATGAGACAATTCAGACTTTTGTGTCCAGAAGAAGATTCAGAATTTCTGTATCCAGAGAATGATTCATTCTGATTCCCTGTTCTTCTGGAGTTTCTGAACTTCCTTTTCCTCTACTTCCACAGCTGATTGACTCTTCTGGAGAGAAGAGACAATTCGTCTTCTTTTGATGAGGATCCACCAGAGGTTTCTTCCATAGCCTGCAAAACTTTAGAATCATATTTTTTTGTTAGATTTAAGAGCTAAAGGCTTACCTTGATTCTGGGGCTCATCATCTTCTAGCTCTATCTCATGACTTCTGAGCGAGCTGACAAGTTCTTCTAGAGATGTCTTGTTGAGATCTTTTCCAGTTTGAGAGCAGTGGCCATGGGCGTCCATTGCTTTGGTAGACTTATAATGATCTTCTTTACATGATCAACAGTTGAATACCCTTTGTCCAGAACTCTTAGCCCAACAACTAGAATTTGGAATCTTGAGAACATTGCTTCAATGGTTTCACTTTCTTCCATCTTGAAGGCTTCGTATTTCTGAATGAGCACAAGGGCTTTGGTTTATTTTAGTTGTATGTTGCCTTCATGCGTCATTTTTAGAGAATCAAACATGTTTTTAGTTGTCTCTCTGTTTGTGATCTTCTCATACTCTGAATATGAGATGGCACTCATGAGAATAGTTCTGGCCTTGTGATGATTTCTGAAGTCGCGCTTTTGATTATCAGACATTCTTTTTCTATCAATCTTTTGACCACTTTCATCCACAGGATGTATGTACCCATCAATTACCATATCCCAGAGATCAGCATCATGAACCAGAAAGAAGCTTTCAATTCTGTCTTTCCAGTAGTCAAAGTTCTCTCCATCAAAGATTGGAGGTTTGCCGTTGATTCTATATTTATCATCATGGTAGTCATTACTGATGTTCTGACTTGGTCCCACTATAGTGTTTTTCTTAGCTTGGATCTTGTACTAACACGGTTAAGTGCTTGAACTCAGAACCAGGCGCTCTGATGCCAATTGAAGAATTGAAAACACAAGAAGGGGGTGAATTGGGATCTTGAAAATAAATGTATATGACACGATGATTTTTATCCTGGTTCGTTTGATCTCAAACTACTCCAGTCCACCCACCAAGGTGATTTCGCCTCTTTCCAACGAGGTCTTAATTCACTAATCAAACTTGATTATAAATCTACTTTGAAACTGCCAAAGTCTTCTTGAGTACAACCACAACCTGGTTTATCTCAAGGAATTGCACTAATAAAAGTATGAACAAAGCAGTGTACAATATGTTTTTCGTTACAAAAACAGTAACACAAACTTGTGAGGTATTACACAGTTTAGAGAATAATATGAATAAGGAGTAGTAGCGTTAAAAGATTGTGAATTGTAGTGTTGTAAATCGTGAACGATTTAACCTTGTCCCTTATTTAAATTAGCGCAGCAATCTTGTGTAATTGGAAACTTGATAAATGTCAATTAATGCACTTTCCTCAATTAAAAGATCCTTGTTTGTTTGTAGCCGTTGCAATTGATATAACTTTGATGAATAGTAATGCTTCAAAACATTAAGGAATTTATTTGCTGCTTGATTCAGAACTTGGAAGGTCAAAATCATAAGGTCTTGTTTGCAGCGTTAGACTTTCGTTCAGAGTTAAAACGTATTTCTCTTAGCGCAACTTTTGATCTTCATTCATCAGAACATTATGAGATTAGTCTACGTTCACAGCAGGAACAACCTTGTAGCTTAACTTTTGATCCACTTTCGTCAGAACTTCTCTACAAAATAGAATATAATTTTAGAGTGCATATTTGTTCTTTGTGTTTGTTATCATCAAAACTCTTACGAGGGTTGTAGAATCAAACTATGTTCTAACAAACCATACCTTGGAAATAATTTAATTTCTTCAATTAATTGGGTCATTTCTTCCCAATCTAAATAAACTCCGGCTTTTGGACCAGTGAATAATGTGTAGCAAATAAATGGTTTTTTCGCTCAAATTTCTTCCAGTAGCAAAATAAGATGCTAATGCATTTATTACTACTACTTTTTTACTGTTACCTTGAGAGGTGGTGGATAAATTCCAAATATTGTCTAAAAGACATGTTTCTTCTTCTTTGAGCTGATTTCTCATAGGTGTTTTAAATTGTTCCTTTTCAAGAAATGTCTTTAATTTGGTTATATCAAAGTCAATGACTTTGCCTGCCATTTGTAATGTCTGAATTTCCTATATTTTTCTGAAAAATTCAGGCACAATTGTTAATTATATAGCAATTTTATGGAGAATAAATCTGGTATTTTATGATCCTTTCCTTTAATGTGTTCCCATTTTATTTTAAGTCCTTTATTTAAGACAAATTCTCTAAATTTAATCCATCTATTAGAGGTTAATTTTCTTTCATTTTTTGTATCTGCAAATTTTACAATTGCTTCACAATCAGTTCTAATAGTAATTTGTTTTTTAGATAAGATAAATAAAGTAAATTTTTCCATCACATAAATAATAGCTAAAATTTCATAATAAAGGGATGTTAAATATTATTTTTCTTTGAAGGTTCTTGAAGTATATCTATAAATTTTTTCTAATGGCTTCAAAGAAAATTCATTGGGTTTTTTTATTAAGATTCCTCCCCATCCTAATTCACACCCATTAGTTTCTATAATTAAATAATCAGATTATAATGATAAATCCAATGGTTCTAATGCTTTAATTTGTTCTTTCAATTGTTGAACAATTTTGATATCTTGATCATTGAATTGTTGAACTAATTTGTTCTTCCAATGGTTCTAATGTGCCTTATTATATGAGGGAGAAGTTAATTTAGACAAATTTTTGAAATATTGTCTAACATAATTTACTAATCCTAGAAAAGACTGTAATTGTTTTAAGTCTTCCAATTTATCTGGAAATTCTAAAAAAATTCTAGAAAATGAGGCTATAATTTAATAGTTCCATTTCCTATTTCCTCCCCTAAAAAAGAGATATAATTTTTTCCAATTTCAAATTTCTTCTTTGAAATTATTAGACCATCTTTTTCGAATATGGAAAAAATTATATATAAATGTTCTAGAGGTTCTTTTTCAGATTTAGAAAAAACAAGAACATCATCAATGTAAACATATGTAAAATTGTAACATTATTTGAAAATGTCATTCATCATTCTTTGGAAGATTTGTGGAGCATTTTTAAGTCCAAATGGCATTACTAGCCATTCAAAATATTCCAATGGACAAGAAAAAGATGTCCACTTAATGCTATCTTTGAGCATTTTTAGTTGCCAAAAACCTGATTTTAAATCAAATTTAGAAAACCAGTTTTTACTTTGTATTTTGTTAATTAAAGTATCTTTGTTAGGTATATAGTATTCGTCTTTAAATGTATGGTCAGTTAATCTTCTATAATCAAAATCCATTATGGATTGTCCCCTTTTCTTTTCCGCTTCTTTTTGAACAGTAAAAGCAAGGGTTCTGTGTCTAGAATTTGATTTTTGAAAATTCCTAATTTCAACAATTGGTTAATGTGAATTTTAAAATCTTCTTGTTCTCAATTGTCATACTTGAAATTAGGTGATTTAATAGTAATGTCTGGATTGATAATTTCTAACTTACATAAAGTTTTATTTCTTTTCCAAAATTTTGTAGTATTTTCTCCTATTATTTCAATTTTTTCTAATTTTTTAATTATCTATTCTAGGTCATAATTTTGCAGGTTTTTTGTGAAATTTGTAGTGTCTATTAAGTGTAACTCACTTTATATACCATTGTTTAGGTCTAAATCTAAATCTTGTTGTTCTATATTATTGCAAGAACATTTATCCTTGGTTCCTTTGCAATTGCAGGTTTCATGTTTTTTTATTTGTGGTTTAAAGTTTTAAATAATAGGTATTAATGAACAATTTTTACTTATTATCACATAATCCTTGTTAATACTATTTTGTCCATAATTAGGGAGAATAAAGTCTAATCCCATAATAATAGGAACAAAAAGATTCACGTCTTTAATCTAAATTTTTGGCCATTGATAATAATTTGATCAATAATTACAATTTGTCTGAAATTTTACTTGGATATTTTTAAATTGTGAATCTGTCAATAATCTAGTTCCATCAAATTGTGTAGAATATGATGGTTTTACTTTAACAGTTTTATTTTTTAATTTCATTGAGATTATTTTTTCATCTATAGTAGATGAAGTTGCTCCAATATCTACTAAAATTGGTAAAGTATTTTCATAACCATGAATATTAATTTTTGCTTGTATTATAATTTTTATTAGTTTATCTTTATTGCAGATTAGTGGTACAGGAATTTCACAAGATTTTTCTAATTTTTTTTTTGGAATGTAACAACTTTATTTCATACCAAAAACAGTTACACACAAGGCGATACAAAGATCCAGCCCCAAAACAACCAACAAAACCTAAGGCAACATAAGATTAGCTAGATAATTCCTAATTCTAGGCTTTACCCAACATCTCTGAATAACAATATTAATAATCTTAGAACCTATGCAAAAATTTATATTTTTTTGGACCAAAACAATTCAGATTTCTAAACCTCCAAGCTTCATAAACAATTTCTATAAACGCCACTTTCAAAACTGCAGATTTAGGACCTTTGCCCTTACTATTAACTAGCATTCAGTTCAACTCTTGGTCCCAACAACCCGGATGGTGGTGCACATTGAGCCATGTCAGAACCTCATTCCAAATGGTCATCATGGTGTTGCAATTTAAAAACAGATGTTGCAGACTTTCTTTTTCAGCACAGAAAACACAGTTTTCATTATCCAACAGCTTAAACCTATATAATCTATCTTTGGTTGCAAGCATGTTATGACAAGCAACCCACAAGACAAAACATGATTTCAATCTAGCCAGGTTGTTAAAGAAGATCTTTTTCCAAAAAACATATGGGTCCATACTTTTCAACTCAAGATACACACTCCTAGTGTTCCACTTATCAAGCTGCAAATATTTGTTCCAGTTTACAAGCTACCATACTATCATTATATACCTCAATATCGATTTTAAGATCCAAGAACAGTTGGGTTTCATCTGGAAAGACATAATCCTATCCCCCTTGACATGATAGCAACATATCCATTTGATCCAGAGGTTGTCCGCTTTTCCAGACAAATTACAGAGCAACTTCAAGGCAGATGTTGTACACCAGGTTTTGATGTCTATAATATTCAATTCCCCTTGGCTTTTTTGTTTACAAGAGTCTTTCCACGTGACAGGGGCTTTCGTAGAAATCTTCTCACCCCTCAACCAGATAAACGATCTGCAGACAACATTCACCTTTTTAATGATAAACCTAGGGAGCGGAATGCTTTGGATCCAGAAATTTGTCATGGAAAAAATCACACTTTTTAAAAGTTGTACCTGCCAAGCAAAACTAAGGAGCTTAGAGCTCCAATGTCTGACTCGAGCCACCATCTTATCCACCAGAATAAGGAATTGAGTTATCGTGAGTCTCTTACTAGACAAAGGGATCCCAAGATACAGAAACGGAAGAGAACCTTCATGGAAACCAGACAGATGCAAAATTTTCGCTTTAGTACCGCTATCTATGTTTCTAAAGAATATTTTGAACTTAAGGAGGTTAGCAGCCAAACCTGTGGAAGCATAGAAGTTCTTAAACTCCTTCATCAGAAGCTAAACTGAAACAGTATCACCTCTCGCAAATATAAGGAGATCATCTGCAAAGGATAAGTTAATTATACCCAGCTTCTCACATTTGGCATGGAAATTGATGTTGGGATTCTCACGAAGCATGAGCAACACCCTATGGAGGTAATCCATTACCAACACAAAAAGCAAAGGAGAGAGAGGGTCTCCTTGACGGAGCCCACTCTTAGACATCAGAAAGTCCGTAAGCTCCCCATTAACTTTTTACTTATAAGAAACTGTGTTGATAGTCAGCATCACCCACTCAATGAATTTGTGAGGAAAGTTCATTTCTTTGAGGATGTTTTCTAGGGAACACCACTCCACAAAATCGTACGCTTTTTGGAGGTCCATTTGAATCATAACTCTAGGGGGAATTTCATTTGTTATAACCTTTAATTAAATTAGAAGCCAACAAGATATTGTCATGGATACGATTACCCGGAATAAAGGCAACTTGGCTTTGGTGCACAATCTAACTGATAACCCTACCAAGTCTATTGATCATCACTTTAGAGACAACCTTATAGACTATAGAGCAGCAGGAAATTAGCATGTAGTCACTAACCTTAGCAGCATTACTGTTCTTAGGGATGAGAGTCACAATGGTATTGTTTATAGCCTTGTACATTTTCCCTTTCTCAAAGAATTCTCTCACAGCATTACAAAAATCCAAATTAATAATACTTCATGTTTATTTATAGAACTTAGCATTATAGCCATCTCCCCCAGGGGTAGTGATATCCTTTATGCTCTTAAGGCTAATAAAATTCTCTTCTTCAGATATAGGCGCAACCAGGGAGTCACCTTGATCTCTATTTAACTGTCTACCTCTTTTAATTGAATCCACATCAATACCCACCATGTTAGGATTCGATGAGCCAACCAACTTACCATAGAAATCAACCACTTCCTTCATTATATCCTTCTGAGCTGTAACTTGAGATCCATTATCCCTACTCAAACTCAGAATCTGAGACTGTCTAGTTTTTTCTTTGAGGGTAGCGTGGAAATAACTATTGTTACCATCTCCTTGCCCAATTCAATCCACTTTGGCACGCTGCATCAACATATGTTCTTCAAGCTTATTAAGGTACACCAACTCTTCAGTATTGATTCTAACTTGCTCAATAATAGAAGGGTTCATTCTATCTAATCTCAGCAGCTCTTGTGATTCATACAGTTTGTCTCTAGCTTTGTGGATTTGCCCCTGAATACCCCTAAAAGAGTTGCAAAGATCCCTAATAACAGGTTGGAGTATTTGCATCTTTTTCTAGAGGGTATACATGCTTCCACCCATTAGAGGAATATCCCAACTAGCCTTGATTTTCTCCAGATGACCCTCCTTCTCAGTCACGATATTCATAAATTTGAATTGAGGAAGCTTTGATTGGGTCAAAACAGGGTCTTTTAGCCAAAGCATAGCATGATCAGATGTACCTGGTTCCATTATGAACATGGTAGAGTTCAGGTGCAACTGGTGCTAGCTAACATTGCCAATGAGCCTATTAATCCTAGAATAAATCGTGCCACTAGCCTGTTTATTAGGCCAAGTAAAATGATCACCCTGGCTATCCTTCTCAAACAAATTAAGAGAATCCATCATGCTGAACAAATCCTCATATTCAGACTCCATAACAGGTTTGCCTCATATTCTGTCATTGGCCCTCGAAACATTGTTGAAATCACCCATAATGCACCAGGGATCATTATTCAACGGTTGAAGATTAGTGATGTCACCCCATAAGGCCCTCCTCTCCTTAAGGGTATTCCAAGCGTAAACCCATGTACACCAGAAAAGAAAGTCCCCTGCTAAATTGTGAATTTCCACATGAATCAACTGGTCAATGCTCCTATGGTGGACAACCTGGATTTTGTTGGCATTATACATCATCCAGATTCTCCCATTCGCATGGCATTGGTAGTTGTCAAGCCATGACCATTGGCCCCCAAATTTATTCCGGATATAATCTAGTTTCAGCTAGAATAGCCAACTCTGGATGTAGCCTGTTGAGGCGGGCCCTAACCTCTCTATATTTTCTAGCATTATTAATGCCCCTGAGATCCCAAGATAAGATCGTGGTGGGGGTTCCAAGTACACTCCAGATTCATTCCATAATCTGAGAGTGCCAAACCCATTCTCACACGCAATTTCAGCATCATTAG
The DNA here is from genome assembly GCA_948472305.1 of Vicia faba. NCBI lineage: Eukaryota > Viridiplantae > Streptophyta > Magnoliopsida > Fabales > Fabaceae > Vicia > Vicia faba. Next base: position 746,943,159 of record OX451737.1, read on the forward strand.
GGGAGTTTTGTGATTGAGACTTCCCTTTTTTCCCCATAGTTGGAACTTCTATCCAGGGGACTGATGGTTCAGGCAAATCAACACTCACTTCATGGATGGATTTAAAACTATCATTCTCATCTGGAGGAACCTTCAGATTGTCCTACGACATTTTAGCATTCCATATCTTCACAAATTTAGGTCTTTCTTCCATACATTGGAGGCCCACTTTCCTGCACTTCTCACAAAATTTCAGTTTCCATTCGTATTTGACCTTCTGAGTTAGTCTCTTACCTTCATTGTCTTTAATAAGGATGCTCTCCCTCAATGTAGTAGTGATATCAACTTCCACAAGCAACCTAGCATATGTCACTCTTAACTTGTTAGCAGTACATTCATCTGAGCATAAAGGCGTACCTAGAACACTGCCAATCTTCCTTAAGATTTTTCTCCCCAAAGGTGAAGAGGTAGGTTAGGCAGGGTCACCCAGACTGGTAAGGTCATCAGCATATCCCTGCTGAAATCGAATCCTTGATGCCATTCTTTCAAAATCATAGGAACTCCGTGAATAGAGTAAGGCCCTTTCATGACCACTTGATCCCCGTCCCTGTGGGAATTAAACCTCAGAAGAAAATACCCTTGTTCATGGTAGAAAATCCCATGCCACTGAACGAAGTTCCAGAATTTCACCATGAATTTCTTAACAGCATTCATGCTTAAATCTTTACCAAGAGCATACATAATCAGAGTTGAATCCCAGAACTTCAATTCAGACTAAACATCCTCCTGTTCAATTTCAACCTCAAATTCCCCATCTATAACTTTGGGGGCTATAAATCCTAGTGTCAATCCGTTCATGGGTAATCTGTTGTCGCTAATTATGTCCACCCAGAGCTTTTTCTTACCCTCTTCCACCACTGTATCCAATTTAGGGTTTTTCGAAAGAAAATGAAAATGAGTTCCTCCTCAGAGCTTGCCCCAGCCACAACCTCGTCTGAAACCACATTTCCAATACCTGAACCATGACTTGACCCCGCTATGTTCTTAAATATTTAGGGTGTATTCGATGGAGAAGACACCTTCTTCTTTGGCCTTCCTCTCCCCCGCGTCATTGCCAAAAGTGAAAGATACAACCATCGTTCGCAGCGACAACCCCGGTTGGTCCTTAAACCCAAAGGCTAGGACTTTAAACCTGATCGGGATCACCATCACAAGGATGGGATCTAGAAACTGCAACCCTTGAGTGAATACAGGAAATCACACCTCCATAGCCGTAAATCGCCTTTCTCGCTTCCCAAAACTCTCTCTCAACTATTATTCATTAATGACAATCAGGTTTTTCTGTATTATTTATAATATTAACTTTTTCCTGAGTGATTTTTATTAATTTAAAATTAGTTTCATAGATTGGTAATTTTCCTTTTTCAATAATTTATGTTAGTTTTTTAATATTTTCTTCTAAACATTCAAGTCTTGCTTCTAATTTGTCAACCTTATTTTCTAAGTTTTAAAACTTGATTTCTACCTTATTTTCTAAATAATTTTTAACTTTTGGAGGACTTGAATTATTTGAGATTTCCTGAATTTTATTTTCTATACTAAAATGTTTTTTAATGCAATTTAAACATATCTGTTTTAAACAAATTTTTCATTTCCATCTTTTTTCAAAAGGAGAAAACCAATTACATTTGAAGCATCTAACGTTGTCACTTCCAGCTTTGTAGTTTCAATTATGGTTACAATCTAAAGGTTTATTTTTTGGCTCCAATATTTTATTTAAAAGTGAATTTTTCAATTTTTCTAACAAAATAGAATTATTATTATTTTCATCTTCGAGAGTAATTTCAATTTCTTCATTTTCTATTCCTTCTAGAGAGCAAATACTCCAAATTTTAGAGTTGTCTGAAATATCTGAAGTTATTTCTAAAATGTCTTCTTTTATAGTAGATATAAAATTTGACTCTTGTAAATAAATTTTGTTTGTTTGGGCAAATAGAAGATAAGTGTCCTGGTTTATTACAAACAAAAAAAAAGTAATTGTATTTCTATAAGTCTTGTTAGGGTTATATTTTCTGACATATTTTTCTTTGTTTAAATACGGTTTTTTGGCATTAGATTTTCTTAAGTAATTTTTCTTTACATAATTTTTCTTAAATCTAGGATGGTTCCTCTGATTTTTATCATCAGGATGCTTGCCATATTGCTGAGGAGTATAAATTTGTTTACAGAACCCTACATTGTTTTGTTTTAATTCTTTTTAAATTTGAATATAAGTACATTTCTTTTTTAATTCAGAAATAATATATTGTATTCTTATTCCAACGTTATCAAATTTATTATTAACTTCTAATTTCTTCCAATTTTCCTGAATTTCATGACATAATGGTCCTGGTAATTTGGTAAATAATCTTTCTCCTAATTCTGTAGAAAAATAGTTTCCTAAAGTGCTTGCTAAAGCATAAAAGTCTTATAGAAATTCTATTATATGGTTCCAATCATATAATTTAATTTGTTCTAAATCTATCATTGCTTCAGTTTATCTCATAGTTAATCCTACCTTGGCATCTATGCCTGTAATAATTTTATGTATTAAATATGTAAAATTATGAATATTATTTCCTTGAGTTACTAATTTTGCTAATTTTTCTAGAAAATTAACTTTAAATGCTTCCCAAGCAGCTCTAGCTATATCTCCTAGATAATTTTCAGCAATTTTAATAATTTCTTCACCTGTTGCAATATTATAATGTTTGCTTTCATAATCTCTGATTACCAAAGAAGTCCATTGCTCAATGTATGTATCTAAAAGTTATGGATGGATACTAGTAATGTTTAACATAACTTGTTCATGTCCATACAAATTAATTTCATTAGGGTTTCTTTTTCCTAATGTCCTTAGGTTATGATTGTTGTTAGTGTAGATATCCATATGCAATCTTGTAGGGTGTCCTATAGAATAACTCATTTGAGTTGGTACTATTTGGAAATCTGGATGTAGTAGAGTTGCTAGATTCTTTATTTACTAAATTCTTTTCTAAATAACTTATCTCAAAATTTTCTTCTTCTACATTCTCAGTTTCTTCGAATAAATTTTTTAGACTTTGCACGTCTTCCAAATATTTTTCCATAAGGAATTTTTTGTTAGTATTCAGATTTGATAATTTTATTTCTGTATTATATTTTCCATTAAAATTTTGTCATTCTTAATTTTTTTAATTCTTCTAGTGTTAAGACTTTTTCAATCATCTTCACTAGTTTGCTTATGGGTTTCCTCGTGATTTTTAAATCTTAAGGCTAAAGAATCTTTGGTAGTATAAGTTACAACCTCTGTTGGTGTTAATGTTTCAGCTTCAGTCTGAATTTTTTTAATTTTCCATTCCTCTCCAGCTAAAACTGAAGGGGGAATTGGTTCTGGACCTAAAAAGTCAATTCCTCTTGATGTGATTCTTTTAACCATATCATCAATCTTTAGTTTAAATTTTGGTGAGACTTGTGTTGATAATTTTACGAGAAAAATAATGTCTATCACAATATTTGATTCTTTAAATTTTTTAAATCCTTTACTCTGAACTTGAATTTTTATGTACTTTAAATCTTTAATTCCTATGGTAAAGTTTGGACATAAATAATGGATTCCATAATTATTATTCACGTCTACTTCAATTACTCCCATAATTTGTCTATTTAGTTCTGGATACCTAGTATCTAATATGGCTATTAGTACTTTGGCACCATTTTGTTTCATTACTAGACCTCTTACACCAGTTTTAATTAATCCTAAATATACATAATTCATTTGTTTTTTATTTAATTGATTTATATTGTTATTTGTTAATAATTCAAATTCTTCAATATGACCATCTGGTAATTCTAGCATTTCTGACATGTGTGTTCTAATTATGCTTGAATTATTTTCAAGGAGTCTAGACCTATATAGTTGGGTTGGTCTTAAGAGATTAATGTGGTCACTTGTCATAATTTCTAAGTCTTTATTAGTATCCAAAATTTTTTCTAATTGATAAGAATTTTTATCTTCTTTTCTATTTAAAAGCCTATTTAAGTAGGAAGTATTTTGAGTTTGGTTTAAAGTGATAGTTATAGATGAACTAGCCTCCTCATCCATTAATGTTCTAGGTCGGCCAATAAAAGGATTCATAATTTCAAATGTTTTTTAACTTCTTCTGTATTATAAGTTAAGAAGTTTTTGGTTCTAGTATTCTTTATTTTTCTTTCAATGCTATTCTGTGAGAATTTTTCAGTTAAAGAATCTACCGATACTTTTAACTCTTATGACCCATTAATTGGGGTTTGATTTTTTACCTTCTCCTTTAAGGTCATTAAAATTTGTTTATTACAACTTAAATTTTCTCTTAATAAATGTTCTAAAATTTCTAATTTCTTTTTTTGTTTATCTAAACAAATTTTGGGATAATTTAGATTGGATTCCATTTATGGCTCGAATCTCAGGATCTGATACCATCATAATATATGAAAGTGGGAATATAATATGAAAGTAGTTAATTTGAGTATATAGTATGAAAGTGAAAAAAGATAATATATAATATGAAATTTTAATATATAATATGAGAGTATTTAATATGAGAGTAGTATAGCATTTAAATAGATAGGTGTAAATAGTCTATAATAAATGAGGTAAGTAGATAAGTCATAAGTGTTTGTAGTGTAATATTTAAATATGAAACTCAAAGTGTAATAGTGTATAATAAATGAAATAAGTAGATATAATAATACGTAACAATAATGGTAAAAAGGTATAAGTGTAATGGGTGTAATAATGAATATGTTAATAATATAGAAAGGATTTTTAAGCCCTTGATAAAGTAGTTAAGTCATCTTTTATGATAATAATCACGGTGTAAAATGTAGAGATTTGTTGAAGAGAAGTCTCTGGAAGAACTCTGTGGTAGTAAGTGAGGAATGAAAGAGTGAGGTTCTAACTTAAACATGGACTATTCAATAATATAAAAATAAGTTAAAATTATTAACACCTACACTTAAAGGTCATTTGTCATAATTTCTAAGTCTTTATTAGTATCCACAATTTGTTCTAATTGATAAGAATTTTTATCTTCTTTTCTATTTAGAAGTTTATTTAAGTAGGAAGTATTTTGAGTTTGGTTTAAAGTGGTAGTTCTAGATGAACTAGTCTCCTCATCCATTAATGTTCTAGGTCGGCCAATAAAAGGATTCATAATTTCAAATATTTTTTAACTTCTTCTGTATTATAAGTTAAGAAGTTTTTGGTTCTAGTACTTGTTGTTTTTCTTTCAATACTTATTTGTGAGAACTTTTCAGTTAAAGAATCTATAGATACTTTTAACTCTTCGGACCCATTAATTGGAGTTTTATTTTTTACCTCCTCCTTTAAGGTCATTAAAAAAAATTTATTACAACTTAAATTTTCTCTTAATATTTGTTCTAAAATTACTAATTTCCAATTTCTTTTCTTGTTTATCTAAACAAGTTTTGAGGTAATTTATATTGATTTCCATTTATGGCTCAGATTGCAAACTCTACTACCATTATAATATATGAAGTGAGAGAATAATATGAAAGTGGTTAATTTCAGTATATAGTATGAAAGTGAAGAAAGATAATATATAAAATGAAATTTTTATATATAATATGAGAGTATTTAATATGAGAGTGGTATAGAATTTAAATAGATAAGTGTAAATAAAGTATATAATAAATGAAGTAAGTAGATAAGTCATAAGTGTTTGTAGTGTAATATTTAAATATGAAAGTCAAATTCTAATAGTGTATAATAAGTGAAATAAGTAAATACAATAATACGTAACAATAATGATAAAAAGGTATAGATGTAATGGGTGTAATAACGAATGTGTTAATAATATAAAAAGGATTTTTAAACCTTTGATAAAGTAGATAAGTCATCTTTTATGATAATAATCGTGGTGTAAAATATAGAGATTTGTTGAAGAGTTAAGTCTTTTTGAAATTTCAAGAAAGAAGGATATGCAGTCATATTACTATTTTTAATATGTAAATTAATGGATTCTAATTCTTTTTCTAAATCTGAAATAATTCTTCTATATTCTTCTAAATTAATTCTTTCTTTGGATAAGTCCATATTGTCAGAGTTATTCGCAGAGAAGTATTTATTTTAATGAAGAATATTTTTAATTTGTTTCATAACCATCATCGTCGAAATTTATATCATTGTCTGAATTTGTTTGTGTATTACCAAAGTTTCTAAAATTTATAATACATCTATGGTCAATTTTTTGGTGATTTCTCATTCTATAATGAACCTGAGAATGATTTCTATTAAAATGTCTTTCAAAACTATGTAAGTAATAAGAATTATAGCTAAAGTGTTTAATTCATGAATTAGACACCTTAATTCATGTTCTTCCATATCTTTTTCTAATGTTGCTTGTAAATCTTCCAAAAGTATTTTTTTCTTGAAAATGAGAAAATTTTAATTTTTCAATATAATCTTGATTAATTCCGGATAAGGAAATATTTGGAGTAAATAAGTTGTCTTTGTATCAAAATTTTGGATAAAAATTAATTATGATAATTTTTTGTCTAAATTAGGTTCTAAATAATCAATTCTAAAATAATTTGAAAAATACCCCTGAGTTGTAAAATTTAAATTTTCTTTGTTTGGTTCCATATTAAAATTATTTAAAAATATGTTTTGTGAAAAGATTTGATTTTAAATCTTATTCCTCCTTCCTATTGCTGGTTTCTTCGAGTATTATGATTTCTTAGTTTCGTTATCTTAATAATTTTAACTTATTTTTATGATTATTGAATAGTCCATGTTTAAGCTAGAACCTCACTTTTTCATCCCCCACTTACTACCATAGAGTTCTTCCAGAGACTTCTCTGCATTTATGACCCAAGATCTAAGAATCTCCTCCTAGCGGTACTATTTTCCCCTCTTGGTACTTCTTCCCTAACAGATTCTTTCTTAGATTAATAATCACATTCAGTTCAAGCGGGATTTACATCTTTTGATTATGGGTTAAACATAGATTAACAATAATCATAAACATAAACATAGACTATTAAGATTAAGCTACTAAAAAATCATACCTCTTAGAAGCCATAAGGAAGTCAGAATAAGGAATTTAATGTGAAAGTGGAAATTTATAGTAAGGTGTATTGAAAAACATTTTATTGATTGCATATTTTGATTGTGTATATTGATTGCGTATATGTACAAACATGATGAGAACTTTCTTTTATAGGTGAAGGAGAATTCTTTAGAAATATTACATTATTGTCTTTACATTACGAAAAGATAAAGCACTATTTGATAATCTTATCTAAAACATAAAAAATAACAAACTTTACCTAACTTTACCTAACAATAATGTACATGATAAAAAGTTGAAAGGGACTGATCCCCTTTCATAGCCTTGTGAGTCAGGATTACCCTTACATATCTTAGAAGGGCCAAGTATGTAACACCCCACACATATATTGCCTAGGATATATGCATATGGTATTAAAATGATACTTAAATTATCCCATACATAAGCAGCAAAAATAGAAATATGTAATAGTATAAATTAGAATTTTCCGAAATTATCATGGAAAAAATAATACAATCCCAAAAGTACTAAAAAATATTCTGGAAACGTAAAATAAAGATCCAAAAGAAATTAGACATCTTGATGAAGTGTCATCAGCGAACTAAGTCATCTTACCCTCGCCTTGATCCTGCCTCGAAGAACCTGAAAAATAAAATAATTGGAATGGGGTGATATTACTAAATTTCGGTGAGTCCCCCTATGTTAAGGGTTCACTCAGTTCTACAGGGTACATGCACCAAACAGATTCACCATGAATTTGAGTTTTCTCTCACGGCTGGGTACAAGTACACAACAATGGCATATCATCATATGAGGAAATAACAATCATATAATCAAATATAATAAGTATGCAGACCCGTACCTGCGCACGAGGAATCCAGGAGTAAGTTACTTGTCGATCATAGGACGATAATCCGGATCATTTCTAAGTGGAATTCCATCTGTGATAAGTCCAAGAGTGACATTGCCGATAAGGCATCGCAACTCCTCCATCATCCAAATGCATATGATTAACTACCGGTGCAAAAACTCCATTTCGACAACACGAGCCCACCGGACGGACAACCTAATGATCTTGCCTATATGGAACCATTGGAGGTGAGCTTAGCCGTGTTATGATATTGCCAAAGTAACATCATAACCCCCACCATACCAAGCACGCGATGCAATTAATAGTTGGTGGAACGCTGCAGAAGGACCCACACAAGCACATCACAATGGTAGCCAAGGTGCTATGACATTCCAAGCACATAGGATTGGCCTAAATTGGACGCCATGGCCAATTTTCCTTGTCAGTACTCTATACGGTCTAAGTCATGAGAAATTTACGTCCTAGCATCCGGGCCTACTCCTATTCAAGCATACACACATACAGAAGCATACAGGATTATCCTAAACTGGATGCTATGTCCAGGTTTACTCTGTCACTACTCTATTTTAAGCGTACACACATATAGAAGCACACAAGATTGGCCTAAACTGAACTCCATGGCCAGGTTTTCCTTGTCAGTACTCCATTTCAAGCATACACAAGCACAATCAAGCCACACAGACAAATTCATTTGAATCGTCCACCCCGGAACAAATGGGAAAAACTTAATATTCACATAACATCACCATATCAAATGATAATCCATTGTGTCACATAATATAAATTCAAAATGTTCATACACACATACTCGTGTCATAAGGGATAATCAATCGCCAGGTAAGAGGCGTCCGAGTACCTACCATAATACAAAACTTCACTCAAGGGGGTTTATAATAATTCATTCATTTTTGTCCAGGAGGGCGCGCTAAGCGAAGCCTCCCACGCTAAGCGTGCTCTGCGTAATATTCAGTTTTCAAGCTTCAGTAAGGCGCGCTAAGCGGCCACATCGCGCTAAGCGGCCACATCGCGCTAAGCGCGGTCTGTAATTCCTCAAAAATCCAACTCCTAGTGGGCTGTGCTGAGCACGGCCCCGTGCGCTAATCGTGATCTGTGTGAAATAGAAAAAAAACTAGAACTTCCAGTTCTGTCTTGGTGTTCCAAAATCCCATTTTCACCATTCAAAATCAGTACCCATCATAAGAAATCATGAATTTAAGGCGAGGGTTATGTTATTCATCCATAAAAACTAACATGCATTCAACAATTTGATTCTCTCCAACCCTAACCCCAACATGTCATAAACCCAATTTCCACCAAGTTTTTAACTTATGGGACTCACCTTAGATGTAGATGAAGTAGAAGTTTCAGCATAAAATGAAGAGGAGGAGGATGGTTCAAGAATTTGGGGAATGCAAGAGATGGTGGAGATGAGCTTGAAATGAGTTTTCCTCTTGTTCCTCTTCTTTCATGCTTCTTCTATCTTTCTACTTCTAAATTTTGTTTTTGTTGTACAAAGGAGAATTAAAGTGAAGCCAAACAAGCCCTTAGCTCTAACTTAGGTGGGATAAGACCATAATTCCCCCAACTTGATTAGTTTCCACACATAATTTCACTTATATTACTAATACCAAATGATTAGTATAATTATCTCCCAATAATTTTTCACAAAATCTTTAGTAGAAATAATTTCATTAGAAAGATAATTACACCAGGTATTACAGAAGTCTTGGGAGGTTTATGAATTGATGGCTTTCCCAGATTTACCAAACTTGTGATGATTTTTCAGTTTTTTGGAGAATTTAATGTTTCACTGAAAGTTTTATGTTCTTTCTGTAGAGTTTTTGGTCTTAAGGAAACTTCTTTTCCTTTTAATTTAGGAGCAATGTTTTGAATTTCATGTAAAAAAATCTTGGTCACCAAAGGTTTCCAAGTGTTTTAAATAATTTTGATATTTAAGAACTCTTGGTGATATGATAATATCAATTCCACAACTCTTAATTACCATGTCTATGGCTTCTTGTATATCATATAATCCTTTATACAAGGGTTAACCATACCTTGGAAATAATTTAATTTCTTCAATTAATTGGGTCATTTCATTCCAATCTAAATAAACTTCGGCTTTTGGACCAGTGAATAACGTGTAGCAAATAAATGGTTTTTTGCTTAAATGTCTTCCAGTAGCAAAATAAGATGCTAATGCATTTATTACTGCTACTTTCTTACTATTACCTTGAGATGTGGTGGATAAGTTCCAAATGTTGTCTAAAAGACATGTTTCTTCTTCTTTGAGCTGATTTCTCATAGGCGTTTTGAATTATTACTTTTCTGGAAATGTCTTTAATTTGTTTATATCAAAGTCAATGACTTTGCCTGCCATTTGTAATGTCTGAATTTTCTGTATTTTTATGAAAATTCAGGCACAATTGTTAATTATGTAACAATTTTCTAGATAATAGTTATAGTATTTTATTATCCTTTCCTTCAATATGTTCCCATTTTATTTTAAATCCTCAGTTTAAGAAAACTTCTCTAAATTTAAGCCATATATTAGAGGTTTATTTTATTTTATTTTTTGTATCTGTAAATTTTACAATTGCTTCACAATCAGTTCTAATAGTAATTTGTTTTTTAGATAAGATAAATAAAGCAATTTTTTCCAACACATAAATAATAGCTAAAATTTCATAATCAAGGGATGTTAAATATCCTTTTTCTTTGAAGGTTCCTAAAGTATATCTAATAATTTTTTCTAATGGCTTCAAAGAAAATTCATTGGGTTTTTTTATTAAGATTCCTCCCCATCCTAATTCACACCCATCAATTTCTATAATTAAATAATTTGATTCTAATGGTAAAGCCAATGATTCCAATGCTTTAATTTGTTCTTTAAATTGTTGAACTATTTTGATATCTTGATTATTGAATTTTCTAACTCCTTTCTGTTGTACCTTATTATATAAGGGAGAAGTTAATTTAGACAAATTTTTGAAATATGGCTTAACATAATTTACTAATCCTAGAAAAGACTGTAATTATTTTAATTCTTCCAATTTATCTAGAAATTCTAAAACTTTTCTAGAAATATGAGGTTGTAATTTAATAGTTCCATTTCCTATTTATGCCCCTAAAAAAGAGATATAATTTTTTCCAATTTCAATTTTCTTTTTTGAAATTATTAGACCATGTTTTTCGAATAAGGAAAAATTATATATAAATGTTCTAGATGTTCTTTTTCAGATTTAGAAAAAACAAGAACATCATCGATGTAAACACAAGATTGTAACATCCTTTAAAAATGTCATTTATCATTCTTTGGAAGATTTGTGGAGTATTTTTAAGTACAAATAGCATTACTAGTCATTCAAAATATCCCAATGGACAAGAAAAAGTTATCCACTCAATGTTATTCTTTATGCATTTTTACTTACCAAAATCCTGATTTTAAATCAAATTTAGTAAACCAAGTTTTACCTTGTATTTTGTTAATTAAAGTGTCTTTGTCAAGTATACAGTATCCATCTTAAAATGTATTATCATTTAATCTTCTATAATCAAAAATCATTTAGGATTGTCCCCTTTTCTTTTCCACTTCTTTTTGAACAATAAAAGCAGGGATTCTGTGTCTAGAATTTGATTTTTGATTAATTCCAAATTTTAACAATTGGTTAATGTGCATTTTAAATTACTCTTGTTTCCAATTGCCATACTTGAAATTAGGTGATTTAATAGTAATGTTTGGGTTGATAATTTCTAACTTACATAGAGTTTTATTTCTTTCCCAAAATTTTGTAGGATTTTCTCCTATTATTTCAATTTTTTCTAATTTTTTAATTATCTGTTCTAGGTCATAATTTTGTAGGTTTTTTTGTGAAATTTGTAGTGTCTATTAAGTGTAACTCACTTTATATACTATTGTTTAGGTCTAAATCTAAATCTTGTCGTTCTATATTATTGCAAGAACATTTATCCTTGGTTCCCTCACAATTGCAGGTTTAAGGTTTTTTTATTTGTGGTTTAAAGTTTGAAATAATAGGTATTAATGAATATTTTTTACTTATTGTCACATAATCCCTGTTAATACTAATTTGTCCATAATTATGGAGAATAAAGTCTAATCCCATAATAATAGGAACAAAAAGATTCATGTCTCTAACCCACATTTTTGGCCATTGATAAAAATCTCACCAATAATTACAATTTGTCTAGAATTTTATTGGATATTTTTGAATTGTGAATCTGTCAATAATCTAGTTCCATCAAACTGTGAATCTGTTAACAATTTTATTTTTTAAGTCATCTGGTATTATTTTTTTCATCTATAGTAGATGAAGTTGCTCCAGTATCCACTAAAATTGGAAAAGTATTTTCATAACCATGAATATTAATTTTTGCTGGTATTATAATTTGTATTAATTTATTGCAGATTAGTGGTACAGGAATTCCACAAGGTTTTTCACTATTATTTATAATGTTAACTTCTTAATTAGTAATTTTTGTTAATTTAAAATTAGTTTCATAGATTGGTAATTTTCCTTTTTCAATAATTTATGTTAGTTTTTTTAATATTTTCTTCTAAACATTCAAGTCTTGCTTCTAACTTGTCAACCTTATTTTCTAGTTTTTTAAACTTGGTTTCTACCTTATTTTCTAAATAATTTTTATCTTTTAGAGGACTTGAATTTTCTGAGATTTCCTGAATTTTGTTTTTTGTGCTAAAATGTTCTTTAATGCAATTTGAACATATTTGTTTTGAACAAATTTGACATTTCCATCTTTTATCAAAAGAAGAAAACCAATTACATTTGAAGCATCCAATATTGTCACATCCGGCTTTGTAGTTCCAATTATGGTTACAATCTAAAGATTTATTTTTTGGCTCCATTATTTTATTTAAAAGTGATTTTTTTCAATTTTCTAACTGAATATAATTATTATTGTTTTCATCTTCGAGAGGAATTTCAATTTCTTCATTTTCTATTCCTTCTAGAGAGAAAATACTCCAAATTTCAGAGTTGTCTGAAATATCTGAAGTTATTTCTAAAATGTCTACTTTTATAGTAGATATAAGATTTGATTCTCTTGTAAATAAATTTTGTTTGTTTGGGCAAACAGAAGATAAATGTCCTGGTTTATTAAAGGCAAAACAAATAATTGTATTTCTATAAATCTTGTTAGGGTTATATTTTGTGACATGTTTTTCTTTGTTTACATACGGTTTTCTAGCAATAGATTTTCTTTACATAATTTTTCTTAAATCTAGGCTGGTTTCTCTGATTTTTATCATCAGGATGCTTGCCATATTGTTGAGGAGTATAAATTTGTTTACAAAACCCTACATTATTTTGTTTTAATTCTTTTTAAATTTGAATATAAGTACATTTCTTTTTTAATTCAGAAATAATGTATTGTATTCTTATTCCAATATTATCAAATTCATTATTAACTTCTAATTTCTTTCAATTTTCATGAATTTCATGACCTAATGGTCCTGGTAATTTGGTAAATAATTTTTCTCCTAATTATGTAGAAAAATAGTTTCCTGAATGCTAAGGCATAAAAGTCTTGTAAAAAATCTACTATATGGTTCCAATCATATAATTGAATTTGTTCTAAATCCCTCATGGCTTCAGCTTGTCTCATAGTTAGTCTTACATTGGCAACTTTGCCTGTAATAATTATTTGTATTAAATATGTAAAATTTTGAATATTATTTCCTTGAGTTACTAGTTCTGCTAATTTTTCTGGAAAATTAGCTTTAAATGCTTTCCGAGCAGCTCTAGTTATATCTCCTAGATAATTTTCAGCAATTTTAATCATTTCTTCACCTGTTATAATATTATAATGTTTGCTTTCATAATCTTTGATTACCAAAGAAGTCCATTGCTCAATGTATGTATCTAAAAGTTGTTGATGGATATTAGTAATGTTTAACATAACTTGTTCATGTCCATACAAATTAATTTCATTAGGGTTTCTTTTTCCTAATATCCTTAGGTTATAATTGTTGTTAGTGCAGATAGCCACAAGTAATCTTGAAGAGTGTCCTATAAAATAACCCATTTGAGTTGATCTACTATTTGGAAATCTGGATGTAGAAGAGTTTCTAGATTCTTCATTTACTAAATTCTTTTCTGAATAGCTTATCTCAGAATTTTCTTCTTCTACATTCTCAGTTTCTTCGAATAAATTTTTTAGACTTTGCACGTTTTCCAAATATTTTTCCATAAGGAATTTTTTGTTAGTATTCAGATTTGATAATTCTTTTTATGTATTGTATATTTCCATTAAAATTTCATCATTCTTAATTTTTTTTAATTCTTCTAGTGTTAAGACTTTTTCAGTCATCTTCACTAGTTTGCTTATGGGTTTTCTTTAATTTTTAAATCATAAGGCTAAAGAATCTTTGCTAGTATAAGTCACAATCTCTGTAGGTGTTAATGTTTTAGCTTCAGTCTAAATATTGTTTTTAATTTTCCATTCCTCACCAGCTAAAAGAGAAGGGGGAATTGGTTCTAGACCTAGAAAGTTAATTCCTCTTGATGTGATTGTTTTAACCATATCATCATTTTTTATTTTAAATTTTTGGTGAAACTTGTGTTGATAATTTTCTGAGAAAAATAATGTCTATCACAATATTTGATTCTTTAAAATTTTTAAATTCTTTACTCTGAACTTGAATTTTTCTATATTTTAAATCTTTAATTCCTATGGTAAAGTTTGGACATAAATAATGGATTCCACAATTATTATTCATGTCTACTTCAATTACTCCCATAATTTGTCTATTTATTTCTGGATAGCTAGTATCTAATATGGCTATTAGTACTTTGGCACCATTTTGTTTTATTACTAGACCTCTTACACCAGTTGTGATTAATCATAAATGTACGTAATTCATTTGTTTTTTATTTAATTGATGTATACTGTCATTTGTTAATAATCCAAATTCTTCAATATGACCATCTGGTAATTCTAGCATTTCTGACTTGTGTGTTCTAATTAAGCTTGTAGGTTTTTTGTGAAATTTATAATGTCTATTAATTGTAACTCATTTTCATATATTATAGTGGTATCAGAGCCTGAGATCTGAGCCATAAATGGAATTCAATATAAATTACCTCAAAACTTGTTTAGATAAACAAGAAAAGAAATTAGAAATTTTAGAACAATTATTAAGAGAAAATTTAAGTTGTAATAAACAAATTTTAATGACCTTAAAGGAGAAGGTAAAAACTAAAACCCCAATTAATAGTTCAGAAAAGTTAAAAGTATCTATAGATTCTTTAACTGAAAAATTCTCACAGATAAGTGTCGAAAGAAAAACAAAGATTACTAGAATCAAAAACTTCTTAACTTATAATACAAAAGAAGTTAAAAAACATTTGAAATTATAAATCCTTTAATTGGCCGACCTAAAACATTAATGGATGAGGAGGCTAGTTCATCTAGAACTACCACTTTAAACCAAACTCAAAATAATTCCTACTTAAATAGACTTTTAAATAGAAAAGAAGATTTTTTTTTTTATCAGTTAGAACAAATTGTGGATACTAATAAAGACTTAGAAATTATGACAAATGACCATATTAATCTCTTAAGACCAACCCAACTATGAAGGTCTAGACTCCTTGAAAATAATTCAAGCTTAATTAGAACACACATTTCAGAAATGCTAGAATTACTAGATGGTCATATTGAAGAATTTGGATTATTAATAAATGACAATATAAATCAATTAAATAAAAAACAAATAAATTATGTACATTTAGGATTAATCACAACTGGTTTAAGAGGTATAGTAGTGAAGCAAAATGGTGCCAAAGTACTAATAGCCATATTATATATTAGGTATCCATAACTAAATAGACAAATTATGTGAGTAATTGAAGTAGACATGAATAATAACTGTGGAATCCATTATTTATGTCAAAACTTTACCATAGGAATTAAAGATTTAAAACACATAAAAATTCAAGTTCAGAGTAAAGGACTTAAAAATTTTAAAGGATCAAATATTATGATAGACATTATTTTTCTCGGAAAATTATCAACACAAGTCTCAGGAAAATTTAAACTAAAAATTGATGATATGGTTAAAACAATCACATCAAGAGGAATTAACTTTTTAGGTCCAGAACCAATTCCCCCTTTTGTTTTAGCTGGAGAGGAATGGAAAATCAAAAACAATATTCGGACTGAAGCTGAAACATTAACACCTACATAGGTTATGACTTATATTACCAAAGATTCTTTAGCCTTGAGATTTAAAAATTATGAGGAAACCCATAAGCAAACTAGTAAAGATGACTGAAAAAGTCTTAACACTAGAAGAATTAAAAAAATTAAGAATGATGAACTTTTAATGGAAAAATACAATACAGAAATAGAATTATCAAATCTGAATACTAACAAAAAATTCCTTATGGAAAAATATTTGGAAAACGTGCAAAGTCTAAAAAAATTTATTCGAAGAAACTGAAAATGTAGAAGAAGAAAATTCTGAGATAAGCTATTTAGAAAAGAATTTAGTAAATGAAGAATCTAGCAACTCTACCACATCCAGATTTCCAAATAGTAGACCAACTCAAACGGGTTATTCTATAGGACACCCTTCAAGATTGCATGTGGCTATCTACACTAACAACAACCATAACCTAAGGATATTAGGAACGCTGAGCTCCGCTAGGGTTTTTATGGAGAAAACCAAACGAGGCGTGGGCTGTCCGGCTAAAGGGTCGACGGAGAACCAGAAGACAACAGTGATACCTTTACTCACAACAGCGAATACGGAGATTGACTCGGGACCGATTGATGCATTGTGGGATAAGGAAGAACCTTCTCGGAAGAACTTGGTAACTGCGACAGAGGAAATACCCAACCTCCCAGAAGTGGGGGAGAAGACCAACAAACCATGGGTTGACATTATCCAAGGTAATCGAAGCTTGAATAGGGGATTGTCCCTGGGGTATGTTGCACCTAAGATGAGGGATGGGGAGATAGTTATTCAAATTGAGAAAGATTATATAGCTGTAGAGCTTGAGTTCTAGAAGAATGCAATCATCCTCTTTATCCTAGGAGAAACACCATCGATGAATGCGGTTAAAATATTTATGGAGAAGTCATGGAATTTTGCTGCTCTACCAGACCTTTACTATAATGATGCAGGGTATTTTACCGTGAGATGCAAGAGCATTGAGGACCAAGCACAAATCATGGAATAAGGACCATATTTATTATTTGGTAAGCCCCTGTTCCTAAGAAAATGGTTGATATACTTTGAGATCAAAGATGATTTACTCCGGGTACTACCTATTTGGGTCACCTTACCCATTCTGCCTTTGTACCTCTGGGGTGAGAAGAGTATAATAAAAATTGCTAGTGTTATTGGTAAAACCATTACTACTGATGAGTGTACTGCTAGAAAATTGAGAGACTCATATGCCAGAGTCTTGGTTGAAGTGGACATAACCCAAACCCCTAGGGAGAGTATCAAAATCCTGAACCATAGGGGAGAAATGATGGAACAGGCTATTGAGTACGAGTGGAGACCATAATATTATCATACATGTATGAAAATAGGACATGATTGTTCTGCCAAACAGCAAGTGATGAAACAAAGACACAAAATATGGAAATTGGTGGCTATTAAACCCCTGAAGCTAATTGAAAAAGAAAAAATGGATGAGTCCTCCACTCTAAAAGAAGACATTGAGGAAAGGAAAGAGGAGAGCAAATTCGTAACACCCCAATTCTACCCGACAATATAAATGTAAATCAGAGTTATAAAAATTATACAACTGAATCAGGATGCCACAAATTCAACTTAAAAACCATTGCATTTAACATGGATACATAAAACTTTAAAACTTCGGATGAACCAACAGCAAAATAAATTAATCTTTTAAATCAACAACTTGAACAACTACGCAGTGAAATCATAATAACATCTTTATCCAACATGAAAGCAACTTCTAAATAAAAAGTACTTAATAACAATCAACGTAAAGTTCAACAACTGAAATAACAAATACTAAAGCAACTAGCATTCATCCCCCCGAGTGTTACGTATCAGAGCAATGACACCGACTCGAACTACTGAAGGTCAACCGCCTTCACTCTGGATTACCTGCACGTTACCAACATAAGGGTAACCTTCTAACAGAAGGGGTGAGATATCGAACACTATAATAGAACGTATGATAAATATTATATTGGAATCAAATCATGCCAAATTCACCACTTCACAACTTATAAACAACAACAATCACAACAGGCTATCAACAAAATACAACAATTAATTCATCAACACAACAGCTCAATCATACTACTTGGAATGTGACTCAATATTATGCGAATGCATGAAGTACCATTGGATCAGAACTCCCATCTTAAAAATGGAGCAGAACTCCCGTCTTAATAATTGCCAATTAATAGAGGCATCAACAAGGCATAAGCCTTCTTCACATTTTGCCAATCCAGGCCATCATAGAGTATGCAAATGTATGTGACTCAATGAATTCACTATCACATACTCACAACAATCATCATCCATCGTAAGGAATAAGCCCACATCACCATTATTACTAGTAAACAGAAGTAATTCATCATCATGTAAAACTCTCTGCAACTTCGCATTATCAAC